>CM031235.1:558131337-559369548 GCA_018340775.1 Taxus wallichiana var. yunnanensis | reverse complement strand
TGCAATTACCAAATCTAGATCCAAGGAGAACCAAATTTTTAGCTATAACATTCTTGGTTCTGTCATGATATAAAATTTTAAAGGAGTGAAACATCTCAATAGAGTCCCATACTGCATTCTTATATTGTTTCATCTTTCAATTTTTTGTAGCATATAATTTTCTAACTTTTTGACCACTAACTCAGAGTCTCCTTTAACAAGTATGTATTTTATACCATATCTTCAAGGAATCCTTAAACCCAAAAGTAATGTCTCATACTATGCAATATTATTTCTGCATTCAAATTTCTATTTAAGGGAAAAATTAAAAGTATCTTTGCTCGGAGATATAAGCACAACCCCATCCCCATTCCCCATATTGGAGAAAGCTCCATTAAACATCAAGGTCCAAGGGGCACCAATTTTTTCAAGGAATTTACTTTCATTGATACTATACTTGTCAAAATGTGCATAGCCAACAAAATTATTAACATCCACATCTGCATATAATACTTCAGAAGAAGTATTATTGGGATCTTCAATCAAATGCAACATATTCTTCTCCCCATACAGACTTGACAAGATTTCCCTCCACTGGTATAGTGGCATATGACATGTCCATTTGCACACTTCCTCCCACACTAGCAACCCACTTCCTTGACAACAACATACCCCATTTTGTAGGGCAGTCAACAATGACCACATTCATAGTTAAAAACTTACCAGGGTAAGCTACTAAGTACACCACCAAAACTTTGACATAACCAATTATTGGTAACCAATTATTGGTACTTTTCTTGAATCCATAGCAATGCATTTTCTAAAGGTTGTTGTCACTTTGATATCTATCTTGTTTATAACTTCATGGCGAATCACATTACATAAATCTCATGAATCAAACATGCAGTTGTGAACAAGTTTGTCTTTAATGATAAAATTAGTATAAAAGGGATCAAAATCAAGTTGATACTCAACAAGCGAGGTGCCTAAATATACTTCAGAGGATTCCTTCAAATATTCCAACTCTTATGGCACTTCCTATTCTACAATTACATGGGGGATATCAACACTCTTAACTTCTTTTCCGGGGCCAATACCTCCTTTAACCCCAAGTACTCAAATTCTCTTCTTCTATGCTCAGGGATTCTAAGAAACTCAAAAATGGGTACAATAACCTTGATTTGACTCAAAATTTGAGCCATATCACAAGGGGTATACTTGGGTAATGTTGTATTGAGAGGTAGGGTAATTTCCTTTTCTTGTGGTATGAGGTTCTTCATGGCTTGGGTAGGGGCATGGGTACTAGATTTGTTGGTAATAACTAGGCCTTTGTTTGGAATATCCTTCTTGAGGGATTAGTTTTGGATATTAGTGAGGATAGGAGTTTTTGGTTTTTTTATGGCCCTCCCCCTTTAACAGTTATGTTTCTTAAATTATACTCCTTTTCTTGGGTAACCACTACATTCATTAAAAGCTTCATGTCTTCCTCAGAAGGAATTCATTCATCATATTTTCAATCATTAATGTCCTTAAGTACTTAAAATCATGATTAGGAAACTCAAAATCCCAAACCATATCAACATATAAATTAGTAGTGGAAGGAATATAAATTGCCTATTTCATGCACTCCCATAAGCCTTCTACAAGCATTGTACTTAGCAACTTAGTGGAATTGGATCCTTGTTGTGAACTGTTATTGCATTCCATCAAACAAAAATCACCATAGGTAGCATTGTAATTAACCTCTTCACATTCCTTAGCATGGTAACATGGGAGATGTGGGAGGAAACACTTATCACACTAGTCAATCACATGATATTATTCAACCAAGGACACTCTAGAAGTCAATGGATTAGGGACCAATTTATTTTTTCTAGGTGGTTGTTTCTTATTTCCTAATCTTGTGGCTCCCTTTCCTCTCTCATCTAATCTATGATCACCTCTAGGATGATTAAAAATATATTTTGACCTTGAGGTTGGTGATGACCCCGATAAGTCTGTCATATTCCATTCTATGTCCTAGAATGTTTTTAGTATATTTCATTCACTGCTTCAACTAAATTCTTAACTAATTCTTCCAAATCAACTCCCTTACTTTCCTAAGGATTTTCAGGATTTACTAACTTGACACCATCCCTTTTAGGAGGTTTTCATGTTTCCTTAATATTATTCTCAATTTTTTGCCATAGAGAAATCTTACCTCAAGTTCCTAGGGTTTTTTTCCCTCAAATAATATACATATTTATTATCAAAGGAATTAGATTATTCTATCAGACATGATTCATCACTTGGCCTTAAAATTTTAGGAATTCTAGAAAAGGTTTTGTTGAATATGGTATTAAAATCTTAGACAAGTTCATTGGTCGATGCCGGGTAGGGGAAATCATATTTGGGATAAGCAAGATTGAGGTCATGGAAGTCCCTACAAATGTGGATTCCCTTATTGCCTTTGTGATAGGAACGATGTTAGAAATCCATTGGGGATAGTCAATGGGTAAGATAAAGGAAATTGAGAGAAGGTGATGAAGCTCTTCTTTGCTCAAGAGCTCTGATTCTAATGAATTGGCCCCAAAACCTCCAAAACTTCCCGAAATCACTTAAAATGCTTCCCAAAATTGAAAAATCACCTAAATCGTTCCATATTTCTCCATAGATCCCTATCCTTCCATCTATCCAATCCTCCCAAGTTTTCTATTCTAATGAGGGTAAAAATAGATAACAATTTGGTGACCTCTTGGGGACATCTACCTACTAGATGTGTGACCAATTTCCTAAAGCATCCATTTGGCATAAAGTCATCTTAATACACCTGTAAACTAATCCTAAAACCAGAAATTTTCTCCTAATCCATTGAAACATTGATGATTGAACCTGGAATGGCCTACTAATTTCTCAGATTTTCCATCTCATTCACAAGATTATCTGAATTAAGGTTTGAGAGATTGGAAAATTGTCTTGAGCCTAGATTCTTCTTTCTCTTTTTTCTATAATTTGATCCGAGAAGTACTTATGACCTCATGTTCTAACTGATCATGAACACTTTCACCTTTAATGAATTGTGTAAGAGCAACAAAACCACAACACACAAGCTATGTATAAAGAGGAAAATCATACATGTCCTAATTGGAAGCATCTAGATGTGCATAAACACTTATTTTGTTGAAAACAAACCTACCTAACCTACTCTAACCAAAACAAGGAAAATATAAACAAATCCTACAAAAGGTAGGGAGAAATATCTTCCTTCTTGGCAAAATGCAGCCATATTATTATTTTTGGAATGGGCATGGCTTGTAATAAGAGTGGAAAATCATTTACTACCTTTGCTAAAGTGTCAACGAACAAGAAAAATACCTCCTTGACTAATCTACATTGGGTTGGAGGTGTCACTTTATTAGCGTTGGGTACATTGAAAATTATCCTCATGATTTAGAGTGAGCATGACTGGTTGTGGATTCTCCTTGGCTTCAATGAAGCCAATTACCTGATGGGGCATCATCTGGCCTACTTAATCTAATAATTGCTCTTAGCTCTGACTTCAAGAATGAAGTCCTTTTACAGGCCTTCATAGAAAATTTGACTATTTGCATGCTCATTTTGACCTTATGAGGCATCTGTAAATAGTTGGTTATCTACCTTGATGACTGATTTAGAAATGATGTCATCTTTATTCTCTTCCTCATGTTTTTCCGATGTGAAGCTTGGAAGATAAAAATCCTCCAATCTTGGTCCAAAAGGGTTATTTGAAGAAGTAGGTTATTCTTCCTGAACGTTAGCCTCCACTGAATTAGAATCTTGTTGTCAAATGGTGGATGATGAAGGATAAAATGTGGTAATTTATGTGGTCTCTTCCTCATCTAAACAATCTTCTAAGTCAGATAGATAATCTTCCTCTTCATTTTCTTATTGCACCCGGCTCAGCCTCCATCACGATGTTCTATGAATCTAAAATTTTTTCACCGTGGTTCTCTTCATCCTTGAGAATAAAGTTTGAGAGCTCAAACCTCTCTTCAATATCAAAATTCGGGGGAGGATGAAGTGGGAGGAAGGCTTGAAACTTCTTGTGTGGCATTTTCTATGTTCAAGACCTCGAACTTTTATGGGTCTCCTCTATAGCTAGAACATGCTCCTCTTCTTTTGGATTTAGAGATACTTTTTCTTCCCATGATTATTCTCGTAGTTGGTGATGGATCAACAAATTTTGCAAATACAAAGTGCCAATGTGGACACTACACTAAAAGTACATAGAATGTTGATCATTTTCCTTCTCCTCTTTCTCTACTTCTTCTCCATCATCAACCTCCACAAATTTTTCTTTAACCCCGACTTCCTCCCAAGGCTTGACTATCAAGGGAACTTCTTTATTACGAACCTAGCATCCCAAATCATAAAAATTTGGTCATTACTTCTTTGTTGGGCTCCTCCATTTGTTGTGCCTTTTGACTAGTCTTTTGGGTCTCTCCCTAACATAAACTTGGGAATGAAAGAGGAGGGGTGGGTTGGATTACAATTGGTGGTTGAAATGTTTAGGGTGGTGGGAGAGAAGGTATTTCATTATAATCTTATGGAGGGGACTTGGGTTTGGAAGGGAAAAAGGCAGAAAATTCAAGACGGGATGGAATGTTAGAAGATGGAGAAGTGGATTCCTTAATAGGAGAAACATGCAAGAAGCTTAAAACTAAGGATCTAACTTAGATGGAGATAATTTGGGAGTGGAGAGAGGGTTTTGGGATAAAAATTCAAGGGTATTCCATTGACAGGATTGATTATAATTGTCTATGAAAGCTTCTATGTCCTGGATCCACTCGTGAGCTTGGGAAACATCTCAACTATGAAGTCAAACTTCTATTGTGGACTATAAAGTATTCTAATAGGTCGCACCCATGTACAAGGGATCCTAAAACCAGTATTACATGCTTGTATCTAATATATATCCCTTGAATACACCATATTTGTCTCTAATTCTTGAAATTTTAGTTACGATTGAAAATCCGTAGGTGGAAGATATCCTCTAAAATCTGCATACCCCTACTCTTCAACAACTACATAGTCCGGCATATAACCAAACTGATCTATGTCTTGCTAAAAAAGTATGCATACTGATGATATTCATTTTGATATGGTTTGAGAGGTGATTGATAGTAACATGAGAATATATGTTGCAAGTGTAGAGGTATGTCTGAATAGCATTGTTTTTGTTGCATGTGTGAGTTCCATGATGGGAATTAATCCATGACTGCAAAACTTCATCAATGGAATAAAATGGGAGAGATGGAAAAAAATGAAATGGAAATGGATGGGAGGAAAGTATGCAACTTAGAGAATGAGTTTTTGACTAGATGGAGTCGCCATATGTGCTTGAAAGTGCCTCCAAAGGATGAAATTTCGACAAGAACACACCAAATTGTAGAAATGAAGTATTCTCTAGATTTTGAACTACACACATGCAAAAGATATTCTAGATAAGATCTGCAATTGAACACTTGTGAAATATAGAGCTTTAACCTACTAGTTCCACTGGGCATGCCACAATTATTAGTGAAAATTACAGCATCCCCGATAACTCAAGTATGTATGCATGGTCCATCACTATAATCTACATAACATGGGGTCATCCCTCAAGTTATGGGAATTACGAACCTAAGATAACCCTTTATAGAAGGTCGATCATCTACCTAATCCTACTACTAACACTACTCCTGTAAGGGAAAATATATCTAACTAATCCTAAACTAACCATTCCAAGGGACTAGCGAGAGAGAGATATGGTTAGAAAGATACAAAAAGAGGAAATACTAAGCTAAGGGTGGTGATAGCACCAAGAAAAGGGGGCTAGTTACTCGATGAGGGAGAAATAAGAGGGAAAATCAAAGCTAACAGAGGTGCGAATAGTAGTGACACATGCCCAAGCTCCATTCGCCATCTACACTCGATGAAACATAACACCCTATATCTACAAATGAGAAATACATGCACATAAAAACAACAACAAAATAGAGAGACAAGGAGGTGCAATAAAACATGAGAAAGGGTTGAAAACACCACAAAAACATGAATTTATTGATTTATAACCTATATAAACCATTACATTGTGTAGTGGAGGCACAAATATGCTTGTTAGGTGCAAGAGAAGGCTTACAACTCAATGGAGTTAAGGAAAAAAATTGTAAGAGTTCCCCTAGCTCCCAAAATGTCTCCCAAAATGAGGGTCGATTCCATTATATATGTAATTGTCTCACCTACCTTTTTAAATACCTAATAGGTAGTTAAACCACCTCAAATAAAACCATTAAACTAGTGGTTTCATTATATTTTCTCACCTTCCTTCACCTACTTTTGACTTCCTATAAGCCATCAAACCAGTTGGGTTGGATGGCTGTCTAATTTCATTAGTCTGTACAACCTTTGCGCTGAGAAAACAACCACCGACACGTTTGACTTGCGACCCATCTAACCATGTTAGGTTGAATGGAAAACCAACCTCAGTAAAACATCATTTCATTTCCTTTTGTGTCATCCAACCTATGTTGGATGGTCATCTATCATCCACCCGTCTGACCTCATGAGGCAGACGCCCAACCTCACCACCCATCTAACCTCTATCCATACAACTGTTGGGACGTCCACCCTGGCGACCTGTCCAACTGAAAATGACATACACCATCCATCCTAGGTTTTCATCCATATAACACTCATCTAACCCCTGGCCTTCCAACCCCTAGGTTGGGACGGCCATCCAACCCATCTTTCCAACCCCTAGCAGCCTAACCCAATCGTCTAACCTCCAGGGATCAACTTGTGAAGGAGATATCTTGAGCTCTCGGATTAGTTTTGAGGTGAAATTTTATATATTTTTTCTTGAAAAAAACAAATAATCCAATTGTTGTAGTATAAAGATCCAATTATGACTTTAAAACATCCAAATGGATCTTTATTTCTTGGGATTGTGAGTTGTGCACGGAAGAATGAGTTGGCTCGAAAAGTGCATGATGTTTCAAAATGTCTCATCTTTTCCATCATATAGGGCATGGAAAATGAATTCCACAAGAATTTATTTAGAATTATAATTTATCATGCAGCCCTCATAATTATTTATTTGAATCTCGAGTTCTCCTTCACGGTACACGTTCCTTTAGGCTTGAAATCTTGCTTCCGATGAATTGGCCCTAAAACCTCAAAAACTTAAAAATCATTTGCAATGCTTACCAAACTTGAAAAATTACCTAAATCATTCAATATTTCTCCATGGATTCATATCAAGCCATCCAACCCATCTTCCCAAGTTGTGTATTTTATCGGGAGGTAAAATAGATAACATTTCCTCTTATCTAGAGGAGAAGACCTACAAGGTGTAGATGAGAAAAAGGATATACAAGAATAATAAGTTTGTTTACATCATGAATGATACATAATTATCACTAGAACTCTCCCCACAAGTGAGGTACATCATATGAATCATTCTACGAAGAATAATGGTTGAGATTGAATCACCATGTGTGAAATACAGTCACTTGGAAAGAAAGTGAAACCAATATCATCATGAGGTCAATCAATAATTTGAAAAATCAAGAAATCAATCATAATTCAATCCATCAAGGAAATGGTCATCAGGAGCATGATAAGAGAAGATCATCAGGAGTGATTTTGACAGTCATCTCAAGAACAAAAAGAGTGCACATATCATTAAAGTATTTTTAAACACTTGAAAACTGTTTTGTAATGTGCTCACCTCTTTCAAGTCAAGGAGGTGGAATTTTCATTTTTCAATATAGTTTTGAGGTCGAGAATATATAATTCATTCCTATAAATTACTTTAAGTTCCATTTAGGGATAAATCATTCTTTCGGGGAAAGAAACCTATTTCCTTGAGTAGAAATTTATCATGTTTTCACTCACATAAGATATTTTTCACAAAGGTGAAATTTGAAGCTCAAAGAGTGAGGTGATGATACTCACATCCTGAATTTTTAATTGTGTCTAAATCCCTTTAAGAAACAAGTCAAGATGAGTTAGTTAAGCTTTCAAGGAGGATTTTGGAGCTAAGAAGGGAAATCGGGTGATTTCCATATGATGTACCATGTTTGCAAGAATGGGAAATAATCTCAGCTTCACTTGATGCCTTTTAGTTGGTTGTGTTCTTAAACACTCATTCAACACCTTGTAGTGTCATCACACCTCAAGGAAGAAGCACCTTGTAATCACCTCTTTTCATACCAATGTACTATCATAGGAAATGAATATCATTCGGGAGTGATCCTCTATCCCCAAAGTAAGGACATATTCTAGTGAGTGAAATACAAGAATCAACAGTTTTGAGCATCATGGAATTGATTCTTAGTCATAGATGTGCATTGTGAAATCCTATAGAATTAAGAATTTTATCCTTACTCCTACCTTATAATCAGAAGAGATCATCATGTTCCAATCACAATGATTTTAGTCAAGTAAGTTCTTCATCATCAACAGCTTCATCTTCATCAGATTGGTCAACCATTCCTTTTTATCTGTCTCTATCTCTTACTTCTCTCTCCATAATATAATTATCTATTAGGAATGTACTTTTAACCTATTTTGTCTTATTCACTTAAGTGAAATTCAACTTAAAATTTTAATTCCTTTTTCATCAATAAGGAAAAGACTCACTTTCATTACCTAGGAATGTGGGAGGCAAAAAGTGATTAGGAAAGGTGAAAATTCATGTGGGGAGATGAAAATATTGTTGTAATGATATAAATTGAAATTTATTCTCCATTTCAAAGGGTTGGAAATTGTGGATTATTGTATGTTGTTGAGATTTGTATCACTATTACATCAAGAAATAAGAGCATAATTTCCTCTATGTCCATTTCCATATTCCTCTATCCTATCTACTCTCTAACTTTATAAGATCATGATATCTGTAACCAAGAATGAAATTTTTGTCCTTGATTAATGAATCTTTTGAAATTTATGTCTCTAGTTTGTTAGACTTGTTATTATTTTAGATTATTGTGTTCTTATAATTGAATGTGAATATACTTTAGTTATTATTGTTTAGAATTTGATAGTGGCTACTCAAAACATTAACCCATCTCTCCTATTTCTGAAACTACCCTTTACCTCCCTTCACTTTAAATTCCTCCTTGTAAATTATATAAGGACTTTTCCATAGGTTTCGTGGAGTATTCTTGTGTGATCCGCGACCTAATAGTAACCCCACAACTTTTAGTTTGATAATATTTAATAATGGGAGCATCCAAAAACCCATACAGGAGGGGATTTTACCCATTACGGTTGGTGAAAACCAATTTACACTACAAAAATTTATTTCACCATTATTTACAATAATGATTGTGTTACTCATTCTCATTATCTTCCCAAAAATGAAGTACAACACCTTACATACTTTCTACAAGGGAATACCACTCACATCAATGTTCTCCTCTATGTTTCATGATATCATCTTAATAATTCTTCCCTTTATCATCCGAGACATACAATATTCTTACATTTATGGTGCCTACCTCCTTGGACATTTTTACCTTTCTACTCGAATCAAAAAAGTGAAACCAAAAAAACAAAACCAACCTCGAATATGTGGAGTTTAATGATACCTGATAGATGATGGTTGTTAATGCTCAATGTTGATATAAGTTAAGCTCCATCCAAAGGTGTGTACAAGCTCTTATCCTATGAAGAAACCTACACTCAAATACACTAAACAAAATGGATTAGATAGATAGATAGATGAGCTTCTCGGAAAAGGCTGATTCTAGGAATCCAAAGGGCTTCCTCGAAGGATGTCATCTCACTTTGTAAAAATTAAGTGAATTTAAATGGATAAGTGATAGATCATAAATGGGTATAAGAAAAATAGATATAAGAATAAAAGGTAAAGATGAATAGAACTCAAGATTGAATGGTAGGTCATGTCTAGCTTTGAATGTTCTTGAGATAAGTGTGGATGCGATTTGTACATGTTAAAAATAATCATAATAGAATTCTATAACTTCTTTTTCAATTTCATGTAAGAATTCAATCTGATCTTCAATGTCTTGTGTGGTTTTGAAAAATCAGATTACACAGAGAATAAATTCGTGAATGATGTTGAACTGTTCCTAATATAAGGGTTGTTTGACTATTAGAAGTGAGTGAATGCTTTTGATTTCATGTGATCTACCATCAGTTTACATCTAGAAATGAGACATGCTAAAAACATGTTAGAAGCAATAGGTTTGATAAAATAGATAAGAGATACTTGATTAAAACTAATAATAATTGATTAAAGATAAACTCGACAAGTTTTGTTGGCGATTGGACCAATCGGCGATTCTGTGATTTTTGATGGTTTGATAAAATCAAATATTTAAGGTTTATGATTAATGTTTGAGAATAATAAATGATTGAAAATGAATCATCGGTGATTAAGTGGATTGTTGGTGATTAGGGAAAAATTTATTTGGGGCCTATAAAAGGAGAATGAGATGTTGAACAGGTTTTTTTAGCAAACAAACCCATGTGACTCGTGAGAGTGATAGCGAGGAAATTCTCTAGTAGGCATAGGAAACTTACATTGGTAGAGAAAAGTTTAATTATGTTGTTTTTACTTGAATTTTAAATGAATTTTAGTTCTTCAAAGTAGATTTTAGGATTTTCTTGAAATATGGTAGTGTGTGGATTAAGTGACGGGAATCATAGGAATCTTCGATGATTCATGCAATCTACAACGATTGAGATGAATTGTCATTGATTCGACTATTAAAACTACTATTGATATTTTTGAGTGGAATTTCTTAAGTTTTATGATTGTTTTTATTGTTTTCATGTTTGAAATATGTTTTAATTTTTTTTTGTGTTTTTGTATGTAGGTGGACACTAAGTTGATGATCTATGATCGGTACCTATCAATTAAGATGAGGTACGAGCTGAAATGTTGGATGAGGATTGGGAGAACATGGAAAAATTGGGTTTTGAGGGATCATGCATTATAGGAGAGTGCATAAGTTTTGGGGTTTGATGTTAGTGTTGATGGAGAGGTGGAATCCTTCCACTTGTACTTTTTTGTTACCCACGGGAGGGTGACTATTACATTAGAGGATTTAAACTAGATCATGAGAATTTTGGTTAGAGGAGAGGGTATATAAACTATTGAGGAGTCCGAGAGAATATATGCTATGAGGAGATTATACGGGGATGAGGAGGATGTTGAGAAGCATGTTTTAGAAGGATTTACATATCAGGATTTATATTTTCCTTCGAGATATGGTTGTACTGACGATGACTATGATGATCATGGCCATTATATGTTTCACCGTACTGATTCTAGAGGAGGTAGGTTTCCTTGGATGACGACCGAGGTTGAATTATAGATGATGGAGCATCATACAATATTCGATGGGGCACCCACTTTACTTTCTCAAACCTATAGAGAGTTATCGGCTGAAATGCTCACAAGAGGTATAGGGTTGAAGTTGATTTTTGTCACAAGATTGGGCATACGAGAATATATCCATCGGTTGGCCACATGGTTTTCCATGGGGTATATAATATGGGAATGCAAGTTTCTGAGATGGAGATATGATATGGTTAGGTCGAAGAGGAAGGGGAAGGTGAGTTATTACACTGATATGTTGTGTGGATTACATATTGGAGATATCATATATAGACCATATTTAGACTTTCACGATATACCCAGGATGTTGTTAGACGAACTTACCGGTACATAGAAAGACACATGGGTACGGGAAAGGAAAGTATGATATTGTTTGATTCAACCATGTTAGATGACATTTTAGATTAGTAAAATATGCACTGAGGAGGTCTGTACATTATAGTCCAGAGGAGGGAGATACAAAGACTCCTAAGGTAGTTTTTAATAGAAATTTCATGATTGTCGAGGTATTTAAACCTGAGTATGGAACTTGGTGGAATGGAGAATTTAGAGCATTTGAGAGGAATCGTGTAGTACAAAAATTTAGGAGATTGTGTGCTTGAGTTGAGGGGGCACATGTGACTATTTAGATTAGTGATGATGAGGGTGAGGAGGAGGAGGATGTAGATAGGGATTTGGAATCTTTAGTGGAAGATTTGATGTCCGAGAAGACCATGGTGGAGGTAGAGAGAGATAGTGCTAGGAGAGAGAGATAATCTGATGGGATTTTAGGATGCATTGATTGTGGAGTGGGATAGTGTAGTGACTAAGTGGGATGGGCTTAGGATTTAGTCGACTAAGGATATCATAGAAAAGGATATGTACCATCAATATAGGATTCTTTGAAGAAGGATTTGGGTATGATGGCATATTTTATATAAATTTTAAAGTTGAAAAATTGTGCACATGCTAATAGCCATATGGGAGCTTCGAAATGGTTAGCGTAACTCATTATCAATCTTTGAGGTATGAGGTTGCATATTATGAGGACATGGTGATACATAAATTTCCCAATGCTACTTTGTATGAGGATCATCTAGCTCAAAGGGAATCAAGTACCTAGCATGAGTGTAGGTAGCATGGGTCAGCCTCCTAGGAGACCAGAGGGAGAAGCATGTGGTGATAGAGGAGCTAGTGGTGGTGTTGCAGGTTCCTAGGGTGGTACTGGGAGTGATATCTGAGTTGGTGATTTTATAGATGACATCCATGGTACTTTGCATAGTGATGATATATTTCTTATTTATTTTGATATGTATATGGGTCTTTGTGAAGCCTTTTGACATATATGATGTACTGAGACTCTTTGATGATGTATTCTGGACTTTGATTATATATATATATATATATACATATATATATATATATCGTATATATATATCTATATATATATATATATATATATATATATATATATATCTGTATATATATATATATATATATATATATATATATATATATATATATATATATATATACTGATTGTTTGTTCTATTTATGATGTAAAATTTGTGTGATTTATAAGTGATGGATGTTTGATATATTATATATAGTGGTAGGAAATGTTTGACTTTTAAAAATGTTAAGTATGTTTATGACATGTGATGAAATGGTTAAGTAGAGATTAAATGATTGTGTATGACATGTCTTAAAATGTGATCTCATGATGGATTTTATCAAAATATGACTAATGAGACAAGGTAAAAATTAAATGATTGCCTTGATTAGATTTGATACATATGGGATGGGTATGAGAAAATTTGAAAGAACTTGCACTTGTAGCCTTAGCAATAAATATGGTTAATGGGTAGTGTAGGCACCAAATTTGGGTCACACTCACCTTAGTCCCCTTTAATTAATTAACATAACGTATTCACTAAACCATGACCCCTCATCCCACATTCATATTAATTTAATTACTTACTATTGAATTAATGTTCATTCTCACATTATTAATTAACTTAATTACTTTAAGTTAATTTACACCTCACCTAGAGACCTCACCATGGACTTATTCCTAGCCTATTAATTAACTAAGGTAGAGTCTCTACTTATCTTAAAATTTTGAGACTCTTTGAAACCCTAAAATTAAATTCCTATTAATTCTCTAACACTCCCATTTTTCTAAGCGTCAACCCTCACTTAAGACCCGAATTAGTAATCAAGATCACACCAAATTTAGTAAAGATCGGGTTATTATTGGTAACTTGGACTAATTCACCCTAACCGACACCGATTTATCCTCGGATGATGTCGGTCACTTAAGCGCCATCGGCTCCTTTATATATAATTTTACAACTCTTCACCGGGTTGGTCATTTAGTTCTAGGAATTCTATTGCAATCAGGCATGATTCTAAAATCAATTCTTATATCCAAATAACGAAGACACACCACCAAAGTGCATCACAAGCAACAATTTATCTTCCGAATGTTATTTTATCCATGAGAACACATAGGTTACACCGCCATGGAAGTGAACCAACTATCACCATGCCTATTAACCATCGCCACCTTCATTCACAAGATCTTCATAGAAACAAGTAAGTAACGTGGTTTTCATCATCTATGCTTACTTTACTATATATATTTTACTTCTTTTAGTATTTCCATTTCTGCTATTACCCAAATATCTCCATCTTCCCACCAATCCACCTACCCAACCATTTCAAGTATTTCCACCTTTCTTAACCTCTTCCTCTACATTCTTGAGTCTTCTTAGCCATATTACGAGCCTAACCAAACCTTCCTCACTCTTTGTGCAATCACAAAAGGGCTAAAAATCCATTTTGATTAATTTATCACCTATTTCCCCTACCAATGCTAGTTTATCTTACCGCCATCAATTTCATCCCTATCGGTTGGCACAATCGATCGACAGTGACAACTTGGTCTCTATGTTATTTTACACCCTCAAACCGAAAGCCTTCTATTAAACCAAAAACAATACGTAACTCACCTAATCAATCTCGGGCCTTTACTAGACCTCTGAAAAACCTACTCATCTTGAATAAACCTTTGAATTATATTTTGTGGTCTTGTTTTATATTTATATGTATTCCTTCCTAGAAAAAGGATTTCTCCACGATCAGCTTGGATAATGTCAAAAACACGTCCATTCTACCTTCCACCTTCACTTCACAAGTATTCATCCTTAACCACTTACCTTATTTTTGTTTCATCCTAGAAAGCTTTAAATTATTAGTGAAATATTTTGGCACGCCTGGTAGGACCCATTTGGGTTTTTCACATTTTGCATTCTTAGGGAATCATTTTGTGTTTATTTATTTTTGAAAGAGATCTCACATTAAATCTTCTCCCTTAGAAACATTCTTCTTCTCCTACTTGTTTCAGTGAAACTTGTAGTTTGGATTAAAAAGAACACTCCTTTTTATTCTGTATTTCATTAGTGAAAGACATACTCTTTTCTAATCATTATTGATCTCATCAAATTTCATTGTGGATTTCTTTTTAAAATCTTTGCATCTCATTTATGTATGTTGCATTGTATCTCATTTAAATTGTGGGAAACCTATATGTTGGAAGTCATGACCAGATGATGGGTGACAAATTGAACTGTACATCACATTTTTCACACTATCTCTATACTAAACCAATGACAAAATATACACATTTCTTAAAAAACATATTTCTTGGAAGGATTTGTCAATGATCACATGATCAGAGGATTGACAGTGGGCTCCATCTAGTTTTCTGGCCATTCATCATATCAGAGTAGGGCCTCATGTACTACAGAGTATATATTGGGGAGAACATGCCAAAATTTACCTGAAACCAGCCATAGTTAGTTTCCGTAGGGAACCTTCAGTAACCAAAACTCTAGTCTATTCACAATTCATTCCTAAATGGCATAAGCCATAACATAAAATCTACAACATAGGATTTCATGTTTTCTAGCTTTTGCTTGATTTGTGTTTTGAGGTGTCTGTTGATTTTCTCCATTTTTCTCTACCTACACGCTCCATAGTCATAGTTGGTGTATTCTAACTATTTCTGAGTGTGTTGGGATTAATAATTGCCATACTCAGCTTCTGAGTTGGTTATTTTATTTGATCTAAGTCACCAAAATTAATTTTTTACATATTTTCATAGATTTCACATTAACCTAAGTATCAGTCCAATGATAACCATTGGTTATATCATTATCGCCATTGGTTATGACTACGATTGGTTCAAATTTATTTTGGTAATTTTCCCAAATAGTGTTTCATTCACACCTATCACCTTTTGTGACTTCCTCTGTCACTTCAATATAATTATGAGTCTTTGATATCACCTTCAGAATCTAGTTTCACTTCATTTTCATCATTTATTACCATATTTATTAACCTTTCATTTCTCCTCAATAATCGACATTAGTCTACTAATTAGAAATGGTTACCCTCTCATACCAACATCGGTTACCCAACCAGCATCGCTCTCTGTGTTCTGATTTTTCAATCAAAACATTGATCAAATTCCGCTTTCTAGATCCATTTTTCTCCACTTTTAAGTGTTTTTGCATCATTAACGAGCTCAAATCACTAGTTTGATTGTCAGTCACATGTTTTTAACTCGTAGACAAGACAACGCTCTCATGTTTCATGTTATATGCTAGTATCTTCCACCTAACCCACCACCCCCTTCCATCTCAACACATATGGACCCCAATTAGTTTCTTACCATACCCACTTTGGTGATGAGGAGTTTGTAAGATTCCTTGATCAAAACCTCACCACTTTTCAAGTATTACCTTTCTCATTTATCTACCTAAGATTCATCGGGGAGGATTTTATACGATATGCCCGTGTCCAATCCTCCTACTCTCACACCAACTTCTACATAAACTACTACAAGCGTAGCCTTAGCCTCTTGCACCTTACCACCTATGTTTTCCCAAATTAACCCTACATCATCGATATTTGTTGCACCTATGGCATCTATCATGCCTTAATTTTCTATAGCTCCTATGATGTCCACCATGCCTTCATTAACCACCCTTAGTATAGGTCTATCTAGTGTCCTCCACTTCTCATATACCTATTACATCTCAGCCCACCACATGGTGTCGAAACCCATACTTCCTTCAAAAAAATTTCCTCTCCATCCCATAGTCTCTTCCTTTGATTTATATGAGAGTCTTTACATCCACCCCACCTACCTACACCTATCACAAAAGCCCCCTATTTCATCTACCACTTATCAAGGGTACTTTCCCTCCACATCTATTATGTTCTATGTTCTTCCATCACAATTTTCGTACTCGACACCACCACATACTAGAATGCCATCCACATCATACCCACCTTATCTACCCCTTATAATTTAGGGGGTGCTATGTCATCACAACCCATAAATGATCTTGTCAAAATAATGAAGGACAAGATGTAGACACTAGAAGCATCTGTCTTTGGCTCACGTAACTTTCGACATACGATGATATTTGCAATGAGCCTATTCAAATTTTGGCTCTAATTCGTCCATACCCTATGTATTGGGAAATGAAAAAATTTAACCAATTCAATAGCAAAGAAGATCTACAACAACATGTGTGGTCTTTTAAACATGTGTGTTATCTCATTGCTCATGATGAAACTTTTCTCTTCGCAGACATCCCCAATGTCCTTGATGGGATTGAATGTATATTGGTATAGTGTTCTACCCAAGAAAACCATATTTTCATTTTATCAGGTAGCTCAAGATTTTATATACCACTTTTCTATCAACATTGTCAAGAAGGTCACAATGAATGACTTGTACACAACACACTAGTATGAGGATGAGTCTATCACAAAAATTTTCACTCATTGGCATAGCATGATTAACCAACTAACATTCAAAATGCCTCAAACTGAGTTAATAGAGTTTTTCACTAGAGATTTTGCTAACCACATCTCACAAAATCTCTAATTATAAACCTTCTCGCACGTTTGAAGAAGCATTCACCATGGCCTAAAAACTTGAAATTTGTGTCATTATAGAGAAGAAGATACAATTACATAATAAGAAATTAGTGTTTAAATCAAATGATACCTATTATTCTTCCAAACCACTAAATAATTATTATAAATAAAAAGGATATGCCAACAGGGTAGGTTTAAAATCGCCCGTCTCATCTATCCAACCAATCAAAACCTTAATCCAAACTTTCTCCTATTCAGATTTTTAGGTTCAAGTGGGAGCAATGAAAATATACTCCCATGAAGAACCCTACTCTTAAGTTTTAGAAAAACTTCTAATATTTGGAGCAATCACTATTCCACCGGTTAAATGACATACTAGTTTTGACCCTTCTCGTTACGTACTGCATGGTACAAAGAAAATGGTTCGCAACTATCATCGCTTTAGAGGTCATAATGACGGTAATTATATGACTTTGAAAAAAATCATCTAAGAAATGTTAGATAATGGAGGTATCATCTTGGACAACCCTAATAAAATGGCTAACCAAAATATTCACATTTCCAAGAAGTCGTTCCCAAATCACACCACTGTCTAACCAAAATGGTGAAATTTCAACTAATGACAGTAGCATTTATGAGGTTCATGCCATTTTCGACATCATACCAGTTCTTTCTACTCAATTTCCTCCCACTCCATCTATCGAGGAGATTCTTTCATAAGATCCTTCATCCATAGAAGGACCAACCTCATCCACTCCTCTACCCACAAATGAGTCTCCCTTATCTTCTCATCTACCCATGGAGGAGTCCACCATATGTACCAATTCAGTTTCCCCACTCGCCTCTCAACCTGAAAAAAACCTACAATACTTACTCCTCTACCCATGGGAGATCCATGCTTACCTTCTTCTTCACTAAAAGAATAACCTACCTCGTCCACCTTTCCTTCTCCCCTACTTACAGAGGATCCATTAGTACTATCCCTTCTTGTTGGTGATAATTCTCCACTAGCTTTCAAGGATCCTGTTGATCTCATCTCATCTGTTCTACCCATAGATTTTGAAGCGAACCATTACCTGTCTCACAAAAATTCTTTACAGGGAACACTACCAAATAAATATCATCCTCCCCTACATCGGTGTCATTCTCATGTTTTTCCGAATGCTTGGATTATGTTGACAATTCCATGCTTTGGAGATGCCTTCGACTACTGTCTCAAATCAAATGCGAGATGTTGTCATCCGACACTTCCATGATCTATAAAAAGGTGTTTCGAGATAACTAAACCCTCCATGCCCATGCCATTTGTAGCTACCCTTTCTTCATCACCCTCACCCACACCTAATCTTTTGCTATCAAAAAAATATTTTCCTATGCCTAAAACTCTACCTTTAATTATATTTTCCACCACATTCGGACCTATTATTGTATTGGGATTCATGCTAACATCAAGCCTAGTCCATCCTCCTGTCAACCTGGATTCAGCCATGACCTCACAAGTCATCACAAATACTATTCCCCGCCCGAGAGATAACACACAACCAGCTCATCCACCACTCATTTACCCAACATTCGATTTACACCTACACCCAAAATCACCATCTGTGGACCCGTATACCCTATTTTTAATGGGGTTTCCCATCATACAATTCTTAAAAAATTACACCAGTCTCTTCTAAAAATGTCTTTGTATGACCTCATCCAAACCTTTGTGTCTCATTTTCAGGCCCTCATTGAGGTCCAATAATCTATTGAAGTTCTACCTAATCACCCTATGCCTATTGTATCCATTATCACTCCTTACCATGTTGAATCGCTCACTAGTTTTCCCCATCCCTTTGTTCCCGCTACCACTCATCAAGTATCCACTCTCAGTTTCTCTAATGATGATATTATACCTCTCTAATCAGATGATCCTAACCCCACCCTATTTATTTCCATCTACGTTGATAATATACATGTTCGATGTGTTATGATTGATGGAGGTTCCAGTATCAACATCATTTCCTCCCATGTGTATCAACAAATGTGCATCCCTTCCAATTACATGCACAATAACCCAGTTATGTTGCATTCATTTAATGATGCCATAACTTCCACCCTTGGCACTATCATTCTCCACATCCACGTGGGCCCTCATACTATTCTTGAATTATTCTATGTCTTAGAGGGGGAATTCTAGTACAACCTGCTACTTGGCTAACCCTAGATTCATGCCATGGGTTGTGTTCCTTCAACCTTACACTGTTGTTTAAAATTTGAACATGAAGGACACAACTACACCATCCTGACCAATCCTTCACCATTTAAAACCTGTAACATGCTCTACTGACCTAACGATGTCCTTATCCTAGTTAAGGAATCTACCACCATTTTCATTCCTTCTTCATCTGTTACCACATCTATAACCGTTGACATCTCTTCTTTAGCCACTACATCTTCCACAACCAACTCCTCCATTCCCACTATTGTCATGTCTTCTCGTAGCTGACCTAATAGCCAACCCATCTATTTCTCAAACATCCAATTCTTCTTCTTCCCATTCATCCAGTTGATTCATCCATTCCTATTACCCACATACCAACTAATAATCCCTTATAAGGTGTTTTTTAATGCCTCACTCTTGGGGAGTACCGCCTTTATAACATTGACACATTCCTTACTCCTCAATAGTATAGTAAATTTCACTAACATCCAAGCTATGATTACCATGTAGGAAACTTTTTCCCCTACAGGGAATCCCCACCTTCACACCAAATTAACATATACGGTACTTGATGCTTCTACCTACTCACCCAAGCAACCTTCCCAAACTTGACCATTTTCCTCCAACATTTAATCTCTCACTAACCACCACTTTTCCAACACCTTCCTCCATCATTATGCTTAGAAGGGATTTAGATTTGGTTTCTATGAACAAGGTCGCTATACTATCATTCCTTACACCACTCTTAAGCATAAAGATCAGTAGTATTGGATTTACCAAACCACCTTCTAAGAAGGCCCCAGTTGAACTCATTGAGGATGATAAACCTTCCCCACCCCATTCACCTACCTCACCACCTTCACCTATAGATTATATTGATCTATAATCCATTTTCCTAACTTTTTTGTGATCACCATTTCCTTGGGACCTCTAACTTATCAATGTGATGGAAAGGATCCCTCATCTCTTCCCTTCTTATATCCCGACATGATCGATGATGCCTTCTATTAACATTGTTCAATGTTGGGATGATGAGTCTATTCTCACCTACCTTAGTGCGGAAATTCTTATATTCACCGATCGTTACCTTTTGAGACACAAACCATGTTAAATGAATTTACCATCGAAATCAACATTCACGCTCAGGATGACCCACACATTCTAAAAATAGGCCAATATTTAGATTTTGTTAAACAAGAAGCTTTGACTTCTTTCCTTGGGTATCATGGAAATTATTTTTCTTGGTCCTCTGCTAGTATGCAGTATTGACCCAAATATTGTCATCCACAATATCCTAACCATTTCGATGCCAATCTGATGAAACAAAAAGTTTGTGAAAAATACATCCTCACATTTTCCTTCTTTTAATATAAGAACTTCAGCGCCTCCTTTCTCTTTCCATAATTCTACCCATTGATTATACAGAATGGATCTTTAACATTGTTCTTGTCACAAAAGTAACAGGTGGACTCCGCATTTACACAAATTTCCATGACCTTAACCTAGCTTTCCCTAAAGACAACTCTCCTCTACCTAGTATTGACTAACTAGTTGATCCCACCGCTGGTCTTGAGATGCTATCACTTATGGATGGTTTCTCGGATTATAAAAAATATTACTTGCCCCAGAAGATCAACACAAAACCACCTTCATCACTCCTTAGGGGACCTTCTACTATTATGTAATACACTTTGGCCTTAAAAATGTTGGTGCTACATATTAATGGGATATGACATATATCTTTCACGACATAATACATAGCCTATTAGAATATTACGTTAATGAACTTTATGCCAAATCTAAATATCAAGATGAACACCTTATAGTTCTTAATGTTGTCTTTCACTGTCTCATCAAATATTGTGTTAGCCTTAGACCTAGGAAGTGTTTCTTTTTTTATCTCTAGAAATCTCCTTTGTTAAATAATTTCTTTGCGTGGAATTGAATTTGATCCCACTAAAATCAAGGCTATTCTCAAGATGCCTCCACCTACTAACCTTCATCAACTTTGTAGTTTGCAAGGAAAGTTACAATCTATTCATCACTTTATTTCTCATCTTTCCAACCACTTCCATCCATTTCATCATCTTCTCAAAAAGGATGTCTCCTTTAAATGGGATGATGAATGTCAAAAATCCTTCGACACCTTAAAACAATACCTCCTCCAACCACCTATGCTCATTCCACCTAAGGATGACCAACCATTTTACCTTTACATTTCTACCACTGATCATTCCCTAGGTGCCATGCTCACTCATCATGATGAAAAACATAGGGAGCAAGTGGTTTATTATATAAGTTGTACGCTTTTTATAATACGAGACTAGATATACTCACGCTAAAAAAATTTTCCTAGCCTTATTATTTATTGCCACTAAACTTCACCATTACCTACTCAACCACAAAACCTTCGTTGTCACCAATACTTACCCCTTACATTATATGTATGCTAAGCCTTACCAACATCAATTTGTTTCATGTTGGCTCACGCTTCTACTGACCTAGATCTTGAATTCATCCATCAAAAATCTATTAAAGGACAAACCATTGTTGACCAACTCACAGACACACATCTCTCTAGAAACCAATATTCTATCTTTGACTTCCCTGATGAATCCATTGCTACCCTCTCCCTAGATGATACCATTTACCAAATGACCTTATTCTTTTATGGTTCCAAATGTCAATGTAGTGGTGGTGCAGAATTTATTGTCATTCCTCTTGTGGTGAGCCTATGACATTATCTTTCAAAATCAATTTTGATTGAACTAACAACATCACCGCTATAAATAAATTGTGTTAAGTCATCAAACCACCATATCCTTAGTTTTTAAATCAATTAATACCTTTGGTGAATATCAACTAGTTGTGAACCAAGTAAATGGTATATACCAATGTCGTAATAAGATACTTCAAAAGTATAAATATCATGTTGACATGATTTTGAATACCTTTAACCATTATGAACTTCAAACCACCCCGCACTACACTAAAACATTTTTGGACACCATGGCATGTATCCCTTCTCAAATACCGGCTTCACCCTCATACTCAATAAAATTGTCACAGTATAAAGGTTGCATTCACCTTCTTATCTATTCCGAGACGTTAACTTTGTAGGAAAAATTGAAACTGACCCATGTGATATTTGGTATAAGAAGTTTGTTGACTACCTTTCCCTTTCAATTATGCCTCTAGATCTTACTCGTAATGGACAATGAGCCTTCCTCAAAAGTGTCTCTCACTATGTCATCATGGGTGGTCTTCTCTATAAATGTGGCTTTGATGGTATCCTCTTACAATGTCTTACAAGTTATAAAATCCCATACACCATCAAGGAAGTTCACGATGAGATTTTTGGAGGTAATTTCAGTGGCTTCATTATCACTAAGTGCATCCTTCACCTTGGCTATTACTGGCCAACCCTAAACCAAGACTGTTTTGACTATGTCAAATGTTGTGTGAAATTTTAGCAACATGATAATCTTCATCACACCCCTAGTCATGCCTTAATGGTTGCACAAGAACTTTGGCATTTCTCTCAATGGGGTTTGGATATTTTTGAAGAGATTAAACCTCTTTCTTCCCAACATCATCAATAGATTATTATTTCTACCAAATATTACACTAAATAGATAGAAGTTGTACATATAATTTCTACAAAAGCTAATAAGATATGTAAATTCATCAACCATCACATCATTTTTGCTTTGGTGTTCCTCACTTTGCCTCATCACTAAAAACATAAAACTATTAAAAACAAAACCCTACAGAAACTTTGTGACACCTTCAGCATTTAACTCAATTTTTATTCACCTTATTATCCACAAAAATGGCCAAGATGAATCGACAAATAAAACCCTAAAAAAATTCTTATGAAAGTAGTTAACAATACTGCGGTAAAGATTGACACACGCACAAATACTTTTTCCTTATGGGATTATTGTACTAGTATCTATACCTCAACCATGCCACACCTTTTTCTTTTGTCTACGATACAAAGGATGTCTTGCCTGTCGAATTCCAAATTCCATCTCTTTGTATCTCAGTCAAAGATATGCTCAACAATGATGATTTTTTCCAAGACCGTTTGGCACAACTTGAGTTATTAGATGAACACTATCTAAATTATCTCAATCACCTTCAAATCTACCACAAAAGTATCAAACATACCTATAATAAATGTGTCAAAGAACAAACCTTCAAGATTAGTGATCTTTTCCTAAAGGAAAACCAATATGTAAGCAAAGATGAGAAAATTAAATGGGGAAAGTTCACTCCTAATTGGCTTGGACCCTATATCGTTACTCATGCCTATGGATCAAGTGCTTATAGTTTATCTTCCCTTAAAGGTAAACCTAAACTTGAGCCCCTCAACACCTTACATCTACAACCATTCTATTGATGAATAAAGTCCTATATCACCTTCTGTCTATTAAAAACTCATCCCTTGAGCAACCTTCACCTTCCACTTACCTATTTTAAGGATCAACGACTAAATAAGAATCATGTGATTATCCATCACCTTTTAACCTTATCTTCAATATGAGTAAGATGGCTCTACTCATGGCATAAATCTCATGCATACTTTTTGTCATTTTTAAGATGGAATCCCATGGTCGTTCCTCGCTTAAGAAAATTATTTTATAGCTAACCTTTGCGTGCTATCATTTTCCTTCATAAAAGAATCCTATAATCATTTATAGTCTTGTTCATGACCTAAAAGTCCAACAAAAATTTCAAATGTAATATATGGAATTTTCAAATTCAACTCCTTGATTCAAACTTCTGGAAAATAGATGACTCCCTCAAAAAGGACATTTATATTTCTATCTTGCTGCTATAAATAGACTGCTCCCTTGAAGGACAACTATAAAAAGTTAGCCATGTCATACGTAGTACATCCAAAAAGAAGACTATTTCTAAAATATATATATATATATATATATTGAAGCTTCTCACATCAATCAACTTCACGAAGACCTCAAGGATTCATTCTATTTATCCCACATAGACTTCCTACATCGATCAGTCTATCAAACAAAATAAAAAAGAAAATAAAAAAATCAAGAGAAGTACAACTTTTTCATCATGGACTTGCCTATTTTAGTTTTGGGTATCTTATAGAAGAGGTATGTTGTCTCACAACAAGGTTATGCTAAACAACCCATTTCACCTCATCTTACTTTCTTTCTTATCTTCTACCTACTCAAGGGACATGCCACAAATGCAACATTTCATGATCATGTAACTTCCTTCACCCTTAGAATAATCAATCATGCACTACCTTTAGGGGTTTAAGTTCATCAACCCATCCTTGGTATGCTCATTATGGTCCTTGCCACTTCTGGAGCATTCCACCTCTTTTTTACTATGTGTCTCATTTCTTATTTATTTATTCTAATATACAGGACTAGACCTTCAACACCTACATTATGGGATTTCTTCTCCTTCAACCATGCCTATTCAACCTAAACTCAACCATGCCTAAAAAAACCTACAATCAACCATGCCTCAATGACCTAGACTTAATCATGCCTAAAACCTATCAACCCATTCATCTACCCCATCATATTCTTCCCTAGCTTATGAGAGAACTACATCAGCCTAAGGACCCTTTTCATCATGGCTATATAGGAAAAACTTAGCGGGCATGGATCCCTTAGAGGTTATCTCATCCACTTTTACCCCTAGCCAATTTTACCCCTTTACATTAACATTCTAATCTAGTTAGTTTCCATTTACACAATAACTTAGATATTAATATATCCCAAATACATACATTATTTCATCATACCTACATATTTATAACCTCAACCACATAATACCTGAATCATTTAACATTTCCATGATATCAATTACTTGGAAATTTAAACAAAACATACATAGAAACATCATTTTTACTAAACCAGATTGAGTCTCTGTTAGTGTAGAATCACAACACCCCCAAATGGCTCTAGATGTGAAGTGGGGCATTCGGTGTGATTGCATAACATGGGACCATCTCTCAAGGTGTGGGACTTGCAGAAATTCAGTTCTTATTTCCTAATCTACCTGCCATGAGCTACTCCAGTGCAGGAAGAACCTATTCTATCCTAATCTAACCATTCCAAGGAGACAAAGAGAGAGAGGGTGAAAGAGCCTACACTAAGTGGTGATACACTAGAAAAGGAAGTGGTTGATCACAAATCCAAATTCTGAAGTGGAGAGAGGTGAGAAGAGAAGAGGGTGGAAAAGATGCACCATAGACCAGAGATAGATTTCACATGGAACACCACTTCAAAACCCATTAAGCACAACTCCCAAAACCTGCAACAAACATCATAGTATGCACGGTATACCCTAAAATGAGGAGAGGTAAGAAAAGACAACAAAATAAGACAATGATGGACAAATACATCACAAAACATATTTTATTACTACAAAATGTTACATGGTACATCATCAGTGGGAAAGAAGCAAAGAAAACACCATTACAGAGCCATGGGAGGAGGCTTATACTTTGCATTATACCCTAAGGAAGAAAGAGAGAGGGGGGAAGAGGAAAACAATGACCAACCCTTGAATATGGACCTTCATTATAATATATACGAAGAACGAGAGAGAGAGGAGGGAAAAATTCAAATATGGCTTCAACCACCTTGAGATATATATTGAATCCTGCTTTGAAAGCTCAACCACCATCAATCAATGCCCCTTCAAATCTACGTACAATCTATCTATTCCAATTCCCTATGATGTTTGGCATGTTGAGGAAGATGAACGGTGGATAAAATCAAATCTAATCTAGTGGTTGAAGCAATCAGATTCTACGTTAATGGATGGAGAGATGTTTTCCTAATTTTCACCCACCAAACCCTGCTAAAAATAGTATTTTATTCTTTCATGGTGTAGAGGGTGTTGAGACATTTCCAAAATTATTCTCCCACCCAAATCTAAGTTTCCAGTCAAAAGATATGACCATCTAAAGATTGGGTTCATGGGCGTACAATATTTGAAAAGTCTATTTGTACCGGGTTCATGTGGCAAGCTCGCACATCTTGAATATTCGAATACTTCCTCATGCTCTTGAAATCTTGTCGATCGACACATGATGGATTCCACAAGCTCCTTGGGATCCTTTGTATTTTTCTAAGTCTCTTTTATTGGTGGGCTAAAATTTTGACCTTGGACACGTGGAGACTTGGTGGTTGTTTGAAATCCCACTCAATTTTACTTTTGAAATAGCATCATGCTAAAAATTGGTAGCTTCCATTTGGCCCACCTCTTCTTTGATTATTCAATGAATGGCTTTGTCCCCATTTTTACTTTGGATGCATGGAGGGCTAGCGCTTGTTTGGTAAATTCCTTTTTTTTACCCTTGAAGGTGAACCATTTAGACACGTGGAGGCTTCTGACGGTCCTCTATACTTAGTCATTTTGAGCCCGCTCTGTCCCTTTTGTTGACCCTGTTGGAACTTAGGAAACGTGAAATCTCTACACTCATTTGAGTCTCTGCCTGGGGCTCTTACCTCTGAGGTGTGCTATTGAAAAATGTGGTAGCTTCTGCTATCTCTTCCATACTTAGCCAATTGGGCCCGATTTAAATCATTCATAAAGCCCGAAGACTTTGAGCCTTTCCTCGCCTTGTTCTTGTTGTGTGTTCTAGACTCTTTTGATGCCATTTTCTTCCTTCCCCGATCATGCTCCTCCATTTTAGAACATTTCGCAACATGTTTATTAGATTTAAACAATGGGATCATTCAACATAACCATTTCTTGAATTTCTTCTTACACAGGGTTATGTTTGATCATTTTTTTGTCAGGGGACAAAATAGAGAACAATTTCGTGACTCGTAGGGGAATTTTCCTGCTAGATGAAGACACTAGTGTCCTTGAAGCATCCATTAGGAATGGAGTCAAGAATGATAGCCTAATACTGATCCTTTTTTCTTAAATGGACTCACCAATTATTTACACTTACCGACATGCAGAGTGTGCACAAGCACTTGTTCTACTAAAAGCAAGCCTAAACCTACTCCTACACTAACTAGAGAAAAGAAGGACTCAAAAAAATCATGTAAGCTGGTAGGGAGAAGTAGCTTCTTTTTCTCAAGAGGGGCAGCCATGCAAATGATTTGACACTGAATATGGCTTCTTATATGAGGGAAAAACTGACAATAAGCCGTCCCTCCACCAAAATCATCAAGGCATAAACATCAACCAAAAATACCTCCTCAAGATGATTGGCAATGGACTCTAGAGGTGTTAATGATGACCCTTAGTAATTTTATACTCATCATCATTCCCTAAAGTAGGCATGATTAGTTTGGCTTCTCCCTTGGCTCCAATGAAGCCAAGTACCTGATTTGGCACAATCGATCCTTTGGATGTGCCCATTGCTCTAAAATTCAACTCCAAAAATGGAGTCTTTTTGTGGACCTTCTTGGATGGATGGTGTGAGAGGGATGATGACATCCTCTTGCCTTTTCTCTTCCTTCTCCTATGAAGAACATGGAAGACTCATATCTTCCAACCTTGGTTCCAGAGGGATGTTGTGAGACATAGGTTGTTGTTCTTGAATGCCCTCCTTTATGGAAGTAGGCTCATATGCTTGGAAGGTGGGTGATAGAGGAGTAAATGATGTAATTTCCTTAGGATCCTCTCTATCAAATAAATCCTCCAAGTCAGATAGATAATCTATCTCCTTGTTGTCTGTTGCATGTGCTCGACCTCCTCCATGGTGTCCTCCTGATCTGCAACTTGCTCACCATGGTTCCCTTCATCCTCCAACATGAAGTTTGAAATTTCAAACTCCTCTTCAACATTAGAGATTGAAGGAGATGAAGTGGGAGGAAGAACTGAAGGTTCGTGTCTAGCCTACTCCACTCTTAGATCCTCTAAAACTGTATGGTCCTCCTCCATCATGGGTTCATCAATCAAATCAGGCCCTTGAAATGAAAGTAAAGAATCTTCAATGATGCTTTCTTCATTGAGTGGCTTCAATACTGATTTGATCTCTCCCAATTGATCCTCTTCAATGGGGCTTGGAGTTGATTGTTCCTCCTCTTTAACTAGTTGTGCAGCTTGGATTAGATCAACATTCTCTTCAAATAGAGTGCCATTAGGGACACTATATTTAGGGAAAATAGACTACTGATCTTCTTCTTGTTGTTTTTGTTCCTTCTTTGCTGCAAACTCAACCTCAGCCACCACTGGCTCTTCAACCTTGACCTCCTCTATTGTCTTGATCATCAAGGGGATCTTTGTAAACCCAAATCTAGCAACCCAACTCTTCAGATCTTCTATCATTTCTTCTCTATTGGGTTCCTCCTCTTGTTGTTCTCCTTGAATGGTATTTGAAATCTCTTCCCCATATGGAATTGGGAAGGAAAGAGGAGTGGTAGGTTGGGGTTCAACTAGCTTTGCAATTGTTTGTGGTGGGGAGAGAGGAAAAAAAAATTTTTTTTTTTGGAGGGGATGACTATTTGGAAGTGAAAAGGGAAGAGGAGATGAGGTGGTATGGTAGATCAAGAGATGGAGAAAATCAATTAACACTTGGGGAAGCAAATGCGGGGCTTGAATCTTGATCATGCTGAAGTGATAAATTTTGAGAAAGATAAAATGAAGAGCTAGGAGGTGGTGGACTTACCCATTGATAAGGTTATCATGTGTCCAACTCATAAGCCTCAATATCCTCAATCCACTGTGTAAGTTGAGGCAAAATTTTAACCATGAAGTCAATCTTCTCTTAAGGGTTGTAATGTCTTGGAAAAGGGCCTCCCTGTGGACAAGGTGTCTTGAAACCAATCTCGAATACCTTCATCTGTGTTGTACCCCTAGATTACACCATGATAGCCTCCATTCTTTGAATATTCTCCAAAAACCAGCATTCTCCACATAGTTGTCACCATTGTATGCATCCCCTTGTTCTTGATAAGCTCCATGGCCAAACTAACTATGATCCTACTCATATGGGTAAGCATAATGGTCCTGGATCTGATTATAATGCTGATCTGGAGGAGTTGGGAAATGCATTAGAGGTGGATTGCACTGTTGTAGGTGTGAATTCCATGAAGGGAATGAAGTCATGACTACACAACTTCATGAAATGGGAGAAAATGAAAGAGATGGAAGAAGAAAATGGATGAAAATGAGTGAAAATGGATGGAAAAGGTCTGCAACTTTAGAGATGGGGTTGTTGACTAGATGGAGTCACTAGATGTGCTTGCATGTGCCTCAAAAGGATGAACCTTAACAAGAACACACCAAACTACTAAGATGAAGTGGTAAGGTGCTTGGACTGTCCCACTTGAGCATGAAAAATTTGTTAGTGTATAATCATAGCACCCTTGAATGGCCTGGATGTGAAGTGGGGCATTCGGTGTGATTGCACAACATGGGACCATCTCTCAAGCTATGGGACTTGCAAAACTTGAGATGGACCTCCGAGAGAAAGTTGGTTCTTGCTTCCTAATCTACCTACCATCAGCTACTCAAGTACAGGAAGAACCTATTTTATGCTAATCTAACCATTCCAAGGGGATAGAGAGAGAGATAGGGTGAAATATCCTACACTAAGTGGTGATACACTATAAAAGGAAGTGGTTGATCACAAATCCAACTGCTTGAAGTGGAGAGAGGTGAGTAGAGGAGAGGGTGGACAAGATGCACCACAGACTAGAGATAGATTTCACATTGAACACCACTTCAAAACCCATTCAGTAACTTCCAAAACCTATAACAAACATCAAAGTATGCAAAATATACCCTACAATGATGAGATGTAAGAAGATAAAACAAAATAAGCCAAGGATGGACAGATACATCACAAAACATATTTTATTACTCCAAAATGTTACACAGTACATAAGTAGTGGGCAAGAGGAAAGATAATTCCATTATAGAGCTATAGGAAGAGGCTTAGACTCCACATTTTACCCTAAGGAAGAAAGAGAGAGGGGGGAAGAGGAGAAACAATGACCAACCCTTGAATATGCCCCTTTATTACAATATATAGGAAGAATGAGAGAGAGAGGAGGGAAAAATTTGAATCTAGTTTCAACCACCTTGAGATATGCATTGAATCCTGCTTTGAAAGCTCAACCACCATCAATCAATGCCCCTTTCAAATCTACCTACAATTTGTCGATTCTGGTTCCCTATGCCTACTTGGCGTGTTGAGGAAGACAAATGACAGATAAAATCAAATCTAATCTAGTGGTTGAAGCAATCAGATTCTGCATTAATGGCCAGAGAGATGTTTTCCTAATTTTCACCCACCAAACCCTGCTAAAAATAGTATTTTATGCTTTCATGGCGTAGAGGGTGTTGAGACGTTTCAAAAAGTCTTCTCCCACCCAAATATGAGTTTCTAGTCAAAAGATATGACCATCTAAAGATTGGGGTCGTAGTCACTCAATATTTGAAAAGTCTATCTATACCGAGTCTACATGGCAGCCTTGCACATCCTAGAGATTCAGATCCTTCCTCATGCTCTTGAAATTATGCTAGACTGACATGTGGTGGCTTCCACAAGCTCCTTGGGATCCTTTGTATTTTTCCTAAGTCTCTTTCCTTGATGAGCTAAAATTATGGCCCGGGACATGTGGAGGATTGACGTTTGTTTGAAATCTCTCTCCAAATTTTAGTTTTAAAATAGCACCATGCTGACACTTGGTAGCTTCTGCCGGCCTACCTTTGCTTTGACTATTTAATGACTGGCCCTGTCCCCATTTTTGACTTTGGATGCATGGAGGGCTAGCACTTGTTTGGGAAACACCTTTTGCGTTGACCCTTGAAGGTGCACCATTTGGACACATGGAGGCTTCCTCTAGTCCTCTATACTTAGTCATTTTGAGCCCACTCTATCCCTTTTGTTGACCCTATTAGACCCTAGGACACGTGGAAGCTCCGCACTCATTTGAGTCTCCGCTTGGGGCTCTTACCTTTGAGGTACGTTGTTGAGACACGTGGAAGCTTCCACTATCTCTTCCATACTTAGCCAATTGGGCTCGATTTAAATCATTCATAAAGCCCAAAGACTTTGAGCCTTTCCTTGCCTTCTTCCTTTTGTGTGCTCTGGAATCTTTTGACGTTGTTTTCTTCCTTCCCTGATCATGCTCCTCTTTTTTAGAACCCATCGTCAGAACTTGTTTATTACATTTGAAGCATAGGCTCGTTCGATGGAACCATTTCTTGAATTTCTTCCTACACAGGTCATGTTTGATCAATTTTCAGTCGGGGGGACAAAATAGAGATAATAGTCCCTTACACTATTTATCTCCACATTCAATTTCCTGAAACCCTTTTCTCCTTACCTAAGTTGTAACACGCCTTACCACTAAACGTAATGAACATATAACCTACAACCCAACCTCACAATCGGTTTGGGAATATTTTAACCCCTAGCATGGCCTTACATATAGCAATACATAAATCACCCAACCCAACTTCACCCATAGTGACACTCAAATTAACTTACTAGCTATACCTTACAATTATGCTACTCATGTTGTTTATCCTAATGACCTTACCTTGCCTAATGTCATGTTGTTTATCCCGACCTAACCTTTGCTGCCTGGAAGAAACCTATTACCTATTCATGCACCTTGCCTATTTGTGTTATAGGACCGTATCCTATACCTTGGATACCTGAACCACTTCAACCTTATTTTGATAAACCTATTGACCTTTGATGAAGTAGAGTTTAAAATATCTTAAACCTAGTACCATATCACATTATATACATGTGTGTGTATTAGAATTCCATTACCTATTACCCAAACCAAACTCATTGTTTCCTAAAATCCACCTACCCTTGTTTTCATCACTTACACATTTATCAAACCACTCATTGACTCCATCTATTACCTCATCAGATCTTGGTTTGAGGGGGATCACCTCCACCCATACTTGGGGCAACCTAATCTTCATTCATACCTAAGACAATGAATTCCTTTTTTAATTAGTGTCGCTTATCAATACAAGCTACATGATAAAAGGGGAAAATGTAGACACCAAATTTGGGTCACACTCCCCTTAGTCACCTTTAATTAATTAGTGTAACATATTCACCTAACCATGACCATGTACCCAGTATTTATATTAATTTAATTACTTATAATTGAATTAATATTTTTTTAGATTATGGGTAAAAGTGGGTTAAGGGGACTAACCCTTTACAATAAGGAGAAAAATATATAACAATAAGGAAAGAGAGAAGCAACCTCTACCAGCGGCACTGAAAAACAAAGAAAACACAACTAAACTAACAGTGAAAACAAAAAAACAAAAGCTCATCCCTTAGAACTCTTCCCATGGGATCAAAGGTGCATCTTGAGAGATTCAATGTTCCCTTTCTTTCTTTTGTTTACCTTGGACCAACCATTACCTACATTTGAATTTAAATTTTCTAATGAGTGACCCAGTAAGCTTGTTTCCATATTATTGTTATCCGAATGAATATGAAGAGAAGAGGGTGAAGTCCGAGCCTCACAACTCTCCTCTTCCTTGTTAGACAAAGGGGGAGCATCCTTCTCCCCTAAAGCTAATTCCTCATTTTCAGACCCTTCCTTGGAACCGCAATTAGACCGATTATTAACAACCAATGAGACTTGGATCTGTATTCTTCCACCAAGAAGTGTGTCTACTTGCATGTTTCTTCCCATTAATGCAATCCACATCTAGATGACCTAGAGAAAAGTAAGTTCTGCATCTGAAGGGGAAACCTTCATAATCTAAGTTTTGAGTCCAGACTCGGTCCTCCACCATAATATCAATAGAGGTAGGAAAATTCGTTGAGGTGTTCATATCAACTAAAATTTGAGCGTACATAGTATACTCATACAAAGTCATTTTTGTGTCAATAGCCACTATTTTACCCAGGGTGTTTCCAATGGCGATTAAACATTTCTCATCCCAGAACTATAGAGGAAGATATGGCAGATGAACCCAGACGGGTATAATTTGAAAATTTTCAGTGACTGGATTGAACATGGGAACCATGGCTTCATGAGAAGAAAGTGGGATTGGAAATCCCATAATCTAGCAAAAATTAAGTCTCTATCTGAGATAATATCAAAGAATACAATGAAAAAACCTCTAGTTAAAGGGTAAATATCCAATTTACCATCCATTAATGGCTTCCAAGAAGAAGAGATCCAATCATGGAGAGTAGGCAATCCAGGACCGAATTTGTTGAATCTACAAATAATTCCCTTTTCCTTGAAATAAGCCTCTATTTTCATAACAGATCCAAAATGCACAAAGGGGGTGATTTGGCATGTGACATAGCCTTTGGAGGAGGGAATGCAGAGGATTTAGCAGATGCCAGGAAAATTTTGAAGCCACCGGTCAACCGATCCATTCCCAACTGCTGCGCAGACACACCATGACTCGTGAAACCGGGAACGACTGTGAGCAGGGGAAACTGGACACCCACCCGCCGAGGTGGAATTGCAGAGTGCCAATTCCACTGTCACTACCATTAGCATGGGGTTTTAGATTAGGGCACCAGGAATTCGTTGAACCATGAGCTCTAAGTCCACGATCCACCAGACCGACTTTCGTAGCATTGCCACCGCCATCATCATTCTGCTAGATTTAGGGCATGAGAACATCATGTGTTGTCCTGCATTTTTATAGGTTGAGGAAAGGATTTTTAATAGGTTGAAAAGTTTCTATAATTGAATTAATATTAATTCTCATATTATTAATTAATTTAATTACTTTAATTAAGTTAATTTATACCGCACCTAGCCACATCACCTAGAAACCTCACCATGGACTTATTCCTAGCCTATTAATTAACTAAGAATGAGTCTCTACTTATCTTAAACATTTGGGATTCTTTAAAACTCTTAAATTAAAGTCCTATTACTTCTCCAACAACAATAACATTTATCTAAGTGTCAACCCTCACTTGAGACCCAGACATCGTAACTTGAGAATAAGCTTCCTCTTATTTTGGGTTAACTAGCTCCTTCTTTGTGCCTCAGTCAAATTTTTACACATTTTAGGCACCCAAAATTTTCTAGGTATTACTTCATCAGAGAGATAATTTCTTACCCTTTCTAGAAAGGTAAAGAAGTCCTCCTAACTCCTTGTATTTTTCAAGTTATGGCTCGATGGAGTTTGGAGTGGAAATTTTCCGTAGGTGGACCCGCAAGAAAATTTTTGGCACTTAGCCTTTTGGCTAAAAAACAAAAAGGAAAATCTCAGCCTGGAATCTTGTGGAGGAAAATATGTTGTTTGAGGCCCGCACCTAGTCAGGATGTGCCACGTGTTAAGGAGGAGTGGCAGGGGTTAAAGGGGTTTAAATTTTTTGGATTTTTGGTCAAAGCGCGTCAAAGACAAAAAATAGAGGCGCATCCCCGCCGAACAATAAAATGGCGCCATGTGTCCATGTGTCAGTGGGAATTAGACCAAAAAAAAAACTTTTGGTTTTTTTAGAACCAAAAAGGGTGCAAAGGTTAAAATTTGAGGCACATCCCCACCAAGCAATTAGAGGGTGCCACGTGTCTTGGAGCGGCGGGGCCACAAAGGATTTTTGGAAAAGTTTCCAAAGTGTTGAAAAGGGACAAAATGTTAGTTTGAAGGCTATGTCCCATTAGCAAACCATGTTATGCCACATGTCTCGGAGCGGTGAACACATGAAGAATTTTGGGTGATTTTTCCAAAAGGGAAAATTTTAAAGTTTGACCCATCGACCCCTGATTTTGACTCTATTTTTACCAGTTTTTCCCTAAATCTTCAAAAGGGCATATCTTTTGATCCAGAGGTCAAATTTTCATGATTTTGATGTCATTGGAAATCTATTGAAGTCCTCTACATGATGGATGGTTAAATTTTTATTTTTGATGGATTTTTATGGGAGAAAATTGAGAAAACGTCTCTGGCATGCAAAAATGTAGAAAATGATCCCAACCACCAAAATTAATGAAGTATGGGCCTCTTTCTTGCTCTGCGAAGCAATGTACAATGAAGTATGGGATTTTTCATGGAAACCCATCACTTTGTAGGCTAATTAAATGGATCTATTGGTGGTTGGAGTTTCAAATCAAATTTTCCCACATTTTTACCTTTCTTTCATTTTGTTCGATGGTTAAAAAGCCAAATTTGGCTCATTTGTAAAAGGTTGTTCATCATTCTTCTCTGCCTCTCCCTTCTTTTCTTCCCTAGGGTCAAAAATGGAGTTTGAACCTCCTCCCTTGCTCTGTAATGGTGTTTTTACCTCTTACCCATGAAATGATGATTCTGTGCAAACTTCTGGAGCAATAAAAACATGTTTTTGATGCATTTTTCCATCCTTGCTCATTTTTGGTTGTTTTCTTCTTGCCTCTCTTCATTGCAGGTATTTGTGCATGTTGGAATGTTCATTGTAGGTTTTGGATCTATGTTAATGGATTTTTTGGACATTTTTTGTGTGAAATCCATGCTTGGTTTTGTGATGCACTTGTCCATCCTTTCCATTGCTCATCTCTCCTTGTTTCCATTACATTTTTGATAGATGATCAACATTTTCCTTCTCTGTTGTATCGTCATTTTAGTGTAGGCTCTTTTTTTCTCTTTTTTATCTCTATCCTTGTCTCCTTGGATGTTAGATTAGGATTATAATTAGTTCTCTTGCACTAGAATAGCTTGTGGTAGGTAGTATTGGAAGAGGAACCAACCTTCTCTGGAGAGCTTTCCCCATTTGCAAAGGTCCCACCCTTTGGGAAAGCTCAATGTTGTGCATTCACACCAAATGACATTGCCTTAGAAAAGAAGATCCATAGGTCATTTGGGTGGTGCTATGAATTTTCCCTAGCATTTTTGCCACGTTGGGTGGGACCTTAGAGGTCTTCCACTTCATCTTTTGCAAGTTGGTGTGTTCCTATGAATATTTCATCCTTTGGAGGCAATTGCAAACACATCTGGTGACTCGATCTGGTCAACAACCCATCTCATAAGTTGAAAATCCTCTTTCCATTCATCTTATTTCATTTTCATCCATTCTTCCATCCATCTCTTCCATCTTCTTTCATCCCATGAAGTTGTGCAATCATGAATTCATTTCCATTATGGAATTCACATTTACAACAACAGTATATTCCACCTCCAACATGTTTTAAAACTCCTTCAAATCAATATTTTGATCAAATTCACAATCAATATGCATATCCATATGAGCAATGCCAAAATAATTTTTGATATGAAGCACATCAAGTAGAAGGGTATGCAAATTGTGAGGGAAGTCAAGAAGAAAATGTATATTTCTTGGAGAAGATCCAAAAGATGGAGATTTGAATGGTGTAATCTAGGGATCAAACACAAATGAAAGCATTTGGAATCAATTTTAGAGCACCCTATCCATGGGGAGGCCCTTTTCCAAGACATTACAACCCTCAGGAGAAACTTGACTTCATGGTTGAAATGCTGCCCCAACTTACACAATGGATTGAGGAGATAGAAGCATATGAGCAAAGTTTGAATCAACCTTTTCAATGGGTAATTCATTCAACAACTCCTTGTCTTTCTTTTTCACCCTCTCAAGATTTATCATTTCAGTAGTGTCAAGCTTCAAGTTTCCCATATGCTGCCCCAAATGTTGATTCCATTTCTACATCTCCTAGTCTCCCACCCCACCTTGATTTATCTACTATTTTCCCTTCCAAACAACCATTCCCTCTAAATAAGAAAGAGGTTCTACCTCCTCCACCACCACAAAAAATTGCAAAACCAGTTGAATCACAACCTAGCCCTCCTCTTGCATTACCAAATCCATGTTGGGAAGATGAAAATCAGAAAATAAGATATGAAGGAAGCAAAAAGAGGAACCCAACAGAAAAGAAATGATAGACAACTTGAGGAGTTGGGCTCCCAAATTTGGGATAGAAAATATCCCCTTGATGGTTAAACCAATGGAGGAGGCCAAGGTTGAAGAACAAGTGGTGGCCAAGGCTGATTTTGTTGCAGTAGAAGAAGAGACAAAAAGAAGAAGTAGATCAGCAATCAGTTTTCTCAGAATGTAGTGTCCATGTTGGCACTCTACTTGAAGAAAATTTTGGTCTAATTCAAGTTGCACAATCAGCCATGGAAAGGAGCTCTGAAGAAGATCTTGCAGTCCCAACTTGTCCTCTAGAGCAACATATTGAAGAGTTTGATTTGACAAAATTCATGCTAGAGGAAGATTTCAATCAAGAGCAAGATGTTCTTCAAGTAATAGAGAAAGGAGAAGCTACTCCAAATCCAAAAGAAGAGGAGCAAATTCCAACTGTAGAGGATAAAAGTGCAGATCCAAAATATTTGAGCAAAAACAAGCTATAAAAGAACCTTCAGTTCTTCCTTCTACTTCATTCTCTTCAAGCTCCAATGTTGAAGAAGAGTTTGATCTTTCAAAATTCACCTTTGAGAATGAAGATAAACATGGTGATCAAGTTACAGATCAAAAGAACAACATGGAAGAGTTTGAGCATTTACAATAGGACAGCAATGAGGCAGTTTATCTATCATATTTGGAGGATTGTTTTGATGGAGAGGAACCGGTTGAAATCACACCATTTTCTCCTTCATCATCCATCTTACAAACACTTGATCCTACTATCATGGAGGAGAGAATTCATTTGCACTAGCCTACACTTATAGCATCTCTTTGGAATCAATTTTGGGAGATTTAAATATTCCATGTTCTTCTTTGGAGGAAGAAGGGAAACAACAAAAGAGTTCTACCATTGCTTCCACACCATCCATCCAAGAAGTTCTATAAGAGGACTCCATTTTTGGAGTTAAAAATTAGAGCAATAGGCACATCCAAAGGATCATACCTTGCCCAATCAGGTATCCGGCCTTATTGGAGCCAAAGGAGAAGTCACAACTAGCCATGCTTTCTTCTAAGCATGAAGATGATATGCAAAACACTAAGGATCACCTGTCATACCTCTTCAATCCAAATGTAGAGCAACTAAAAGAGGTATCTAATTTGATTTTAGTTGACACCTTGCTAATTTGGGTAGAAAGCTAGCTTTTATTGATTTCCCACTCATCTTAAAATCCATGATCAACACCAAATCATTTGCATGGCTGCCAATTTTGAGGAAAGGAAGCTATTTTGCACAACCAGTTGCAGGCTTTGTTTAGCTTACCTTTGCTCTTGGTTAGAGTAGAGTAGGTAGGTTTGCTTTTAGCAGAAGAAGTGCTTTTGTACACTCTACATATCCCACTTGGGGTATGTATGATTTCCAATTTTGTACATAGTTTGTTTGGTGTTGTTTTGGTTTCTCTTGCACAATTCATTTCAGTGGCTTTTTGGTGAGGATCAACTCCAAGTTTTAGTGGGTTTCCAAGTGGCTCAGAGGTCATATTTTCATAGTTTAGATCAAAATTTGTTATTAGGATTGAATCCATGCCCAATGGATGCTTCAAAGGCCACTGATCATTCATCTAGTAGACAGATGACCCCTGAGAGTCACCAAATTGTTAACCAAAATAAGCTCCCTCTTATTTTTGGTTAACTAGCTTCCTTTTTGTGCCTCAGTCAAATTTTTACATATTTTAGGGAATAAAAATTTTCTTAGTATTACTTCATCGAAAGAGAATTTCTTCCCCTTTCCGAAAGGTAAAGAATTCCTCCTAACTCTTTGTATTTTTCATGTTATGGCTCGATAAAGTTTGGAGGGGAATTTTTCCTAAGCGGACCAGCGGGAAAAAAAATTACACTTAGCCTTTTAGCTAAAAAATGCAAAGGAAAATGTTGGCCTTGAAGCCTATAGAGGAAAATATGTTGTTTGAGGCCTATGCCTAGTCGGGATGTACCACATGTCAAGGAGGAGTGGCATGGGCGAAGGGGTTTAAAGTTTTGGATTTTTGGTCAAAGTGCGTCAAAGGCAAAAAATAGAGGCGCATCCCCACCAAGCAATAAAATGGTGCCACGTGTCCACGTGTCGAGCGGGAGTTGGACCAGTGGAAATTTTTGGTTTTTTCCAAAACCAAAAAGGGCACAAAGGTGAAAAGTTGAGGTGCATCCCCCAAGCAACCAGAGGGTGCCATGTGTCTCAAGCGACGAGGCCGCATAGGATTTTGGAAAATTTTCCAAAGTGGCGAAAAAGGGAGAATGTTATTTTGAAGGCCACGTCCCATCAGCAAACCAGGTGATGCCACGTGTCTTGGAGTGGTGGAGGCACAAAGATTTTTGGGAAATTTTTCCAAAAGGGAAAATTTTAAAGTTTGACCCCACTAACCCCCAATTTTGACTCTATTTTTACAAATTTTTCCCTAAATCTTCAAAAGAGCATATCTTTTGATCCAACACTTGGATTTTCATGATTTTGGTGTCATTGGAAATATGCTAATGTCCTCTACATGATGGATGGTTTATTTTTTATTTTTATGGAGTTTGATGGGATAAAATTGAGAAAATGTCTCTAGCATCCAAAAACGTAGAAAACAACCCCAACCACCAAAATTAATGAAGTATGGCCTCTTTCTTGCTCTACGAAGCAATGTACAATGAAGTATGGGATTTTTCATGGAAACCCATCACTTTGAAGGCTAATTGAATGGATATTTTGGTGGTTGGAGTTTAAAATCAAATTTGCCCGCATTTTTTACCTTTCTTTCATTCTATTTGATGGTTAAAAAGCTATATTTGGCTCATTTGTAAAAGGTTGTTCATCATTCTTCTCTTCCTCTCCCTCTGTTTCTTCACCAGTGGTCAAAAATGGAGTTTGAACCTCCTCCCCTACTCGTGATGACATTTTTACTCTTACCCATGAAATTATGATTACGTACAAACTTTTGGAGCAATAAAAACATGTTTTGCGATGCATTTATCCATCCTTTCTCATTTTTGGTTGTTTTCTTCTTGCCTCTCTTCATTGTAGGTATTTTTCCATGTTGGAATGTTCATTGTATGTTTTGGAGCTATATTCATGGAGTTTTGGGACATTTTTGTGTAAAATCCATCCTTGGTTTTGTGATGGACTTAGACATCCTTTCCATTGCTCACCTCTCCTTGTTTCCATAGCAATTTTGATAGATGATCAACATTTTTATCCTCTTTTGTATCACCGTTTTAGTGTAGGATCTATTTTTCCTTTTTTTTATCTCTCTCTTCTTGTCTCCTTAGAAACTAGATTAGGATTAGATTTAGTTTTATTGCACTAGAATAGCTTGTGGTAGGTAGCTTAAGAAGAGGAACCATCCTTCTCTAGAGAGCTTTCCCCATTTGTAAATGTCCCACACTTTGGGAAAGCTCAATGTTGTGCATTCACACCAAATGACATTGCCTTAGAAAAGCATATCCATAGGTCATTTTGGTGGTACTATGAATTTTCACTAACAATTACCAATCAAGATCACACTAAAAATAGTAAACATCGAGCTAATTTTGGTAACTTGGACTAATTCACTTTAACCGACACCGTTTATCCTCATCGACATCGGTCACCTAACAACCATAAATTTATTTATATATAATTTTACAACTCTTCACCCAAGTTGGTGATTCAGTTTTGGGAATTCTATCGTGATCAAGCATGATTCTAAAAGCCTTTCCTACATCCAAACAATGATGAAACACCACCAGAATGCAACATAAGCAACAAGGTTCTCTTCCATAGTATTGGAGTATCCACGGGAACAAATAGGTTGCATTGTTACAACACTAAACCAACCATCTCATTGCCTATCAACCACCAGCCACCTTCGTTCATGAGATCTTCATAGCAATAAGTAAGTAACATGGTTTTCATCATATGTGCTTACTTTACTATAGATATTTTACTTCTTTTAGTATTTCCATTTCTGATTATTACCCAAATATCTCCATCTTCCCACCAATCCACCTACCCAACCATTTCAAGTCTTTCCACCTTTCTTAACCTCTTCCTCTGCATTCCTAAGTCTTCTTAGCCATATTACAAGCCTAACCACACCTTCCTCACTCTTTTGTACAATCAGGAGGGGTTAAAAATACATTTTAATTAATTCATCACCCATTTCCCGTATCAACATCATTTTACCTTACCGTCATCGGTTTGATTCCTATACCGTCATCGATTAACCAACCGATACCGGTTTCTATGCTATTTTAAACCCTTAGACTAGAAAGCCTTATATTCAACCAAAAATAACCCATACCTTACTTAATTGGTCCTAGACCTTTACTGAGACCTCTAAAAAAATTACCCAGCCCAAACAAACCTTTGGTTTCATTAGACTTAGTGATACATTTCGTATTCAAAATTAAATCTAGCATATTATTTTGTATTGACAAACCGAAATCATTGCATTACAATAGGACATTTTTATTGGATTTTCCCATTTACGTTAAATTAAATAGTGGATTGACATCCTCTCTAGGAATCATCATGCTTCCTAGGTCTAGAATACGATAGGCGGTCCCACCTGTCATATGTTATTTAATGCTCTTTTATTATATTTTTTTTATTTATGTGTATTCCTCCTAGGAAAAAAGGAGTTCTCTACGATCATCTTGGATAACATCAACAACGAGCACATTCTACCTTCAACATCACTTCACGGGTATTCCTCCTTAACCATTTACCTTCTATGTGTTTCATCCTAGAAAGCTTCAACTTATTTGTGAAATAGGTAGCTATACAAGATCTCAATCAAAGAGTAGAGTGATGTGGTTGTACCTTCCTAGGACTTGAAATCGGTTTTGTGTATGTGTAGATCAATGTGGGAAGAGGGTTCTCCTTTTTAACAATTTTATAGAAAAATTCCCCAAATTCATATATTTTACTTTGACGTAAACCGATCGATGCAGAATTTTTTTGTAATGGGAAAGTTAATCAATGTGGGAAGCTTTCTAGGATGTTTTGATATGTGAAATTTTGAATGTTGATAAACACGGAGGAAATTTTACATAGGTAGCCATACTTTGATAGTATGGTCTACATTTTTATTGATATTTTGATTTTTACAGGATAGTCATCCCTTGAGGGATCGAGTCATGATTTTTTATTTTTTATTTTTACAAGATAGTCATCCTTTGAGGGATTGGTATATAATTTTGACTAGTAGATTTCCTTTAAGAGATCATTCTAGTATATTTTGATAACATGATATATTTTTGAATAACTTTCCTTCAAGGATCAATATAGTTTATTTTATTTTGATAAAAAGAATCCATAAAAAAATTGATTTTATATTCATAAGTCCTGATTGATAGTAGGCCAATAGTACCCTAGCCATAAGACACATTTGGCGATAGTATTTCCACTAAAATGACCTCCACAAATACTGTCATGGATTTCTTTGATTTCTTTGATTTATTCATGAGATTTAAGGCATCTTAACAAAATACCTTCAAAGCCATGTTTATAGAGGATTTCTCTTATGATGAAAAAGTGGGTGGTACATTGGAGAAATGATTGTTTAGCATTTCACAGTACACGTGAAAAGGGATTTTATATTAAGAAAGGTAGTCCTAGATTTCAGTTGTATTATTATCAAAAACGTTGATAGGAGGGAGTTCATTTTGATGTGAGGGGTAATCTAGTCTTTAAAAGACCATGGATACCTTAGTGTTATCTTTTGATTCTTTAGTTTCTATAGGTTTGAGAGATCCCAAAGAGGCCATAGTGTCTATAAAATTGTTAGAGGATCATGGGATGGTTTGGATGGTATAATGATCAAAGGCACCGAGGAGAAAATCAACATTGGATTTATAGTTCTGTATAATTTAATTTTTACATTGATACTCTCCTTTGACTTGGTTGATGAAAAGTTGTGAGTCTCTATAGATTTCTAAAATGTGAACCCCTAATAAGATAGGAGTGGTAAGAATCATGATTAAATATTCATACTCTATCATTTTATTAGTGCATTTGAAGTTAAGTTTAAAGGATAACAAAATAGGAATTCCCTAGGGTGGTATGAGAATGACACCAGCCCCTCCCCCTTTTTGGCATTTAAATCCATTGAGGAGGAGGGTCATTTTGACACGAATGAAGATTAATTAATTCATCTAAAAAGTGTTCATTAGGAATTTTATTATTAGGAAGGGGTACATCAACAAGTTGGTCTCTCGAAAGCTCGGCCCTTAATAGATTTATGTGATATGAACTCTAGGTCGAACTTGGTCATAAACATAATCCATCAAATTATACAGTCATTGTGATATGGTTTAGAGTGCATGGTTTTAAGAGGATTAAATCTAGTAATGATGTATTTTTTATGGTTAAGGAGATAGTGACGTATTTTAGAAGTTTTTTTATTAGATAGGGTAAAAACTAGGGATAGGCTCACAGAGGCCAAGTACAAAATGATTTTATCGTGATAGAAGAAAAGATAGAAAAAGAGGAATAGGACCCCATAGTTAAACAAAATTAACTCCAAAAATAGAGAAGGGGGTCCAAGAAATAGTGATCGAAAGAGAACTAACCATTTAAACAAGAAAAATTAGATACATTTCACCGAAATTCCAAAGACACTTAAGAAGAAGTTCCATTAGTTAGCTTTACTTTTTTTAGAGGGTTTAACCTTCCTGGTCTCTTGTTTTATGATAGAATCTAAATTTAGATTCCTCTGGCACATTTCTTGATGTCCTCATTAGTGTCCTCCTTAGATGCCTCCTCCTCCTTAGAATCCTCCTCTTTCTCTTCATCAGAACTAATCTACCTCATTTTCCACTTCTCTTTTTCCACAACATCTATATGAGCACTCAAATTTTTAACCAAGGAATCTAACTACTTGATATCCCCTCAGATATTATTTTGGGACAATAATATTTTATTGGTGGCTTTGATATTGTTAATCATGCCCTTTCTCACCACTAATTTAGTCTCTTCCAGGACCTGGACCACCGTCTCCAAGTACTAAACTTTGTTCTTCCACATATCAATACCATGCTCTCCTTTTGGGGTAACTTTATCCTTCCCCTTTGATGGACCAGCTTCCTGATTTTCCATCCCTTCCACATTCTTCCCCTCACCCATTTTCTTAGAACCTATATTTCCTTCCCTCATCTTGGATAGACACTCAACTAGGGTAATATCCTCCTCATCTTCAATTAGGTGCATTTTTTTATCCCAGCCGGATTCCCATTGTGAAACAGGAGAAGAATGAGTCCCTCATGGATGGGAGACTCCACCTTACTCCATTGGAAATCCCTCACTGAGGTGGTTAGAGAGATAAAAAGATAGAAGGGGATATTGAGAAATTTCTTATGTCTAAACATGTTCAGAAATGACAAGTGGTGGGTATATATCTTGTGATATTTACATTCCAGAGTCAGCTACTTCATGATGTGTAGGAAGACATCTCTCCACACCCCAATAATGTAGAAATAAGCAATACCATCAGTGAAGTAATGGAAAATTTCCTTTCCCACAAAGAAAGTATTGATTTCATACTCTCTTCGATTCCTATCATTGAATATTTTCAGACCTTCCATGTTTATGCTAGTAGCGAAGTGATGGCTTCCTCCGATGTATCTATTTCCATGCAATGGATCACCACTTTCCCTTCCTTCCACACTAGTCTAAACTCCATACTAAGTGAGGGATCATGCCCTTGGAGTCTGGTGATAAATTTCCTAAAACCCCAATTTTGAAAAGGTGCCACATAGACTTATCCTCCACAATATGCCCATGGCTGGATGGCTCGACTTTGGTTCTATCACCACCCATGGTAGCTAGACAATGCACAACACTTTGAGGTCTACAATTTTTGAAATTAGACTTGTCTTTCCAAGAATAACTTAAGCTAGACACGGTTTTGCAAGATTGTAAAATTAACCCATTATTATCCTTTGCATTGATTAAGGTGAAGTGCTTACAACTTTTCGTAATTAATAATATCATTAATATGCATAGGTATGACCTCACCTTTTTCCACACCTTGTAATCATTATTTTGAACTCCCTCATTCACCAATCTGTCCACACAAGCATTTTCTATGCGAGGGATATGAGTAATGATATGGGAATCAAAGTACTTAAGGTGTTCTTTAATATCATTAATAATATTTTTCAAGACCCATTTATTGTGACTAGTCTTGTTGATTGCATTTAAAATGAGACAAGAGCCCCCTAAATAAGGATATGTTTAATTCCTTTCTCCTTTGCAAGACTAACACCCCAAAGAAGAGTACGAGCTTCAGTCACATTGTTGCTATGAGTCCCCAAAGGACCAACCTAGGCTAATATCCTGTCCCCATTATGATCCCTGATTATGCCTCTTCCACCAGCCAGGCAAGGGTTACCTTTAGAAGCCCCATTAAAATTAAGTTTGAATTTTCCCCTTTCAAGTTTGGACCACTTAATTTTAGTTTACGGGAAACTGACTTGAGGTAGAATGAAGATGGACTATTTGAGAACTTCCTCTTCTCTACTAGAAATGACCTTTTTATTCTTCACCTTAATGAGTTTGGAGTTATCTTTAATTGAGGAAATCAAACTAGCATTGACCTTTCTGATATTAGCCTTCTAATTTCTAAAGATGAGAGAATTTATTTCCTTCCATAAGCTCCAGAAGAAGTGTGACAAAGCCATTTTCCAGGTATCCATAAGAAAGGGATACCTAAAATGGCAATCCCATTATAACCAACATTCCTCAATGGAATTAGGACAAACCCATTGAACCTTGAAAAGCTCCAACACCTTGGAAAACACCACTTGAGAAAAGGGGCATGAGATGAGGAGGTGGTTGACACTTTCCTCCTCTTTTTTACAAAGAACACACCTGTTGGGGAGGAGCATGCCACATTTCCTCAAATTTTCCACAGTGAGGATTTTATTCTAAGCAGCCAACCATAGGAAAATGTTAACTTTAGGTAGAAGTTATTTTAGCCAAATTTTACTCCAGTAATCATTTTCGATGGAATTATTGAAGTTAAGGAGGTGATAAGATTTAACAAAGAAATTCTAGAATCCTCTTCCTTCCAAATAATAGATTCCTCATTATGTTAGAAGAGAGGAATATAAATATTCTTTAACTTTGATTTGAGGTCATAAAAAATTTGAGTGTCCCCAATGAATTTGGGAGGGGGAAGCACCTTCTCCCAAAGAACAATATTGTTGGAGAATATCCAATAGTCCCTAACCCAAACTTTACCATTATCTTCAAAGAACTACGCCATAGTTCTCCTAGGATCTTCCTCCACTAGAGGTTTATTAGAGATCCAACAGTCCCTCCAAAAGTGAATTCTATCACCTTTCCCAATGTTCCATTTAATACCCCTACTCAGGATATCCCTAGAAGAGAGAAAATAATTCCAAAAAAGGATCCCTTAGGGATATTTTCTTATAAAAGAAATTCTTTACTTAACCAATATTCCTTAAATATTTCCTTTTGTTGATATCAATACATAGACACTCTTCCTTTATCACTCTTCAACCAGATTTAGCCACAAGATATTCATTCATGAGTCTCATATTCTTTAATCACAACCCCCACAATCCCGAGGCTTGGTCACTTTTTCCCAAGACACAAGAGAAAATTTGAACTTCTCCTCAGCCCCAACCTAGAGGAACCTTTTTAATCTTTTCAAGAGCTTCTAAAATCTTACCCGGAAGCCGAAACAGGGACATGACATAGATTGAACACCTTGAAGATATCTTTAGAGGATTTTAATTTTTCCAACTTGAGATAGAAGAATCCCCTACCAAGAAAAAAATTTATTGGAAACTCTCTCGAGAAGAGTGTTCTAGATGGAATGATTTCATTTTTTGTGAATGAGGGCATTCCTAAATAGGAGTATGGAAAATTCTTTATCTTAAATCCAAAAATGTGGGCTAGTCTCTCTTGGAAATGCTCTTCTACATTTATGAAGAAAATAACACTTTTGAGGAAGTTGACCTAAATTAGCTTGAGACCTCCTCATACTCATTCAAAACCTCTTTGAAGATATAGGATTCTTGTATAGATGAATTCCCCATCAAGAAATTTTCATCTAAAAATTGGTTGAGTCGGGAAGGCTTAAGACCATTAGAATTTTTAGACCTTGCAAGATGTTAAGGGAAACCACTTGATTGCAAAGTCTGCTTAAAGTTTCCACCACAATCATATAGAGGAAGGAGGAGAGGAGATATCCCTTCCTGACACCTCTACCAACTTTAAAGAAGTGTTCCAGTTTACCCTTGATCACAAATGAGAAATTGATAGAAGAAATGCAGACCATAACCATGTTTATGAAGAAGGCATCAAACCCCAACTTGGTTAGAATGTCATGGAGAAGGGCCAACTTGGTTAAAATATTTGACAATAACTTCATTGATTTATTTTTCATCTTCTGTGAGAGTACCATCATTTTTCCTGATCTCCTTGATCTTGAGATGATTTTTATTGGATGTGGCAAAGAAGTGGAAAAATTTAGTGTTTCTATCACCTTCCTTTAGCCATTTAACTCTAGATTTTTTCTTCCAGTAGATTTCCTCCTTGCCAAGATATCATGCTATTCAATAAGGAGAGCTTGCTCTTAACTTTTAAGATATTTTTGAGCCCATATTCCTCCATCATTTCCTTAATAGTCCTTAAGTATTCCTCTATTTTACTCTTAGACTAAAAAATGTTCCCAAAAATTTCCTTATTCCAAGTTTTCATATTTTTTTAACATGCTTCAACTTTAAACTTAATTTTTACATCGATACCCCATGGACCGTGATCCCCCACCACTCCTAAATTCTCAAGAGGATGTTAGGATGTTGGAGCCACATTTTTTCAAATCTGAAAGGTCTATATTTTTAGGAATAACCATACCTAGCTTGAGAATGATCAGATTATGGTCAGATCCAATTCTAGGCAAGGTGGAAAGAGAGTAGAGTTGATTAATCATGCAAGAATGACTCGCCACAAATATGTCTAGTCTAATTTATATAAGGTCCTGTCCAGTTATTTTGTTATCCCAAGTAAATTTGGACCCTCCAAGCTCGAGGTCCACAAGATCATTATTTACTAAAAAAATTAGCTAACTCATCCATGCTATCCATATAGGAAATGGATCCACCTTTTTCCCTGGGAAAGAGGGGTATTGAAGTCTCCTCCAACAATCCAATCACCATCTTTAAATAGGGACCTCCCCTTAGAAATTTCTCTCCAAAGATTCCTTCTACCAACCATAGAGTTGGGGGCATAGATATTAGAAACAATCCAGGACTTGTTTGAAGTTAAATCAGTAAAACCCATGGTTAGGTGGTTGGATGATGACAAGAGCACCAAGCCTTTAACCAAGAGAGGATTCCATATGGTGAAAATGCCTCCTAAATCCCCTTTCAAGCTTACCCCATCCCAAAGGAAATCTTTCCAGACCATCTTTCCCACTTCTTTGAATATTTATGTATTCATCTTTGTTTCTTGTATCATCAAGATATCAGGATTCTATTTGTTCCTAAAATCCTTGAGGATTCTTTTTTACTGGCATTATTTAACCCTCTAATATTCCAAGAGACTAAGATCATTTTTATTTGATTGAGGAAACTCGAAGAGGTTTTTATAACCCTTTATCCATGTCTTTCTTTACCAAGGTCTCCTCTTATCCTTGTTATATTTTCTCCATTTAGGAGTTACATATTTACCCACATCAGCTCTAAAATTACTTCTAGTAATAGGCTTAGATCCTGTTATAGGAGTAATAGGGGAGGACACTGGATCAACAAAATCTAGAAAAATACCTCCCATTAAGAGGTCAAAAGCATTTGAAATCGAGATTCCTTCCTCCTATCTTTGGCCAAAATATCTTTGTCTAATCAAGGATAGATCTTCTAGGGAAAGACTCTGAGCCACTTTCAACACATATTTCCCTTTTGAATCAAATAAAAAGTTAGCTTCCTTCTCTTTTAGATTCAGGTAAAATTTATCTTCGCACATCTTCTCAATTTATGATTTACCCCATTCAACCTTGTTCTTTGGATCGTCCTCTCCATCTTAGGCTTCAGCCTCAGCCATAAATATTTTAGAAGTGGCGAAATATAAACCGCAACATATTTTTTTGGATTTTGTGTAACAAGTTTCATGATTGTGAAGGGTGTGACTGATATAGTATATGGGCTCTTCATGACCTTGGTCATCATAGTGAGTAAGCATAACACCTAAGTCATGTTCTAAAGAAGATATATATAAATAGAATATCTCCCCTTCATGAGATGATGTAAGTATGGGTGATGATAGAAGATAATATATAAGTTCATAGAAGGGTTTTTGACAATCATAATCCCAATTAAAATCTACATCATTTCGAACAAGGTGATGGAATGGTTGTGATGGTATGAGATTTGATATATAAAAACATCAAATGGATTGTAATTTACCTTGGAGACTACACAGTTGTTTTAGATTGGATGGGGGAGGAATTTCAAGAATTTCTTTAACCTTGGTTGGGTCTACTTTAATACCTTAGATAGATATGATGAATCCTAAAATTTTTCCAGTGAGAATGCCAAAGACACACTTTGTAGGATTAAGATGAAGGAAATATTGAATAAGGTGAGTAAAGATGGATTCTAGGAGGAAAATATGGTCTTTGTGTCATATTTATTTTCATAAGAGATCATCAACATAATCTTTGATAGTTTTATGGGTGAGGTCATGAAAAATATAAGTCATAGTGTGTTGATAAGTGGCTCCTACATTTTTAAGACCAAATGGCATGAAACCCTAGTAGAGGGTTCCCAAGGGGTGATGAAGGATGTTTTATGTTGATCATCGATAGCGATGAGGATTTTATTATAACTAGAAAATATATCCATGAGGGAGAGCATTTCATGGCCAACTGTTAGATCGATGAGATCATCGATGTTAAGAAGAGGGAAATTTTCATTAGGGAAAACAATATTAAGATCTCAAAAATTAGTACATATGCGTAAATTTCCTAAGGGTTTCTTTATGACAACGATGTTGGAGACCCATTATGGATAATCAATGGGTATAAAATCAATGGACAATAGATGTTATAATTCTTCTTTTACATGGAGAGATATACGAGGATACATCCTACGAGATATTTTTTATGGGTTTAGCATTGAGATAAGTGACGATGTTGTGTACGATGATATTTGGATCAATACGGGCATATCCTTTGTGTGACCAGGTGAATTACTTTTTATATTTAGATAGGAATTTGGTAATATCATCTAGTTATAGTGGATCTAAATATTGACCGAATTTAAATATGCAAGGTTCTTGAGATATTCCTAAGTTAATGTCGATAGTGGACACCTTAAGAAGGGTTGACATGTCGGGTGGTATGAAATTCTTAAGGAAGTGATCCTCTACTCCCATATGAGAAAATATATATTGATCGTTATGGAAGTGAAGGACATCAATGGTGGGTGAATCCTCTTCAATCAATTCTGGCCAAATGAGAGGAATTTGTTTGGTGATGTGATTAGATTGATAAGTCAAGGGTCCTAATGAAATAGTATTTACTAAAAAAAGTTAGGTGGGATGGATATGGTGTCATTTGTGTCCATGGGATCATCATATTTTCATGAGAAGATGGTTCTAATTGCGTGGTGTGTGAGGATGATTCGACAGAGGGTTCTTTATATCATAAGCCAAACTTTTCATAAGGTTTAAGGGATTTTTGATGGTTAGATGATGTTTTCTTTCTTTGTAGCATCCAAATACAAACCCATTCTAGGCGCAGCGATGAAGGTACATGTGAGAAAAATATGGGTTATATAAGTACTTAAAGTCATATTTAAATGGCATAGTATGTTGTTGATTATTATTTTGTGAAGAGGGGCGGTAAAATCCCCCATAAACAAGATTTTTTTTGAGGTATTCGGGACCATAGGAGATGACATCTCTAACGTTAGGTTCATACATAAGTTGTTTGTCAAGTCTTCCATATGTTTTAGGTGTAGGGAATGAATTTAACATAAGAAGGTGGTACTCCCCTAATGAAATATGCTCTCTATAATGCCCTCAAGGGAGGAATCATTAGGTAGTTTGGATGACAAAATGGATGTTCTAGTAGATGTTTTATCAGATGTTTTGAATGTTGTTTTAGGCACGATGACATTTTTTTGATGGTAAGTCATAAGATAGTTGGTGAAATGATTAGGATATGTAGGAACTGTATATACCTTACCCTTGTATTCATATTTAAGACATCGATGTAGTGTCAAGGGAAATAATGCATAATACAAATCTAAGGACGTCCTAACAAGTAAATTATATTGGAACTCTCCTTCTATGATGTAGAAGAGCTCTGGAAGGGTCTTAATGCCAACCTTAAGAGGTAAGATAATGGTGCCTAATGTGGGTGTGATTGTATCATTGAAGGATTGAAGTAAATTGAGTGTTTGTGATATAACGGTGTTTAGTAATTTGAGTTGGTTAAAGGCAAGGGATGATATAATGTTGATAGTGGCACCCCCATCAATCATGACCCTTTTAATGAGGACATCATTGATTTGAGCATTTTTATGAGGGGAAAGTCATGGAATTGAGGGCAAAGTGTTGGTATTTCTAAAGGTTCAAAGGAGATGGCAACAGAGGCTTTAAGAGCACCTACAAAATTTGTAAAGGATAGTGGATCCTATACAAGTACGGTAATGGATTGAAGGGCTTCAATCATGGATTTTTTATGGGATGGTGAGGTTTGAATGAGATCATAAAGTGAAATGTTAATGGGAGCTTGGTATAATTATTTGATAACAACCTTTTGTACTACATGTGGATGATGAAGGTGTAGTAAGAATATATACTTTAGTATTAGATTGTGGGGTTTGATTGGAGGTTTCAGGGGTGATGGAGATGGAAACCTTATTTTTATCTTTAGATGGTGATGATGAGAATTCAAGTGGTGGTGGGATATCGATAAAGTTTTTAGGTTTGTTTTTATCTAGAGGGTTGGATTCATGCTTTTGGTTCCGTGTATTAATATGAATGGAATCAATTTGATAAGGAAGGATTTTATTTAAGGATTCTTCAAGAGTGACAGGTGTAGACGTCATTGATGGGAGGATACCTTTACTTTCAAGTTTCTTAATGATTTTATGGAAGGCCTTATAGTTTTCTATAGAGTGTCCTTATTTCCTATGATAGTCACAAGAGACATTGAAGTCATACCAAGAGGGATTCCATCCTCAACGATCATATGGTTTAGGGTGTGGCAATGCTATGTGCACTTGTTGAATAAGGTCATCTAGAATAGTCACATTACATCCCTTAGGTGTAGAATTGGATGGTGGAGGGGTTTATTTTGGTTTAATATTCAGGTGAGTATTTTCATTAGAATTGGTTTGTTTAGTTATCTATCGAAGAAGATTATTAGATGGTGTGGCGGATGAGGGACACAAACCCAATATAAAATCTTTACATGTTGGTTTCAAGGTTCATATGACAATGATCTCCTTAGAAGGAGTTGGGATGAAGGTTCGTAAGTGGTATTGATCTGTGAAGGCATAATAGGGGATTTTAAAGACTTGAATGATGGATTGTTTTTGTGGGCCCTTCATAGTTTTCTTAGATGAGCTAGGTGTGGATGATGATGTAGTAGATGTGGAGGGTTGTTATTTAATGATAGGTTGAGGGGTGTTTCTAATTCTTGATTAGATGTGGGTTTGGAGGTGTTTTGAGGAGGTGTGGATGATACAAATATAGATTCGAAGATGAGATTGTAGATTCAATATTTTGTTAGCGAGATATAGATTTGGTGATTATAGATTGAGGTTCATTATTAGGTAATATTTGATTGATGGTGTTTATGGTATGATGAGATTGTATGTTATTTTTCTGGGTTTGAATACTTGAGGGGAAATGATTCAGAAAGGGTTGTTTGAATACTTCAAGATTTTGATTCGGAGGTGTGTTCATATTGTCTAAATGGAGTTCACCTTTATTGATCAAATCTTGAAGGATGTTACAAAATGAGCGACACATTTTGATGTCATGTCCCTTAACCCTATGGTATTTAAAATAATCATTATCCCTATACCAAGAGGGCTTAGATACAAATGTGTCGATGGGGTAGATGGGTGGAAGAGAGATCATATTGGCGCGATGATTTTTTCAAAGACCGTGTTATAGGTCTCTCTAATGGGTGTGTAACTACGTTGTGGATGTGAACACTCAGTAGTGGATTTTTATTTAGGAGTGATGTTGACTACTATGGTGTTGGTGATGATTTGGAATTGTCGGGACAAGGGAATGATTTATATGGAAATTTGGATTTTGGCTTCTTAGGTCATAGCTTAACTCTACCTTCTTCGAGGGCTCACAATTCTAATTTATGGGCCATAGTGAAAGTTTAATCAAATGTTTGAAATGATTAGATTTGAAGGGTGGATGATATGTGTTTAGTGCATGAATGAAAAAATAATTCAATTAATTTAGTTTTTAGTAGTGTGAATGATAATTGATTGATTATACCCCTCCAGTGGGCAACAAAATTAGTAATGGATTCATCTTCAAATTGTTTTATCGTATAAAGGTTGCTCATGGTGATTTTACGAGTGATATTTATAGAGAATTGTTCCAAGAAGATCTGGTGAGTTGTGTGAATGAGAAAAGGGTATACTGATAGAGGCTATTATACCAATCTAGGGCAAGACCAGTGAGGGACATTGGGAAATTCCTTAACATCAGTTGTTGGTCATGGGACATGAGATAACAAGTGTGATAGAAAGATTGACTATGTTTTTGGGGATCTTCTTTTCTATAGAATTTGATAAACTTCAAAAGTTACCAGTGAGGTGGATATGTTATATAAGGCACTAAGGGGTGAATGGGATCATTACAAATCTGTTCATAGTAGGGTACATTCTTAGGACCGAGAGGAAGTAGCTTCGAGGTTGGTTATTTTGTTCATGAGATCTTAAAGGGGGTCTAGTTTGTGGTGTTTTCTATGAGGACGAGACAAGGTTGATTGAATGAAAATTGGCTTGGTTTTGGGTATAATGGATACTATTGAGGGATATTCTTCGATAAGGGATGTTTTTCGATAAGGAATATTTTTTTGGTAAGGTTTTTTTTGCTGATAAGGAATGTTAATGGGGATATTGTAAGTGGATTGAGATGCTAAATGTTGTGATGGTTGTACATATTGATAGGGAATATGAATAGATGTGTTAATGAGAGGTTGTGATGGTTGGGGGATGTGTTGGAAAGGAATAGATGTATAGGTAAGGGGCTGCAAATAAGTGGGTAGTTATTGAAATTGTATAGAAATAGCAACTAAGTATGGTAATTTACGTGGGATATTATGAATAGGAATAGATTGGGGCATATAAATTAGAAGATTATGAGGGTTGAGTTATGTTTTGTGAGGTAAAGGGAGTAGAAGATGATAAATAAATGGGGTGGGTGCTAGTAATAACACTATATTTGACTAAAGGAATGGATGTTAAAATGAACATAGCTATATTCTAAACAAGGTTGGTGTTTTATTGAGAAGGTGGTGGCTTATATACAATGATAGAAATGGAAACAAAAATTGTTGGATGTGTTTGGACGTCCGAGGGTGCTTTGGAGGAGTAGATGAAGAAACATTAGGATTTTTTAAAGAGGTGTGGAACCAGTAGAAGGATCATGTGAATATGTAGGTTGTTGAGTGGAAATGTCTTGAGAAGAAATCATGTGAAGATCAAAAATAGGAATGGAATACCTGCCATTATGTTTCAGTTTTAGTATGGGGTGGATATGGATGTAATTATTTAATGATAGGTTCTTGTGTCATGTTAATAAGATGGGAAATACCATATGAAGGATTTGGAACACACGGGGGTGGTTCGAGTGCGATGGTGGAAGTTGAACACCCCTAGTGTAAGGTAACCATTAAGGGTGATGGGGTTTGAATCAAATATATCTAAGAAAGTGAGATCTCCACCTTTAAAGAAGCAAGGAAAATGAGTATCGGGGATTTTAGATGATGCATATTGAGAGCTAGGAGAATGTGGTGGTTCTAATTCTTCTATCTGAGATAGGTGAGAGATTTGACAATGGAGTAGGCATGCGAGAATCTAAAAGGTATTTTTAGATACTTTCATTATAATGCTCATTTTCTTCCTCTCTCAGATTTGTTGATTTTCATATTGAGGTGTGGATATTTCTTGATTTGGATTTATGATTGATTAAGATTGTGGATTTTGATGAGGTAACGGTGTAGACATGTTTTCTGATGTTTGGACATAGGATTGTTGTCTTGTAAGTACCATGATAATAAACACACAATCACCTAAGAAATGAAAAATAACTAGATGGGTTGTTTACAAACAACAAACAAAGAAAGAAGAATGAATTTTTAGATTATCTTGATTAATTATGAAAAGATGAAATGTGAAAAATGACTCATGGGATCCTAGGAAATGGTAATCTATGTTTGGTTTCAGGACTATTTTAAGCTAACATCCTCGATATACTTGAAGGTATGTGAGACTTAAATAAATGTTGGTGTTGGTACATGACGTGGTATTGGGACCTACCTTGTAGCTTCTTTCACTTCACGGTCCTGCAGTGATAAAGGATTTATGTTCTTAGCACATATATTGATAACCATTTGTTTATACTCGATTAGAACACTGATTGAGTTTCCCTATTGGGTGATGAAATCCCAATAGTTATCACCTAGGTAGGAGTGTTTGATGCAAATTTGATATTTGATGTGATTATGTTGTCTGTGCGGGAAGAATTAAGTGAATAAAATTAGTTAACATTCCTAATTAAAACTATATGATCAAGTAGTATGTAATGTTCATTTTAAATCCCAAAATAACAATTGAATTTGTTGAGGCTAGGAAGAAAAATGTAATGTGAAAAAGAAAGAAAGGGAAAGGACTCACCTTAATAACACTTCCTTTTTAATTTTTGCAATTTTTAATTTTTGATTTTATTTAGCAATATAGAAATCTAACAAGAAAAAATCCTCTAGAAATGGGAAACTGTAAAAACAAGTTTGAAGAAAAACAAAGGTGAGAAGGCCAAGCTGTAGAGTAATAACAAGAATTTAGAGAAATTATAGGTGATTGACTCAATCATTGATGATTCACCCGATCTCTAGAAATTGACCAAATTGTTAGTGATTACGAGAGGAAAAAATAGATATGAAAAATATTAAATTTGAATGAAATAAAGAAGAGGACCTAGGGTACCACCTGAAATGCTAGAATGTTCAAATATGTTTTTACCTTTCTACTTGAATTAACAAAGTGAAACAATAAAAAAAAATTGACTTCAGAATATGTGAGGTTTAACGATACCTGTAGATGATGGTTTCGATGCTCAATGTTGATAGAAGTTGCGCTCCATCTAAAAGTGTGTACAAGATCTTGTCATGTGAAGAAACCTCCACTTAAAGAAACTAAAAAAATGGATTAAGTAGATAGATATGCTAGCTACTCGGTAAAGGTTGAGTCCAGAATCCAAAGGGCTTCCTCAAAGGATGTCATCTTGATTTGTAAATAATCAAGTGAATTGTAATGGATAAGAAATAGATGATAAATGGGTACAAGACAGATAGATACAAGAATAACATGTAAAGATGAATAGAACTCAAGATTGAATGGAACATCTGTTCAACTTCAAATGTGGCCCAAGAAAGTTTAGATGTGATCCGTACACATTAAAAATAAACTTACTAGAAGTCTCGCTTCTTATTATTCAATGACATGTAAGAATTCAATCTAATTTTCAATGTCTTGTTCAGTTTTGGAAAATAAAATTGCACAAAGACTCAATTCATGAGTGATGTCAAAATTTTCACAATATAAGGGTTGTTTGACTATCGGTAGTGAGTGAATTCTTGTGATTTGATGTGATTGAACACCAATTTCCATCTAACAATGAGCAATGCTTAAAACCATGTTAGAAGATTTTTTTTTGATAAAGCAGATAAGAATTAATTAAAGATAATAATGACGGGAATCATTGGCGATTTAGGTGATTTTTGACAGTTTAATAAAATGAAATATTTAAGGTTTATGATTGATGTATGAGAATGATAAATGGCTGAAAACTATGTTAAAAATATGATAAAACATAAAAATAATACCTGGAGGTTAAAATGGAGCTAAAAGAAGCCTCAAACCTTGTTGGAAAATGATCTAGATGGTTGATGCGGTCTTTAGGTTAAATAATGAAAACCTGATCCACATGAGCCTTAAATGACTTTGGAAATGTTAGATGAAGATTGAAAATGATGAACACTGGTAGCTTGGATATTCTGGTGCTAAATGACGATGTGTAGGGTGTTGTAAGACGGTGTTTAAAGGAAGAACCTCATATTCAAAATTGAGGATCCTAGATGAAGGTTGAAAAACTTGTATTTATAATTACTCGCAATTTCTTGAATCACCGCCGATTCGGATTTTTAGATTTTGGATGGAAAATTAGTTAAAACCACTTCCAAAATAAATATGTTTATTTTGTGCTATTTTAAATGGTTTTCCAATTTGTTAAGTATGAATTGTGATGGTTAAGGGGGTTATAAAATTATTAAATATTATTTTTAATTTAATTTTGATTTTAAGGTGGTTTTAGATGGTTGAATATAGATTTGACAATTGTATACGGAACATTTATGTGTGGTAAATATAATAAATGGGTTATGACTCAAGATAATGTGGTTTATGAGTGTTAAATGATGAAAATGATAAATAAATGATAAAGGGGATGAAGGGTGCAATTTTTTTGTGTCTACAGGAGGCACCTAATATTTTAGTGCACAATGTTTCTATGAATCATCATGCAACCCCTATTACTTCTACACATCCCAAATCCACCCCTAATTTTTGCACACTTCCTCATCTAGTGTGAAAACAATTAGAACCCATGTTCCACCTTATGATCTCAAATTTTACAATTACAACAAGGTGCATCTGATTTTGCTCATGATATGGATTCTACTTGGCTTCTTCACAATCCCATTCCACCCAAAGTGGTTTATTTTTCTTTTTCCATTAGTTTTTTTTCTGCTAGACTCCCCACTTATGATGGAAAAAGAGACCCCATCGAGAACCTTCACTCTTTCCATGTGGCTTGTTGTTTATTATGACTCTCAGTAAATATTTCTCATTAAATATTTTTATAGTATTCTTAAAGACATTTCCTTGAAATGGTTCAATGATATCCCCACACATTTTATGTGTTAAATTATTTATTCAAAAAATCAACTCTTGGCACAATTTTCTATTAACATATGGAATAAAGTATCGTACACACAACTATCTAAATAATGACAAGGATCTAATTAACCTATCAATGATTATGTCTTAAAATATAATACCATGCTTACTAAAATGAACAATATATAATCCAATAGTGAACTATAAAATGTATTCACACAAATCTTGCTTCCTCCTTTGCAAGAATTAGTCATATCTGAAAAATTCCAATGTTTGAATTTATGGCATACATAAAAAAAAAGATAAGTTATTACATATGAATACACTCAAGTATGTGTCTAGGAATCATACCACATCCACTAATAATTTTCCAAGAAAACACACACTTAAAGAAAATATTAATGATGATAAGGTTACTTCTAAGGACATTTCAATGTTTCTCAACCAAAAAAGTTACAACTCTAACCCACCCATAGGTAATTAACACACTTATCTTGTGTTCCACATATTGTATTGAAATAATTTCTTGAGTGTAGTCTTGTGTCTCTCCCTCCACCATTTTAGGTTAATACAAGAAAGCCTCAAAGTAAAAAAATTATCTCAAAGTTAACGTGGAAAAACTCATATGAGGTAAAATCCCATAATCAAAGTATAGAATTCTATTTACCTTATAAATAATAAAATTTTACAATCTAGTAATATCCTTCTTCAACAATTCCATCGCTTTTCACATATAACATTCAAATTGAATTCATCAAGCCATGAGAGCCCTATATAAGTGGTTTTTACTAGTGTGATTTCTCGTTGATCACCCCACCAATTTAATAAATTGATTTTAATTAATCAATTAACACATAACCTAAAATTTATATTAAATAAACAAAAATATTATATAGTTTTATTTATTTAATTATAAACTAATTTTATAACATAAAAACACTTGAGAGAGAGGATTAAAGCTGTACTTAAGATTAATGTTCTAACACTCCCCCTTAATATTAAGTGGGGTTTATATGCCAAAATTACCTATTTGTATAACATGATTTACAATCCTTAAACCATAGTGAGGGTTTAGGCTAGCATATCACATTTGAAGGATTTATACACATTCATCATGCTAAACTTACCTTTTGGTACAAAAGAATTTGGAATCCATAAATCAGAAGTGATGATTTAGGCTAAGCATGATTTGTGAGACTACATATCATAATTTCTCATGGAAAATATATACAAGCATCTCTAGGAGTATTTTATAAAGTAAATATCTCCTTTACAACATGATGCTTTATTACTAGACTACACAGTAAACTTAGAGTGATAAGTGTACTATGATCATAAAAATATATTTTTACAATTCTTTAATTTGGAGACAAAATATAGAAGTGAAGAAGAAAACACATGTGAGACCATTAGGAGGTGGTATTATCATGCACACTCCCCCTTAGTGGAAACTCGAAAGACTAACATTGGATGAAACTTGAAAAACTTCACATAACACAATGTATTTGTAAATATGTCTATAACTTGATCTTCATTAGGAAGCATTAGAGATCTATATCACCATAGAGTACCTTCTCTCAGATGAAATATAGATGTATCTCTATATGATTTCTTATATTGTGTTGATATGGATAAATAGCTAGAGAAATACAACTCTAACTATCACATAAAATAGGATTAATTCCTTTAACTTTCATCTAAATTTCTTCCAGGATTTGCTTTAGCTACATGGATTCCTTAGTTTCTTCCGTTATACTTATATATTTTGTTTTAGTAGAAGAGATGGAGATTGTTATTTTTTTCTTACTACTCTAAGTAATGAAGCCTATACTAAACTTGAACACATGCTCAGTTTAATATTTAATTTCTATCACATCACTAACATGGTCGAATCACAATATCTATATAAACTTGCATATCAAGACAATCATAATGTAAAAAAATAATTGTTATTTTAATATATCTTAATTTTTTTATAACTTCTAATGATCCTGATAGTGTCCTTGGATGAATGTGGAAGCAAAACCTAATGCATATGTAATGTCAAATATAGTTATTGTAAGATAAATCAAACTACCTACAAGCCTCCTGTAGAGAGTAGGATTAGTTTTATCACATGCATGTTTAGAATGAAGTGTGTAACCAACTTCAATAGGAATAACAATTAGTTTAAAATCTACCTTATTAAACCTTTTAAGAAAATTTGTAGTATATTATGATTGAGATACAACAATAGAATGTTTATCTTGAAAAATTGCATGCCTAAAAAATGATGTAATAATCCTAAACCAATCATTTCAAAGTATTATTTCATTTTAGCTTTAATTTTCAAAATAAACTATTTGAATTGTTAGTAATAAGAAACTAATCAACATTTACTATAATAATAATCATCATATATATTATTACTTATGCCAAGAATAGACTTATTTTTCACCCATTTTTGTGTTAATGTTGTTCCAAATTCTACTCTTCCTTTAATCATTGAGCTTAAGGCCTCTTGGGGATTCCATTCACAGAAAATTGACTATGATTTTTCACCATTTATTTTCTTCTCATGCTTCAAGGTAGAGCATAATATCAAAACTTTCCCAAATGTCAAAGAAGAGGCTACCCAAAAGCATATCTCAAAAATAAAAATAGTAACAATAGAGAAGATTTGAAAGGAAAGGGTTTTATGCAGCCAAATGGAAGTGGTCCCTCGAATATTAATCCCATTTAGATACAAGTTAATAAACCTTCGAGGCTCGGGAACAAGGTTAAGAGGATTCATAACTGATTATAGAAGAAGTTGTAAAGGATGTAGGACAAGAAAATGTTGGTGATGTGGTAGCTGAGCTAGACTCGAGAAAAAGGGGAGGACTTAGTGGTTTTGAATATATACGGGAGGACTATATTGTTGGATCCATAGTTCTAAACACAATGGATGAAATTTTCTTTTCTCAAATACATGAGGAGGCCTTGCTAGTGACTAGTAATATGTTTAATGTGTTGGATATAAACTTGGAGGATATTTTAATAGTGGATGAGGATCTAAAATGTGATCTAGAGATAAAAAGGACCCAGATCCTATAAAGTCACAATCTAAAGCTCCAATGTAAAATATTAAAGTTTTCAATGCTACGGGATTCATTAATCAATCTTCGAAGGAAGTTAAGAAAATTTCGATACTATCTCCAAAAAGGAAAGTGACTGCAAGAACTAGAGGTAATAAAGTGGATGCGAGGGGTCCAATAAATCCTCTCCAAGGAGACCCTATGAGAAGGATAAAAGGGAGCAAGCCATAAGGACATCAAAAAAATTGACATTAAGCCAAAAATTTGCTTCTTCTAAATGATTTTTTTGTCTTGGAATATAAGGGGTTTAAATAACCCTAGTAAACATAGGATTTTGTATGATATTAGAAGTAAGGAAAACCTGATGTCATAATAATTAAAGATTCTAAAATGAATTAGGAAAGGGTGAAATAATTTCATGATTTTTTTGGAAAGAACTTGGCTTTCATTGTGAATCTTCAAATGGGGATTTTGGGGGTTTGATGTGTCTATGGGACAGGAATGTGTTGGAAGGTTATCCTCTTCATAACAGTCAACATCATATAGTTATTAGTTTCACCTCTGTCAGGTCCAGAAAATAGTTTATTCTCTCTAATATATATGCTCTAAATACTACTATTGGTAGTAGGTTGATCTAGTAGGAGATGACCACTTTTAGAAGGATTCTTATTGATTAAAATTGTATTATTGGGGGATAATTAAATACCCCTTGATTCCTTAAGAAAATAAGGGTGGATTCAATGTTTACACAAAGAACATAGAGGAACTTGCTAACTTCTTAGGGTGGAATGGACTGCTGGATCTAGATTGCATTGGAACAAAATACACTTATACCAATAGGTGTGAAGGGGAGAACATGATCCAAATAAGGCTAGACTATTTCCTTGTGAATTTCCAATGGATCCAGGAACAACAATACTCACTCTTGTCCTTGGCTCACATAGGATTGGACCATAACCCTATAGTCCTCAATTTTAGTGAAAGGGAACAGTCTAAAGTAAAACCTTTTACATTTGAAAAAATGTGGAATACTAATCTAGATCTAGAAATAATGATAGAATAATGGTGGATTTATGAAGTCAAAAGAAGCAACATGATCGGGAGTATACTAAACTTTAAAATGTCAAAATGAAAATTAAGGTTTGGAACAAAGAAATTTTTGGAAACATTTTTCTTCAAAAAATAAAAATTTCTGAAGATCTTTGAGAATTGGAAGAAATAATGGAACAGGGAGAATGGAGTAACGAGGAAAAAATCAAGGAAAAATATCTTGTCACTGAATACCACTATATCCTAAGAAGAGAAGAGATCTACTAGAAGCAGAAGTCAAGAATTAATTGGCTTAAAGAGGGAGACCGCAATAAAAAAATTTTCACATCTCTACCACCATTAAATCTAATAAAGGAAGAATCCAAGAAATTAAAAAATAAAATGGTTAATTGGCTATGAAAGACAAGGATATTTTGAATATCTTTGTCTCATTCTTTAAAAAATTGTTTGTTAAAGGTCAACCTTTTTCAGATACCTCTTTAAATGAAATTCTCAATCTTTTTGAGTCGACCATCAACCATGAGGATGATATATATCTTATCGCCATTATTTTAGAGGAGCAAATAAAAAAATTATATGTTATGGAGGGAGACAAAACCCTGGGTCAGATGGATTTCCTACATTCTTCTTTCAAATGTATTGGGATATTGTTAAAAAATAAGTGGTCAATGTTGTGTAAGATTTCTTTTGCTCGGGCAGCCTGCTAAAACAAATTAATCACGCCTTTATTTCTCTCATACCTAAAAATCCATGGGCCAAAGACTTGGGGGATTTTAGACCCATAATCCTATGCAACACTATGTACAAGATCATTTCTAAAATTATGGCCTTCAGAATGAGGAAAAATTCATAAATTCATTTCTCCAAATCAAGGAGTATTTATGTTGGGTAGGAAAATTCTTGATAGCTTAATCACCATCCATGAGAAAATTCACTTCATGGAATATTCCTATAGGAGGTTATGATTTGTAATCTTGACATGTAAAATTCCTATGATAGGATATCCTGGAACTTCATGTTCTCCCTTTTAAATAGATTGGGATTCCATCCTCACTTCATCAAAATGATCCAATCTTGCACTCAAGCTCCTAGCTTCTCTGTCATAATTAATGGGAAACTGAATGGTTTCTTCACCTTGGAAAGGGGCCTTAGGTAGGGGATCCCCTTTCTCTTTTACTCTATATTATTGTTGCTGAAGCTTTAATTAGGGTATGCTCAAAATCCCAAATGAAGGAAGGATTGAGGGTATTAAAGTTTTCAATGTGGTTGGTAATAAAATTTTACTGAAGTTTTTCAATTACATGATTCTTCTTGGTCAAATGTTTTTCCAAGAGACTCGCGATTTAAAAACATCACCAAAAAGTACAAAGAATTTCTTGGGAAACAAATTAAATTTTGAAAGAGTTTATGTTGTTCATCAATGTGAAGGAGGATTAGAGGATCATGATTATTAATATTCTAGAATGCAGTATAAAAACCTTCCAAACACTTGTCATAGAATTCCACATTGTGGGAAAAAACTGGAAGGAGGATGGAATAAACTTATAAAGACGTTCCATAAAAAAAATTCCTCTTGGAAAGGATCTTTGTTGTCATAAGCTAGAAAAGCTCAACTTCTCCAAAGTATCTTACAAGGTATTGTTGTGTATGTTATGTTCATCTTCATTTTACCTCCAAGGATTAGGAAAGCTATTGAAAGAATACAAAAGAGGTTTTTATGGACTGGTTCAGAAAAAAAGAATAGAATTCCTTTAGTATCCTAGGAAAAATTCACTCAACCCAAGGATAGGGGAGGCCTTGGACTGAAGAATATTCAATTCATGAATCAATCTCTAATAGCTAAGGTGGGATGGAGATTGTATAGATAAGAAGGAACCTAGATTAATATTTTAAAAGAGAAATATTTGCGGCACTTTGGTGGAACTTTGGTTCTTTTCTCTGATCTGGAGTTACCTAGAGGATCAATATTTTGGAACAATATTTATCAAACTAGGAAGCTACTGGTTAAAGGGATTAAATGGAACCTTAGGGATGATACTAAGATAAATTTCTGGGATGACACATGGATCAAGGACAAATCCCTTAAGAGTGAAGAACCATGGAGTAATCTTAGGCATTTATTTACTCTAGAAGTAGGGGAGTTGGTGCAGTTATTATTGCAATGAAGAGAGGAATTGGGTTCAGATTCGACCACCTCCTAACTATTTGGGGGATTTACAACCCTTTGATGAACTTAATAATCTCCTCAAGGTTTTCCATATACCCCTAAATAGATCTCAAGATGAATTGATATGGAGAAACATGAATTTCAGAGAGTATGAGGTCAAGTCGATTACTGCTAAATTTTGAGCAAATGGAACCTAATATTTTATGGAAGAAGATATGGAATAAGAACCTTATACCCAAAATAGATGTTTTCATCTGAGAATTAGTTGAAAAAATATTCTAACTATGCATAGGTCAAGAAAGAGAGGGATGATAATTACTACTGTAGCAGTGCAAAGATGTGCAAATGTCAAGAAGAGACTATTCAACATCTTTTCTTGGAATGCACCTTTTCCTTTCAAGTCTTCTTTGTTGTTTTTGTTTTTCAGGATAAACATGGTTCTTCCTGGGGATGTTTCCTTACTCCCAAATCAATGGAACTTCAATTTCCAACATGAATTGACCAGAGAAATATGGAAATTGGCCCTCCCACATATTATGTGGGGGTTGTGGATTGAAAGAAACAATCATATATTTAGGAACAAACATTCTGGCATAAATAAGGTTATTGAGAAAGTGAGTTAGGATCTTAAAGAAAATGCCCAAATTTTAAAGATAAAATCATCTAGGGGTTCCCCAGATTTGGAAAAAAATCATTCCTAGTAGTATGAATATCATTTCCAACTATCCTGCTGAAGGATAGAGACATCCACAAAAATAGATTCAAATGGTCTATAACTCTCGAAGGATGCTAAAAATCAATTTCAATGGGTTTTATAAGAAGAAGGAGGGTTATTATTAGGGGGATGTTTCATGCGTCATCATTTTGGTAAATTTCTTGGGGCATTTGCTAGTCCTCTAGGTAATCACTCCAACAATCTTACAAAATATAGAGCCATGCTATGGTGGGTATGGATTGGGGAAGGCACTGCTCAGTTCAGATTGGTTCAAAAACTAAAAAATGTCAAAAAGCAAGTCAAAATCTGGAACAAAAGGGTTTTTGGAAATATTTTTAGAAAAAAAGAAAGAGTTAAAACAGAAGCTTCAGGATCTGGAGTTAAAAATGGATACTTTGGGAAGATCGGTTGAAGATGAAGTAAATGAAAAGAATATTCTTTCTGAGTTGCATACGATCTGCAGTAGGGAAGAGTCTTTTTGGCGCCTTAAATCTAGAGCTATCTGGCTTAAAGAGGGAGACAGGAACACAAAGTTCTTTCACATGACTACTCTAAAACATAGAGCCAGTAACAGAATCCTTGAGGTTTCTAAAAACAATGGGAACAACACTAAAGATCCAAACAGCATCAAGAAACAAGCGCTTGAATTTTACAAGAATCTTCTTAAAGAGAACAACGTCAGCAACCCTGAAGCTATTTCCTTCATGCTGGAGGCCATCCCTCAGAATATCATTGAGGACCAGAAATTCAGAGACATCACTAAAGCTGTCACGCTTGAAGAACTGCAAAAGGCTGTTTTTTCTCTTGAGGGGGATAAGGCTCCTGGACCGGATGGGTTCTCTATTAATTTTTTTCAGAAGTTCTGGGAAATATGCTCGGAGGATCTTCTCAAAGCGGTAAATGAATTGTATAGAACAGAAATCTTCTAAAAGAGCTCAATAACATGCACATTGTCTTTGGCACCTAAAAAAATGGATGCAAAAGACTTCAAGGAATTCAAACCTATCAGTCTTGTTAATGCTATCTTTAGAATCTTCACCAAAATCATCACTACTAGATTGCAGCTCATATTGAATGACCTCATCTCAAGGCAGCAGAGTGGCTTTATTAAAGGCAGAATAATATAAGACAGAGTGATTATGGTGCACGAAACTTTACATTCCATGGAAAACAATAAAAAGGCTAATATGATCCTCAAGCTTGATATGAATAAAGCTTTTGACAAGGTTTCTTGGGTCTTCCTTGATAGGATTTTATCTAAATTTGGGTTCACGGAAAAATTTAGAAAAATTGTCAAGTCTTGTATATCTACAGCCAGGTTCTCTGTGGTTGTTAATGGGGAGCCTGTGGGTTTTTTCACCAGTAGCAGAGGTCTAAGACAAGGAGACCCCATCTCCCCCTTACTCTTCATTCTCTTAGCTGACAGCCTTAGTAGAACAATTGGCAGAGTGGTTGAGAACGGCCTTTTAAATGGATCTAAACCCGCTTCATTCAGCCAAGCTGTCTCTCATCAACAGTTTGCGGACGACACAATCCTTCTTCTTCTGGCCTCAGTTGTGGAAGCTAAAGCTATTAAGGCTTTATTACAACTCTATGAATCTGCTTCTGGGCAAGAGATTAATTATGACAAAAGCACCATTTTTTTCTTTAACACCCCTGAGGAAAGACAGCTCAAGATTGCTAAAATTCTGGGCTGTAGAATAGGTGCTCTTCCAGCAACATACTTAGGCCTCCCTCTTGGCACTAAGAAAGTCTCTCACATGGTGTGGGATGATTTGTTGATGAGATTTCAGAAAAAGATGGCAGGTTGGAAAGGGGCCACTCTCTCTAGTGCTGGTAAGTGCCTTCTCATTAAAAGTACACTCCAAAGTCTGCCCATCTATATCATGTCACTTTTCAAAATTCCTTCTTCCTTCAGAGAGAAAATTGAAAGGATTCAGAAAAAAAATTTATGGCAAGGCATGGAAGAGAAGTTCAAATTTCACCTAGTGGCCTGGGATAAGGTCTGCACCCCAAAATCCATGGGAGGGCTAGGCATAAAAAATATTGAGAAAATGAATGAGGCACTCATCGCTAAGATGGGCTGGAGATTGCTATCTGAGAAACAACCCTAGATTGATGTTATTAAAGCAAAATACTTGAATCAACAAGCTGTCTACTCCTATCTGCATGAAGAACAACTACCCAATGGTTCCATTTTTTGGAATAATCTGTTCAAGAGTAGAAACTTCATCAAGCAAGGCAGAAAATGGAAAGTGGGGGATGGCGGTGAGATAAACTTCACGGGAGGATAACTGGTTCAGTGACAACCTCTTGGAGAGATTTGGGACAGCTAAGGACAGCCTTATAAGCAAGTATGGAACTAAAGTCAAGGACTACATTGAAGGAAATGGCACCAACAAGACTTGGAAAAGACTTTCTATGGAGCGAATTGAGCTGAAACAAATTACTTCCTCCCTTCAGGATCTTTTAGATCTCTTCCCTTTAAGTCAGCTGAATTCCAAGGATGAGCTGGTTTGGAGCAATTCACAAGATGGGAAATACTCGGTCAAATTTGGTTACACCAATCTTTCTCACAGAACCAATCGACTTTAAGCGGAACAAGATCTGGATGCCTGAGTTAACCCCCAAAATAAAATTTTTCTTTGGCTGGCCATCAGAGGTAGAATTCTCACCACTGACAATTTGATGAGAAGAGGATTTATAATTCCTAATTGGTGCCACATTTGTAGGAATGACTATGAAGACATTAGTCATTTGTTCATACATTGTGCTTATGCCAATAGAATTTGGAGCTTTGTTCTTTCTAAATTTGATGCTCTTTGGGTGTTGCCGAAGAACCTTAATCAGCTATGGAATCAATGGAACCCACCATTCAGACATTGTGCTATCAAAAGAATCTGGAAATTAGCAATCCCACACTTAATCTGGAGGATTTGGAAGGATAGAAATAATATCATTTTTAGAAATAAGAAGCAGAATTATAAAATCAGTATTGGAAAAATTTCTCAAGGTATCAAAGAGGACATGGCCAGATTTAAACCTCCCAAGAACAATTGTTATCCTGAGAATGAAGAGCACATTTTATCTAATTGGCACATTGGAAATTGGAGCAACCCTGGGAATAGTGTAGATAGATCTTTGATTAAATGGCATCCTCCTGACTCTAATTGGTACAAGTTGAACTTTGATGGCGCCTCTAAGGGAAACCCTAGGACAACAGCTGGAGGAGGAGCAATACGAGACCACAAAGGTAATTTGATTGCTGCTTATGCTGGAAAAATGGGAATTCAAACCAATCATTTTGCCGAAGCACTATCTGCTCTCTGGGGCTTGAGAGTTGCACGGGCTCAAAATATTCAGAACCTTATTGTTGAAGGGGACTCCCTTAATATCATCAAGCTTCTTAATCAGTCCTCATCTCCCAGTTGGAATATTAAAGACTTTATCTCTGAATCCATAAGCATTTGCCACACCTTCAATAGTATCAGAATCATACATACTTACAGGGAAGGCAACAATCAGCGGATGCACCGCCAATTATGGCATTAATATAAATTTTTATGCGGGATAATGATAGTATCCCTAATCAGCTTCACAACAGCATCCATGTGGAGCTTCATAAGCAAGCAATCTCTAGAGATAAGCCTTAATCTTTGGAGGAAAATCAAAATCATCAATTCTTTCACACGTCTTTGCTTTATTCTATATGGCGAGGCAAATAATATCAATTTCAAATGATAGCAAGAATTATTTAGGGAACTTCAAGTGGAGTTATCTAGATTTGAAAATCACGCACGCGGGAGGTACAACAGCTGTTGATATCCGGATGCTAAGCTCCACGAAAACCGATGATAAATGCAATGTGATTGTTGATAGGGAAAGGGTTATCACACGCGACTTCCCGCAGGCTCAGTTCAGCAGTTACGCAGCCGTTCGTGAGAAGACCAACGGCTATAGTTCCCAGTCTTATGCGACCTTCAACAGGAAGAAACGGACTGTTCTTCATGCTCAGAGGCATTCGAGAAATTGTTGTAACCAGTATACCACAGAGAAGATGGGAGGACCTCCCTGTCAAATTGAGCCGTGCGGACCCCGACTGGAAGGAAAACACTGAGCTTTGGAACATTCTCAGCATAGGCGGCTTCACCAACTTTGTTGATAGGGTGCAAGGACATGATCAAAGCATTTCAGTATGCTTTGCTAAGGAGTGGAAAGAGAGGACTGTCGACTATGGGGGACAGAAAATTCTTGTCAATGAAGAGCTCATTGCTGAAGCGACCGGTCTCAGTCTGGATGGGTACCGCTTCTTCAACAAAAGGGTTATCAAAGAAACTGAAGAAAGAAGATTTGTGGAGGAAGATGAGAAGCTTATTTTTAGCATAGTGGGTCTGCTTGTAAGCTCAATTCCATCACCGTTTGATGAAGTCACTCGCATGATGATTCGTTTCATCTCCTTCGAAGGTAGGTTTATTCTTGTCCCATTAAGCATCTCATCTTTTAAACCACTTCCGTAGGAATAGATTGGTTTGATTCCCTCATTATCTTTTAAACTCTCTTGAGCGCTCCATTTTGGAGTTCCGAAGCATACTCAAAGCGGTTCCCTTGCATCAAGGGCTTATCTTGCTAATTCACAAATCGCCTTCTCAAGTACCCCGGTCTTCCTTCCTCTCCTAGCTCGGCTCCGATGGGCTCCGCCGCTGCCGAGGCCCCGCTTCTCCTGTTGCCTTTTGCCCCTTGCTGCTGCCCCCGCCACCGGTCTGCTTGCTACCCCCATGCCGGCTGCACATGTCTCTCCTTCTATTCCTCCTACCGCTCCTCCCCGCCACCCACCTCGCCTCTACCTCTAAACGTCCACTCACCGGGGCTTCTAGGAGACTCAACCTTGAGACTCTTGCAGCAGGGAAAGAGCCTCTTGATCTTGACATTGCACGTGACTTGCTAAACATAAGTAGTGCCAGTCCTTGGGAAGCACAGATGGATAACCCTTCCAAGATACTGGAGGCCTTAGAGGCTGAGATAAAAATGCTGAAGGATGAGGTCAAAAACCTAGCTAAGCAAAAAGGTAAGAAAAGCATGGAGGGGGAAGGGAGCATTGACAATAGTCAGATTGAAGACATATACAAAAAGCTGACCTCCTTAGACTCCCGCCTTGGGAAGGCTAAGACTAGGCATGATTACAACATTTCCGCCTTTAGGGCCATTGAGGAATTCATCGTGGGGCATGCCAAAAGTGTTTCCAACCTCAGCGGTGTCCCGGCTGCACTTTGGGGCAATGAAAAAGAGAGCAAAAGAACCATCGAGGAGCTCGATAAGATGGATGCTGCCCACATGACCGCTTTGGGTATGTTTCATGCTTGGAAAAAAGTCAAGATCAGTGTTGATCAAGCAGCCAAGAAGTAGTCCTGCATGCTTCTACTGCACTCTTTTGTTATTCTTACTGTTTCTTGGCTGTCGGGTTACTGTTTTTTTGCTGATGTTTTGCTGTTAAGTCTTGCTTGTGTAGATGTTTCTGGGCTACGTGGAATTTCATTGTATTACCTGGACTTGGTTAGTCCTGCTATGTTTCTCACTCTTATTCCGGCTTAAAGGCCTTATTTTGTATTCAAGGGTATAGTCCCTTTCAAAAAACTATTTGCCATTATTAAAAAAAAGATGTGGTTTTATTTGAAAATAAAACCCCTCATCATTGATGATGATTATTTATGTGTTATTAACACATTTAAGCATAAAATAAATTATGGATGGAGACTCATAAAAATATTCGAGGAAGCTAAGATGTTGAAGAAATCATTTGACAAAGTGGGCATTCAAAGCATGTATATAGGTCATGTAATAAACCAATTCACACATTTTCCAATCATGGAAACACCATGATAGATTTTATGATGATTTGAACTTGCGGATGATGTAATAATGGAAACTAAGATTCTAACGCTCGAGACTTCAAAAAAATATTTTATTTTTTGGGTTTGGATACACTCTGTGTATTTACAATTAGTTAAGCATGATGGAATTAGTTCTTTCATTTTTATTGCTCCCAAAGAGAGACAGAGTGACTGCCTTAGGATGGGAGGTGATAGGGTTAGAACTAAGCTGAATTCTTTCCTCCATTTGAAAAATGACTCCAACCTTTAGAGATTGCTACACAGAGGAGGTTTTCAAGGTATATTCGATGTCTAAAAGGTAACGATCCTCTTCTTTCTGTGGATTTTTTAAATGTTTGGCTTGAGGGGAAATTTAATCTTAAGGGGGTTTAAATAAAGTCCTCTTGAGAAGTCCATAAATGAGGTTACTGGGCCTACTATGGAAGGTCTTAAAATATTTAAAGACAAAACTAGAAGGAAACATGAATTATCTACCTTTTTCAAGCCTAGTGAATGTATTGTCTTGTATGATGATTATATAGCGCGCACTTGTCTCCATGATCATTGGGCTGATGTTTTCCTCATTTTTATGAAGTACTTGAACTTATAAGGAAAATTTATGAATATTTTATCATATCATATTTCTATCCTAAATTACCTTTGAAGGGACCAAGCTATGAGTCTTTCTTTTTTCCTCTATAGGTCCCTGATTTCTTCCATAGCTGATTTCAAGAATTCCTTTACATCAGGGTTTGATGTTTCTTCTGGTTCAAAATGGTAAACCCCTTATCCCTCTTTAGTAGGTGATTACTAGTGACACTGAGTATGACCATGAAAACCTGATGTTGGTCTTGAAATGGATGAAGAAAAAGAAAATTTGGACACCTCGAAAGGGATTATTGATATCCTCTATAACTGAAAAAAGGGATCCATGAAAAGGGTGAGGATTATGGTAGTAGAGAGAAGGATTTTGTGGATTGGGAAGTAAGGTTAATGAGATCTAAGTTGACATCGATACCATTCTCATCATCAACAAGAATTTGGTCCAGAGGTAAGAGATTGCCACCAAAAAATTGAAGTTCAGAAGAAGAGAATTGGGGGTCTACATGATGATTTTGTTATGCAAGAGCAGAGGATATCCATCCTCCAGGATCAAGTGGCCAAAGTTGGAAGTAACAAGCAGAATATGAGGCTCATCCTTAATAGACTAACAATGAAAATACCATGGATTTCAATAATGAAGGAAAACCTAATATAGAGTTTGAGGAAACCAGATTGAGGACAAGGTTGATAAAAGGCCAAAGCGGGTGATTATCAAGGTTGTTGGCATGAAGGATAGCGGGTCAATTACGAAACCCAAATCAAGGATCTCAACACTAAGAATAAATTATGATGTTCCTTTTGTTTTTTTTTTTCATTTTGGTTTCTTATTACTATCTAGTTTTTTTTTTTTTCTTATACAAAAATGTAATTTTTAATACTTCAGACTGTGTGCGGTCTGGCTTCACTTTTGTGGTGGCCCTTCGTAAATATTTTTGACTTAGTCACTTTGGTATTTTGGAGGTTCTTTATAACCTCGCTACTTTATATGTAAAGGGGTTTTGGTCCCTTAAAAACCAAAATTATTTACCTTATCCAAAAAAGAATAATGTCATTATTTTAAATTTTAACAAAAAGATAATTATTATATGAGTAGTTAGTAAAACTACTATCTTTGAAAAAATTGTTTATTTTTGAATACCAAGTTCCAAGAACTTATTATAAGCCATATAGAGATTTTTTAGTTTACACACAAAAATTTATTTTCTAGATTCCTCAAAACCTTTAGGTTGATTCATGTATATATATTATTTCAAATTTCCATTAAGGATTACATTATTAACATCCATATGGTGGAGTTCCCAGACATATTGATTACTTAAGGTAATAAGAATCCCAACAATGCTCAATTTTGAAATGGGGTTAAAGTTTTATACATATTCAATAACAAGTTTTTTAGTAAATCGGTGATCTACTAATGTGGCTTTGAACTTATCAATATTTCCATAAGCTTTATATTTGATTTTGTAAAGCCACCTAGAGCAAAAATACTACTTTTTATGGAGGGACAAGTTCCCAAGTTTATTTTTTGATTAAGATAAAATATTCAAATTTTATGGCTTCTAGGTCCATCTTTCATCATGGCATGCCTCTTGAAATATTGGAGTTTAGGCTCATACGAGTCTTTAAGGCATGATAGGTATGATGGCTTATCATGATATTACTAGGGTTATTAGGATTAGCACTTTGAAGAAGATATTGAGCCCATTTAGGTCTCTTTTTTATAAAGGATATCAAAAGATACACTTGTTCAACTATATAATAATTATTACAATTTAATTTTTCATCATTACATTCATCAAGATAATTGTTTTCTAACTCATTAGATTCATCATAAATAGAAGAAACAAAGGGTGAATTACAAAAATGTTTTCAAGAATTTTAACATTTATGTTTTCAATAACTTCTCATTTTATAAGATCATAGATCCTTAGACCTTTTTTACCTCCATAGCCTACAAAGATGCAAGAATAGGAGGTTTGATCTAACTTCTTCCTTTTTATTTAGGAATGAAAATAGAGGCAAGGATTCCAAATATTATTAGATGAGATGAATTAGGTTTCTTATTAGTCCACTTTTTTAAAGGATTAGATTGAGATAAGGATTTAGTAGGGACTGTGTTTAGAATTTGAAAATTTGTATTCATTACTTCAACCCATAGAAATTTAGGGACTTTGGTTGAGTGTAATATAGCTATAGTAATTTAAAGAATGGTGTGATTTTTCCTTTCCATTATAGCATTATATTAAGGAGGGTATAAAGTAGTGATTTCCCTTTGTATTCCACATTCTATGCAAAACAAATCAAATTATTTAATATTATATTCTCCTCCGTCATTTTGCTAAGTTATTTGATTTTATGACTAGAACTATTTTCAATTAGAGCTTTAAATTATTTCAATTTCGATGAAACATTATATATATTTTTGATAAATAATGACTAAATCATATGAGAATAATCATAAATGAAATTTATATCATAAAAATAACCATTTAGGGAAGGAACTTCTAAAGGTATTCTAAAATCACTATGAAAAATTTCAAGAGGTTCTAAGGAGTTACCTTCATGATGGCTATCGAAGGGGTTTACAAATTACTTACCATGTAAGCACCCTTCACAAGTTTCTCAAGCATGAGAGATAGGAGGTAGGACAAAACAAGGTTAAGATGATACATTTCAGACATACTCTTAAATTTTACATTACCTAATATTGCATGCCATAATTCTAAATCATTCCTATTTTGAGTAGAAATACATGAAGCCGGTGAAAAAAACTTTAAATACATCTAAACCATTCTTTTGTATTCCTTCTAAAATAGTAACAAAGATATATTTGATCATTACATTTTTTATAATATAAACAATGTCATATCTATAAGTCACTAGATGCACCACTATCTAATAGCAATCCATTTTATTTAGCAATAACTAATGTAACATATAAAGAAACTATATTAGGTATTTTTATTGTTCTTTTGATTTTTGTTTTGATTTTGATTTGGTATGTTTCCTTTTTATTTTGTAATTTTTTTTTGTTTTTGTTTACCATATCCTTCCTTTTTGTGTCCAAATATCCCAAAATTATGACATCTCTCATTAAAACTAATTTTTTAGGTGATTATTCCTTAATTTCTTATCTTTACTATGGATTTAAAGTTTGATTTGAAATTTTGATTCTTGTCAAACCTAGAAAAGTTATTATCCTTCAAATCAAAGTTTGACATGTATTTCTCTTATTGAATTAAGAGAGCACTAAGAGTAAATAAGTCTAGAATATCTTGTTCAGTTTGAAATTTTGAGTTTAATACAAAAATAAAGTTCCAAAACCTTTCGTGGATGTTCATTTGAATGATAAAGTATAACATTTTTTCATAAATAACATAACGATTACATCCATCTAATTGAGATTTAATATTATTAATTTTAGCTAAAAAATTAACAAATTTTTCATCTCCCCTCAAGGGATTAGTCATTAACTCAAGAATATATTTTATAATTTTAAAAGGCACATACCCTCATGCATTGACTCTAATAATTTCAAATATTCTCTTGGAAGTTCTTGGTTTCCAATCAGATCGTAAAGTTATCTCACATGCTTCGCAGATAATTGACATCACTTCTTACATTTTCTGTTGAAATTTAGAAATGTTTCATGTTTTTTCTTGTATTCTTGTTAGCTTCTTCATACCATTCATGACAGTCAAAAGCTTATGTGCCATGAATTCAACTTTGATTGAATTTTCAAGATGTTGTAGTTATTACTAATCAATATATGTGTCTTATCAATACAAAAATGATTAGAACCCATTTTGAATGAATATTTCTAACTCAAATGAAGAGAAAAAACAAGATTATAATTAAACAAATTTATATTTAGATCCTTATTCTACACTCTTCAAGAGATAAAAGTGTGCAAGAAAATTAAATTTAATGGGTCTCATTTTATATAGCTTGTGGGTTGTAACCACCCATCGATCGACATGGTTAAAAAAATAAATTAATAAAAACTTGAATAATTATATTATTTTTCACTTCCTTTCTCCGGTACCATGTCGAGGTCTAAGCTATTAATCAAATAAATACATATTGCAAAGTTAAACATTATTAATTAAACCGTATTAAACATAATAAATAAACACTACATAGTGAACAAAAATTTTACATGGAAAACCTCATATGAGCTAAAAACCACTTTGTCAAAGTATATAATTCCATTTACCTAAGAAACATTAACATTTAACAATCTAGTAATACCCTTATTCATCAATTTTCTCACTTTTCACATTTAAAATTCAAATTGAATTCACTGGGCCTTGAGAAATGTATATAAGTTTTTATGGGTGTGTCTTATCCTGAAGCACCCCACCACTTTAATAAATTGATTTTAATTAATCAATTAACACATAACCTGAAATTTATATTGAATAAATAAAAAAATATTATATATTTTTATTTATTTAATTAAAAACTAGACTTTATAACATTAAAACACTTAAGAGGGGATTGGACCCCTACTTAAGATTAATGTTATAACAAAAACACTATGAATCATAAATTCAAATCAATCGTAGATAGCATCATTTTATACTCATATGCTATATTCAACTCCCTAACATTATTCTCAGTCACGTATATGCTTTGTATCTATAATTTTCTAGTAGGTGTCCACCTTTGAAGATGCCCTTGCTGGAAAGTGTCAAATTCTGGCATCTCCATTGTTGTCTTAACTTTACAGGTTGCCGGATTTTAGATATTTAAGTGGAATAATGTAAGTTGTCTTGAATATCTATTTTGTGATGTGATTTTTTTACTAAATTGTACTTAATTCCATTAGTGAAACATGAAAGAAAAAGTAAATATATACTTTCAGCCACCTCCCTCAACTACCTTGCATTGTAGTAGAGGCCACATTTATAAATAAACCATTTTGAGTATATGAAAGATGTGTGCGAGAGAGATGGTAATGGTAACATAACACTTCAGAACACTCAAATCCATCCAAAATCTATTCGATGCAACTGTGTAATATGCCACCACACCACGACTAATTTTTTTGCAACATATAACCCCGGCTTACCACCATCCACAACCTATATTAGGAGGTAAATACATCATCCCTGAAACAAATTCTTCTTAATCTCTCACCACTTTTGAAAAATAAAGATCACCATGCTGAAAAATAATGATCTGTAACAAATTCTTGAAGAACTACTCCTTCTCTCTAAATTTAACATTATAAAGGAGCAAAATGAAATGGACTTGTTGTTTATTGAATTCCTCGACAACAAAGTGTGCAATTCATTGAATGAATACACTAGTTAGAAAATCTTATCTAGCTTTCTCAAAATTATGGCCTCATTTAGGTGGTTTCATCCATAGAGATGGCAAAAGAGTTTCTAAAAACTCATTATTTGACTTTTGCCAGCAGACCTAAATCTACCACTGGAAGATAATTGGCTTATAATTATACGGACATGGCACTTGTTCCCTATGGACCTTACTAGAGACATGTTAGAAAAGTATGCATGACAGAATTGTTGAACGCTAAAAGATTGGAGTCATTGAGATCTATAAGAGAGGAAGAGGTTTATGAAGCAATGTGTGGTATTTGGGAGAAGAGTAGGCAGGGCAGAGTTGCTATCAACATTAAAACTTTCACCCAATCACTCATTTCTCCCATAATTTGGTAAATCCTGGTTAGCACCAAATATTTTGGAGATGATGTGGGATGACAGTGACCATAGTAAAGAATTTAGGACTATAGTGGAGGAGGTTTCCTCTTCAAAGTAAGAATTTTTAACCTTTGAGACTATATTCCTTACATAGAATAGCTTGATTTGCAAGGCATCAAGAATCATATGAGGAAGGAGAATGACTTCTTTGACATATTTTCTCATAATATTATAGAATAAAATGATAATATTAAGCACATACATGCATGCGTCAAATGTTAAGGACTTCATTTATGTGCTCCTGGAACTCTCTCGGGAATGATACCCTGAACATCAAAGCAATCATTTTTGTAAGCCCCTTACCCACTTCAATTATTTTTTTGAGGCACAATAGGTACTACTTTGGAATGGACTATGAGTGAGATTGTGGGAAATCCCCATGTTGTAAAGAAGAAATAGGAAGAGATTGAATTTGTAGTAGGTAAAGTTTGAAAAGTAACAAAATCTAATCTTGAAAACATGGAATACCTTAAATGTGTGGTCACAGAGTCCTTTTTGAAATTTTTTTCCCACGTGAATCTACAAAATATTAAGTTGTGGGTGGGTTCTTTATACCCTAGAAAATAAGGCTTAAAGTCAACGTGTGGGAAATAGGAACAAATCAGGTTGTATGAGATGATCCCCGACATTCAAGCCTAAAATATTTATAAGTAAAGATATTGATATTGTTGGGTGAGACTTCAACATTCTTCCCTTTGGGGCAGGAAGAAGGGGATGCCCAGGGTCTCTAATGGCAAGTGGGGACTATGGAACTTGTATTGGCACAACTTATGCTGCTGAAATATTTATAAGTAAAGATATTGATATTGTTGGGTGAGACTTAAACATTCTTCCCTTTGGGGAAGGAAGGAAGAAGGGGATGCCTGTGGTCTCTAATGGCGTGGGGGCTATGGAGCTTGTATTGGAAAAACTTATGCACTACTTTAACTACACAATTTAAGGTGGTGCATGTAATCTCGATATGATCCAAACCTTTGGTGTTTCTCTCACTAGAAAAGAACATCTTCTTGCTCTTCCTTCATTAGAAGTGACTAATTGCCTCTAAATTTTTAGATTCTCTACCAAAGAGTTGTCTTTTCTAAAACTTTGGGCAACAAACTTACCCCAGGATTGTGTGACTGATAAGGCAAGTGATCCTAACATATTTTGGAAAATGTTTTTGGTGGTCTATGGTTGATAAATATTTTATTTCCTTGTTTATGTGGTGGTTATGGGATGTATTTCTACAAACTCGATGTATGTATGTTAAGTGTCGAAGATTGATAGGTTCCCATAAATTGTTTGACAAAATAAAAGAACAAGACAACCTTCCATGGCATATGATTATGCCAAAAAATAGAAAACATGGGTTTCTTCAAGAGACAGTCATTTCACTATATGCGTAAAACTTTGTCTCTAACTAGTTCGATTTAAAGAGTTAGCATACTTTCAAATTGTGCCAAAATATGAGCCCTCAAACATGGTATAAATATCCATCAAATAATAAAAGAGGAATTTTCTCTTCCACCATAGTAAAAATGATGCAACTACATTTGGTTGGTTAAACATGCCCCCTAGAATAACTATTATAGTTGTCAAGAACCTTCGATTATGTGGTCATTGCCACACTCCAATGAAAATTAACTCCAAGATTATTGCAAGAGAAATTGTTGTGAGAAATGAGAACCATTTCCTTCATTTTAAAAAGGGATAATGTTATTATTGAGATTATTGATGATTATAACTAAAAAAATCTAAAAACACAAGCTTACACTTTGTAATAATGTGTCATGTGTTTGTTGATTCTCACTTTCTTAAAAAAATTGTTTAATTTTAAATTTTCATACACTTTGTTGTAAATTATCACTCCAAAAAACTTAACATTATTATCATGTCCAAAGTGTAATTTGTAAATCATGTGCAATTTCTAGTTATACCGTGGGCTAATTCATTAAGACATTTTGTCAAATATTCCATTTGTATTTTGGCCAGATATCATATTCTATCACTAGGAATATTTAAATCATTCTTCTTCCAAAGTGCCTAAAGTATTCTTCAAATTATTTATCGAGATCCTAGCACATATGAATAGCTCCCATAATATTAAAGATAAATGCCACATCATTATCTCAAATCCTTATTTTAACTACTTAGGGGATGAAATCAATATCATTTGGAACCATGACCTAGTAAGTGACTTCTTAACCTATGCAGAAAATATTTATGTGTGGGGAAGGCCCACATTGAATCTCATCTCCCACATAGAATGACAAGGTACCCATATAAAAACATAGGAAAAAGTATGAATTACGAAGAAATCATTATTGGACACATCGATCTCTGGAAATTTCAAGAACTAAATCCTTAAAGAACTCAAATTTGTTCTAAATTCATATATACCACCTACATCACCACATTAAGGAACCTTACGAATGATGGAATTGCTTTGGATATTTCTACATACCTCTCAACAAAGTGAGAAATAAGCACAAATGTGTTACAATTTTCATATGCTTATGTGGAAATGGAATACCTTGATGAATTAATTATTATTTATGTGGATTATCTTTGATGGAGCTTCAAGGAATTCAAGGAATGAGTGAATATGAGGAACATTTCATTAGCCAATTTTTTTGAATATAACACATAAATTTCTAATTGTAGCGAACCAAAAGGATATTTTCAAACAGTTCATGTTAGACACTTTTCATTCAAATCCCTCTCATTATGAACACGTGATAAGTATATGGTGACAAAATGTATTACATTTTTAAAAAGAAAAATATTTTGGCTTGGGCAAGTGAAATCTCTTTGGCTAAATTGGGTGTATTAGAACTAAGATAATCTCTAAATCTTCCTTTGAGGTACGATATCACCGATATACCACTCACTTTTTCCACCTCATAAATATATATGTAGATCATTTTATTGATTTGAAACTTGGCCCTCTAATAAATTCCCATATGATTATGATTACATGCTTTTATAACCCCAAGTTTAGTGGGAAATATCCAAAGGGACTCAATTTGGGATCTTTGGACTACAACAACTACCCTATTCCCTTATCAAAATATTTTTTGTTAAAAAGATAGACTAGGACAATCAATATAAACCCGGTGATATTTTCACCATACGGGGATAAAACTTGATTGAAGAATGCACATTCAAAATTCATCTTTTGGGTGATTATGACAAAAACAAGATAGATGAAGAAGACCTTTAAATTATGACGTGATTATCCTTAAAAGTTATTTTAAGTCCAATTTTAACATATTGGAATAAACATCATAAAATTTTGGATAGTTCAATATTGAGGAACAATATAGATACAAAATATTTTGAAACATGGAAATGGTACGAGGGATCGAGGGTGATCAATTCATAAATTGATTGTGAATAATCAATGGATTTGGGTGTCCTAATGCTAGAAAAATAGTGTTAGGAGAGTGATCAACATTTCTTCCAACCATGAGACCTCATCAAAAGAGGTTCCACCATTGTAGATGGAAATGAACCAATTCTTGCTTGCATACTAGTCATAGAAAACCCCATAAAGAGAATAATGATAGGAAATTATCTATCATTTCCACCACTTTATAATGCAAGGGTGAAAATTGGGTTAGATAGAACAATTATTGAAAAGATAATTTCTATTGACTCCCAAGTTAGGTCATCAGGGAGGAAAGTTGATATTGTTAAAATAGAGTTAGAAAAAACATATATTGATTGCATAGTAGTATTTTGATTGAATATGATTGATTTGAAATTAATTTATAAATTTAAATTCCCCTAGATTAGGTCATTTAAGGGAAAATTTGAGAATCTAAAATAATTTTGTGCTTAAAATCTATTGAAACTTATGATTTTTATTGATAACTTCATAAGATTTAAACATTACTCAAAGTTGATATATTTCAATTAGAATTGTAGTATGTATGTGATTGTGTGTGTTGTATTGATAATTTTCTCAAGTTTATATATAAGACTATTATGATAAAAACTTGAATATTTTCCCCATTTCGATGAAGGGATGCGAAGTTAGTCATTGAACCATGAGTCGAAAGAAAATAGATATTTTTTGGAGGTGAATTATAAAACTATATATTAGCGTAGGTAGTGATGAAGGAAACGTAATTGGAGCAATTTACAACACATAAGTAGGTGTATCAATGAATGTTCAATGAGGTAGATGTAAAAATATGGTTCTAATTTAGCTAATGTGGATGGAAGCAGATGAATGAGGCTCAAGATATAGGTTAAATAGTGTTTTATAATTAGTTTTCATAGGTTGAACTATAGTAAAATTAGGAATTGTGATGGTAATAGAACTTACTATTAATAGTAAGTAGTAAAAAGTGAATAATAAATTCATTTATAACTCAAGTGAATCATGATCTCGAGCTTCGGGTTACAATCATGTCACATGCATGAGAGGTGATTTTTTTAGATTCGAGATGGTTATGGAGGTGTTATTGAAATGGATGATGGATTAGCTCATAAGAATTGTTTTTGGGAGTAGGTGAGGTAGTGTTATAACATTTTTTGTAGTTTTGTGTTATTTTTGCAATTTTTGAGAATTTGTGCTTTTTTCCCAAGATGGAGCTGATGAGGTTAGCTTTTTACTTTTGACATTATCATATACTTCTACGAACTACCATCTTGATACGGCCTCTAATATTCATGATTGTATATGGTTTTATCCTAAAGATTATTTTTTTCTTAGTTTGGATGTTTATAGATTGTTGCTTAGATGAGACACTAATATGGGGTTCAAGATTACTTGTTTGTGTTGTGTTGTGGGACATTCATTAATGTGAATTCCATGGTGGTAGACTCTTTATGAAAATTCTAACCTTGGTTTTGGAGGAGGATGAGTGGGTTGTATTATATCATGTAGGGCTATGGCATATTACAAGATTACAGGAGGTGCCCCATAATATGCATTTTATTACTACTCTTTGAGATAAATTGTGTGTAAATACATGTAATGTTTAGCTGTCTACTAGAGAGATGACATTCACATTTGAGGACATGTATCAAATATTAAATTTTTTAGGGGTAGGGGAGTGAATCTAGGTTATTCCCCTTGGTGATACAAAATGGTAGATTAGAGTTGCTAGGTCATGTTGTGTACATGTAGAGTCATCTATTAGCATGGATGACATAGTGAGATAAAGTATTCTACATTTGTAAAAATTTATCGTAGTGATCTTGGCCTATTTCTTGGTAGTAGATGGAAGTATAGAATCCATATCTTATAGGATGCATGAGATTTGTAAGATTATAGAGCAACATGGTTCTCCATATGCTTGGATCCATTATACGTTGGATCATTTCTATAAGGATTTGTATAGGTCCATGTAAGAGGACCATGGTAGTTGGATTGGTGCTATTACACTTTTACATATATGGGTGTATAAAATCACAATATTTATGAGGAACTTGAGTAGGACATGAGTGGTTAGGGTACATCAAAACATATTTTCCACGATGTGGGTTAGGCCGGAGAATTGATGGTTTGATACCACAACCTATAGATCAATTTTAGATCATATGGGGCCAGGTACAATTATATGGATTATGTATAGATAAAATGGTGGATAGGTCATGTATCATGTTTAGTAATGATGTGTTCATAGTACAATGTGGGTGGACAAGTTCCCAAAAGTAGCCAATCTCTTATACTATGAGCAGTATCACAATAGTTTGGTATAGAATAGGATGTGCCTCCCTGAGCCATATATATCATTAAGATAATTAAGTAGTAAGGAGAGTGGTGGTGTAATTCCCTCTTCAAACTACCACTTGAGACCAAGAAACAAACTAGGTTTAGCTAGGAAAAATTATGGAATAATTTTTTTATTAAGAGTGTTTGCAATAAGGTTACAAGATCACAGTTAACAAAAACATGGTTAAGATTAACAATCAAGACTGACTTGCAACAAGTGCTTCTAGCAACCATTATCAACAAGGCACAAGGTCAAAACAAGAGGTTAAATTCATCACTTAGGTTAGGAGAGAAATTTCTCACTCAACCCTGCTCTAACAAGATTACAGGGTTCAACTTGATTTTTCACACAATAAGAGTCATCAAAACTTTCCTAAATCATGCCCATTGGATAGGAAATTTCCTCACCTTTCCAACCATATAAAGAAGTCCTCCTAACTCCTTATAAATCTCAAGTTATGGGCTGACGGAGTTTAGGGGAGAAATTTTCCCTAGGGAGAGTCCGCGGGCTTAGGGAGAAATTTTTTTCCCTTGAGCGGGTCGGCGGGGCGGGGAGGAAAATTGGAAATTTTCCTTTCTTGAGCGTAAAAGTGCAATTTCCCTCCATGCACCCATGAGTATAGAAAGACATGTGTCACTTCCCGATTGGGCGGGAAAAGTGGAGTGGTAGAGAAAGTTAGAAATTATAATTTTTAGGCCAAAATCCCAAGGGAAAAATTCATCGCGTGCCTCGCCAAGGAGAAAACCTATGCCACGTGTCAAACTCCTATTGGTCACGGGGTCATGGACCAACAGAGAAAAAAGGAAAATTGAGATTTTAGAAGTTAAAATATCAATGGCAAAAGAAACTTCGTGCTCCCGCCGAGGTCCAAATTGCCATGTGTCAGCACGTGATTGGATGCGGGCCGGCGGAATCGTAGAGAGGTTTAAGACTTTAAGCCAAAAGGGTTTAAAAGTCAAAAGACTTGTGCGGGCCCATGCATCCATTAAGAGACATGTCAACACCTTATTGGCTATGGGGGTATGTGGGACACGGAGGAAAAAGTGAATTTTTTTTTTTGCAAAAGGGTCAAAAGGGTTAAGTTTTCAAATTTATTCACGCGCCCTCCAATCCATGTGTCAACATGTGATTGGTTGTGGGCCAGCGGGGAAAAATGGGAACATTTTCCCAAGGTCATATTTTTAAAAGGTTAAGTTTTCAAAATGATTCCACCCTCCAAAGTGCCATGTGGCAACATTTGATTGGTTAAGGGGGTGCATGGACTTTTTGGGGAAATTTTTCCAAAGGTTAAATTTTTTTTTTATATAGTTAGATTAATTTTTGGATGGCCATTTTGAAGTAAAACTTCAAATGGCCATAACTTTTGATAGAAAAGTCAGTTTTGGGAAAACAAGGACTTTCGGAAATCTCTCAGAGTCCTCTTTGTATAGAGATTATCAATTTTGGATTTTGATGAAGTTTTGAGGGTCAATTTTAAGAAATAAATCTGTAGGGTTTATAATTCAAAACTGGCAATTTTCCAACTTGTAAGATTTTGATCAAATTTGATTTTCTTCTTCTCAACATGTCAATTGAACATGGAGGATTGATCTTGGGTAAGTTTAAGGATATTTTCAAGGTTCAATTTGTTAGTTGAGTGTAATTTTATAATTTTACAACTTTTGACAGGAAAATGATTATGCAAGTTTGGAATTTGATTTCACGAAGTTCTAAAATGTCTTTCATAAATGTAGAGTTCCAATTAAGTTCATTTGGGTATACTAAAGCTAAATTTCAAGGTTTCTTTTCTTATTACAAGTTGTAATTTTGAGATGTGCATTTATTAGATAAAATTGATTGCCAGATTTAAAACAAGACAGAGATCTTTCACTTAACAAGTTCATTAATCAATTTACAACTTCCAACTATGGAAAAGAATTCAAATTTTGTCTAAACAATTAATTGATCTATCTTATCATTCAAGAGCATCAAGAAAACATTTGATATCTCAAATTTTAATCAAATACAAAGAACATAATGTTGTCCTTTCCTCTCATATGCATTTTCTTTTCACACAGAGATATCATTTCAAAACAACAACTCCAATTCAAAACAACAATACAAATTTGAGAAAGGAATGTATTTATTTTATTGATTTCAACAACAACATTACTACTTCATTCTTTCTTGGAGCTTCAAATTACAAAATACAATACATGTCTCATTCTTTCATGTTATTATCAAAACAGAGTATGAAATAATAACTCTTTGCATTTCACAAATGAATCTCTATCTTTTCCTTTGCATTACAAGGTGTCTTCTCATTACAAACAATAATACAATCATCCACTTCAAAGTGGGAAGGTTACAATAATTTTTCTCAAAGGAAGGGACTGTCAAACTATATTTTCTTTTGCTCCAAAACAGCAGCATGCTGATTTCTTCATCTTTTCATCTTGATCACAACAAGGAAGGGGGAAAGGCAACGCTCTCCACCCAACCAAGACATCCAATGGGAAAGGAGAATCCATCTTTCCCCATTGGCCCCGAGCCCCAACCATATTGGAATAGAGTATGAACATCAACACATGGCAACAAAGGCTTCTATAACAAAAAACAACATTCTTTTTCACATGCATAATACAAAAAAATACACAGTCCAAACAAAGACAACAGTTCACAACGTAATAAGAATCATACACACAACACATGGGCTTGATCAAGCAAGCCATCAAGAGCAAGAACTATGGGGAACTACTTATGCCTCCCTATTTGGAATTGGGCATCCACCTAAATCATACCACCAATAACCATATCAAATCCCATAAACCTTATATCTCCCAACCCCTCCTTATGCCCCCAAAGTTTCTCCTTATGCCCCCCAAGAGTAAGAAATGCAAGCATTTTCTTTTCCTAGGTGGATCCCAATCCAAAACTCCCTCCAAAATAGAACAAGTGCCATTGGAAATCCCTTATGCCCCCATATGAAATCCCCATAGCCTTCTCCTACACCTTTACCCTAAGCATTCTACCCAACCAGCCAACAATACACAACACATTCACCATTTTTCTCATGCAAGGAAAGAGAAAACAACATTTAAAAAGGGCAAGATCCTACCTCTCCATAATGGAGTTTGTTTCCAAAACAACAAGCTCCTTCAATGCTCAAAAATATAGTCCAAAATAGCAAGCTCTTCAATGACCAAAAATAGTCCAAGAATACAACACCAAGCATGCAAATGAATTTTCAAACTCTCTCCACAAGCAAGACTCCCACAACAATAAAATTTGACCCCAAAGAAGAAAGAGCAAAGTTTCAACAACCATAACCAAGAGAAGAATTCAAATTTTAAAGGAGAGGGAGAGGAGAGGATGATGTGGATTCCAAGTGGGATGCCACATCATTCTTCCTCAACCCCAAAATGAGAAAGTCAACCTCACAACTAATCACAATAAATGGAGATGACAATCAACTTACACACTCAAAATTAACCCATACTTTAACAAGGACTGAATTAAAAGCTTGTAAGGAAAGTGCAATAAAAACTTACACATAGTCATTTCAAAATACAATTAAAAAGGCTAATTTTGACCCCCAAACCATAGGTATGGTTGGTGGATGATTTTAAGAGGTGTGGGACAAGTTTAACTTGTCCCACAAGCCTCAAAATGCAGCCCTCAAGGAAAAATTCGAATTCCTTTGAGGATGAAGTGTCCTACACTCAAAATCTGACTTACACAATCATTTCACATCACTTACATCTTCTTACACATTCTTACAACATGCATTAATATCTATGACTTCATTTATTACATTCTTTTGACATAATGATTTATTTATTTAACACATGGTTATATATAACATAAACCCAAATCAATTAACAACTAATGAAAGGGGTAACACATCACAAATAAAATACATGCAAACATTACAAAAAAAGAAACACATTAAAGTAATACATGAAATCCCTTGGTCACATTTTAAAGGTGATTCCCCCCATGGGAATCCCTAACAAACACAACATACAAACAATTACAGTTGCCATGGTGACCTCGTTGAATTCATCTAGAATTCTAATATGGTTAGTCTCCAGTCCCCCGACATTGTTGTGATATTTTAACCTACAAAATAACAATACCTCCTTCGGCCTCATGGCCATATCAGAACATCCAAAATGATATAAACAACATATAAAGATCAAATCCAAATCACAACAACATCAAGAATTCAACATCATCATTTAAATTCAATTTGCAACTATATCATCATCCAATGAATCTCTATACTAGAGCTACTCTTAATATCAAATGTCACATGTCTAAAATCAACATCAATACTATATCCATGTCAACAATATATCATCATCCATATATAATAATGTCTCTAATAATCATCATGCATGCTAACTGAATCAAGGTCCATAATAATCCATGATCTAACATCTACACATCATACTAAATCAAAACATAATAATGTCCAAAATGAGATCAACAGTATCAAGATCAATATCTAAACAGTGTCAAAGGGAAGTGGGCACTACATCCCCCTCCCCTTAGACTCGAATTCCTCCTAGAAGTCACTGGAACAAATGTGGAAACTACACTCATAACATAAAGAGCATCCTCCCAAGTGGTTGTAGTCTCATCATATCTATCCCACTGCACCCATACCTGATCAATCTCTCTACCTCGAAGGCCCAAGGTCCTGATCTATGATATGGATGGGCTCCACCATCACCTACCCCTGATCCTACACCTATAATGAGGTCCAATCCAACACATGAGAAGGATCTATAATGTATCTCCTAAGAACAAAAACATGAAACACATCATGTACGTGAGACAAGCTGGGTGGCAATGCTAGATGGTAAGCCAAAGGGCCGATACGCTCCAAGATCTCAAAAGGTCCAACAAACCGAGGAGCTAACTTAGAACCTTTTCCATAATGGATAGGGCTCTTATGTGGTCTAACATGAAGGAACACCTTCATGCCCACATCAAAAATTACGCTCAGTCCTATGTTGATCATTATTACTTCTACCTATCTTGTGCCTCCTGCATTCTCTTCCTGATCAACACTACCTGTTGCTCCATGTCCTACAAAAGGGTTGGTCCAAGAGATACTCTATCCTCTAACTGTCCCTAGCTAAGGGGTGTCCTGCACTCCCTACCATACAAATCCTGAAAAGGAGCCATGCCTATAGAACTCTAAAAACTATTATTGTAGGAAAACTCCACTAGGTACAGATACTCCTCCCATCTCACTGGTGATCCATCACGTACATCCTGAGCATGTCCTCCAAAATCTGATTCACCCTCTCAGTCTATCCATCTAGTCTCGGGGTGATAAGTTGTGCTGAAATTAATCTTCATCCCGAGAACATACTGCATGGTAGTCAGAAATGGGAAGTGTACAAAGGATCGTGGTCACAAATGATCTTCCATGGAATCCTGTGCAACCTAAAAATCTCATCCAAGTAGACACATTTCCACTACACTAGCTGTATAAGTGGTCTTCACCAAAGAAAAGTGAGCCACTTTTGTCAATTTATCAACCGTGACCATGATGGCATCGTGGTGATATCTCGACATCGGTAGCCCAACAATGAAATCCATGGAAATGGTGTCCCATTTCCACTCCGGTATAGCATGAGGAAAGAGAAGGCTGCTGGATGTTGATGCTTGGCCTTCACTTTCTGGCACTCTAAACAGCATGACACAAACTGAGCCATGTCCCTACGAAGTCCTCTCCAGTGATATAACTGTCTCAAAGTAGCGTGCATCTTCTTCACCCGGGATGGGCTGAATAGGGTGCACGATGTGCCTCTACCAAGATGTCCTGCTACCTCAAGCCTCCATCTCTGGGAACATATATCTGCCTCTGGTGTCGAGAAGACCATCTGCCTCTAAGGAAAAACCATCAAACTTCCCCTCAAGGGGTCTCTGTGACTCAATCTCTACTCAAATCTGTCAATGTAGAAGTTGTCAAGAGGAAGCTGTTGAAGAATCCTACTCCGTAAATCTATGCTCACTGAAGTGGCCATACTCACATGTCTCCATCTGCTGAGAGCATCTATAACCACATTCTCCTTCCCCTTCACATGCTCTATCTCCATGTCATACTCACAAAGCAACTCCATCCAACACCATTGATGAGTGTTTAGATTGGGCTGAAGAGGTGGTGAAGACTCAAATGATCTATCCTGAGTGTGAATCTCTCATCCAAGAAGAAAATGTCTCCATCTAACTAAAGCATGCACAACTACCACAAGCTCAAGATCATGGGTAGGATAATTAAGCTCATGATCCTTGAGTTTGTGAGACTCAAAAGCTACAACCCTACCATCCTACATCAACACACCTCCAAGCCCTACTAAAGAAGCATCTGTGCAAACAAAGAACTCACCATGTGGATCCAAAGTACTACAAGAATGGGTGTTGTAGTGAGACATTCCTTTAGTGTCTCTGAAGGCCTACTCACATCTATCTAATCAAAAAAACTTCTTCCCTTTCCGTTGAAGGGAAGTGATGGGGTGTGCTATCGAGAGAAGTCCTGAACAAATCTCCTGTAGTAACCTGCTAACCCCATGAAGCTGTGCACCTCTGTCATAGTAGTGGGTGTTGGCCAATCCATAATGGCTCTAATCTTGGAAGGATGACTGTGATACCTTCCCTAGAAATAATATGACCCAAATACTACACCTCTGATCTGGAAGAAAGCACACTTCTCCAAGTTCCCATAAAGTTGTTGCTCACGAAGACATTGGAGAACCTATCGAAGGTGCCCCTCATGCTCCTCACGTGTATGTGAGTATATCAAGATGTCATCAAGGAAGATGAGCATGAAGTGATCTAAAAGGTTCTGAATACCCCATTCATCAAACTCATAAACACTACAGGGCATTCGTCAAACCAAAAGGCACCACTGTGAACTCATAGTGCCCATATCTCATGCATGAAAGGGTCTTATGAATGTCACCTCCAAAATCCTCAACTGATGGTAGCCTGACTTGAGATCAATCTTAGAGAACACCATGGCTCCCTTCATCTGATCAAACAAGTCATCAATACGAGGAAGAGGATAATGATTCTTGATCGTCACTTTGTTCAACTAGCGGTAATCAATACACAACCACAATGATCCATCCTTCTTCTTCATGAAAATCACCGGTGCACCCCAAGGGGATACACTAGGATGGATAAGGCCCTTCTCCAAAAGGCCCTCAAGTTGTAACTTGAGCTCACAGAGCTCTGGGGTGGTCATCGATAAGGTGCCCATGAGATAGGCTCTACTCCTAGGGACTAGATCTATATGGAAATCAATCTCACGTGGGGTGGCATCCTGTAGCTCCCCTAGAAATACATCAGAAAACTCTCTCAAGATGGGATGATCATCTAGCGATGGTCCACTAGACCCATCCTCTAATCTATCATTCACGACTGTAACAGCATACATCTGACAACCCCATCACACACACCGCTTAAGTTGCATAGTAGGAAATGGTATGAATAGAAATGGGTCTCTTGACCCCCGAGATCACCGACTCAACTCCTAAATCATCTACACAAGTAATAGTCTTATGATAACAATCCATCCTGGCCCTATGTGTAGATAGCCAATCCATACCTAAAATAACTCCATACGAGCCCAAAGGAAGAATATAGAGATCTGAGGTGGTGGTGAAAGGTCCCAAATCCACTACACACTCCTTAACTAAGGAGTCCACAAGAGATCTTGGCTCAGAAGCCATCTCCACATCCCAACAATGACCCTATCTAACAACCACTAGCCTGCATCACTCTACTAAGGATGGTGCAATAAATGAATTAGAAGAACCATAGTCAAACAATATGGAGGTAGGAACACCTCCAATACTACCTGTAGTCTCAATGACCATGCTCTAGTGCTCGGCCTAGTAGTTCTCAACCACTGCATAAATCCTGTGGCTATGTCCCATGTCACCAACTATCGGCTCTGAGATGGTGCCTTACCCTTGTTAGGGTTCTGAGGGAAGTCTCTCCAAAAGTGTCCCGTAACTCCACATCCAAAACAACCACCTGATCCTCTCCAAGGAGTAGCACCACCAGAAGGTGCCCTAGAAGTAGGTGTTGTGGATCTTGATGATCCAAGCTATAGTATACTTGTGGCCTCTCTACTGGTGAGCTCCTACTGACTGAGCTCTAGGTCCACCTTGTGTCCTGATGGGACCCCTAGGAGGAGGCCCCATACTCGACCTCTCTGTGCATCAGCTCTCTGTGGAGGCCTATATGGTGGGTGGGACTACTGCTGCTACTACTGCTGGGGTCTAAAGGATGACTGTGAAGAATGTTGACCACCACGAGGAGGAGGAGCTGACCCCCTTGATCTACTATCCTGCATCTTGTATGTGGCTCCGACTCGGTCTCTAGCCTGCTGGGTCTTTCCCCGAGTCTCCTCTGCTATGTAGGCCTTCTCTACGGCCTCTGCTAAAGTTTGTGGGTAGTGGATCCAAACCACACCTCCAATGTCTAGATTAAGGCCCCGAGATGAACCTGTGGATCCACACCTACTCATCCTGCATGTACTCAACATACTGAAGTAGGTCCAAAAACCTACTCTCATACTCTACCACAGTAAGGGATGCCTGTCGAAGATCATGGAACTCATCGATCCTCTGCTGTATGAATCTCATGACAAGTATCTACTCCTGAATCTCTCCTCAAACATCTCCTAGGTGACTATCTCTGAATCTACATGGAGCTTTTTCTCCTCTATCCTCCACCATACTCCAGCTCCATCCCTTAGTAGATGGATCGCAACATGAGCTTCATGTGTCTGCTAGACAAGGACAAAAATTGAAGCAACCACTCAAGCTAACTAGCCAGGCCTCTGCCTGAAATCCCCTATGTCACCTGAATAATGTGATGGCCAAAGCTTCAGGATCTCCCTGATGTGATCGCAGCTGTGGTCTGACAGCCTCTAGGCCTCTCTACATGCTCATCCCTGAGCCTAGGGCTCGAGACCTCTCTCTGTGTCCCAAAATTTGGTCACCATGTCCCCTCAAAGGAGACTCTACTCTAGCTGACTCTCCATGAAAATTCTCTCCTCCATGCTCCTCACTGAGTGGAGGAGGTGCATGTCCCTCAATGGAAGTAACTCTATCATGTCTGCTGCATGCCCTCCTACTGATCCTCCACGTAAAGTGGCATTAACATCTAAAGGGTCTGTAAGATCTGTCATAGGACATCTACTACACCCTGATCTAGTGGTGGTGGTGGTGGTGGTGGTGGTGGTGAGTTTGAGTCTCTATGAATGTTTCTCTCACTCTATCTAAGCCTCCTACATAGACCAAAGTGAGAGTTAGTTCATTACTTCAAGCCTTCTTCATGTTTCTAAGTTTACTATCATGAACAATTTTCAAACAGTTTTGTTTTCTAGATTAATAGGTTTGCTAGTTTTAAAGTTTCAAGTCTCAATTTTCTAGTGTGCCCAATGGTCCAAGATTTTGAACCACTGCTCTGATACCAAGTGTAATGCCTACTTCAAACTACCACTTGAGACCAAGAAACAAACTAGGATTAGCTAGGAAAATTATGGAATAATTTTTTTATTAAGAGTGTTTGCAAAAGGGTTACAAGATCACAGTTAGCACAAACAGATTTAGATTAACAATCAAGACTGACTTACAAAAATTTCCTTCTAGCAACCATTAACAACAAGCACAAGGTCAAAACAAGAGGTTAAATTCATCACTTAGGTTAGGAGAGGTAAATTCTCACTCAACCCTGCTCTAACAGGCTTACAAGGTTCAACTTGATTTTTCACACACTTAGAGTCATCAAAACTTTCCTAAATCATGCCCATTGGATAGGAAATTTTCTCACCTTTCCAACCATATAAAGAAGTCCTCCTAACTCCTTATAAATCTCAAGTTATGGGCCGGTGGAGTTTTGGGGAGAAATTTTCCCTAGGAGAGTCCATGGGCTTAGGGAGAAAATTTTTCCCTTGAGCGGGTCGGGGGGGGGGAGGAAAATTGGAATTTTCCTTTCTTGAGCACAAAAGTGCGATTTCCCTCCATGCGCCGTGAGTCTAGAAAAGACATGTGTCACTTCCCGATTGGCATGGGGAAAAGTGAGAAGTGGTGGGGAAAGTTAGAAATTAGAATTTTTAGGCCAAAAGCCCAAGGGAAATTCGTCGTGTGCGCCTCCACCAAGGAAAACCCATGCCACGTGTCAAAACTTATTGGTCAGGGGGGGGTCAGGACCGATGGAAAAAAAGGAAAATTGAGATTTTAGAAGTTAAAATCTCAATGAAAAGTGGGTGAAAAAAACCACACTCCCGCCGAGGTCCAAAATTGCCACGTGTCAGCACATGATTCGGGCGATTGAGTGGGGCGGGGAAAAATTGGGAATTTTCCCAAGGTCAAAAACCAAAAGGTTTAAGATTTTTTTCAAAAGGGTTTAAAAAATTTAAAAAAAAGACTGCATGGCCCCACATCAACATGTTAGGACACATGTTAGCACCTCGATTGGTTTGGGGTGTGGGGCCATGGAGGAAAAAGTGAAATTTTTTTTTCAAAAAGTTAAGTTTTAAGTTTTCAAATTTATTCCACGTGCCCTCAAGCCATGTGTCAACACGTGATTGGTTGGGGTCGCGGGGTTGGGGAAAAATGGGAAAATTTTCCCAAGGTCAAAATTTTCAAAAAGTTAAGTTTTCAAAATGAGTCCACCCTCCAAAGTGCCACATGGAAACATCTGATTGGTTGTGGGGTGTGGGCCACGGACTTTTTTTGGGAAATTTTTCCAAAGGTTAAATTTTGATTTTTAAATAGTTAGATTAATTTTTGGATGGCCATTTTGAAGTAAAACTTCAAATGGCCATAACTTTTGATAGAAAAGTCAATTTTGGGAAAACAAGGACTTTTCGGAAAGCTCTTAGAGTCCTCTTTGCACAAAGATCATCAATTTTGGATTTTGATGAAGTTTTGAGGGTCAATTTTAAGAAACAATCTGCAGGGTTTACAATTCAAAACTGGCAATTTTCCAACTTGTAAGATTTTGATCAAATTTTGATTTTCTTCTTCTCAACATGTCAATTGAACATGGAGGATTGATCTTGGGTAAGTTTAAGGATATTTTCAAGGTTCAATTTGTTAATTGAGTGAAATTTTATAATTTTACAACTTTTGATAGGAAAATGATTATGCAAGTTTGGAATTTGATTTCACGAAGTTCTAAAATGTCTTTCATAGATGTAGAGTTCCAATTAAGTTCATTTGGGTATACTAAAGCTAAATTTCAAGGTTTCTTTTCTTATTACAAGTTGTAATTTTGAGTTGTGCATTTATTAGATAAAATTGATTGCCAGATTTAAAACAAGACAGAGATCTTTCACTTAACAAGTTCATTAATCAATTTACAACTTCCAACTATGGAAAAGCATTCCAAATTTTGTCTAAACAATTAATTGATCTATCTTATCATTCAAGAGCATCAAGACAACATTTTATATCTCAAATTTTAATCAATTACAAAGAACAAAATGTTGTCCTTTCCTCTCATACGCATTTTCTTTTCACACAGAGATATCATTTCAAAACAACAACTCCAATTCAAAACAACAATACAAATTTGAGAAAGGAATGTATTTCTTTTATTGATTTCAACAACAACATTACAACTTCATCCTTTCTTTCTTGAGCTTCAAATTACAAAATACAATACATGTCTCATTCTTTCACATTATTATCAAAACAGAGTATGAAATAATAACTCTTTACATTTCACAAATGAATCTCTATCTTTTCCTTTGCATTACAAAGTGTCTTCTCATTACAAACAATAATACAATCATCCACTTCAAAGTGGGAAGGTTACAATAATTTTTCTCAAAGGAAGGGACTGTCAAACTGTATTTTTTTCAAGCTCCAAAACAACAACATGCTGATTTCTTCATCTTTTCATCTTGATCACAACAAGGAAGGGGGAAAGGCAATGCTCTCCACCCAACCAAGACATCCAATGGGAAAGGAGAAGCCATCTTTCCCCATTGGCCCCCGAGCCCCAACCATATTGGAATAGAGTATGAACATCAACACATGGCAACAAAGGCTTCTATAACAACAAACAACATTCTTTTCACATGCATAATACAACAAAATACACAGTCCAAACAAAGACAACAATTCACAACTGCAATAAGAATCATACACACAACACATGGGCTTGATCAAGCAAGCCATCAAGAGCAAGAACTATGGGGAACTACTTATGCCTCCCTATTTGGAATTGGGCATCCACCTAAATCATACCACCAATAACCATATCAAATCCCATAAACCTTATATCTCCCAACCCCTCCTTATGCCCCCCCCCCAAAGTTTTCTCCCTTATGCCCCCCCAAGAGTAAGAAATGCAAGAAATTTCTTTTCCTAGGTGGATCCCAATCCAAAACTCCCTCCAAAATAGAACAAGTGCCATTGGAAATCCCTTATGCCCCCATATGAAACCCCCATAGCCTTCTCCTACACCTTTCCCTAAGCATTCTACCCAACCAGCCAATAATACACAACACATTCACCATTTTTCTCATGCAAGGAAAGAGAAAACAACATTTAAAAAGGGAAAGATCCTACCTCTCCATAATGGAGTTTGTTTCCAAAACAGCAAGCTCCTTCAATGCTAAAAAATATAGTCCAAAATAGCAGCTCTTCAATGACCAAAAAGCAGTCCAAGAACAAGCAACACCAAGCATGCAAATGAATTTTCAAACTCTCTCCACAAGCAAGACTCCCACAACAATAAAATTGACCCCAAAGAAGAAAGAGAAAAGTTTCAACAACCATAACCAAGAGAAGAATTCAAATTTTAAAGGAGAGGGAGAGGAGAGGATGATGTGGATTCCAAGTGGGATGCCACATCATTCTTCCTCAACCCAAAAAGAGAAATTCAACCTCACAACTAATCACAATAAATGGAGATGACAATCAACTTACACACTCAAAATTAACCCATACTTTAACAAGGACTGAATTAAAAGCTTGTAAGGAAAGTGCAATAAAAACTTACACATAGTCATTTCAAAATACAATTAAAAAGGCTAATTTTGACCCCAAACCATAGGTATGGTTGGTGGATGATTTTAAGAGGTGTGGGACAAGTTTAACTTGTCCCACAAGCCTCAAAATGCAGCCCTCAAGGACAAATTCGAATTCCTTTGAGGATGAAGTGTCCTACACTCCAAAATCTGACTTACACAATCTTTCACATCACTTACATCTTCTTACACATTCTTACAACATGCATTAATATCTATGACTTCATTTATTACATTCTTTTGACATAATGATTTATTTATTTAACACATGGTTATATATAACATAAACCCAAATCAATTAACAACTAATGAAAGGGGTAACACATCACAAATAAAATACATGCAAACATTACAAAAAAGAAACACATTAAAGTAATACATGAAATCCCTTGGTCACATTTTAAAGGTGATTCCCCCATGGGAATCCCTAACAAACACAACATACAAACAATTATAGTTGCCATGGTGACCTCGTTGAATTCATCCAGAATTCTAATATGGTTAGTCTCCAGTCCCCGACATTGTTGTGATATTTTAACCTGCAAAATAACAATACCTCCTTCGGCCTCGTGGCCATATCAGAACATCCAAAATGATATAAACAACATATAAAGATCAAATCCAAATCACAACAACATCAAGAATTCAACATCATCATTTAAATTCAATTTGCAACTATATCATCATCCAATGAATCTCTATACTAGAGCTACTCTTAATATCAAATGTCACATGTCTAAAATCAACATCAATACTATATCCATGTCAACATATATCATCATCCATATATAATAATGTCTCTAATAATCATCATGCATGCTAACTGAATCAAGGTCCATAATAATCCATGATCTAACATCTACACATCATACTAAATCAAAACATAATAATGTCCTAGTTATGGATGTGGTAGGAGACCCACTAGGTGGACCTATAAGAGGAGGAGAGGTGGAAGGAGAATAGACACCTTTCCCTAAGGGTGATGTGATAGTGATAGAGGTTACACAATGTAATTATGACCTATTTTATTTATATTTTGTATAGTAATGAGATGATAATGCGTTAATATGGTTCATTTCTTATAGGTGATGACTATTGTAATTTGATTTTGGATATATTAGTGCATACTTTGACCCATAATTTATCCCCATATGTCCTTGTTTTGGATTTTTTTGGAGAGGGTAGATCACATCGCTGGTGAGCATGCCTATCTTTTTGATCTTATATTGGTGGAAGCAGCCACGTTTATAGTATTACAGTCGGAGCGGTATGAGGTGAGGATAGATATATCTCATGCAAGAGATGCCATGGGAGGTGGATATTTAGCACCATTTATTTTTGTATAATATGTAGAGCTCCATGTCTAATATAGAGAGGTGGTGGTCAAGGGGACATCATTATGGACGTAGTTGGAGGCACAATGCTCGCAATAACTTAGATGAAGATTGGTGGGAAACCTTGATGTTGAGAGCTCTCAGTCTCTTTGAGTTGTAGTGATGAGGATGTATGATGTATCATACGGTAGGCATTATCCCTTAGCATTGTATAGTTAATAATCTTTGATATATATATATATATATATATATACATATATATATATATATATATATATATATATATGATGAGATAATGTTTTTATCATATGTTAATGTGTACTATGTATTTTTGTGAGTTTTGATTATTTGGTTTGATAAATTTTGAATTCATGATTGAAAATATTATATTGTGATTTAGGGTGATGACATGTAGTAGATGATATATGTTGATATCGTGAGGGTAGTATCTTTGTTATGATATTATACATTAATGTGGTATATCAAATTATACTTATAGTATAGATGATAAGAGTGGTGAAGGTAACTTACACAATAATCAATCATGTGTTGGAAGTGTAGAAAGGAAAAATAAATAGTGGCATACACGTAGAGGATAGCCATGGAATCATGTAGCGCTAAATATAGTATAACATCTAGCTAGAAATAGGGTGGTGACTATGCACAAGTGGATCAAAATATGGAATGTAGTATCATGAGTATAAGTATCGAATAATAATCCCAAGGTGATCATGGAAACACTAGGAAGATGTGAATCATGTGGTGGAGCGTGGTGCACCTTCAATACCCACTTATTTTTGGGGTGAATAAGAAGACTTAGGAAAAGTTTACATACATAATGAAGTGGAGGTACCAAAGGATAAAATAACCTTAGGAGGACGAGAGATATTCAAAGTAATATATTTTTATGTTCGGTGTCGCGGCATGGAAGAATGTGATCAATCAACATGAGGTGTGCAAAATCAAGTACACCCTTTTCCTCAAGCAACTAAATATAATCATGGAGTGAATAAAAATCATTGTCTCTATGACCATTGATCCTATGGAAAATAAAAAATTTCTAGATATAATTGCATCGTAACTAATTCAGAGAATGATGTCCATTAGAAGGTAGTCAAATCAACTTCTCATAAATCATAGTGTGCGATATATTATAAGGCCTAGCCAAATGTGAAAATTACATTGGATTATGCTTATGGGGAAGTGAAGCATGGTGGAGGTCTATGGAAATGTGATGAATGATCATGAGTACGTCTAGTAGGAAATGGAGAATGTAAGAGTGGTGCAATAGGAGGGATATAAGATGTACTAGGTGGGGGAGTAGTAGAAGAAGAAATAAAATAATGTGCAACAAAAATTACATTAAGTATTTATTGTTCTAGGTGAATAAATTTAATACAAAGATATATAAATGATTCACACGTGTCTATAGATACTCTAAAACACACCTTGCACATAAGGTCTCCTATTCAAAAATATTGAACACATCATAAATACAATAATCCCAAAAAATAAAATAATCTCAATAAAGTAACTAAAAATATAAAACCTTAGAAGAAGGTGATAAAAGACACCTCATCACTCATTTACTAATCCTTTCCCACTCACATTTAATGTTTTCCATCCCACGTACCCATGTGCATGACGTATGCATTATGGACCCTTATCATATCACATACCAATGCACATTACACAAATACATGTCACAATATCTTATGTACTCAAAAATGAAAAACACCTCTCACCCCCATCATTTTACCCTCTCGAGACTCTTGAATATTTCTTCACTTGAGCCCATATATGAGTTTTTATTATTTTCTTGCATTTTTCAATAATGCGGGTTTAGGAGAGAGTGAAGGAAGATCACAAAGGAATGGTGTAACTTATAAAATCAATATTTTGGTGTACTAAATAAATCACACACTTACTATGTACATATATCCTCTAAATAATTCATTTATATGCCTGATTCCTAAACAAAATAATTATTCATTAACAACACTTGTTTTTCTTTGACATTATTTTTATGTTTCTTGTCTTAATTGTTTATTTTTTGAACTTACACCTTATAGTTTTGCATACTAGCTAACATCCTACTCCGTCCAGGATTCCACTATTTTAACTTTATAGAAACCTATAGAGAACTTCCCATTAGTGACAAGAGTGCATTGGCGCTACTATCCCCTTTAGGTGCTTTTGTCCTCCTTCTCCCTTTTTCTAAATTTTTGGATGTTACATCTTTCATGTCTTTGTTTAATACCTTGGGTCATCCTTTCACTTGTTAATGATAAAAATTAAGTGAAGGAATCATATATATACATGTCTTATTTAACCTAATTAGGGAGGAAATAAATCCATGATGCACATATTATTACAAAGAGATAGTATTTTCTATCTACTACATCTAGGACTGCATTTTTGGATTGGATACTTCACTACATATGAGGGTTTATTCTAAATTCCATACCACACATATTGCCTTGGGAAAAAGTATTTATAGCTCTCTCTTATTTGTGCTATAAGAAATATGGAATCCTAGCTCAAGAGACACTATTCCAATCACACACACACACACACACACACACACACACACACACACACACACACACACAAACTACATTGAGTCTGAAATGTAGCACAATACTTGAAAATAAGATCAATTTGGGGTGACTGATAAGGTCAGTAAAAATATCTCATATGCATTTTTATTATGTCGATGTGCACTTGAGACTTTTGTAGGTAGCTAGGGTTTTTGTATGTACAAGTGCAATATAGTATAAATGTATGAAACTTAATGTCACCTATAATGAATTAAAAGTGAAAAATCACCACAAAAAGAAATAGAGAATTTTTTTGCACAAACACCAATGCCTAAAATAGACACTAGTGGCCGAGAGGACCTATCCTATTCTAAGTGATCCTATCCCGAGATTGTCACATTCTAGTCTTTGAGAGACAGAGCTTATACAAACTATAATTTACCTTTCAAAATATGTCATCATCCTAGAATTAGTTTAGGCCCGTGGAGGAAGATGAGTCATTTTATAAATCCTATATATCACTCTTACTTATATTTATTTAACTAGATCTTGTATATTACTATGATTAGCCTATTCAATAATGTCCTTACATAGATTTTAATTTTCTTAAATAATTTTGTGAACAAGTCCCTTATATTTTGTTTATCATATTTATTCTTCTCAACACCAAAACCCTACCTACATTAGCATTCATATCTACATCTTATCTTCAAATTCACACCTGATTTTCATCTATCATCTACCATAAATCTGATCTCGTGATTTTTTCCTAGGATTTCATGGTTAGTACTACCCTTTAGGTCAACATATGGGTCTCCAAATTTTAAAATCACATTTTGTTTCATATATCGAGCATAATGACTTTGTTTTCAATTTCCTTTGAGGTTATTTTCCTCTTTCAACAACTAACAACAACTTGTTTTTGTTTTCCTAATTTTAACATAATTTTTAAAAATTCAAAATTATACTTTTTATTAATCAAGACATAATTAAAATATACATATTTTTTCCAAATCCCTTCGAGGTTATAGTTTGAATTTATAAAATTCAAAATTACCTCTTTTGTTTTTAAAAATTCAAATTTTATTTCTAGATATGGTCGTTTTATTCATTTTTCGGGAGTCATTTTTTGTTTAACGAACCTCTTGGGATCTTATTCCCATGGTATCTTATTTATCAACCCTTTATACATTTTTTTTTCAATTTAAGTTTGGGTTCCATTTTTCCTTATTTCTATCATCATGGCCTATGCCAGATTATCCTTGATTCATTTACTTCTAGATTCCCCTCATGTATAGATACTCTTACATAGTTATTGATACAAATGCATCTCCCTAATATTACGACACCTTCCTAATTGAATAAAATTTTTATTCATCTTTCACATCCTCCTATTAGTAATTACGACACACTCCATACAACTATCTTAGATTATATTCAAGTTTTACACTATGAATTTCAAGATAAAATTAAATCCATGAATTTTGTAATTATATCTCTCATGGATGAGATACAACACCTCAAGGATACTTCCAATGCACATATAAATTCTCTTTATATGCATCATAATATTCCTAAGGAAAAGGATATGCAATATGATATAGGTGTTACATGTGCTCACATAAGTGAGGGTAAAATCCTCCAACATAAAACACCTCTTTCATTTGATGAGCATGTTAAACAACATGTTATCCTATTTGATATCCTCAATAATTACTTAATAAATTTGTTTCCCAAGAATTACTATCCTCATTATTGCATTACAAAATCTAAAGGCAAACCATTTTGTATTTATCATGGAATTAAAAGACATTGTGACAATGATTTATATCCTTTACAACAAAAAATCCAACAACTTGAGTGTAAGGTATTCATTTCATTATCTAAACCACATTAACAAATTTACAAAAATTAATGGGTTCTTAAAGCTACATCATATATGTCTAGTGAACATAATGTCATAATACATGGTACAATATCTCCAATAATACAAGAGATGCCTATTACACAATATACAAAGCATGACACGCCTTATTTGGAAGTACCAACATCCATATCAACATCACATCCTACTACTGATGAAACTAAAGCATAATTAATTACACCTAAATAATTACATGCTAAAAATAAGAAATAAAAGTGGAACCATTACGAGCCCAATCTAAGGTTAGCACGAAATAATATTCCCTAATAATTTATTCTTATTCATAATAAATTTAAAATATTTCAATAGAATAAATTTTGATGACTTCCCTGATGATATGTGGATCAATTCAGGTATGGTAATATATATGCCAAATCCTAAGTATATGATTACACTGTCTTCTAAGAGCAACCTGCAACATAATATGACTCATTCTACACATGCTATGATATATCCACCTTTATATGGTACTGCATCCTTGGCTCATGATCACATGTATTTTTTCCTCATTGGATAGATTAATATAACATACACACTTTGGGGCATATTCTCCACCCATGCCACCGATGATGCACTCTTGTTTCTAGTTCATATTTCACTATTGAGGGAATCCTTACCTATATGAACCTCACTTTTACACACACACAACAAGGAATCCTTATTAATCCCTTATAGTTTGTCTCTTTCACATATTTATGATTAAAAATCTAAAAAGGTGTTTTCTTAGATCTTGAATGGATGTAATCTTGCTTATTTTACAATTACATGTTACACCTTTATTTATCATGTTCTTGCTGTTCATAGTATGATTTATCATTTTTCATACATGCATGCATGTTCACATGGTATCTTGAGGTGAATGTACTCCATTTATAGGTTGTTACACAATGTATGATTCTTGTCCATGTTCATTACCAATCCTAATTAGGATCTTGGGGTATCTTGTCTTTTCCCACTTACTATCAGGTTCTATCATTACAATATTTCACATTTTCATTCCTATATTTAGATATTACATTGTGGCATACTATTTATATTTCCTAACATGCTAATGGGTGCTTCATGTGTAGCATTTATCTTATAGGAATCCTTCTAATCATGGTTTTTTTATTTTCTTATATCTTATTTAATATTGTTTGGGAGCTATGTCCTATGTTTACTTGTTTCCTTTTTTACACAAGCTATGATGGCTTAGATTATATTGTGACATCCTAATTAGTGTCCCATGTATGCAATATGCTTCTCACTATGTCCTTGTTTGTTATTTTCCTATATGATTTTACTAATTGTCATTTTCATGTGCATTTATTGTTTCCCACTAAAACTTGTATGTTACCATTTTCAAAAGAAATTGTGCACCATGGTAACTACCATGCATAATCTGTATTCCCCATATAGGAATCCTTATATCAGATTATCATATCAGTTTCATTCTTCCTTTTTCACTTCCATACTCTAGTTTTCATATCATGTACCCCAAATGAGTGGGGGAAAATTGGGTGAACTTTTTCACCCTCCCAGTGTAATTCAAAATAATAGGCAATAGGAACATAACAAAAATCAATTAAAAAATAGGGCCAAAAATAGACTTTGCCACAAAATGCATCCTAAAAAGAACCACCTAGTGAAAATAGGAATCTGGGAACTATTGTCTTACATTGGTTCTCTTGACCTAGGAAAAAATAGTTGTATAACGATTACATAGTTACGGTATTCTCCGGTTTCAATAGTTACATAGGCATTTTTAGCTTACAATCGATTCTACTAACAAGAACTAAAGTCAATCGTATGTCATAAATAAATAACTCGAAACCAAAGAAGGAACCAAATAAATAAGTGGCACCTAATGCATATGCAGGACAACAATATTCCTAGAATAATGTGTTGTCGAGGAAAGTTGCAAATGGGTTTTTTGATCATCTATAATGGAAATTATCAGTAGGGAATTGTTAATTGTTAGAGGTAAAATCCTATGAGATCTCCCCATACATTTTCCCTTAGCGGTGATAGGACTCCTAAATATGAAGCTTAGCATTGGGATGCTCAAATCCCTAATTTGATGATAGGATGCCCAAATCCTTTGTATTATTCCACCCATATCCTAATAAACAAGTCTATAGGAAGGAAAAATTCCTACCACTTTCTCTTTCAAAAATTTTGGTGTAGTCTAACCCCTTTGTTTTATCTTATTCCAATATGTATTTCCAATTTTACATATTGTTCAAGATAAATTTCAATTACATTTACGTAGAGAATTGAATACACTTGTTTTATTTTACTGGTCCTATCATATCCTAACAAAGGAAAAGTACACTAGCAATAATGAAGAAAATATCAAGCATGCTCTAGAAAATATGATGTTCCAAGGAAATGCACATAGACATAATTATCAATCCATGTATGCAAATTTCACCCCTAATATCCTTATACTTCTAATACCTTAGAAATCCATGGTTCACATTTGTAATATTCCATTTCACACTCTATAACACTCATTCAACATACTACTGGGAATAATCTTCTTTTGACTCCATGAGTAATATTTTCTTGTCTACTTTATGCTATTAAATACTTATTCGTGAGTATAAAGTCGGGAAAATGTAGTTACTAAAGAACACACTTATTATGTACATATAACCTCTAAATACTTCACTTATATGCATGATTCCTAAGCAAGATAACTAGCCATTAACAACACTTTATTTTCTTTGAAAATGCTTTTATCTTTCTTATTATTTTTTAACTTACACCTTAAATTTTTGTATACTATCCAACATCCTACCAGTTCTAATTCCATTGATTTATATTTGTGGCACCTGTATAAAACCTCCCATTAGGGATATGGGCACCCAAGCACTATTATAACCTCTATGTTTTTATGTCCTTCTTCTCCCTTTTCCTATATTTTTGATGTTACATCTTTCATGTCTTTGTTCACTACCATGGGTCATAATTTTACTTGTTAATGATGAAAATTAAATGAAGGAACCATATATATACATATATTATTTAACCTCATTAGCGGGAAAGGATTTCAAGAGGCACATACTATTACAAGGAACAAATATTTTCTATCTACTACATCAAGACCTACATTTTGGAATTGCATACTTCATTATATATGAGGTTTTATTCTAAATTCCATACCACACATTTTGTATTAGGAAAAGTAGGTGTATCCCATTATTATTTATGTGAATGGTTGTAGAGAATCCTATCTCGAATGACACTAATGCAATCATACACACACTAGAACTACATTGAGTCTAAAATGTAGTGCAATTCTTGATAATAAGATCACATCAAGGTGATAATTGAGGTCAGTTTAACTCTCTCATATGCATTTTTTATTAAGTTTAATTTGTGCTTGAGTCTTGTACAGGTAGCTAGGGTTTGTTTTATAGGTACAAGTGTGACAGAGAATAATTTCAAAAAACCTGACATGACCTAAAATAAACTAAAAAAGACAAGAAGTGACTCAAAAATAACTATAGCTAAAGTTGTTCGTATATACCAAAGTATGTAGGAAATACACTAGCACCTAAGAGGCCCCTGTCATATTCTATGTGCTCCTATCCTTAATATTGTCATATTTTGGTTTTTCGACATAGAGATTACACAACCTATAATTCATCTTTCTAGATCTCTCATCATCCAAGAACCAGTTCATACCTACGGATGAAAGATGAGTCATTCTATAAACCCTATCTATCAACTTTGTTTCTTGTATTTCTTTAAGTAAATCTTCTATATTAGTGTTTTTATTTGATCAAAAATGTCTTTACATATATATTTTTAAAAATCATTTGGTCATATTTCAATGCAAGTTCTAGTCACACATGTGAATAACATGTAACACCCATGTGATTTTTAGTGAATCGGAACCACAATGGTGTGTGATTTGAATTAACCATACCATTTGTTATTATACATTCTTATGTCAAGTTTTTATGATAAAATTTCTTTTATCTCCTTAAATGATTAGATATCGACTAAGGTAGTTTCCTAACTACCAAAAATAACTAATGTTTTTCTAAGTGTGTTTGCGTGCGAGTTTTAGATTCAATTTAGGAAGTTTTCCCATTTTATTTATAAAGGAAACCATGATTGTCCTTTTATTTTTAATGTCTCTATAAGCCCATTTATTTAGTAATATTTATCTGGATATTTTTATATCGACTAACACCTATTGTAGGTGATCCAAATATAAGCATATATTTTTGTAACAATGGGTGTGCCATCTTGGCTATGGGTAAATCATTTCATTTTAAAAATATAATAGGGTTTTATTTATGGTTTTATAGTACTTTTTAGTTTGGTGTTATTTTTCCATAAACATTTTAGTTGCACATATAACACTTGGTTTTTAAGATATTCTAAATAATAAAAAATATGATCATAGGCTAGTCGCAGCCACAACTGTGTTGTGATAACTGCAAAAATATAACAATCTAGTTCTAGGGTAGTTATAGACGTGATTTTTTTAAATTATATTTCTAAATTAAATATAAAAACATTTGTTTCTTTTAAGGGAAAGAAATGGGAAAGAAATTTATTTATGTTAAGATCATTTAATACATATTATCTTCCCTCACACCCTTGGGTGATCTTGGGAATCATAAATAACCTCTATATTTTTAGTTTTCCATTGTGTACAAAAATGAGGCTAGTACTCATAGCATTGGCTGGTATTTATTGTTCCTATTGTCCACGCTTATAGTTGAAGCTATCATGATTGACCTACTACATATTCAACCTAACAAAAATGCAATAATGACATCTATTGCATCGACCTTATAAATTTTCAAGGAGTGATAAGAACACAACATACACATATATTCCCTCATTTCCCATTGTTACTAGCCATTAGGCATAAACCATGAGGGTTTGGGACACCATCACTTATCTACGAGGTGCCCCATTCGAAAAGGGTACCATTAATTGTGTGAGTCTCTTACATATACCATTTTTAATATATTAAAATATGCATCTCTATTGGAGTGATAAAATCCAATTTCATTTGTATCATAACATATTACATTTTCATTTGAAAAAAAAAAATTCCAATAACAAGTCACCTTCCCAAAACATATTTTTCACCCATATTCGCTCACTTCTTGGTCTAATATGTTACTTTACCGAACATCAATAAAGTTTACCCAAATTTCTATGTCCTCTATACTTTTTAACCATTTTGAGATATTCCTAAACCCATTTACAGGCATGAATTTCTGTGATTTTCCATCAATCACATATTTGTAGTTTGTAACTATTTAGACCTCTGTTTGTATCACATTTCCTACATTCTATCATTTTTAAAATTTCCCTATATTAGTTATAGGTTTTATTTCCTTGCAATTTTTAGTTAGATCATTTTCCCATTTTATTATATTATGGTGATCCACGGTTATCAATATTTCACACATTCCCGATTATAGGTGTGACTTCCCCGCATCTTTACTACAGGTTATATGCTCTGGTCCCTTGCGTACTCCATTCTACCCCTTGTGCACTTTGGTATACGCCTTACATTCTCTGGTATTCCTATTGTGCACTCCAATCCCTTGCATTCTTTACTCATCCCCTTACGAGCTCTTGTATGTCCCTTGCATACTTTGGTCCTTGTGCGCTCAATATTCCCCTTGTGCATTATGGTTCCTTGCGCACTCTGGTATGATGTTTTTGTTCATCTCTTAATTTCATTTTATTCATAGTCATGACCATCTCGTAACTCCCCAACAACCTTCCTACAATGATGTTTTTGTAACCTCCTCCCTTGTCTTTTCCACCACAAGCTTCCACCCTCTATCTGTCAAAATCCCTACACCACTTACTTCCTAGTCATGCCCATGACCAATATATTATCAAAAATACCTTCTCCCAATGTCCGAAATCCCCGAGATCTAATTCCCCTTTTAATTTTTTTAAATAAAATATAAAAAAATCATCCTAGTCTAGTTTCTCTTGCGACTAACCCACTTCTCCCCATTATGCTTTAGTTCCCAACCCCTCACCTACTTCATACATCATTGAACCATTCATCATTATTTTTCACACATCCAACAGATTGCCAATACCCCATATCAACCTAATCACTCTTATAACAAGGACATCCCTAACTCCATTTTCTTATGCCTCTCTATCACAATATTTCACTTTGACCATCTACCCACACAACACCCCAAAATTAAAAAATAAAAGAAATAAAAAATGGTGCCTGTTTATCACACTCACTACATGGTCCAACTCCCACCCTAAATTTTTTTCCATACCCATGACTAGGATATCCTTTCCTCACAGAACTAAACTCTCCACTAGTTCCCATCTCCTTCATCCACCTACTTGGTTACACCCATCACTAGGATACCACTCCACCATCTACTGCACCCATTACCTTCCTCCTCTTCTTGTTTTATTTCCCACCCATATTTAGCCTTAACCCATCATCTACTTCAACCGGCTCACCCTTATGTAGTGTTGACAACCCCTCCTCACCAGATCCTTCTACCCCATACCCCAAAGTGCATTCACACCCATGACTGATGTCATCCATATATATTCCCTCACAACCTCCTACACCTGCACTCACCACCGCAACTCTTTCATTTGTTCCCATGACTAGGCCATTTCCTTATCACCTCCTCCACTTTTGGTCACATCTATGACAATATTTCACCTAACCATTTCCCCTCCTAGTTGTAACAATGACTAAAATTGGTGTTAAAAATTAAAAAATGGCTTAATTTTATCTTTTTATCATACTTGGTCACGACTGGGACTAGGTGCTCAACCTTTTCGCCTACTGGTCATGGGTGTGACCAACCACCCACCTCTAAACAACATCAAAACATGAAAAGAAACTTTATTTGTTGGCCACACTTGTGACCTTTCATATTTTGTTTCCATAAGTGCTAGTTGCGAGTAAATTTTAGTGTCGAATATTCATTAATTCGTGAATATTCCTATTTTGAAATTTACATTTGGAAAAATTTTAGGTGTAGGGATTAGGATCAAGTTACCTATTTTTTTGGGTTCAAGTTACTTTTATGAACTAGTTTTACACAAAGATCAAAATATTTAAATTCAAATTTGTAAAATTCACATTCTTATATATATAGTGAAAACAAATTTACAAATCTAAATATCAAGTACACATCTAATTTTATTTACAATTCCTTTACTGTGCCCATGGTACTATGGGAATTGATGATCAATATTGATTTGTATATTGTAACCCTCTAAAATTAAAGGTATTTTTAAAGTTAATATGTTATTCTGTCAAATTTTCATATAATGTAAAATTTCAGATATGTTCTTAGAGTGTTGACCTAATTTTCTCGCTCCTATATCAGATTAGTGAAATGGTAACAAATAAAATAAGTAACTCTACAATGAGATCATTTAAGGATACCTCTTGATAATATGATGATTTATATGGGTGAAAAAGATACTCTTTGCATTAATTTTGATTACCTACACAACAAAGAGAAACTAAACATGAAAAATGAATTAGTAGATAAGATGGTGGGTTACCGAAAAAACTGGTCTCGAGAAGTGAAAACTTCCTAGGATGGATGTAAACTCACTTTTTGATAAAAGATAAATAAAAGGATGATAGATAAGTAATATGATACAACAAAATATGAACTTTAAATAGAAAAGATGGGATGTTTTAACCAAGATGAAAATCATATATAATAATAGAAAAATGATGAAAAATGAATCAAACTTGATTGATTTGATAACAACCTGAGATTCAAAGGCACAATCAACAATAATTGGAATATCTACTTTGGAGTGATATGAATCTCTTCTAGAACTGATAAAGATGTTGAGGTACTACAAAGGGTATCGATCGATAAAATTAGAAAGGATGCAAAAAAATATTGGATCGAATGATGAAGGTGATAACTATTGATCTCACAACGACTTCACCAAGATGAATCAATGGAAATTGAGGCTAATAGGTCAGATATGGACTTATGAATAGGTGGATCAAATAAGTTGACAATTTTTAGCACTCAAGAAGTAATATGAAAGATTTCAAATGAAATAGATAGCGAAAGTAGGATAGATTGAGGTAGGGTCACCAAAAACTTGGCTAGATCGATGGTGACTAGGTGTGATAAAAATGATATTTGAAGCATCAAATGTACGAGAATAACAAGATTGAGAGATCTAGGATTTGGAGTGATAATAAGATAGATAGAATTTGGTAGGATGGATAACGAGATAATAAGATAGTGGTGAATTGGGTCAATTACGACTAGATTGATTCGATAGTGCTTGGTAAGGGATATAGGGTTTTATGAATGAAAATGGTTGGAATGATGAAATGTAGAGACAAATTGTAAATGGATGATGCGAGGGTAGTTCTTTGAGATGGTTGATAAACTTCCAAGGATGATGCATAATGGTGATGGGATGATAATGAGGACTCTAGGAAAGTAAAGGTGTGATACCAAGCATTAAAAGGACTTAAAATATTCAAAGGTTGTGCATAATATCTCTAAAGTAGCTACAAGGTGTTGATAGCAGCTGCAAAGAAGAGTAAGAAATGAAGTCAAAATCACAAGAAATCCCAAAGTCTCAAAAATTGCATCATCAAGAGAAGAGGGGTATGGGCCTAATTATAGGGTCGAAGGTGACCTAGGTGGGTCCTGGAAAAGCTGTGGTAGTCCATTAATATGGGTGGTGGAAGATTGATCGGATCGAGAAAATGAGCCCTTATGAGGTGAAATTAGGGTTTCGATTGGATAATATGGGTTAGGGGGTCTTGGGAGGATAAGAGGTGGTTAGGGGATAAGAACACATTAAATGGGGTAGATGGAAACCTTGAAATGGTAAATATGGTTACGAGGGAGGATAAAAATGATTAATGAATAGGTTTAGGGATAATTAAGGGTGATTATGGATGCTTATGGAAGAAAAATTAATGATATGATTAAGATGGGATTAAGGTAGAAAAATAAAAATTAAAGGGATAAATGAAGTTTACAATGGAAAAGGGAATTTTAAATGAGAAGAGAGGTATGTATATCGGGAATGATGATAAAGGAGAAAATATGCGGGATGATGGACTAGCGATACCAAAAATTGGTGTCTATATTTGGCCCTTTTTGTCAAGTGGTTTTTGTTGGGCACACCACAAGAAAAAAAAAAGGGAAGTGATGGAAGATGATGATTGAGGTGTTCCCCCTAAAAATAGGGATTGATGACATAAAGAGGAATTGATCACAAATTCAAAAAAATAGATGAGTAAAATGAAAAGGAAAAGGGGAAATAATAAGAGAAAATGATAAGAGAACATGCCCCATGTGGAAAGGGAGAAAGATAGAAATAAAGAACAAAAATATGGCATAAATTTTGAAATCACGGTATGGAATAGAGTACGGCCTTAATGGAGATGAAAGAAATTTCCTACGGACCTATGTTTGAGAAAAAAACATTGCAATATGATAGTAATCTAATAGGAATCTACTCGAATGGATGTGTAATCCATAGGACCAATGGGTAAAAGGTAGACATCAAAAGTATGCACAAGAAAATGTAAGGATGGTCAAGATGCAATATCTTTCATATATAACAAATTAACAAAATATGCATCTGAATAGGACACGAGATAAAATATGGCCATAATGGTGGTCCTTGGATGAAATATTGTGCCCCAAGAGAGACACGGGGATGGTCATATCATGGTTTGTTAGATGTAATTAAGTATGTACAGTCATATAGTAATCATCTTGGGGAAAATTGTGGACAGAGTTGAGGGACGAGGTCCCTACACAAGAGGGAAAAGGTGCAAAGCTTAGATCATCTCGATATATAGTTCACCACTTGGTGGGTGAAAATTGGTCATATATTTTTCTATGGATTTTGATGTATATAATTTTGAGATAGAGCTCATAGAGGCCTATCACAGATCTATGGACACATGTTGATGATGGTATATATACATATGATTTTTCTATGGCTTGTATGTTTATGTGATGGATGTGGAAATTTAATTATATGATGAATTTTAGTTTATATATTGGATGTCATGCAACACATATTTTTGATGTGATGTTTTGATTACATGATTTGATGTGACATTTTGATTAGATCTTAGATGTTGACATGGATATGTGATATGATGTATGGATTAAATGTTTTGATGTGAAGATGTGATATATTATTAGGAAATTATTTGATATAATTGAGTTATAATAGATCTGATGGGTGTAGATTAAATGTATGTGATGGATGTATATATTTTTGATGATGTAAATATTGTTGATTTGATGGATAGTGATTTAGACATTGAGTAGATGAGACTAGATGTATAGATAAATATAGGTAGCATGTGATTATAAGTGCAAAGTGGATATGGATGAAAAAGTTAGGATAGGAAAGGGTGTGATGTTGATAGGGTGACCCAAGGGTGAAATAGAAAAATTCATCATAAAGGAGCATACGTAGAAAATGTTCTTTTCAAATGGATTAGAGGAAACCCATGAAAGGGAACAACACAAAGCATTGCACTTACAACCATTTACAGGTATTGACACATAACTAATGATAATTATTCATACTTGAGATCATGAGGGGAAGATGGAAAATGAGCTTATAGACCCACTGTAGACATGAAAAATGGGTTCTAGATGTTATTTTTTCGGGGGAATAGGTTTTCCTTAGGTGATAGTACTAGGTCTATGCCACAACTCTGAGCAATATGGTGTAAACTAATTAATAAGGGAAGTTTTCTATGGATGAGAAAGTTGATCGATGTGGGAAGATTTCTTAGGATGCTTACTTTTAAACATTTTTAATTTTTCTTTTGAGATTTGGAAGCTTGATCAATGTGGGAATCCTTTTACGTCCATGATTAAAATAGTATCCATCCTTGAAGGGAGTGGTCTAAATTAATATTTTCATTTTTTTATTTTGAATTTTAGATGGAAGGATAAGATATACATGATAAATGTCATTCAAGGACCAGTCTATATTTTATTTACTTATATGAATAAGTTTCCTTCAAGGGATCATTATTTTTGTGGACAAGATAGATTTTTGATATGAGCATCCAAGAATTTTTACTTTTATGATAAAGTGGGGATAACCAAGTAGAGCACATGGGGAGGGGATTTAAGATGTACAAGTCACACCCATGGACCCTTAGCATGGTTCTAGTATGTAGATAAGATGGTGGTAGATGTAATGATCGTAGCATTCACACCTAGAAGCGGGAACTTATACATGAGGAATTTGTTACAAGAAAATCCATTGTGACCATAATTAAGGTCATAAATAAGAAAGTTATGGTAGACCACATAATTATAAATTATGACAATGAGATATGGAAAGGCTAGTGATATAAATGAGATCCTAGAATGTGACCATGATCATATTAGTAGATCTATTAACGGTATAAATAATTTAAGTGCAAGGTTTCGAGAGGTTTCGCTTCTAGTTTACCATCAAGATATGTTAAATGATAGGATACACACACATATTTATGTGGTATAATGTATGGTCCAATCCAAATGGGAGAAAAATTTCCACATTGGCTCCTTTTTAGAGTAGTGACGTTCTTATTTTCTTTAAAGACAAGGTGTCCGAGGTTTACATTGGATTCTTTGATATTTTTTTTACAAAAACGTTTGATGCACTATTGATAAAAATGATGGTGTTGAAGAGTGATTAAGAGAAATTTTCTAATAATTCAAGTTTTGCTAGACACTCCTAACAATAGTTATCATTAGAGATGAAAACGTGAAGAAAAATGTGAAAACATGGGATTTGAAATTTAAGAGGAAGAATGGCCTTAGAGACATATACAAGAGAGAAAGTAGTAGCTCCCTTAGAGGTGCAGATGATAGTTTAATAATCCCAAAGAGCAAAGGGGATATGAAGGGTTCAATTATTACCTAGTTTATCGATAATTTTATTGAGGATATTATGAAGACTTTTATTAGTGGCTTCGGATTAGCCGTTAGCTTAAGGATAATATGGAGAAGAGAAGCTAGGCTTGATATTTAAAGAGTTGTAAATATTCTTAAGACATATTTTTTTTAATGAATTTCCATTTTGTGATGATTTAATGAGGGATGCTAAAGCGACATATGATATATTGATAAAAAATTCAACATTTTTATTATCCTTAGTGGAGGTGAGTGGAATGGATTCCACCCATTTGGTGAAGTATTCAGTTGTGGTGATGATGGAATGATGATGTTGAGAGGAATGTAGGTTGATGAGGTGAATGAGGTCAAGACCCCATTGTGATAAAGGCCAAAGGTCTTGAGTTGGTTGTAAGGCCTAGCTAGGAATACAGATAATATTAGAATGTTTTTGGCACTTAAGACACATTTTAACGTATTCAAAATAGTCTTGATTGAGGTTGGACCAATATTAGTGCATGTAAAGGAAACACTTTGAAATAACCAAATCACTAAAATTACCACCATATATATTGTCATCGTATTCTCGAGATAGTGCACATACATTAATGGGGTTTAAGGAAATGTAGTAAAATACCATAAAACCCATGTTTATAGAGGATGTTTCTAAGGATAACAGTGTGGTTGACACATTGAAGGAAAGACCTCCAATAATTTTTGGATAGATATGATAGGATTTTATATATGGATAGGTAATCAAATATTTGAGAGTACTAGATATCAAATTGGTTAGTACAAGGTGATTGACACGAGGAATGTCATGAACATGGGATGGATGATTGAGGCAATGAACAATAATGGAGAGTTTATATTCTTCGGTTTCCCATGGGATGAGAGATGCAAGGGAAGCCATAGTGTTTGTAAAATGATTAGATGAATGAGGGATGGCTTAGATGGTGTAAAATTTGAAGGCCTCAAGAAGGAATTTGACAATGTCCTTGTATTTTTTAAGTATTTATTTTTGCATTAATAGGCCCCTTTTGATTAGTGATAAGTGAGAGTCACTTTGTAGATATCAAGAATTTGGATGCAAACATGAAAAATGGTTTCGATATGAGTGCTTCATACTCAACCATATTGTTAGTACATTCAAAATTGAGTTTATATGCGATGGGGATAAGAGTATCCCAAGAAGGAATGATAATGACATCGACACCTCCCCCTTGTCAAAATTTAGGTCCATCAAAGAGAAGTCTCATCTAGAGGGGATAAAATTGATTATCCATGGTGTTAATAGACTCATCAGGAATTTATTGTGATTAATATGATTGTTAACAAGAGGGGATTCAACAAGATGATCAGCAATATCTTTCCGTTGATAAATGTTTGTGAGTTGAACTCTAGGTAAAAATCCGTCTGAGTATGAGCCATTGAGTTACGTGATCATTATGATAAGGTTTGGATTGCATGGTTTTGAGGATATTGAAGCTAGTGATGATGTAGGTTTTGTGATTAATAATATAGTGATGAATTTTGGAGGTGGAGAAAAAAAGAGTGCAACATAGTTTTTCAACTTTAGTGTAGTGATTCTCATAATTGTGAAGGAAGCAACTGATATAATAGATGGTTTTATCCCTTCCTTTCTCATCGCGGTGTGCCAACATGGCACCTAGAGTGTGATTAATTGTAGATATGTAAAGATAAAAATGTTCTCCCTCACATGTAGGTGTGAGCACATGTAGGGATAGAAGGTATTGCTTAAGGTCATCAAAGGCCTTTTAGAAATTTTCATCACAATTAAAGTGAATGTATTTGTGGAGAAGATGGTGGAAAGGTTGGAAATGGTTAGAAAGTTTCAAGATGAAGTGACAGACTGATTGAAGTCATCCTTGAAGACTATGAAGTTGTTTTAGATTAGGAGGGTAATATTAAGTATGGCCTTGATTTTGGCATGGAAAAATTCAACACCCCTAATAGAAACGATAAATCCAAGGATTTTTCTAGTTAAAACTCCAAAAACACACTTGGTGGGATTGAGATAGAGGAAGAATTGAATAAGACATGTGAAGAGGATTTCAAGGATGGAAATATGATCCTGTCGATGTTTGGATTTACCCAAGAGGTCATCGACATAGTCTTCTACATTTTACGAGATAAGGTCATGGAATATGGTCATAGCATGCTGATAAGTAGCCCCCAAATTTTTAAAGCTGAAGGGCATGACACGGTAAGAGAAGGTTCCCAAGTGCTAATGAAAGAAGTATTATGTTCTTTCTGGTGTAATGAGGATTTCATTAAAATTAGAGAAACCATTTCAAGTCTCGAAATGAGTTCAACAAGATAATTGATGCTAGGAAGGTTAAATTCCTATTAAGGGAAAGCAATATTTAAATATCGAAAGTCAATATAGATACGAATCTTTCCTAAGGATTTGGAAATGTGTATGATATTAGAAACCCATTATGGATAGTCGATATGTATGATGAAATTAGTGGAGAGAATGATTTCTAATTCCTCCTTAACAAGGATGGAAACATGTGGATGTATGTGGCGAAGCTTTCGCTCAACCGAATAAGTGTTGGGGATGGTGACAATGATATGGAAGATGATGGAAGGATTGAGACCTGACATGTTGGAATAAGACCATGCAAAGGCTTGATTTTTCTTAGAAAGGAAGGAAGTGAAAGATTTCATCTCTTGCAAATCAAGGGATTCACCGAATTTACGGATGCGGGGATCTTGCAAGGTTGTGATGTTGATATAACTATTGGATTCATTGAGAAAGTTGGATGTTTTCAAAGTTAAGGACTTATGAATATTGGAATCCTCTTCCCCCATATAAGAAACGATCAAATCATCATCGGTGAATTGAGGAATGTCAATGGTAGGGAAATCGTCCTCTACCATGCCAAAAATTTAAAGAGGAAGGGACTGGTTTCACCTCCACACCGATAAGTGACTGGTCCCTAAGTGATCATGGAGATTAAGAACAAAGATAAAATAGATGGATACATTATGATCCATATCCATGGGCTCATTGGATGGAGAATAAGTGGGTGAGGGATCGATGCTTATGGGAGATATGGATGAAGAAATGGAAAGAGAGTTAATGGATTGTTCCTTGAAATCTATTCCAAACTTCTCATGTGGCTTATGGGATTAGTCAATGATAAGATAGTGCATTCCTTGTTCATAACATAAAATACCAAATCCCTTCCATGTTCTATAGTGGAGGTAGGTATAGGAAAAGGATTTATTATATAGAAAATGAAATTCATTAGTGTATGGATTGGTGTGACGTTGAGCACCGATGTGAGAGGAAGGGCAATCGATGCTTCCATAGTTCACATTTGTTTAGAGGTGAGGTGGGCCAAAAGAAATGATTTCCTTGACATTTGGTTGATACATAGGGGATTCAACTATCCTACTAAGTTGATTAGGTTACGGAAGGGTATTGAGAGCAAGGAATTGATACTCCCCATTAAAAGAAATTGCATCACATTGTTAAGGGAATCATCATTGGGTAGTCTAGATGTAAGGATGGGATGAGCTAGTAGACACTTCAGATGAGTATTTTTAGGGATAAGCATGTCGTTAGGTAGATAATTCATGTGACATTCTTTAAATGTAGGAAGGATAGTGGGGAGCATTAATATTTTACCCTCATGCTCATATTTTATACAATAATGGAGAGTGGAAGGGACACAAAGGATGGTGTGAATCCATGGACACCCAAGTATAACATTATATTAGAACTCCCCCTCAAAAATATAGAAGAGCTCGTAGAGAATTTTTCCACAAACATACATGGGAAGGATTATGGTTCTCAAAGTGGGGCAACAATGTCATAGAAGGTGCGAAGGATGGAGGGTTATTGAGAAACAACAGAGTTAAGAATTTTGAGTTGATCAAAGGTATGGGATGATATGATGTTGATAATAGCTCCATTGTATAGCATTGAATATTGGATTAATGTATCATTGATTTGAACATTGATGAAGAGATGGATATCATGATCTTTAGGTAAGATGGAAATAATTTTTGTATCGTCAAAAGAGATGGTGGAAAAAGATGTGAATGCTCCAACAATGGATGTAAAATGTTGAGTTTCATTGCTAGTGATATTAATACATTGTAAATATTTTATGAGGGCTTGTATATGACCTGGGGTCTTTGGATAATCTCATAGAGTTAAATATTAAAAGGATCTTGATGGAGCTATTATGCAATACTTTGTTTGATGGTCAAATATTTCAAAGTGGGTGGAGAGGTTAAAATGGATGCCTTGGTTTTGGATGAAGAAGGTGGATTAGGTTGGTCAAATTGAGAAACAGTGAAAACTTGGGGTTTAAATTGTATAGATGATTTGGGGTCATAAGGGTGAGAGCACATAGTGATACAAACTACATTAATAAATAGAGGGGACCTTATTTAGAGGAATTAGTCCTTTGAGGGGGATCACGGCGAAGGCTTTATATGGAGAAGAGGATTTAGAATTTTTAGGATTTGTAGACTTGATGAGAGGATTGTGATTAGATGTGGAGGGAAGAGGGTGATCTTCTTTAATGAGAAGGTCATATTCTTCTATGAGATTATGGATGAGGTTTTGAAAGGCCCTACACTATTGAATATCATATCCATGGGTATGGTGATAAGTACAAATGACATTAGATTCAAACCATGTGGATTTTTGTCCACTTGAATAAAAATATTTGATAGGTGGAAGGGTGATTACAGATGCTTGGATAAGGCGTTGAATAATTTATGTATAGGATCTAATGATTTTTTGAACAAGGGGTTATGTGAATTAGGGATAAGGTGGATTTTAGAATGGTGGATAGTAAGATATTTTATTTTCTCCTAAGGGGATTTTTGGGAGCCTCGGATTCTAATTTGGGTTTAGATAGAGAATTGGATGATTGTGATTTAGATTTTGAATTAGTAGGAGGAACAGATGGTTATCATTTTATTTTCTTGATGGCATAGTACTTAGATGAAGGATCAGGTCCTATAATGGATGGGAAAGATACCAAGATAGATGATGAGGTTTCAAATCATTTAGATGGTTTGGGGTCTTAGGGATTTGAAGGAGGGAGCTCCAATTTCTTATGTGGATGGGTGAGATATTTTTGAGTGGAGATGTCAAGGTTCCTAGGATTGTTTTGTTACATTTTTTCCTTGGTGGGAATTAAAATGATTTCAAATGGAGTTTTGTGGAAGGGGAATCAAATGATGTGGAATTTTTTTAGGTGTGGAGATGGAAGATGGAAGTGGTTTTGAAAAACATGTTTGATAAGGTCCAAAGTGGTTTACAATACATGGGTCTTGGAGGTGGAGGTATAGGAGTGATGAATCTTGTCGATGACGAGGATTAGGTAGGAATATAATTATTTGTGGTTGTACTAAGTTAAGGTGTTTGTGTAGTATATATTTCAGGGGGATGATACTAGGGTGGACATGGATTTGGATGTTGAGGTATTTATAAGCATGGTGGTAAATGTGGATAAACGAATAGATATGGAAGTTGAGGTAGATGTAGAAATGGATGTTGGGATGATTGTGAGAATGGATGTAGTTGTAGGTGTGGTTATATTCAAGGATAAGGAAGAAGAATTAGGATTGGAGATGGATGTAGAGATTGGAATTGTGATGGATTTGGATGTGATACATATATATGTGGTAGGTATCGGTATGATAATTCTACAGATGAGGGTTCATATGGAGGATTGATTGTAAACATAGGGGTGGAAATAGTTGTGATTAAAGTAATGGGTTTAATGGATGTAGGTGGCGGTGTTGGATCTTGATTCAAATTATTTATCATGTGGGCATTGGGTGCTTGTAATATAGGGGGTTAGTTTCATTGTTTGGGGATTATTTGGGAAAGGGTGATTAAATACGTTGAGAGGTTTATTAGGAGGTGTATTAGGATTATCCAATTTAAGGTCACCATGGTCTATGAGTCATTGTACAAGGTCCTTAAATGTGTGACAATTATTAATGTTGTTAAAATGGACATGGTGATACTTGAAATAGTGATCCTTGCGATACCATGTGGGCTTAGGTCATGAGTCATCAAGGGGTAATATAGGGGAAGTTAGATGAGATGTACATCCATAATCTTTTCAAAAATAGAAGTATAGGATTTTCCAAGAGGGGTATAGTTGGGAGTTAGTCTATGAGCCCTTTTTGGAGGCCCTTTATGGGATTTATATGCCAAAGAAGACTTTAATACAATGGCCTCGGCTGAATTTTTAGATTTTTCACCATGATTGGATGGCTTGGTAAATTTTTTTATTTATTTATTGGATCATTGTTTGATGTGATCTTTCTCAAGGGTGAAAAGTTCAAGTTTATGAGTCATTGTGAATGCTTCCTTGAAATTTTAGAAGGATTGTATTTAAAGGGTTGATGAAATATGATTCACACAAGACCATGAAAAGAGTTTGATTATCTCATTGTGTGGAAGCGAGAATGATAATTTATTTATTATGCAATGCCATCTAACAAAGAAATCAGTGATAGATTCATCATCAAATTTTCTAATGATGTAGAGGTCTGTAATGGTGATTTTACATGCAATGTTGATACAAAGTGCTATAGGAAAACTTGCATGAGTTGGGTGAAGGAAAATAAAGAATTTTGGGGGATTTCATTGTACTATTCCAAAGCAAGGACATCCAATGACATGGGGAAGGTGCGGAGCATAAGGTTTTGTTATGAGTGATGAGATAACATACATATCTAAAGGCATAAATTTGTTTTGGGGATATTACTTTCCATTAAACTTGGAGAATTTCAGAATTTACCAATGTGGATGATATGGATTAACAAGGACTAATGAGTTGATGGGCTCATTATAAATATGTTCTTAAGATAATATTATCTTCGACCTCAAAGTAGTGGCTTGAGACTAGCCATTCTACTTATAAAAGTGTTAATATGTTCATTATATGTATAGGGATGAGAGGTTGGTGGGTGATATTTTTTTATATAAGTAAATGGATGAGGTTGCACATGAGATTGATATGATTGGTGATGATTAGGTGTTTGTAGAGGTGGTTGATAAGGTGGATTTTTTTAAGGGTTGTGATTGATTTGGTTGGGTGTTAGGAAGTTGTTGGAAGGTAGGAATGTAATAAAATGGATAAGATTGCATTTGTTGTTATTGAGAGATGGGGATGTTAAATTAATTTTCCATGGGATTAGTAGGGATGTAGGTAGGTAGGGTCTTGTTGAGATAATTGAGTACATTTACTATGGAATATGTGGCGAAAGAACTACGAGTTTAGGTTGGTTAGTATGGGTAGACCCATAAGGATGGATTTGTGAGATGATAACATTTGTGTGGATTTGGGATTTAGAGATAGGGATCAAATTTTGATTGTGTTGTTGAGTGGTGGAGGAAGTACGTGAGATTCTTGCAAAGTTTAGGTAGGGGTGATAATGAAGATAGTGGGTGAAGAAGTGATGGGGATGAAAGATGTGGGTGTGGTGTTGATGTAGAGAAGATTGGGAGGAATGAGAACCACCAATTGAGTGGATTGGTGAGTTTGAGAGATTTTAGAAGAATATTGGTGCAAGCCAAGTTTTCCTTATGCCATGTAAATTTCAGTCATGGATCTTGGGAAGAACACAATAATTTGAGAGGTAAAGACACGAGCGGATTTAGGGTAATAGTGATAAGCGTAACATTTTTGAAGAGGAGGTCTATTAATGGGAAGTTTGGAAGATTTACAGAGAAGTTAGTCATGGAGAGAAATGTAGTTAACATATAGGAGGTCTTGGAACTCCAATGATATGCGAAGGATAATGCAAGGCCACAAGGTTTCCAAAAAGTGACAGATGGGGGTATCTCGGTCTAAAAGTAACACAAACAAAGGGGTTAGTCTCAACAAAGTGCATTATGATAGCTTAGGACTCATCGAGAGGAGGAATGGAAACCATAGGTTATGTAACTAAAGAAGTGACCAAGGGGGTGGAAGAGATAATGGAAAGGGCTGAAGTTTGTTGTGAGGAAGTGTTAGAAATAGGAAATTTGTTGGATGATGTGATTTTTTCCTTTTTTCTTCTTGAGAATGTGTAATAATGGGCATGCAACATTAAGAAAGATAATATGATGATTTTTAATATTTCAAAACAAGTCATGTAACAAAATTTTAATTGTCTTATTTATTAGAAGAAGCTAAAAAACAAAAAAATGGGCTCAATTGGAACCTAAGAAATGGAAAAACTATGGATGGTTTCAAGTTATGTGAAGATCAAATCGTGATGACTACCAAGACGGGGCACATTGTTATTAGGTACTACCCCTACACTTCATGCACCGCAGTGGATAAAGGTGTTGGGAACTTATCTAATATACTAATAGTCAAAAAAATTATAACATTGCTAGGAACACCATCTTGGCTTTCCTATTGGGTTATGAAATCCTAATAGTTCCACTTGCTATAAGATGTTTAACATGTGTAAATTGATGTGTTTGGAAGAAGCTGAATGCAAAAATTAACCTCTTGATTAGACTATGTTGTCTAACAATTATGAAGAATTTATTTTTAAGTCCAAAATAAAACTTTGAAATTTGGTGAAATCAAGCGAGACAAAGAATGGAAGATGATGGGAAAAGAGAAAATAGGGAAAAATGAAGAATACCTAGATAATACTATTTCCCTTTTTATTTTGGAAAGGGTGTTGTTGATCCAAGTAAGCAATCCACCATATACACAATCAAACAAAGCTCCTACCTACAAGGTTAGTAGAAAGAGAGAAATAGAAAATGAAAATGAAAATAATGAAAGAACTCATAAAATAATGGTGGCACGAGAATGTTCATCTAATTTTCTTACTCATATTTCATATTAGTGAAATGGTAATAAATAGAATATGTAACTCTAATAATGAGAGGATTTATGGCTACCTCTTGATAATATGATGATTGATACGGGAAAAAAGATACTCCTCACGGTGAGCTTGATTACCTACACAACAAAGAGAAAATAAACACAAAAATGGATTAGTACATAGGATAGTGGGTCTCTGAAAAATCCGATCGAGAAGTGAAAACTTCTAGGATAAATGGAAACTGATGTTGATAAAAGATAAATGAAAGGATGATAGATAAGTAATATGATGTAACAAAATCTAAACTTGAAACATAAAATTTGAGATGTGCTAACCAAGATGAAAAAAATTGATAATGAGAAAAATGATGAAAATTGAATCAAACCTAATCAATTTGATGATGAACTTAGATTTTTAGGTGTATTCGATAGATCACGCTAGGCACAATCGATAGAGACTAGCAGATTTGGAGGACTGATATGAAGTTGATGTCTTTGAGGCATTGCAAAGGGTTTAGATCGACTAAAACAAAAAGGATGCAAGAAAATTATTGGATCGGATAATGAAGGTGATAACCATTGATATGATCAATGGAGACTAAGCTGAATGGAAGGTGACTAGGGATAATAGGTTAGATTTAGACTTATGAATAGGTTGATAAAATAATTAGAGGGTTTTTTTCACTCAAGAAGTAATAGGAAAGATTACAAATGAAACAGATAGCTGAAAATAGGACAAATTAAGGTAGGGTCAATGGTGACTTGGGTAGCTCAATGACGATTTGGGTTTGATGCAAATGAGATCCGAAGAATCATATGTGAAGAATAAGAATATTGAGATATATGAGATATGGAGTGATCAAAAGATAGATAGCTAGAACAATGGGTAAAAAATAATAAGACAATGGTGAATTGGGTCAACGGAAACTAGATTGAGTTGATGTTGATCGAAAAGGGATCTAGGGTTTGATGGATGAAAATGGATGGAATGAAAAAACGCAAAGACAAATTGTCAATGGTTAATGTAAGGGAAAAGCTATAAGATGGTTGATAAACTTACAAAGATGATGCACAACAGTGATGGGATGGAAATGAGGTATCTAAGAAATAAAAGGTGTGATAACAAGTGGTAAGAGGACTTCAAATATTTAAAGTTGATGTAAAAAAACTCTAAAGTAGCATCGAAGTTGTGATAGTAGCTGCAAAGAAGACTAAGTGTGTGCATGTATACTTAGCTTAATGCTAAATCAAATGAAGCAAGAAATACCAACTAAAATAGTTATACAATTTAGCTAAAACAAAGTATAAACACCATCAAGATAGAGAACTAAGAAAGATCTAAACTAACATTATAACTTTGAAAACATGAGATCAAAACTATGCATGTTATTTCAACATCTCTACTCTCGTAGATTACCAAAAAATACATGGACCTATTTAGCTCAAATGGAAATCAACAATTACTTGTTTGATCCTTCAAGAATGCAAGAATATGAAGCTCAACGCTTAATAATGGTGACCTCTCAAGACAACAAAAGGCAAGCTCTTAGTCTCTTTGCTATATGCTTTGCATTTTCTCTCTTAAGAAGTTTAGGTGTAGGTATAAAGGTAGAAGGAGGGCTCCTTATATAGCCCAATGGATAAAGGATTCAACACATTCTCATAAATGTGGGATAAAGGTAAAACATGATTAGGAATGGATAAGGTTGCTTTATTAAAGGTAACCTTACTTTAGGAGGGTTTAATTTATGTTTAGCAAGTCATGGGAGTTGGGGGTGTTTTAATTAATCAAAGGTGATTAACTAATAGGTAGATGTAAGCTTATAAAAGATAATTAGAGGAATATTAGTACGATTGGGCTATTAGAAGGGGATTAAATCAATTAAATATTGTTTTATTGGTTAAATGGAAGGAAATCTAATTAATTAATAATAATTAATTAGTCTAGGTAGAATGGGTGATTTATTAACGGAAGGTCAGTAATTAGGTATTTGTTGGATAGGCAACTTAATTAATTAGCTTAGTGTAATTAATTAATGATGATATGAGGAAAATGAGTGCTTTTGATGATATGTCATTGATTTGCGAGAAAGGGGATAATTAGCGTAATTTAAGTATTTAAATTGCTTGGGCGTAATTATAGGTGTCTACATTTGCCCCTCTTTGGGGTGGCGTAAGTGATGCCACTTCAAAGATAGTAGACGAAAGATATTTTGAAGGGATAGAAGAAAAATTAGTAGGAGGGAGAGATGCCCCCTCGAGTGTCGATGGGGTGATGGAAGAAGCCGATCGACGATCGAAAAAGGTGAGATATAGGCAGAAGAAGGGGAAAAGGTAGGATGCCTTTCGTAGAGGGAGAATAGGGGTGAGAGGAAAGCGATGTATAATGAATATGGAGGAGGGGAGAAAAGAGCTTAGCCTCTAGTCACTATGTATTGGAACAATTTCGGTGTCATCATATTACAATAAGAGCTACGTTATCGGTCCTTATGAAAAATATAAACATACGACAAAGGTAGAACGACATGAAAAGCCATACTATGAATGATTGTCCATTGCTGAAAACACCAACTCCATGCAACATACAAAATGCAATGTAATACGAGAAAGTGAAAGATTCTTAACTCCATACAACATACAAAATGTAATACAATACGAGAAAGTAAACAAGCTAAACTAACAGAGAAACATAATATAATGTTTTTATCATCAAGCTTGATTCACGACTGTGTGAAAATTAACGAAAAGGGTTGATGATGGTGCCCCAAGCAAGGATACATGTGAGGGGAATAATGGAGGACACTCGGGTCGATGGAAAAGCAATGTCCACTATGAAACAATACCACGAAAATCGTTGTGCCCCAGAGTATGGACGAAGTAAGCGGCCTAGCTTTTGTTGATGGAGGTAGATCAAGATGATCCGTAAGTCACACACATGAACAAGTGAGAACTAAAGAGTGATGTTTTGTAGGATGATTTTCAATTTTTAGAAGTTTTTTGAAACATATTTGAATGTTTTTGATGATTTTTTCTCTAACATATTTGAATGTTTTGGTTGATTTTAAAAGTTTTATGAAACTATGTACAGGAAGACAAGAAAGCGTGGATGCCCCCAGTGATAGATGGGATGTACAAGGGCATAAGGCCATGTACGTACTAGAAAGGTGAAGATGTAAAAATGTCCCAATGATAAGGTGGGAGTATTAAAAGGTAAACTCTTCACGAGGTAGAAGCGGAACCCAAGGCCATTATGGATAGGTTCAACATGATGATGAACACAAACCAATGAAATGCTGGGAAGAAGTAAGGATGCCCCTAACGTAAGTTGGCACGAGAGCACATGATAGAAAGGAAGGAGAAGATTATTTTTTGGAAGGGGACAAAGGTGTCCGCAAACATATAAAAAAGTAACATTATACACATGGATGTTCTGAATGAAGTAGAAGAATGATGTGAATGATATGAATGTAGCTTAGAATCCTTGTGGTGACAAAATGATTACCCAAAGGCATAAATTGTGAGACGAGATATGGACTAGAGTAAGAGTCTGAACAAGGTCCAAAAAAAGACACTTGGTAACATACTAATCCTTTTTACTCATAGAGATCCAGTGTGTGCACGTTTATTTTATTACCTCTTGAAGTGAACATTTAATAGACAACAAGTGAAGAGACCTTAGCCAATGTGTAGGAATGATTTATTTTGATAAGTGATTTTGTGAATGGAGGGTGAAAGGATAGCCATACATTTCTCCGCTACCAACCAAGCATCCATATCCCCAACGGAGATGTATTTGATTCTAATCACAACATTGCTCTACTGCCAGTCAGGCATCCATATCCCCAATAGAGATTATTGGAAATATGCCAAGAGAGAGTTATATATTAATTTGATTTTGCTTTGTAGCTTTTAGCTTTTGCTTTTTGATTGATTTTGATTCTTTTGCTTTCTAAAAACTTATTTCAGCTCTCTTGTTTACCAAGGGGTTAAGAACCACTTATGGCTTGATGGAGGGAGGTGGAAGTGCTTACAATGACGACATTGGATAGTGTCAAAAAATATTTCAAAAAATTCTTCGCAACAAGTTTATTAGATATTGAATGTGATAGGATCTCTAAGAGGTCGGTCGCTTTTTAATTTACCAAGGTGATAAAAAGACCGGGTCAAACAGATACCATAGAGATAAATGTCACAAAATGCATGCAAATAAGCTAACCAAAATATCACCAAAGGGATGAAAATGGTAGGAATACTTGCAAAAGAATAGCAAGGAAGGGAAGAAAGAAATATCCATGTGTACGCAACACCTGATTGCAATGTTTGATCTTTATACCTTTGATTTTTGTTATTTTTTTTTTTACTACTTTTTTTTTAATTTTTATTTTGTATTTATTTTTTTAATTTTTTTAGATTTTAGATTTGTTTTTGAACCGTTGTTACTAACAAATTCACTATGTGTGATACAATCCAACAATGATTTTTGTGACTTCCTTGATAAGGGAGACTAAACGTGTTTGTTTATCAAGAGTCATGTTTTCCCTAATCTCGATGATCGTTGTGAGTTCACACTCAACAAAGGACTATGGTTTATCCCTGAAACATGGATTTTTTATGTGAGAACTTTAGTTCCCTATCTATAGGTTTATGTACTTTATACCATACTTGATGGTTATGTTGATGTGCATTCTTGAATTGTGCTTGATTTACAACTTTGAGATTGTTCCGGTTGTTGGGGATTTTGAGCTCTTGAAATTTTTGACTTGACCTTGATAATGAACCTGTTTGGGTTTCTTATAAGCTAACACTTGAATTTTCGACCTCGAGAAGGAGAAGAATGTGAAACATTTATGATTAATGATAGGAATGATAGAAATGGTAGTGGGCTTGCCACAACCATTGATAGAAGAAATATGTGATAGATGAAAATCATACGGTCCAAGAATTGAAGAGTATGGTCTACCGAGAAGGTGAGCCACGGATAGAAGGTGAAAGGTTACTAGGATGTGGCCCAAGAATAGAAGAAGAAGGGCTATTAGGATGTGACCCATAAATAGAAGACGAATGGCTACTTAGGATGTGGCCCAAGAATAGAAGAAGAAGGGCTACTTAGGATGTGTCCCATAGATGTAAGATGATAGACTACCAGGATGTGGCCCAAGAATAGAATATGATGGAATACCTAGGGGTGATCCATACATAGAAGATAAGGGGCTAGTTGGATGTGCCCCAATAATCAAAGATAGTGGGCTACTAAAAAATGTACCACAAATATAAGAGGGAGGGGTACTAGAAGGTTACCCACACCTAGATGAAGATGAAGGGCCACTGCACCGACCCCACAAGAGATTGTGATTGAGGAATTATGATAGACAAAGAGTTATCGGGTGATGAGAAGATAGGCCATGGATCTATGAAAGACCAAGGAGTTTCATCACATAATGAAGAATGTGAAGATGGAAGAATAAGAGGATCAAGTTGCATGATCTGAGGCTCTTCCTCCATTTCTTGATCAAAGGAATCAACCTTTTCCTCACAATATGTAGACGCATCAAAGTCTAAAGAGAATCTTTTTTGTAATCTACTAAAGGAATATCTTCATATGCCCCTATAAATTCCCTAATTGTTTCTTCATTCTGAAAGATATCAATCGGTATGAGTTGTTGATCGATCCCTAGGGGTTTATTGGAAGAAATAGGTTCACTTGGTGTGGAAGACTTAGAAGATGTTTGATGATTATTAATAGAAGAATCCTCGGAAAGAGTCGAGATGTCTCAAGAGTAGAAGAAGGTGGTGTGGACCTACCTATATAATGGTATGTCATATGTAAAATAGTACGATTAAGTTCAAAGTCTATAGATTGCAACGCATCGGTCGATTCGAGATGTTTGTCTCGAAGGAATTTGAGTCACACGAATCTTCATAGAAGGAAGATTCCATGGGGGTGATTGATGAAGAAGGTCCCTGTAAATAAGTGGAGGACTCTGTGATTCAATAATCACATTAGATGAATGATGACAAGGGTCCTACAAAGAAAGAGAGGACTGCGATTAAAGAATTGTATTATACTTATGATTGGAGGGATTTTGAGTCGCGTGTATCTTCAAAGGAAGAAGACGTTGTTGGGGCGACTGATAAAAGGGTACTGCAAAGAAAGGGAGGACCATGACTTAGGAGTTGCATTAGATTACTTAGGAGTCAAATTAGATGAATCGAATAGTAGTTTGGATCTCGAATCCTCGAAAAGTCGAGGAAATATTTGGATTGGAATCCTCAAAAGAAGAGGAAATGTTAGGATTATAATTAGAAGAAGAGTGGGGGAAGTTGAATAATAATTTGGATTAGATGTGTCCAAATCATACCACCAACTATGAGATGAAGGTGGGGAACAAGTTACCCATATGGGCTCTCTAGCACAAAGAACCAAACGAGGTTTAGTTGTAATGGGAATCTTTTGCTTTGAATTACTAAACCTAGGTTCAATATTTTTTTAAGTATGGGGAATCGCACGATAGTCATTAATTTTTGGTGTTGTTTTAAGCACAAATGTCTATATTTAGATAGTGTGATGGAACTTCTTCAAAGGGAAGGAAGTGACATGTCAAATTGGGTAGCATAAGGACAACCAACTAGACATTTCATAAGTATTGATATGTGTGCGTGATTTTCTCAAGAACTTCTATGGAAAACAAACATCGTGATGATGTAATATCGATAAGATCGAGAGGAATTGTCCTAGAAAATAAGTTTTCTGAATGAATAATCACAAGGAATAATCATGCAAGTGTGAAACATAAAGCCAATCAACAAGGAAATACACCATATGAAAATGTGATGCAAAGATGATCAACAAGATGTTTTCACTTATGGCAAGTTTAAGGAAATGAACAAAACGTAATTAAAACTAAGAAGTCAATGTGATCTCCCAATCAAGATATACGATGAGCGAGCTCAAACTTGATTAAGACCTATATCTCAAAAGTGCCAATTACAATTCGCGAATGGCACAAAAATATCACCAAGATATGTTAACCCACTTTGCTAGAAAGTGAAGTATTGATATCAAGGTGTTATCGATATAACACACACAAATGGTAACACCTAGCACTCTTTGAAATCAAGGTAATAATAGAACCGAACTAAAAATCTCAAAGTATAGCTAGGAATAGTTAAAAATGTGTGCAACATAACCGTACAATATGGGTATTTATATCAAGTTTAGAAGAAACAAGACGTAACTATCAAAATTGTAGTGATACGATACAAACAAGCTAACTCATCTAAGGAAGCCTGCGGTGATGAACCACACCTAACTACAATGATGACCTTGACATGGGTATCAAGATCACAATGGCTACCAATGACAAAAAATGGCTCCGCACACTTTAGATGTTAAACTAACCCACTTGCAAACATGGATGGGCGTAAACGGACATAAAAGTGAGAGAAACAGTCAATTGGTAACACAATGGTAGTCACCCTTCTTTTGATCAACAAAATGTCAAAAGAATGTGAAGAAAGTAAATAAAAGAAGATGAAAAATGATGGCTTCACTTTGGCATAGTTTCACCTCACTCTAAGGCAAGTAAAAATAGGAAAAAGTACCGTGTCACACATTTCTCAATGAAAATATGGTTCACAACTCAACACTATTTTAGAATGGTCAAAGTGGGCTCCTGGCCAAAGTATATTCTCCTAGGTGGTTCTCTCACCCTAGGTGTTACAAATTTACCACGCACGAGTGTGATTTACCCAAAAAGACACACTAACTAGTTTGGGAGTATCTCGGCTTTACTTTACACCCTTCAAGAATAGTAGGCAATTAGTGTGTCTACATGTACTATCACTGGGGTCGCCACAATGGACAACCTGTAACGCTATCTCACAAAGGATTCACTAGTCAAGTAGGTAGTGTGGAGAACTTTCCGTTTCATCCATAAGGTTCCCTCTTGTGTGGACTACTTTGGGGTTCTGGAACCACCCTCATTATTGTAGCTTAAGGCGTTATGTCGAAAGGGTTATGTTCCGGTTGAGCGGAGAGGGATGTACCCTTTTTCAAACCCGTAATACAGTGTTTTGAATATGTTGTTCTTTTTATGTTTTTTAATTAGGTTTGGTATGCTTGAACACCTTTTGGTAACCTGTATAACAACTGTATTAGTAGTTTTTGATTTTGTTTTGATTCCTCCTTTCTTTGACAAGTGTTTTTAGGTCCTGCACTCAAGCATTAGTAGTTCTCCAAGAAAATCAAATTATTTAAAGGAGGATTAAGAGTTGCTTTTGATCCTCAAGATCATCCAAGGATGCAAGAGAAGAGCTTACACAACAAATAATCTAACTAAAAAGTAAAGAAAATCTTTTCAATCAATGAACCATACAAAATTCTTGATAAATGTTCATTCCCCTAAACCAAAAGTGAAAGATGAAGTTTCCAATTTACCAAATGTTATAAAACGAAGACTAAAGTTATTTTTGATTCTCAAGATCACCCTAAGGTGCAAGAGAAGAGCATACACAAAATTTATCTGAACTACATAGAAATGGAAAACTTCAAATCAAAGGACCATTGAAAAATTCTTTGTAAAAGGTTCATTCCCTTAAACCAAAAGTGAAAGATGAAGTTTCCAATTTACCAAATGTTATAAAATGAAGAATAAAGTTGCTTTTGATTCTCAAGATCACCCTAAGTTGCAAGAGAAGAGCATACACAAACTTTATCCCAACTATATAGAAATGGAAAAATTCAAAGAAAAGGACCATTGAAAAATGCTTTGTAAAAGGTTCATTCCCTTAAGAAAAATGAATAATAAAATTTCCAAGTTTAATCCCAATGTTAAAAAGATATAGATCAAAGTTGTTTTTGATTCTCAATATCACCAAAAGGTGCAAGAGAAGATCATACACACGCTTTGGTCTAAATCAAGGAAGCATGGAAATACAACATTCATCAAAACATTAGACATGTTAGAAAATGACTAGTTTTAAACTAATAGAAAAACCTATAATTTCTGTAAGTATAAATCCTGAATTTATGTTTTCATTTCATAGCTAACTTCAATACCTTTCCAACACAAAAAAATGGATTGATTTTGATTTTGAGATAAAAAATTATGGCCTTCGGAAGATGGGTTACGCATATGCTCTTATGCTCACGGGTATGCACTTGACATGCACTAAAAAAATGTCAAAAAACGTCTCTTAATCTGTAAAATGGGAAAAATTTTCCAACCAAGATTCAATTTTGACAACAACCCATCACATCAATATATGAATAGAAGACTCAACGCTATCAAACATTAACATACATGCTCAAGAATTTAAAATTTTCAAGAAATTGACAAAACTAGCATGTAGAATGATGAAAAAGTAAGCTCTAAAAATGAAAACATGATGAAATCTTCAAATTTTCTCACCAAGATTAAATTTTGATAGCAACCCACCACATTAATATGTAAATAGAAGACTCATCACTATCAAACATAAACCTACATACTCAAGAATTTAAAATTATCAAGAAATTGACAAAACTAGCATGTAGAATGTTGAAAAAGTAAGCTCTAAAAATGAAAACATGGAGAAATATTGAAATTTTCTCATCAATTCAAATTTTTACAGAACTTAACCTCCTTTATACCTACAAGGAAGACTCAACACATGCAAACTCAACAAAACAAGTTAAGCAAAACAAGTTAGATCAACATGTGTAAAAGAGGATTAGTAACCAAAAATGAAACTTAACTACAAAAACTTGAAATTAAGTGTAAAGGACAATGGAGTAAGTCCCACTGGGTGTGCCAAATGTGTTCATGTATAATTTACTTAATGCTAAATCAAATGAAGCAAGAACTACCAGCTAAAATAGTTCTACAATTTAGCTAAAACAAAGCATAAACACCATCAAAATAGAGAATTAAGCGAGATTTAAACTAACATTATAACTTTGAAAACATGAGATCAAAACTATGCATGCTATTTTAACATCTCTATTCTCCTAGATTACCAAAAAAATGCATGGACCTATTTAGCTCTAATGGCAACCAACAATTACTTGTTTGATCCTTAAAGAATGCAAGAATATGAAGCTTAGCTCTTAACAATGGTGACCTCTCAAGACAACAAAAGGCAAGCTCTTAGTCTCTTTGCTATATGCTTTGCATTTGCTCTCTTAAAAAGTTTAGGTGTAGGTATAAAGGTAGAAGGAGGGCTCCTTATATAGCCCAGTGGATAAATGATTCAACACATTCTCATGAATGTGGGATAAAGGTAAAACATGATTAGGAATGGATAAGGTTGCTTTATTAAAGGTAACCTTACTTTAGAAGGGTTTAATTTATGCTTAGCAAGTCATGGGAGTTGGGGGTGTTTTAATTAATCAAATGTGATTAACTAATAGGTAGATGTAAGATTATAGAAGATAATTAGAGGAATATTAGTACTATTTAGGCTATTAGAAGGGGATTAAATCAATTAAATATTGATTTATTGGTTAAATGGAAGGGAAAGCTAATTAATTAATAATAATTAATTAGTCTAGGTAGAAGGGGTGATTTATTAATGGAAGGTCGTTAATTAGGGTATTTGTTAGATAGGAAACTTAATGAATTAACTTAGTATAATTAATTAATGATGATATAAGGGAAAATGAGTGATTTTGACGATATGTCATTGATTTGTGAGCAAGGGGATAATTAGTGTAATTTAAGTATTTAAATTGCTTGGGCGCAATTATAGGTGTCTACACTAAGAAATAAATATAAAGTTTCAATAAATCTCGAAGTCTCAAAATGCATCATCATGAGCGAGATGGGTATGGGTGTATTTATAGGTTCGAGAGCAACCTAGATGGCTCACTGGAAACTATGGAATTCCATTGATTTTGATGGTGGAAGATTGATCATCTTGAGACAATGAAACCTTATGAGGTGAAATTAGGGTTTACAAAGTGGCTAATACGGGTTAGGGATGTCTTGGGAGGATAAGATGTGGTTGGGGGATAAGAACGCATTAAATAAGAGTAGGTGGGAACCTTGGGATGGTGAATAAGGTACTTAGGGAGGATAAAAAGGGTTGATGAACAAGTTTAGGGATAATTTAGGGTGATTACGGATACTTAGGGAAGAAAATTAAATATATGATTAGGATGGGATTAAAGTAGAAAAATAACAATTAAATGGGTAAATGAAATTTAAGAGGGTAAGGGGATTTGGAATGGGAAGAGAGGTATGTATATGAGGAATGAAGATAAAGGGGAGCAAACGTGGGATGAGGGATGGTGATACCGAAAATTGGTGTCTACAATAGTTGAGTAACATTTAATTTACAATCATTTGGTAGCATATATTATGTTCCCAATCGATAGAATATAGTATGCTATTGATTGGTAGGATATATTATGTTACCCGTTAGTAGCTAACCTTGGTAGCATATATTATGTTATATACCGGTAGCATATATTGTGTTATCAACCAATAACATAGAATATTATGTCGGTAATTAGAATACAGTATGCTAGTGGCTGATTACATAATATATACTATCGATTTGTAGAATATAATATTTTAGCTGCTAGTAGTATATAGTATGCTAACAAATGATAACATATTATATGTTACTAGATGACATCATTCAAAAGGAGGAAAAAAAACGTATGTGAATTTTTTTTTTTTTTTCTTATGCCCTAATTTTTAGGACATATTTCTCAATGAGACAATCATTTTAACTACTAACATCAAAATAATTTATTTATTTTTACTTTCTCCGATAGAGAATTGTCGAAATCTGCATTTTTCACAAAAAATCAAATTTTATTATTATTATTGTTTATACCATATTTTTTGAGGATATTTTTTCGGTTAAGGCGGTCATTTTAACTATTATTGTAAAAAAAAATTGGTGAATTACATATGTTGTTGGCTGAAACATATACCGTTAGTTGAAAACATATATTATCATTTGATAGCATATTTTGGCAACCGACAATTACTACCAATCGACACTATTATCAAAGGATTTTCCAAATTGTTTGAAACATCTTTCTTTCATATTTGTCATTTTTGAAAATCATTTTCACAAATTCTTCAAGTAATATCTACAGGATTTTTTGAGGGTCTTAAAATATTTCTGCCAATCGAACCCATGATTGAGTATTTCCCAACAATGCCAAAAAATAAACAAAAATAAAATACAAAATAAAACAAAAAATGTCTTTTTGTGGAAATTCCATAAACCCTAGGCCCACATCTATGGGGGTCTCATTATGGCCTTCAACCATCTAACAATGGCCTCAAACTAATTTATTATATCTACCTCTTCATATTGTGTCCTTTCCCCTAGTTGTATACTTTGGTCCACTACATGTGTGCTCTACCCCCTTACATGTTCTATTCATCTCCATGTGCTATGCCTCCTTTTTTCTTCAGTCATATGCTACACACTCTCCACCAACCCCTTTTAACTATTCATTCCACATGGAACCTATCCAACACATGCTCATTCACACACCAACTTGATCCACCATTAACTCGGTGACTGCATTATTTCTAAACTTTATCCCTGCCACTTGGGGGCTTCCACCCACATTGGATTATCACACAATTTGTAATGAGGCTAAGCATACCATGGTACCATGCTTCCCCTATATAACACACTTCAATTTCATTAAGGACCCCCTTACATGTTCCATTCATCTCCATGTGCGCTCTACCCCCTTTTTTCTTCAGTCATATGCTACACACTCTCCACCAACCCCTTTTAACTATTCATTCCACATGGTACCTATCCAACCCATGCTCATTCACACCCCAACTTGATCCACCATCAACTTAGCGATTGCATTATTTCTAAACTTTATCCTCACCACTTGGGGGACTTCCACCCACACCGGATTATCACACAATGTATAATGAGGCTAACCACACCATGGTACCATGCTTCCCCTATATAACACACTTGAATCACCCATATTTAACAAATTTAATTTGCATCAAGGACCCCAAAACCACTTGTATCTCTTTCATTATGTATGCCACCCCATTCACCATGACGATACACTCATAAGTACCTTCCCACTTTCACTCATTGCATAAACACATGACTGATATTCCTACCTCCCATAAAATAGTATTTACACATTCACAAAAATTTCTAACACATTCTTATCCCACTTCTTCATCCATATTTCACCCAAAGAGACACTTATTGACCTTCAAAAGGTTTTACAATCGTATAATGAGTCTATTATATAATTTTTATGTGTTGGCATCCACTCATTCACCACCTCTCATTTTCACTCCCACAATATAATCTCATTAACCTTTATTAAAAAAATTGTCTCTTGCCACATGGCGAATTAAGAATGATTGTCCTCCCAGAGATCCAGTAAACTCTTACATAGCTAACAACTTATCTTGAAGGCCCCATGGCATTATTTATTGATGCTTTCCAATGTCATCTCCATAATCAATTCTACTCCCTCCATCAATCCACTTGTGGTTCTAAACCCCTTGGAAAAATGAGAGAGTTTAATATCATGTCAAAAACAAATTAAAAAGTCAAAAGTAAAGTCACAAAAAATTACCAAAAAAACAACAATATCAATACTCTCTCTCATGGGTGTTTCCAATATCTCTACGAGGCTATGAACACATAGATAGTAGTATAGTAATATTATGACTATAATGGAATGTATCTCCATCAAGGCTATAGACGCCTGGATGAAAGTAGAGTAATACATGGCTTATAATTGCCTTTTTTCCATCACCAATCACCTATTTTAATCACACCGACACATTGGCTCGTGTTTTCATTCATTGTCTTATAGGTATTCACTTCAAGTAGTAATTAAATTTCATGCATACACATAGGAGATCAATGTGAAACATGGCTAGTATGTCTCCTTATGATGTTTAGACCTTGATTAAGCTCTTGGTTTAGCTCACATTTTTGGTATCATGTCTCGTGACTTCCATCTCATTTATTTTTATCTAAAATATTGTTTCAAACCATGTCAATCTCGTCTACAACCATGTCACTTTCACACTTACATTCCACATTATTTTTAATGAACATATGTGGGCATACACGCTTTTTGCACACTTTTACATAGCCACCACTTTTCATGTCATTTACCCCGAAATAATTTCTCATCACTTTAGGTCGGGAAAGACTCTGCTCTCACACACCGCACCTTACATCCATTCTTTTACATATATATAATCAAATGTTTACCTACACAAGGCTAGGGAAAAATTGTTTTTACTTTCACTCATCATGACTTCACCAAGGTTCATTTTATATCATTATCAATTACCACTTTTTGTCCCGCATTATGTTGGTACAACGTACGGATCCAAAAAAATCACTTGAGGGGGATACCATAAAAACCCATCTCATTTATTCTTATGACATATAATCACCACTTATCTCATCCAATTGACTCAATAGTCTCTACCTTGCAAAATCAACCTATTGATCCCTTCACAGACTTCGACTAAAGTGGCCCATTGATCACCTTTATAGGTTCATGTCTATCCAATAAACCATCTAAGCCAAAAATTGCGGAAACCATTTTCATAGGCTAGAAAATTCCCATCCCATTGATGAGTACATTAATTGACTTGATTATATCATCTATGTGATTATTAATTTGTCATTAAACATGATTAATTAGTGCATGGGGATGATTTGTATAGCTATATCATAGTAATTTCAATGCATTTCTCTTGTTTCATTTCATAAAACTTATTAATCGTAGAATCTCCCACTAATCACCTTTGTGGGTGAAATGTGTAGGATAATAGAGGACACTTACTGCCAATGTTGGGAATTTAATCAAGGAGTCCAAGTCTAGAGCCATCATGTAGTTATGGAAGACTTTTTCCATTGACATCCTTTAAACATGGATCTTGTTTTTAGAGTTTTGTATGATTTAATGAAAGTTAATAGGGTTGTTAGTGGAAGAACTCAAAGTGCCTACAATTTTGGCATGATGTGTAACCAACTATGTCTATATATACTTCTCCTTGAAGAAAAATTTAGTAGTTAGTTGATGTTGGTAATCTATAGTATAGTTTATAACACTTAGTATCTATTTTCTAGTTATGTCGAGTATGTTATGAAACTTTTCTGAATCAATATATTAGATGTTGTTTTGGATATCCTATGGTGTTAATATTACCTATGTCCTAAGGAAGAGAAAGGACCCACTTGACCAAGGGGACTAGAGGCTTTTATATTTATGCATGCTCATGGTTTCGATAAGTTACATTTTGAATGCAATTACTCATTTTCTTTATTACAATTTCCATTCAAAGTGTGTGTTATTTCCTTTCATGAAATTTTAATTTCGAGTGTGTCATTTCAATTCTATAATTTCAATTTAGAGTGTGTGTTACTTGAATTATGTTATATTGATTTGGTATGTGTATTTGAATTCCAGAAAAGTATTTCCATTAAATGCATTTCATTACAGTAATGTTATTTCACTAGTTTGGCATTACATTTCCATAGATTAAAAGAGATAGAGAAACATAACAACCAAATCCCCCAATAGGAACCAGTGAACAATTGAGTTGCATATAACTTCATTTCATATAGCCTTAGACACGGAACCTTAGTTTTATAATGACACTTTGGAAGAAGAATATGTTAGTTAAATGATTGGATAATATAATGACCCATCATTTTTAGTGCCATTGTTTCGAGGACACCATAAGTACAACATGTCATTTTATTCACTTGACATTCTATGGGTGTTAATGAAGTTAATCTATGAAACCAGTAGAAGTATGAGGCCTTGTTTACATAACCAACCTTAATACACAAGACATGGGACATTCAAGGGATATTTATACCTCATAATATCCAAAGAATATATCCAAACAAGGTATAAGTATGAAACACTAAAAGTGACACTAAATCTAATACAACGCCTAGAATCCTTTCTAAACATTCAACATCATCCTATTTAGAACTAGAAAAACCATTAGAAATGGGAGACAATTGGAATAATGAGAATGGACCCTTGGGTAGAACCTTTTCCTATCCAATTGTCTTACACGAAGATGAGGATGCACCTATGAAAACTATCTCTCTATCCATCATCCCTATCTTTTGAGGAATGTCTATAGAAGACCCAGATAAGTTTCTGTTTGAATTCAAAGTTCTTTTCTAGACATATGACTACAAAATAGATGGTAAAACAATTAAAATATTTCCTTCCACCCTCAAAGACTCTATTATGAGGTAGTTCATGGTATGTTCCCCTAACTCCATTCATTCTTGGGAGAACATGGAGAATTTTTTTTGGAGAAATATCAAGACTATTGCATGGGAAGAGATAGGAAATAATATTTCTTCTAGATAAATCAGAAGGAAGATGAAAATATAGAACATTATCTAGATATATTTTTCTTTCTCCATCAGAGGAGTGGTTATGAGTTACATGCGAGAAATCAATAAGACAACTTTCCTTAAAGGAATTGACATGGAAACCAATGTTTCCCTCAATCGTATGGGAAGAGGTGATGTGCATTAAATTATCATGGAATATATCATTAAGATATGTATAAGTTACTCTAGAACATGAGGAGGTATAAGAAAAATAAAAACATCCAAGATAGCCCTAGGTACCTCGTAACTTCGGAGGAAATGAATAACATGAAAAAATACATATTATTGCAATTAACATCAACCATAGCTAGATTGAAAGAAAAGACCAATGTTGCAAAATAACCTCTAGACATATACTACGCTAAATGTAGGAAGAGGCATCCTTTGAGAGAGTTTCTTTTGGATGCCATAGATATGTGTTTGATCTATGATGTCACCGATCATGATACCAACTATTACACTTTATTACCTTAGTTGAAAGAAATATTGAATTTTGTGTCTCAAGAAAATGCAGAGGTAAAATTTATTCAAAGGCTAAATAATTAGGTTGTGTATTCCCTTATACCTATTCGAACCCTTGGATGATGTCATGGCCTACTAAGATTCCTCAAACTACTCGGGACAACCCGAGTGGGCACTAAGCAAACTAGATGGTTTACCCACATCCATCACCATGTATGACTCCCTACAATAAGTAGGGTTGGATGCCACTAGCCAATGCAAATTCATGGAAAAACCAATAATGGGCACCTCAACAAAATTCTAATCAACAAAGGAGGTTCCAACAACCACAACAGATTTATTGGCCCCACCACACAACTATAAAAAAAAGGAAAGCAGCACAAACTCAACTTCTATCCCATCCTGTAACAAAACCTAAAAATCAATAGACAACTTCAATTAATGAAGCATGACAGAGTGATATAATGCAGGTTAATACTATCAATAATATGTGACTAAGGTCTAGGATAATAGTGAATATTCCTCCTATTATTATCACAAAAATACCGAGGAAATTGAGAAATAAAAGACACTTGAGGAAAATGAAGAAACCGAACATGTTCCAAAATGCAGTCCACTAGGAACAGATTAAGGAAAATATAAGAATGCACATGCAAATCCTTTTCCGTAACGATTAGAGGAAACACAAACTGCGTAGAAAAAAGAAAACTAGTTCAAGAGTTGAAAAAGATGAATATTGAGGTCCCACTTCGAGATTAATAAGGGAAATTCCCGAATTAAAATAGACCATTAGAGACCAATGTATAAAGACACCAGGAACAAAGAAGAAATACCCAAAAATGGTCAAAGTGGAAGGGAATCTAGTTGATCTTTTTGTTGGAAAGCTTATTTCACAAAAATATCATAATCATGGGAGTCCAGTCATTACTGTTTTTGTAAATGGTAAGGAAATATCTAATGTGTTGGTGGATCTTCATGCTTTCATCAATGTTATAACAACATATATGTTTAATATATTGTCTTTAAAATAATTACAACCAACCAATACAATTCTTTAATTAGCATATCAATCTATTATTGTACCATATGGAGTGATTGAGGATGTAATGGTGACAATTGAATCTTGGGAGTATCCCATCAATTTTATGGTCTTACACGCTAAATCACAGAAGTTAGGATATCCAGTCATCTTCAGAAGGCCATGGTTGGCTACTTTTATTGCATATATTGACTATAGGTCGAGAAAATGACCATTTCAAATGGGTGAAAATAAAAGAATATTTCATTGTATCTTCTGGCCCAGCCATATGTGGATGTTTGTAAACATGTATGGGTATATTATTTAGATACTAATCATTTGAGTTATTCTTAACTGGCCACCATTGCAATGAAAAATCACATGGAAGAAATTGTTGATTCATACACAATGTCTAAGGAAGAGGAAACTATTCCTAAGGAAATCGGAACTGAGGCTACGGGAATTAGAACCTAGGCTATGGAACCATCTATACTAAAAATAAAAAGATAATATTACCTTGGTAATTGACATTTCCAATTAAAATTCGAAAGACACTTATGTTTATCATGAGGAATGTACAGTCCATGATTTCTATTGTGCTTTAACTAAGGTTATGTCTCTTTTAAATATGACTATTTTTCACATGCTTCAGCCTCATGTTTGTCCCTTGAATTATTTAATTTCTGATGTAGATCTTGTTATTTTGAAAGATACCAAACAAATGAATATTACTTAGAGGCCAGCCACGAGACTAGGGTTGTAGAAATCTTGAGGAAGCATTCGCAAGATTTTGCTTGGGATTATACTAATATGAAATGGATCCATCCAAGCATTTGTACTCACCATATCTACACCAAGGATGTTAAACCTGTGAGACATCCATAATGAAGAATTAATCTAGCACTTAGAGATATAGTAAAAACTGAGATAGAAAAAATTTTTAAGGTAGGATTCATCTATACTATATCTGATAGTGAGAGAGTATCACCACTAGTTATAGTTCCCAAGAAAAAGGTAAATGAAGAATCTTTGTAGACTATAGGGAACTTAATAAAGCCACCAAGAAAGAACTACTTTCCCCTACCCTTCATCTATCAAGTTTTGGAAAATATTGCTGGTGAGAAATATTTCTCCTTCTTGGATGGGTTTAGTGGGTATAACCAAATTAGTATTGCACCTACTGATTAGGATAAAACCACCTTCACTTGTCCCTAGGGTACATTTTCATATAGATTCCTACCATTTGGGCTTTGTAATGCACCTGCTACTTTCTAAAGAGTAGTTTTGGCCATTTTTCATATCTTACAAATGATTGTGTTGAAGTTTACATGGACAACTTCACTGTCCATGGTTCCACTTTTGATGAATCTTTGAACAATATTGAAAAAGTATTAATTATATGTGAGCAGCAACAACTTTCCTTGAGTCATGAAAATGTCTCGATTATGGTTGATCAAGGAATTATCTTAGGTCATCATATTTCTGCCAAAGGGATATAAGTTGACCCCCAAAATTGAAGTAATTACTCGTTTCCTACGCCAACAAATAAAACTAACATTTAGAGTTTCCTTAGACATGTAGGGTATTATAGGTGGTTCCTCAAAGACTTTAGTAAAATTGTTGTGCCTATGTTTTCGTTGTTGACAAAAGATTATGTTTTTCAAATGGTCACCTCAATGTCGGTAGGCTTTTGAGATTATCAAAGAGAAGTTAAACACTGCTCTAGTCTTGAGAGGACTCGATTTGGGGGCATCCTTTCCATATTCACACCGATGCATATAATACAAGAATGGGAGTTATTCCTAGACAAAAGAATGAAGGAGATCAGATGTATTCCATTTATTTTATCAGCAAAATTCTGACCCCTATATAGATAAACTACACCACTACGGAAAAAGAAGTTTTAGTTGTTGTTTACTCTATGCATAAATTTATACATTATGTTATTGGATACAAAATATTTGTTTATACGAACCATTCGACCATAAGGTATTTGACAAAGAAACCAATAGTGGGAGGAAGTATTATCGATGGTTACTCTTGTTACAAGAATTTAACTTAAAAATATTGATAATCTAGGAAAGACTAACATTGTTGTTGATTTCCTTTCAAGATTGAATGTTTCAGGAGAATAACAAGTAGTCTAAGATCATTTTTCCAGATGAACACTTTTTTGCAATATCGACTCAAACCTCCATGGTTTGTTGATAATTAAAATTACCTAGCTACATGGAAGTTTCAAATTACTTTACCAATAAGGAGTGAAAGAGATTAGTTAAAAATATCTCAACATATAAATTATGTAATGGATTTTTTAATAAATGATGTCCGATATGGTTCTTTGCAGGTATGTTCGTGAGGATGAAGTATATGACATACTAATACCTTTTCATGATAAGCTTGGAGGAGGACATTATTCAAGTGAAGAGGACAATTCACATAGTCCCTAGAGCTGGGTATTACTGGCCTTCTCTTCACAAGTTTGTTAATAAGTACATGTGGCAGTGTGATGGATGTCAAATAATGGGAAAGCATACATTTTCCATGGAAATGCCTCTCAATCCTCATTCGGTCTTAGGACCATTTGAGAAGTGGGGTATTGATTTCATTGGACCTTTGATCCCCCATCCTTTGGGAAAGAGAACTTGTTGGTGTGCACTAATTATGTCACAAATTGGGCCAAGGTTAAAGCATCGACATCTCGCCAATGAAGATGTTGTAATCGAATTTTTGCACAACAAAGTGTTATGCTTTGAGATTTGGCCCCCTAGAGCTATTATATCTAATTAGGGACCTCAATTTGTGTCTAACATTAGTGAGGATTTCTTGGATATCTACCGAATCAAGCATTGGAATTCATCACCATATCACCCCTAATCCAATGGGTAGGTAGAAGATACAAATAGAGAGATGAATAATATTTTAACCAAAGTTTTCAATGCAGATAGAAAACATTGGGTACCAAAACTCCCAGAAGTGGTTTGGGCCTACAATACAATCTGAAAGACCACTACTTGTTTCTCCCCATATGAAATTTTGTATAGTAAGAATCCATTTTACCAATTGAGTTTGAATTGTAGACTTGGAGGACATCAATGGATGATGGCATGGATTTGGATGATGCACAATGTGAGAAAGTAATGCAACTGAATGAGATGGATGAAATGAGGATGGAGGCAAAAAAATACTAATATTCTTCAACATCAAAGAAAATATTGGCATGATGCTCGTATCAAATATAGGAAGTTCAATGAGGGATATTGGGTCTTACTTTTTGACTCAAAGTATCAACAGTTCAAAGGAAAGTTAAGGACAAGATGGTTGGGACCATACTAGATCGAACAAGTGTTTGATAACGGCTCTATGAGATTATTGCCAATTAATGGAGATAGAAGAAATATTTTGGTGAATGGACATAGATTAAGGATGTATCAGTGTCCTCTAGATAAAGAAACCTTCAACAAATATATGTTGTTATGCAAGGAAATGGATTCAGTGGAGGATCTTGTCTCTTCCCGTCATGAGTAGTCATTGTTAAATTTCAATAAATAAATATGATCATGCTTTCAATCTTATTTCCCTTAGATTGTATTTTTTTTGTTTGTTTCATTCTTTCAATAAACATGGACATGTTTATTGTTAGAATATATACTATTCACATTTTCTCTATGAGCGCAGGATGTGGAAATCTACGGATATCGAGGAAGCTGAGCTGGCAAGGGTAAGTGCATTTTACTTCACTACGGATATTAAATTTTTAATTACTTCCCCATCGCATTTACTTATCATGATTAAATCAATACATAATTTTCAATGCATTTATTGGGAATATCATTCAAAATCTTGTGACGTGGAGTGGGGTGTAATGAATCATAATTAGCAATGATACCACATGTGTCAAATTTCTAAGAAAAGGACAAGATGTTTTATAAGGACATGTGGCATTATTATTCAATATGATGGGGTGTGTGCCATAGGTTACATTAAAACTTCCCATGCATACTTGTTCTTATCAAAATTTCATGCCACTAATTTTACATCGACCTAAGGAAATTAAAATATTGTGGTATATTTCAAATTGTCACTTGTTAAACACTTCATGCCATTTCTCTATGAGTTTGAACACAACATTTTTCTTCTGCACAACTATCTAAATTCATCTATACTATGGGGTAGAAGAATAAATATGAACCAAAATATCTAGACCCTCTGATCTAGAATGCTATAATTTCCGAGGTATTTTATGATGTTGGCTAGTTATAATTTATTAGGAAATTCGAGGGCTTCGATGAAAATTTAGTTGATTAGTTTCTGATAACTTTTGAAGCCACCTACTATTGAATTGTGGGGAAAAGAGTAGAAATAAGTAGTGAAATTTTTCTAACCTATCTCGGTTTTCAGAATTAAGTCTCAAGGTTATGACAAATGCTCCTCTTAAAGACCTAATTCCCTTATTTCATGAGGATGATGAAGCTCTTCTAGAAGTAATCCTCACTTCATATGGTACTCAAAAGGGGATTAAGTGGGAAATTTTTCCTGGTATTTGGAAGGAAGTTGCTAAATGGGTCAATAGGTACTTTATCTATGACAAACAACTATCTGTGCTTAGAGGGGATTCACTGAATATTTTAATTCATTTGAAGAAAGTCCGCATAAACCTTGCACTTAGGGTAAATTTACCTTAATATTTAGCTGATGTAGTAATTAAAGTGGGAAAAAGATATAAAAATGGAGTTGGTAGGGATGCATTAAAACACCTAGGGCTTATTCAATTGATCTATTAACATTAGGTTTTCTACAAACCTCAAGAGAAGGATTGAACAAATAAGTGCAGGGGAGAGTTCAAAACAAAAGAAAATTAATAAGGGACAATCTCCCATTATTCGAACTAAGCTTGATTTGGTTCCTCGTCCTTCATAGGAGATTGTGGAAGAACCTAGCATGAGTTAGGATATTCCATCTTCTATGCCACAAAATTCTAAGGGTAAAATCACTTTATGAGTTCCTTCTTCTATTTCGTTGATGCCAAGAAGGTATTTAACTTTTCAGAGACCTGAAGTTTCCTGGCCAAAAGTTGTTCATGAAGATTCTACTCCCATTGTGGAGGATAAGGAAGAGTTTGGTACCTCGACTATCCTTGATGACAAATCTAAGGATGATATATTCACAACAACTATCCCTACAACATAGAGTCCATATATTTTTAGCTTATATATAAACCGAGTCGGGAGCTTCATAAATGCCTTTAGCACTAGATATATAGACCTCGATACTAGAATCTATTGCAATGGATATTGGTGGCCATGAATAATATGGAGATGATGTACTAAGGTGTTATCTGGATGAAATTTCCACCCGAAGGAAAATTTAAAAGGTATGTAAGAAACCAACTTATCTTTGCAAACTGCATTTACATAGAGAACTATAGAAAAAATTAGGTAAATTAATTCTTTGAAGGTAGAGGTTAAGAGTCTCAAGAGAAAAAGAGATATAGGCCTTAAATCATGGGATGATTTAAATTTTTTATCTATTCGAATAAATTATTTAAAAAGGAAAATAAAAAGTTAAAAGAGGAGGTTGAGAGTGCAAATGAGAAGAAGTTAGAATCTATTTTATACTTTGTTTGTTCATTGTCTTGTAAGCTTCGCCTATAGAAACCTTCTTCTCTCTATAACATGTTTGTCCAAGAGAAACTATATGATTGGAAATTAATGTGTAGTTAAGAACCTCATGAAGATCCTGATGGACAAACCTTTTTGTCAATTTATCAAAAGCAGACCTGAGATACAAACTCAACTGTGTGAATTCTACCTCCACGACATGATGGTCACCAATGTGCCCGATTTATTTATTAATCTATTTGTGGGATATTTTCAGTTGAAGGCCTTTCAAAGTATTTGTGTAGGAACCAAATTATATGGGGAAAAAACAAAAAAATCACTCAATAGGCTTCTATATTATGCCTACCCATCACAATGATGTGGCCATGAAGAAAATTTTCTGATCTCTTTATTATCGATTGGTGTTGGGAAAATGATTCAAAGATTCTACTAAAATGTGTGTAGGATTTTGAGGCCTATAATCAATAGAATTTTGGTGAAGGAAGATAGGTTTGTGATAGAATATGGGATACCTTAAAATTTCCATTAAAAAGGAGGGAATTTATCTCCCCTTAGAATCTTAGTTGGTGCATGTGGAGGGGTGATGTATTGGTTACAATAATTCAGCAATGATTGAGAAAAATGACAAGGAATATAAGTGATGAGTGGTTAGGAACACATGTGAGACCACATATTCTCCTAAATCTTATTAATACCTGACATAATAATGTTTCCCAGTCACATGATGCTTTCACAGCTTGGGTGGAAGTTATTTCCAACAATCATGGATGCAAGGGAACCAGGAAACAATATGCGAGATCAGTTTTAGGAATATGATATGGTACAAATGATTGGCCTTAGGATAGGAAAAGATGAGTTGCATAGGGACATGTAACATGTAACATAAAAGGGAGATGATGAGTGTACTAATTGAATTATTTATATCATCTATGTGATTATTGATTTGTCATTAAACATGATTAATTAGTGCATGGGGATGCTTTATATAGTTATATCCTAATAAGTTCAATGGATTTCTCTTGTTTTGTTTCATGAAACTTGTTAACCTTAGAATCTCTCACTAGTCACCTATTTGATTAAAATGTGGCAACATGTGTAGGATAATAGTGGACACTTACTACCAATGTTGGGAGTTGTAATCAAGGAGTCCAAGTCCGGAGGCGTCGTCCGGTCATGGAAGACTTTTTCCACCGACAACCTTTAAACATGGATTTTTTTAAAAGTTCCATAGGATTTAATTATATTTAATAGGTTTGTTAGTGAAATAAATCAGTACCTACACATTAGACATGATGTGTAACCGACTATTTCTATATATAATTCTCCTTGAAGAACAATTTAGTAGTTAGTTGATGTTGGGAATCGGTAATATAGTTTATAACACTTAGTATCTATTTTCCAGTTATGTATTGAGTATGTTATGGAACTTTTCTAAATCAATATATTAAAAATTGTTTTGAATATCCTATGGAGTTGAGATTACCTGTTAGTGCAAATTCACAGCACCCCCAAAATGACCTTCAGATCTACTATTGGGAAATGGTCAATTTGGTGTGAATGCACAACATGGAGTTTTCCCTAAGTGTGGGACCTTGCAAATTGGGAAAACTCTCTAGATTGAAGTTGGTTCTTAATCCTCTATTTAGGTGTATGCATGCAATTTTTTTAGAGGTTCTAATTCAAAATTCCTACTCTAAAACTACCAAGGAGACAGGGTTTAGAGAAAACATGGAAATGGAAACAAAACTAAGCAAAAATAGAACGGTGATACACCAAAGGAGTGCTGGACTTCTTGCTTCACAAAATAGATATAGATCATGGAAATGTAGCATCAAAACATGCACAAATTGATAAAATATAATGAAATATATTAAGACAATAATAAACGCATGAGAGGATTGGAAAATCATTCACAAAACATGCATTATCATTCCCAAGTTTGATACAATGCATCACACTAGTAGAGAGGAAAAAAGCATGTTGCAGTCTTCATGGGAGGTTTGAAACTCCTTCAAATCTTCCTGCTAATAAGAAAAGAAGAGCTTGTAGAAGTAAGAACATCTAACCATTACAAAATGAGCCAAAATTGGCTTTATACAATGAAGCAAAACAAAGAAAGGTGAAAAATGCGGGAAAATTGATTCAACATCTCCAACCACCAACAAGATTCATTAAAACAATAAGGGCACCCTCAGAAATCCATTTTTGATGCATTTGGCCATGCTGGAGAAGAAATGAGCGCCATACTTCATCAATTTTGGTGGTTGGGGTCGGTTCTACATTTTTTCCCATGCTAGAGACATTTCTTCAATTTTCTCCCTCTAAATTTTCCCAAAATTCAAAATTGAGGGGTTCATCATGTAGACGGAATTGATATATTTCCAATGGTACCAAATTTGATGAATTTTTACCACTCGATTGAAAGATATGACCTTTTGAAATTATATTGCCAAATTAGGGCAAAAAATGGCTTCGTGGGGCAAAATCCTAATTTTCCCTCTTTTTTCAAATTGGGAAAATTTCCCAAAAATCTCTGCACCCCACTCCTCCTATGACACATGGTGCCCTTTGGTTGATCCATGGCTTCAAAACAACATTTTTCCCCTTTTCACAAAAATGGAAAATTTTTCCAAAATCTCCGTAAGCCCCTGGTCGAGGACACGTGGCATCATTTCATTAGTTGTGGGCCTTAAGAAATTTGTTTTCCTTTCTCTTTGTCAGATTTGCAAGCCTATTTTTGAATTTAACCTTTTTGCCCCAAAAGCTAAGTGCCAAAATTTTCTCCCTGGCCCCGTGAGTGCGCTTCATTCCTTCTTCGAGCCTGTGGGCTAAAATTTTCCTTTGTGCCTTTTAACCCCAAATTTATTTCCGCGCCTCGCCAACCCACCAATTTCCTTTGGAAAAATTTATTCCTCCTCTCCATCAACTCCGAGACTCCTGGAAATTTTTCCTCCTTACCTCCATAGGCCTGCCCAAGGCAAATTTTCATTGTTAACTCCGTCAAGCCATAACTTGAAAGATACAAGGAGTTAGGAGGATTTCCTTTCCTTTTACGGAAAGGGGAAAAATTATCTATCTAATGAAGCAATACCTATAGAATTTTGAGTCCCTAAAGTGTGCGAAAAATCCATTTTAAGTACCAACAAAGGAAAAAGAGAAGGAGTTAGCCAAAATAAGCATGGGCTTATTTTGGATAACAATTTTTTGGCAACTCAGAGGGGTCATCTGCCTGCTAGATGAAAGTACCAACTACCTTGAAGCATCCATTGGGCATGGAGTCATGATATATAGAATGAAAAATAATCTTCACTTGAAAAATTTCCCTTTTAAGCCTCTGAAAACCAAACGAAGGCGGTTGTGTCCAAATGCCAAGACAATGCACTGTGCAAGAAAAAACTAGCACCACAAAAACTATGTACAAAATTGAAAATCATACATACCCCAAGTGGGATATGCAGAGTGTGCACAAGCACTTATTCTACTGAAAGAAAACCTACGTACTCTACTCTAACTAGAAGTAAAGGTGAGCTAAACAAACCCTACAATTGGTTGGGAGAAGTAGCTTCCCTTTCTCAAGAGAGGAAACCATGTAAATGATTTGATACTAAATATAGCTGCCTGTGTGAGTTAAAAATGACTCTAAACCTTTTCTCCACCCAAATCATCAAGGTGTCAACATTAATGGGAAGTACCTCCTCAAGCTGACTGGAAATGGACTTTTGGAGGTGTTGATGATGAACCATGGTACTTTGATGTTTACCCTCATGCCCTAAAGTAGGCATGACTGGTTTTGGCTTCTCCCATGGCTCTAATGAAGCCAAGTAGATGATTGGGAAAGGTCTAATCCTTTAGATGTGCTCATAGTTCTGAATTTCAACTCCAAGAATGGAGCCTTCTTGTTGACCCTCGTAGATGGATGGTGTGGAAGAGGTGATGGAATCCTCCTACCTTTTCTCTTCCTCCTCTTTTGGAGAACATGGAAGATCAAGATCTTCCAACCATGGTTCCAGAGGGCTGTTATGAAATGTAGGCTATTGTTCTTGAATGTTATCCTCCATGGCAGTAGGATCATGTGCTTGGAAGGATGAATATAGAGTAAAAATGATGTTATCTCCTTGGGATCCTCTCCATCAAGATAGTCCTCCAAGTCAGCATGATAATCGCCTTCTTGATGTCCCGTAGGTGCTCAACCTCCTCCATGGTGTCCTTCAAATCTGAAATTTTCTCACCATGGTTCCCCTCATCTTTAAACATGAAGTTTGAAAGATAAAACTCTTCCTCAACATCAGAGCTTGAAGGGGATGAAGTGGGAGGAAGAATTGAAGGTTCTTTTTGGCCTACTCCACACTTAGAGCCTCTGAAACTGTATGGTCCTCCTCCATAGCTGGAATGTACTCCTCTTATTTTGAATTAGGAGTATCTCCTTCTTCCCCTTATTATGCTATATCTTGAGCTTCCACCACTTACAACTTGACCTTAGCCTCCTCCATAGGCTTAACCAACAAGCGAACCTTTGAAAACTCAAATTTAGTAGCCCAACTCTTCATATTTTCTATCATTTCTTCTCTGTTGGGTTCCTCTGTTTGATGTTCTCCTTGGCTAGTTTTTTTATTGTTTTCTTCCCAACATGGACTTGGGAAGGCAAGAAGAGTGGTGGGTGGGGAAGGCATTTATTTTGGCTCTTGTAGAGGGGAATTGGATTTGGAAGGGAAAAGGGCAGAAGAACTGAAATGGGATGGAAGACTAGGGGATGGAGAAATGGAACCAACATTTGGAGCAGTAAACCCGACAACCTTGGAAAGTGGAGCTTGGGTTGAGATGGTTTTGCTTGAGAAAGAGAAAAATAAAATCTATGAGATGGTGGACCTACCCATTGATAAGGTTTTCTTGACTCCAACTCATAAGCACATATCTCTTCAATCCATTGTGAAAGTTGGGGCAGCATCTCCACCATGAAGTCCAGCTTCTCCGAGGGGTGAAATGTGTTGGAAAAAGGCCACACCATGGACAAGGTGCCCTACAACCAATTCTGAAAGCCTTCATTTGAGTTGTTGCTCTAGATTGCACCATGTTTTCCTCCATATTTTGGATCTTCTCCAGAAAATGTACATTTTCTTCTTGACTACCCTCACAATCTATGTACCCTTCTGCTTGACATGCTTCATAGCCAAACTAACTTTGGCATTACTCAAACGGGTATGCATATTGGTTTTTAATTTGACAAAAATGTTGATCTAGAGGATTTTAAAAATATGTTGGAGGTGGGAAACATTGTTGTTGTTGTAACAAATGCAAATTCCATGGGGAAAATGAAGTCATGATTGCACAACTTCATGGGATGAAAGAAGAATGAAGAGATGGAAGGGAAATGGAAGGAAAAATGAATGAAAATGAAAGGAAAGAAGGTCTGCAACTTCAGAGATGGGTTGTTAATCAAATGGAGTTGCTAGATGTGCTTGAAAGTGCCTCCAAAGGCTGAAATTTTAAATAGGAACACATTAACCTGCAAAAAATGAAGTGGAAGACCTCTTGGTCCCATCAGGTGTGCCAAAAATGTTAGTGGTGCATGGTGGTGTTGGATTTGTTGTTTTTTGCATGAGACACTAAGAGAACATGAAATATCTAACCCTAGTCTCCCATCGAGTGTGCCAAAACTATTAGTGCAAATTCACAGCATCTCCAAAATGATCTTGGATATGCTATTGGGAAATGGTTAATTTGGTGTGAATGCACAACATGGATTTTTCCCTAAGTGTGGGATCTTGAAAATTGGGAAAACTCTCTAGATTGAATCTGGTTCTTACTCCTCTATTTAGTTTTATGCATGCAATTTTTGTAGAGGTTATAATTAAAATTTCCTACTCTAAAATGACCAAGGAGACAGGGCTGAAAGAAAACATGGAAATGGAAACAAAACTAAGCAAAAATAGAATGGTGATACACCAAAGGAGTGCTGGACTTCTTGTTTTACAAAATAGACACAGATCATGGAGATGCAACATCAAAACATGCATAGATTGCTAAAATATAATGAAATATTAGAAGACAATAATAAACGCATGAGAGGATTGGAAAATCATTCACAGAACATGCATTATCATTCCCAAGTTTGATACAATGCATTACACTGGTAGAGAGGAAAAAACATGTTGTAGTCTTCATGGGAGGTCTGAAACTCCTTCAAATCTACCTACTAAGGAGAAAATAAGAGCTTGCAGAAGAAAGAACATCCAACCATTACAAAATGAGCCAAAATTGGCTTTATATGATGAAGCAGAACAAAGAAAGGTGAAAAAATGTAGGAAAATTGATTCGACATCTCCAACCACCGACAAGATTCATTAAAATAGAAAGAGCACCCTCAAAAATCCATTTTTGATGCATTTGGCCATCTTTGGAGAAGAAACGAGTGCCATACTTCATTAATTTTGGTGGTTGGGGTCGATTCTACTTTTTTCCCATGTCGAGACATTTCTTCAATTTTCTCCTCCAACTTTTCCCAAAATTCAAAATTGAGGGGTCCATCGTGTAGAGGGCATTGATAGATTTCAATGGTACAAAATTTGATGAATTTCGACTTTGGATTGAAAGATATGACCTTTTCAAATTATGTAGCCAAATTAGAGCAAATTAAGGAAAAAAACAAGTTCATGGGGCAAAATCCTGATTTTCCCTCTTTTTCAAATTGGGAAAATTCCCCAAAAACTCTATGTAGCCCATTCCTCCAATGACATGTGGTGCCGTATGGTTGATCTGTGGCTTCAAAACAACATTTTGCCCCTTTTTCGCAACAATGGAAAATTTTCCCAAAATCTTCGCGAGCCCACTGGTCCGAGGACATGTGGCATCATTTCATTGGCTGCGGACCTTAAGAAATTTCTTTTCCTTTCCCTTTATCAAATCCATAGGCCAATTTTCAACTTTAACCTTTTCACCCCAAAATATAAGTGCCAAAAATTTCTCCATGGCCCCACGAGTGTGCTTCATTCCTTCTTCGGGCCTGTGGGCTAAAATTTTCCTTTGTGCCTTTTAACCCCAAAAGGGGTAAGTGAAAAATTTATCTCCATGCCTCCACCAACCCACCAATTTCCTTTGGAAACATTTCTTCCTCTGCTCCCCTAGCCCAAGAATCCTTGGAAAATTTTCCATCTTACCTCTGCGGTCATGCCAGGGAAAATTTTCACCGTTAACTCCAGAGCCATAAATTGAAAGATACAAGGAGTTAGGAGGACTTCCTTACCTTTCTCGGAAAGGGGAAAAAAATTCTATCGATGAAGCAATACCAAGAAAATTTTGTGTCCCTAAAGTGTGTGAAAATCCATTTTCAGTACCAAAAAGGAAAAATAGGAGTTAGCCAAAATAAGCCTGGACTTATTTTGGATAACACTACCTCCATCCTAAGCAAGAGAAAAGGCCCACTCAAACAAGGGAACTGGAGGAGTTTATGTTTATGCATACTCAAGGTTTCTAATAAGGTACAGTTTGAATGCAATTATGTATTTCCTTTACTCCAATTTCCATTTAGTGTGTGTTATTTCCTTTCATGAAATTTCAATTATGAGTGTTTCATTTCAATTCTGTAATTTCAATTCGAGTGTGTGTTTTTGAATTATATTATATTGATTTGGTGTGTGCATTTCAATTCTAACAAAGCATTTCCATTAAATGAATTTCATTACGGTAATGTTGTTTCAGTAGTTTAGCATTGCATTTTCATAGATTAACAAAGACAAAGAGAAACATAATAACCAAAAACCCCCAAAAGGAACCACTAAACAACTAAGTTTCATAGAGCTTCATTTCATACATCCTTGGACAAATAGCCTTGGTTTTATAGTGACACTAGAAGATAATCTATTAGTTAAATGATTAGATAACACAATGAACCATCACTTGTCTTTATTTTTGTGTTGCATCCTTCTTGTTCCAACATACAACCCAAGATAAGGAAAACTATAGATATTAGAAAAATCACCTTGTGTATAAGGTATCCTATTCAAAAATACTAAAAATCATAAAATACACTAATCGTAAAAATATAAAATAATATAAAAATAAAAACTAAAAATATGAAACCCCGAAAAGACTAAAAAGATGCCTCATCACTCATTTACTAATCCTCACCCACTTACATTTCATTTTGTCCATCCCACCTACCCATCCTCACCCATTAATTCACTATGGACTCTTATCATTCGGGTGTGATTCATTTTCAACATCACATGGTAAGTCATCTCACTTAGGTGAGGTCAAAGTTCTAGGTCTTACTGGGGGTGTCATAGGGGCCATCATCAGATTCCTTACATGTCACTTCATCTTTACGTCATATGGGAGTTACTTCCCATTACGGGAATGTAACTCCCCTTCTCCACTTGAGAAGTCATGATTATAGGCACTAGGGGTTACACAACACCCCATATTTATACCCCTTATCCTTTTCATATCTATGAGGATTGACTTATGAGATTTTCCCCTTTTCAAATATTTGTATGTACTTCATGTTTGATTTCCACTCCCATACAACCTCGTCACATTTTTGGAGTGTAACTCATTCAATGTTTGCATTATCCCGCATGATCCTAGTACTTCATGTTTTTACATTCATCATCATTGTATTAGAACACACATTGTGGGATCCACGCTACTCACTGTATACCATTTATCTCTTGTTATTTTTTCATGATTATCAAGTTTCTTGTGTGTTTATCTTAATGTTTATTCCATATGTTCTTTACTTACACTGATTTGAGGTTTTACATCTTATTTTTGGCTTCTAGTTCATGATTTTTAGTGTTCATGATTTTCCAAGCCTTTCATTCAATTTTATAGTTTCAGATTGTAGTTAAGAGGTTTCATATTAGTGTTTCATGCTAGTTTTGTGCATTTTTGAAGTTATTAAAGTGCTATTTGGACCCAACTCAGCCCCAACTTCTCAAGTTGGGCACCAAGATGCCCCAACTATCTGACTTGACACTCCTCTAGCTTGTGCACATTTCATTTTTACATTGAGGTTTGGTTGAGGTCTTCGACCATTCAACCTGTATGGTTTTCTTCGTGCCTGCATTCATTGGTTCTTATGATCCAACCTATGCTTGGCTTGCTTCAGACCTTGCATTCGGTTTTGATTACCCCTTGCACGTATCCTACTCAACCTATATTTTTTGGAAGTTGAAATTTTCTCCAACTTTATGCACCTTCTATTTGGCTCTATCTCAGAACCCTATAACCTTGGTTGTCACTACTTCCATCCTTCTCTGTGAGATTTGTGCACTAGTTTCTCACCATGTTTCTCTTCTTGAATAGTATTTTTCATCCCTCTAAACTCTTCTAGATGCTTCATCTTCTCGGAATATACGTACATTTACACTGATATTTGCATCAAACCTCAAGTTTTCATTCTTTCTCACACTTCTCACATCTCGTGTTTCATGAGTTCCTTATCTCAACCATGACACCCAAAGGTTGCTCTAGCCAACTCAAGCCCGACATGACCTTGTCAACTCTTCACACCCTACAACTCGATCACTACCAGCTCACCTCCTCAATGGTCAACTTGACATTGGCACATGATTCTCTACAACTCTTGGTGTGTTGTTTAACTCAGTCACAAAACCGCTTGGCCTTGATGCCTTTCTTCTAATTATTTCATTAGTTAGCTCACTGTGCCACACTTAAACTCACATAGACCTCTTCAACATCTCTAACTCAGCTACCTATGCTTCTAACTCATTCTTGACTTAGTTATAGCTCCAAGTATTTTATTCACTCACTCTGTGTCCAAAATGCCTCTAAGCTTAGTGCATGACCCAATCTCTCTATAGTACCCTGACTCGTTCACCGACTCCGAGTTGATACATAGCTCATCTAAGCTCATTGACCCGCCTCGTCAATGACTCCATCCAATATCCCCGAGCTCACCAATCTTCTCTTCTACATAACTTGCCCACTAGCTCACCGAGCTTTCACCGAGCTACTCACCCATTGAGCTCTTAGGACTCCCCATTACCCTATTTTGAAATTTTTTCCAAATTTTCCCACTTTTTAAAAATTAGTGCATCTAATTAATGGGGAAAATTATTTTTCCGGCTCCCGTGATAGGGTCTTTGGGATGTTCGGGAAACTTTTCTAGCTCATTGCATTGTAATTCTCCTCTTTGCTTATGGCTAGTGAGTGTGTCCGCCAAAACTTTGTGACAAGAGATCCTTCTTTTTCATGATGTGAGACACCTTCTATCACATTGAGCAAGATTTGTAACCTTGTGTTGCTTACGCCTTTTTGTGATTTATTGTGTGTTGTTCCTCTACTTCCAACTATGACATATTTTTTCCTCCACTCTTGCACGAATTGTTTCCAACTAGAAGGTGAGTAGTCAACCATCCGACATCACATGAACACAACCTATTTTAGTCTTGCACTACTTATAAATTTCCTCAAACAGGGGGGTTATCACTATTTCTCAGGTGTTTTATTACATGTAGATGTATTCTTAACTGATTTTGACACCTTTCTACATTTTTTTATCCACACACCTTCTTCTCATACACCTTTCACTTCTTTCTTCCACATCATAGAGGATACTCTTTCTAGACTTTAGCATCATAGGGTTTCCCTATAGCCTCTTAAACTTCTTCTTGGGAGAGAGAACTACACATCATGGTGTGCTTCTATGGAACATGACTTTTCCTACGAGGGTATTTCATAATTTCTACATGGGCGATTCTTGTACTCCACCGATTCAAGTTGTATTGAGGACTATCTGAACACATGTGACCATGTTGTTGGTCACTTGATATTGTAAGTCACGAGCCCTCTCCTCTTTCACGTGGCAGATTAAAATCCTCCCCATACCATTTAGAGCATCTTTCATTCTTTATTCGGAGACCCTTAACATTTATTGTTTTTTTTTGTTGTTGATACAATGTATCCTCTTATTCTATATGTGATGACATTTCTGCTAAAACATATTCACTTTTTTATACTTCTAATGATGAGAGTACTACTATTGACTCCTCTCCTCCCTCTGTCACCTTTCCGAGCATGTCAACACTCCTCCCTTCCCATCAAATATCAAGCAATCCCATTTTAAAATTCATACAGTCATTACATCTACCTCCTTTATAATTCTAGTTTGTGAGGTCCTTTCCAATCATCTTCCTTCAGTTGATGATTCATACCTATCGACACCGATATTCTAATTTTAGATCCCCCTCCTTGGGGACGAGTATTTTCCTAACCTTGTTTTTCTTTTTTTAGTACCTACTTATGATGTAGTATAGGTTCCTCACTCTTCTATAGGTGTTACACATGATTTCTTCATCTCCCTTGTTGGGAGTGCTGCTTTTGGGACTCTTATCACTTTCAATTTTGAGGAGATCATCACTCATCCACCCTTGTTTGTGGATCCTCTTTCTATTATGGGGTTTTTTCCATTTCCTTCACTATAATCATTCATCCTTTCAATGTATGTTCCTCTCTCACACTCACGATAGTTCTCGCGCTCGTGGCACTACCTTTGGTTCCTTGGTGTTCATTTTCTAAACCTATGTCACACTTTCGTGGACCAAATTCAAAGTTATTCACACTTCTGCTATGTTCATCTTCCTTTACAGAGTGGAAGGACTTCCAATACTCCATTTTTATCCTTCTTAATAGCATGCATACATTTTGGTGTGGGTGGCTCTTCTTCAGTTCATATGTAAAGGATCACATCATTGACAATATTCTTTGAGAATTCCTAGAGTTTCGTGAGAGTTAGGATCCATCCATAGCATCTTTTGCATTCCTCTCGTCTCCCTCTTCTCCTCTCTTCTTCTTTGTGATATATTTCCCTTTTGTACATGGGTACCTTATCATGATCCTCTATTTTTGGGACCCATTTGTTGCATCTTTCTTTTATTAGATATTTTTTCCATCTCTTATGGTGGATATTTATCCCACTGAGTTTTCCTTCACTATTTGAGATCCTTGTTGTTCATGTGTGCCTCATCGGGATTTAGTGTTGAGAAAAATTTATCCTTCATGAATTTCCACCTCATCCTAAGTTACGATGAATGGGGGTTTTGACTTGAGTCATTTTCCACATCATGTGGAATTTCATCTCATTCGGTGAGGTCATAGGTCTATGTCTCACATGGATGTCATATGGGTCATCATAATATTCCTTACTCATGATTTCATGTCATTGCGTCATTACATCATATGGGAGTTACTTTCCATTCTAGGAATGTAACTCCCCTTCTCCACTTGAGAAGTCATGATTGCAGGCACTAGGGTTACACAACACCCCCTATTTGTACCCCTTATCCTTTTCAGATCTATGAGGATGGACTTATGATATTTTCCCCTTTTCAAATCTTTGCATTCACTTCAAGTTTGATGCTCACTCCTATGCAACCTCATCATGCTATCGGAGTTCAACTTGGTTGATTTTCACGTTATCCCACATGATCCATGTGCTTCACATTTTTACATTATTTGTCAATCATATCACCTACCTATGCACATTGTATCCATATGTGTCACAATATCCTATGTACTCAAAAACTATAAAACACCACTCACCCCCATCATTTCACCCTCTTAGCCTCTTGAATATTTGTGAACTTGATACCATCCTTGATTTTTTACTTATTTTCTCACATAGTTTGGTATTAGATGTTTTCAAGAGGTGAAGGTGGATCACAAAGGACTAGTACAACTCGCGACATCACTCTTTTGAAAATATTTTAGCATAGATGTCATTCATACCCATGAATGACATGCAACCTCCCTACAATTTTTAGTGAATTGTATCCACATACAATTTGTGATTGATTTTGGTATATAATTAATTTTATGCATTTATTTGTCATTTTGTTTACAATAAAATGCATTTTATCTCCATTAATGGTTAGGTATATGAGAGGTAGGTCCCTAACCACCAAAAATAAATGATATTTTTGTAAGTGTGTCTCGTGTGTAGGTTTTAAATTCAAATCAATAATTTTACCCACTTTATTCATTGAAAGAACATATGAATGTCCTTCTCTTTTCAATAGAAGTGTTAACCAAAATAAGCTCCCTCTTATTTTGGGTTAACTTACTCCCTTTTTTGTGCCTCAGTCCAAATTTCAAAAAGTTCAGGCACTCAAGGATTTCTAGAAAATACTCCATCAGATAGAGAATTTCTTCCCCTTTCCAGAAAGGTAAAGAGCTCTTTCTAACTCCTTGTATTTTTTGAGTTATGGCTCGATGGAGTTAGAAGGGAAAATTTTCCCAAGGTGGACTGTGGGGCTTGGGAGAGATGTTTGCCAAGGAATCTTAGGTAGCAAGGGGAATCGGAGGAAAAATTGAAAATTTTCCCTTTTGTCAAAAAGGCAAAAATTAAGTGTTGAGCTGGCACATCAAAAAGCTAATGCAGGTCGGTGGACCTTCGGAGGCAAATGAGATTTTTAACTTTTTGTCAAAAAGTGTAAAATGGAAAAAAGGAGCCCCTGCCTCTGCTGACCCAAATGGATGCCACGTCATTAGAGGATTTTCGGAGAAAAGTTCAAAATTTTCTCGAGCTATTTTTTGCCGAAAACGTTAAGGAAAAACTCAGAAGGCCATATCTTTTGATCCAAAGCTCTATTTTTGACGTTCTTGGTACCAATGGAAATATCTGAAGATTCTCTTCATCATGGAGTCTTTGATTTTGTATTTTGGTAAATATTTGGGGGATAAATTTACAAAACACATTTTGGCATGGAAAAGACAAAAACCAGTTCCAACCACCAGATTTAATGAAGTATGGGTCATTTTCTTTGGTCTGTGAAGTAGATACATGGAATTATGAGATTTTGCATCGAGCCCATCAATAGAGGAAGAATTAAAACACATTTTGAAAAGTGGTTGGAGTAGATCCCACATTTTTTCCTCTCTTCTCACATTTTTTTCTATAAAATGTAAACAGAGGCACATAATTAGTGGTTGTTCATTTTTCTTCTCTGCCTCCCCTTCTTTTCTTCCCAAGGTCAAAAATGGAGTTTGAACCTCCTCCCTACTTTGTAATGGTATTTTTGCCTCTTTCTGTGAAATGGTGCACTATGTAAATCTGGAGCAATAAAAATGTGTTTTTGTGATGCATTTGTCCATCCTTTGCTCATTTTATTGCATCTTCTTGCCTCTCTTCATTGTAGGGTATCTATGCATGTTTTGAATGTTCATTTGCAGATCTGGGAGTTGTGTTCATGGGGTTTTGGAACATTTTCTATGTGAATCTGATCTATGGTCTGTGATGTTGTTGTCCATCCTTTCCATTGCTCACCTCTCTTTGTTCCATGGTAGTTTAGTAGATGATCAACACTTTCCTTCTTTGGTATATCACTGTTTTAGTGTAGGCTCTATTTTTTCTTATTTTCTTTCTCTCTTTGTCTTCTTGGAATTTAGATTAGGATTAGATTATCTTTCCTGCACTGGAATAGCTTGTGGTAGGTAGTTTAGGAAGAGGAACCAACCTTCTCTAGAGAGCTTTCCCACTTTTGCAAGGTCCCACACCTTGGGGAAAGTTCAATGTTATGTAATCACACCAGATGATTTTTCCTTAGAAAAGAAGATCCATAACTCATTTTGGGGTCTTTGTGATTTAACGCTAAAAGTTTTGGTATGCTTGGTGGGACAGTTTGAATCACCTTATCACTTCATTTCATCAGTGATCGATGTGCTCTTGGTGAATATTTCAGCCTTTGGAGCTACTTTCAAGACCATATGATGACTCCATCTGGTCAACAACCCATCCTCTAAGTTGCAAGCCTTCTTCCCATCCATTTCCACCCATTATTTCTTCCATCTCCTTCATCTTCTTCAATCCCATGAAGTTGTGTAATCATGACTTCTTTCCCACCATGGAATTATCATTTGTAGCAATATATCTATTTCCCTCCATCTCCACAATTTCAAAATCATCCTCCAAATTAGTTTTATAAGCCCCATTATCTCGAAAATCAATACTTTCCCCTTTTTCTAACCAAAATGTTTATGAAGAATAGGTTTATGTAGATGATGGTGGAAAATCCTTGGCCAAAGCTGATTTTGAGAGGAAGATACAAAAGATTGAGATGGAAATGATGCAGCTTAGAGTCAAGTGCTCCATAATGGCAGCTGAAGTTGGCTACAAGGCCCCTTGTCCATGGGTCGGCTTGTACTAGGTTGGTTTAGCACCCAACACAAGCTACACCTCATCACTGAGATGTTGCCCCAGATTATAGAATGGGAAGAAGGAATGGAGGCTCAAAATCATGGTTTTCATCCCTTCTGTATCCATCCTCCCATTTTCTTCCAAGTCCCCTCTACCTAGTTGTACCATAAATGAATAGCCCCCTACCAATGCGCCCTCCCAGCCAATGTCATCATGTTTGATGACTACAGGACAATTGAAGAATGACATGACTCATACGACTCAAATTTGGAAGAGGAAATCATATAGGTTCCTATTCTAGACAAAAATTAGTTAGCTCCAGAGGGTGCGGTTCTGGAGGAGAACCATATGGTTTCAGAGGAAACAAGTGCAAAGAAAGCCATAGAAGAACCTAATGTTGAAGAGGAGTTTGAGATTTCAAACTTCATGTTTGAAGATGAGGGGAACCATCATGAGAAAATTGTAGATTTGGAGGACACCATGGAGGAGGTCAAACACATGCATCAAGAGCCCGAGGAGTCGGATTATCTATCTGACTAGGAGGATTTTATTGATGGAGAGGATCCCAAGGAGATAACATAATTTTCTCCCCCATCATCTACCTTCCAATAACAAGATTCTTATACCATGGATGAGAACATCCAAGGACAACAACTTGCATCTCATAATGGCCCTCAGGAACCAAGGTTGGAGGATCTTAATCTTCCATGTTCTTCTCAGGAGGAGGAAGGAAACAATGAAGACCCCATCTCTCCCACACCATCCACTCAAGAAGGTCCATAGGAAGACTCCATTCTTGGAGTTGAAATTTAGAGTAACGGGCACATCCATTGGATTAGACCATGCCCAATTAGGTACTTGGCTTCATTGGAGCCAAGGGAGAAGCCAAAACCAGTCATGCCCACTCTAGGGCATGAGGATGAGCTACAAAGTACCAAGGATCAGCTGCCATACCTCTTCAATCCAAATGCAGAGAAACTAAAATAGGTATTGGATTTGTCTTTAGTTGATACTTTGGTCATTTGGGTGGAAGATCAGCTTGTAGTTAGTTTTTCACTCATCCAACCAGCCATGTTCAGGGCTAAATCAGTTGCATGGCTGCCATTTTTGAGGAAGGGAATCTATTTCTCCCTGCCAGTTACAGGTTTTGTTTGAGTTCCCTTTTCTCTTGGTTAGAGTAGTGTAGGTAGGTTTGTTTTCAGTAGAAGAAGTGCTTTTGCACACTTTGCATGTTCCATTTGGAGCATGTATGATTTTTAGTTTGTATATAGTTTTTGGTGTTGTATTTTTCTTATGTACGAGTCCATTTCAGTTGGCTTTTGGTGAAGATCAACTCCAATTTTCAGTGGGTTCCCAAGTGATTCAGAGGTCATATTTTCAGAGTTAGATCAAAGAATTGGTTATCAGGCTTGACTCCATGCCCAATGGATGCAACTAAGGCCACTGATCATTCATCTAGCAGGTAGATGACCCCTGTGAGTTGCCAAAGTTGTTAACCAAAATAAGCTCCCTCTTATTTTGGGTTAACTTACTCCCTTTTTTTTCCTCAGTCCAAATTTCACAAAGTTCAGGCACTAAGGGATTTCTTGAAAATAATCCATCAGATAGATAATTTCTTTCCCTTTCAAAAAGGTAAAGAGCTCTTTCTAACTCCTTGTATTTTTTGAGTTATGGCTCGGCAGAGTTAGAAGGGAAAATTTTCCCAAGGCGGACTTGTAGGGCTTGGGAGAGATGTTTTCCAAGGAATCTTGGACTGGTGGGGAATCAGAGGAAAAAGTGAAAATTTTCCCTTTTGTCAAAAAGGCAAAAATTAAGTGTTAAAGCGGCACATCAAAAGCTAATGCAGTCGGTGGACCATCGGAGGCAAATGAGATTTTTTGACTTTTTATCAAAAAGTGTAAAATGGAAAAAAGGAGCCCCTACCTCTACCAACCCTAATGGATGCCACGTCATCAGAGGATTTGTAGGAGAAAAGGACAAAAATTTCCAGAGCTATTTTTTGCCGAAAACTTTAAGGAAAAACTCAGAAGGCCATATCTTTTGATCGAAAGCTCTATTATTGATGTTCTTGGTACCAATGGAAATATATGAAGATTATCTTCATCATGGAGTCTTCGATTTTAGATTTTGGTAAATATTTGGGGGAGAAATTTGTAAAACATGTTTTGGCATGGAAAAGACAAAAACCAGTTCCAACCACCAGATTTAATGAAGTATGGGTCATTTTCTTTGGTCTGCAAAGTAGATACATGGAATTATGAGCTTTTGCATCAAGCCCATCAACAAAGGAAGAATTAAAACACATTTTGAAAAGTGGTTGGAGAAGATCCTTTGTTTTTCCTCTCTTCTCACGTTTTTTCTATAAAATGTAAACAGAGGCACATAATTAGTGGTTGTTCATTTTTCTTCTCTACCTCCCCTTCTTTTCTTCCCTAGGGTCGAAAATGGAGTTTGAACCTCCTCCCCTGCTCTGTAATGGAATTTTTTTCCTCTTTCCCGTGAAATGGTGCACTGTGTAAATATGGAGCAATAAAAACATGTTTTTGTGATGCATTTTTCCATCCTTTGCTCATTTTATTGCATCTTCTTGCCTCTCTTCATTGCAGGGTATCTGTGCATGTTTTGAATGTTCATTTACAGATCTGGGAGCTGTGTTCATGGGGTTTTGGAACATTTTCTGTGTGAATATGATCTATGGTCTGTGATGCTGCTATCCATCCTTTCCATTGCTCACCTCTCTTTGTTCCATGGTAGTTTAGTAGATGATCAACACTTTCCTTCTCTAGTGTATCACCATTTTAGTGTAAGATTTGTTTTTTCTTGTTTTCTTTCTCTCCTTGTCTCCTTAGAAGTTAGATTAGGATTATATTAGCTTGCCTGCACTGGAATATCTTGTGGCAAGTAGTTTAGGAAGAGGAACCAACCTTCTCTGGAGAGCTTTCCCACTTTTTCAAGGTCTCACACCTTGGGGAAAGTTCAATGTTATGCAATCACACAAGATGATTCTGTCTTAGAAAAGCATATCCATAACTCATTTTGGGGTGTTGTGATTTTTCTCTAAAAAGAAGTTTTATCCCATTTATTTAGTAACATTGATTTGGATATTTTTATATTGACTAATACATCTTACAAGTGATATAAATTTATGCATAAATTGTCATATAGTTAATCAATTTTGTTTTAAAGGGAAAATAAAGCCATTACAAAAGATATATTACTTATTTAAATCAATAGGTTGATAAAATAAATTATATATGAAAGATTTGAAATGTAAGATATAATCAATAACAGGATTATTCTTTCCTTGATGCAAAGAAGTTAAATGTTCAAATTTAACTTTAGGACCATTTCTAGAAATAAAATGTCTAAGAAATGCTTCATCTACAAAATTAACCAAATCTTCAAGACGTGTCATTTGTAGAAAGATAAGAGATATCACTATCACAAGAAATATTAGCCTCAATATGGGGGTAGGAATGAATCATTAGGATATGGGTTTATATTTTTATGCTTACAATAGGAAAGTCACATGTAGGGATAGTATGTGGCTTATGTTAAAATTCATCTTATTTTTGGGTATTAGAAAAAAAAGTGTGAAGACTAGTCATAGATAAAACATCATACTTGGATAGACGGGGTTTAGAAAGGTGTGTACACAAGAATTTTTGTTAAGTCATTAAGAGCACACAAATTAACTCAAATTAAGAATCTTATCATTTGATGAAGAGTGTAGTTCACTAAATGATTTAGTAAAAAAATCTTAAGTCGAGAACCGAGATCAATTTGATAAATTCCTAAACATACATGATTTAACATGAAATAACAAGTAAGTCCAAGTAATGAGAGGATGATATTAACTTAGATTTTAAATTTTTGTCTAGGATGATTTATGGGTTGGAATAGTGATGGAACATGTTATATATTATCTTTATATGCTTTGTTTGGAAGATAGGGATATGTAAATCTTCTCGACAATAGTTCCTAGAAGGGGATAGGACCTCCTAGGTGTTAGTGCCTATACTAGGCACTAGTGTCTTGGAAATGAGTCTAGATATGATCATTTTAGGGTTTGAAAAAATCATCTTCACTTTTATTTTTATCACTCTGGTTTCATTTTAGGGTTTTAGTGTCACACTTGTACATGCGAAAAACCCTAGCTATCTCGTATAATGTTCAAAACATATTGGATGGAATAAAATATGCATATTCTTGAGTTGAAATGGAATTGAAAATTATCCCAATGTGATTTTCACTGAGTGTTACACTACATTTCAGACTCAATGTAGTTCTAGTGTGTGTGTGATATAATTGTGTCCCTTGAAGCTAGGTTACCCTTGTGCTAGTCACACCAAGATGGCAAGATATAACTACTTTTCCCTCAAGATGAATGTGTAACTTAGAATTCATAAATTTTCATTTCCTATGCAATGAATGATGTTGCCCAAATGTGGTCCTTTCATTTTTCTCTCTTTCCCAAGTAGTAGATAGGAAGTAATAACGCAAATTTCCCACCCCTTAGAATAGTAATTTGAGTATATATATGACTCTTTTTTTTAATTTTGGAACTTACTAACACTAAAAGATTACCCAAATTTCAAAATAAGAATTAGAAAAGAATTAAAGTTAAGTACCAAATGAAAAATTTAAAAAATAAGACATGATGTAAAAAACACCTAGAAGGGACACTAATACCGAGCGCCAATGTCCTTACATAGAGGTACTTTCCTAGATATAAAAGATAGAAACATGACCAAAAATAGGAATTGGGATCGCTAAAAATTTACCAAAAAGTATACAAATTCCCAAAAAAATAAGACAATATTTCAATCAAATCAAATCAAAAGTAATTAAAGGACTAAGAGATGTGTCACTAGTGTCTAATCTTCTCACTTAGGAATCGTGCATATAACAACATACTAGAGAAATAATGTAATATTTTTTTATTATTGGAAAATAGTTTTTTGAAAGGGACTATACCCTTGTACACCAAGGCTCAGAAGCCAAAATTGAAAGTTAAAGCACAAGAGATGGATCAAAATCTAGATATAACAATTAAGCCCGACAGAGAAAACATACTGCAAAGAAGAAACCAACAACCGAAAAAACAACAGAAGTACAACAAATAAACAACAATGGCATATCAACACCATTGGAAGCAAACTGCTATCCGGCTAAGAAAAATAAGATCGATGAAACCCAGCTAGCCAATAGCAGATATGAGAATCATCCAGGGGAAGAGTTACCCTTCAGAGTGGTAGATTTTTTTCTTTTTGTTGACCGTAACCCACCCTGATGGAGCCTTCACGGTTGGAGAAGAAGACAAAGGAGGAGTATTTTCCTTAGTCACAATTGTCCCATTTATAACAGCCATGTTGTTATTCTGAGAGAGATATTTATCATTTTCCATGCTACCCTCAACAACTTGTGAATTTTTCATGTTGCTAACAATCTGATTTTCGGATAAAGGGGTTTTCGTTGACACTGATTCCTCTACTTCTTTAGATTCAAGATCCTTTCTATCCACAAAAATCAGGTGCTCCAGGAGTGCATCTTTCCACAAGTTGCGCTTCTCATGTTGACGTTTTTCCATCCCACAAGCAGTAGAGGTGTGTCCTAATCCAAAACACCTTCTACATCGAAAAGGTAGACCTTCATAATCAAGAGTTTGTGACCAAGTTCTATTTTGCACTCGAAGGTCTATGGTAGCAGGAAGATTTTTATCAGTGTCAAGTTCCACCAGGATCCGGGCATAGGTAGTGTGAGTGTAATTAGTTGTTTGAGAATCAATGTGGAGTGTAGTACCCAAGGTATTGCCAATGGTTGTCAGACATTCATGACTCCAGAATTGGAGAGGTAAATGGGGCAGTCTGATCCAAACAGGTTTCCATGAGAATGACTCTGTGTGCGGGTTAAAGGATGGGAACCAAGGTTTCATGATTAGATATTTTGACTCGCAGGTCCAGAGCTTGGAAGCAATGATGTCTTTATCAGCAATTGAAGAGAAAACCATAATGAAAATGCCTTTAGCACATGGATATAATTCTATCTTACCAGTTAAAGATGGAGTCCAATGCTTGGAGATCCACGCGTGAAGAACAGGAAGGCTGGGCCATAAACCCCCAAATCTAGAAATGATGTAATATTAATAAGTTCATATTTTTATGTTTACATCAGGTATTGTTTCCTTTAAGCATGTAATTTTATTTCATAATTAAAGGGGGGAAATATAAACACTCAAATTTGATAAATCTCTCTTTGACATTTCTAGTTTTGACAATCCACTCTCGATATGATAAATACATCCTTCCCATTCCCATTAAGAAAATTCTAAGGTCACTTGTTTAGATTTTTATCCTTACACAATGACATGTCATCAAGTTATGAGAACACAATGCATAAAATCCATAGACAAACATCAAGTAACAACTTCCAAAATTCATATTACATGTTTTCCTTCCTTGGTCAAGGTTGTATGATTTGGTCGGGATGTTATATCTAGTCCTAGCCAACTTATACGAGTATTGGACTAACATATCCTCCAAAATTTCCCTCACTTTCATATTCTTTGTTATGTCTTATAATATCTTTGGGTCATCCTTTATTAGATAAATCATATGTGGAACCCTATATAAACAAGTAAAAACTACCTCATTTGCTAACCTAGAAATCCTATAGCACTACATTGATACACTCATTTCTAACATTTACAAAAGGAAACCAAGGCTCCTAAATCTTGAAATACCACATCTATAGCCATTAGGAAGAAACCTCTACAGGTTTAAATATTCTTACCAAGTTATGACAACAATATCTCTCATATATAAGCACTCAACTATCCCTTCCTAAGAAATTTAACAAGATCCAACTCAACTCAATAATTTTCAAAGGTGGTTTTGAATCTAGTTGCATTCATTCATATGTCATATGCTAGATGGACAACAACATGTGGTTTGAGGCCTCTTTAGAGTAATTACAACACCGGGGTTTCCACAACCCAAATACCATTTGTTTTATAGGAATTTATATCCATAGTTAGGGTTTGAAACAATGGTCAAAATATTTAGAGAGCTTTCAAAGACATGATCATAAATTAGGGTTTGATAGTGATAAATAGTTATAGTTTGTAAGCACCCAAATATTACATGGTGCGACACGGAAAACACATTGTCTCCAATGATGATAAAAAATTCTTACAAGGTAAAAATGAGGTTTAGATCCTTTCCTCTCTCCTTTGAATACCTCCTTTGACTCAAATCAACACTTATATTTTGTCTCAAAACTTACATTTTTCTTGTGAGACCATCTTTTTAACTTTTGGAATTGTTTTTAGCGCTTAAGAAACCACTTTGGTTGGGTAACACATCGGTTACGTAACCACCCCAAAGGTTACATAACCAACCTATTAGTTACATAACCACCCGTTTATCTACGCTAATGGTCTTTTCACCTTAAATCAGAGAGTTAAAAGATGCATTTTTCAATGCGTGTTTAGATTTTGGGAGTGATTTTCTCACTCAATTCTAAATCATTTTTCCTATTTTTGACTCATGGGAATCCTATTGATCTTATTTTATTATTTGGATATGTTTAGAATGTTTAATGCATCTCTTTTGATGTTTTTTTACTTATTTATTAACACATGTGATTGAATTATTAATTCCCATTATCTATAATATCCAAACTTTTACCTGTATGATGAGTTGTATATTTCACATTCTTGAGGTAAAGTTGTGCTCCTAAATTTTTGAGAGGAACCACATAGATAACTAGATGATTTATCTATTCTTTCCTACCATTTTCTTTCATTCATTCCTTGTACCAATCCATCCATAGTCAATTCTTTCTTCTCTTTATTCTTAGCCAACATCTTTACATTCCTAGATCAATTAGACTTCATATTTGGAAGACGATACAAAGTTGAGGAGACAACAAGCACATATCACATTTGGTAAGCTACCACAATACATTAGTAACCAAGTTGGCTTTATACTTAAATTGTTTGAAGATTTAATTAATTTATATTTATTAGAATATAAAGAATGCATTGTTTTAAGTTAGTAGAATTGTAGAAGGGTAATATTTCATCACTTTGTGAATGTATTTATTCTATTTCAAGTATTTATTTTAAAAATATTTCTTACATCTTCCCTTGATAAATTCGACTTTGCTTATCCTTATGGATCTTCTCGTGAAATTATTTGGAGAAAGAAGTGAAGAAATCCTAGAACATCTTGTATTTCTTACAATTAGTTTAGATATATACGTGAAGGAAAGTTCATACAACAAAGAGGAAATTGCTTCTGAGATGCTTTTCCCTTTCTAGAAAACTTGAGGCAAAAGCTTTGCCACAATAAGTTTATTAAATTTTATTTAGATTAATAAATTTTGAATGCATTCTTTTATAATAGTATTTTTAGCAAACCACGCAATGCAGAGGAATGGCCACATTAGGCTATTCTCTTTTTAGTTTACTTTATTAGTAGTACTATTTTATTTTAAGTAATTTCATATGTATGTAGAATAGCTTATTTATTTATTTTATTTAGAAATCTAAAAACAAAAAAATATTTGAGTTGTGTAATTAGTTGCTTTCAATTCATTTTTTCCTCGACAAATAGAATATATGGTTTCCTTTGTTTTATTTAATTAATTGGGAATGAATATAGTGAATTAAAAGTTTAAACACACTTGTATTTTATTTAAGATAGATTTACTTTTATTATTTATTTAAAACTTTCAACGTAGTTAAGTGTCCAAATCAAAACAAAAATCAAACAATAGGGAGCTTACACTATCCATACATAGCCTCTAAATTCCCATTTTCCAAATTAGATCATAGGAACTCAAACTAACCATTCTTAGTCCTTGATTATGCTATTGCTACCTTTCAACATCCCCTCAATCCTAGATATTCCATTTGTCTCGACATGAAATCGGGAGGTAATGTAGCCAAATTAAGAACAAACCGGATATATTTTGCAAATAATATGAAATCCAAAAGATAATAGATATCCTTATTTGTTATCAAATAATTAATTAAAATGTTTCTTAAATAGGAAAACAACTCCCAACTCAAGTTTCCAAGTAAACTCTAGCTAAATCGACTAAATCTACTCTAGGTGGTGGAAATTACTATTTTTAGCGAGTTTCTTTAGAACTGCTTTATTCTTACTAAGTTCACATGCTTATTCCTACGGGCACAGAAATTTCCACACATATTCTACATCCATAAATTAGAGGAATTTCCAACTTTCTAACTCATAATGCAATTAATAGACTAAAATTAACTAATGCTCAAAAATAGGAAAAAACTGAACTATAGCTTAAATCCTAATTTTTGGCCTCAAGGTGGCGGATTTAGGACCCAAAAATGTGTCAAAAACATGCCCTGATTTGTAGGTCTAGTTATTGCTTCATTCTTCTTATCAAAACACGTGGTTTAAAAAAATGGACTCAAACAGACACCCGAAGCTCAAGTTATGACCTTGTCAAGTTCCTGCTAATTCTTGCGCATCATTCTCCCCTACTTGAAAAAAACATAGCTCCTGCAAGTTTTCTTCTTCAAACTACTTCCATTTATCTACATATAACTTTTGAATCTCCCACTCTACAACCCAAGTATTTTCCTCTTGTTCCAGTCCTTTCCAATGTACCAAATATTTGTTGTATTTCCCATTTCACGTGTCCATTGTTTTCTTATCTAGAATCTGATCCACTTCTTCTTTCTTCTTCACTAGAACCTGCTTGCCTCCAATCTACTACTTCATCAATAACATCCCCTTTTACACCATCCCCATGAAAATAATACAAATTTGAAACATTAAACACTGGAGAAATATCAAAATTCCCTAGCAATTCTACCTCATAAGCATTATCTTTTAATTTTTTCACGATTTTGCAGAGACCAATCTTCTTGTACTTCAGCTTGTTATAGGTTCCTCTTGGAAACCTTTCCTTTCACAGATATACCATAACCAACTCACCAATTGTAAATACCTTTCTCCATCGTGCACATCTGTTATTTATTTCCTTATACTTATCATTACTATTATGCGACTTCTTCGCACTTCTTCCCGCAATTGTTGTATATGTTCGAGAAAATGCTTCGCATCATCACCGACTCGCCATCAACTAGTAGTTGTACAAATCTAACACCCCATTGGATTACTCCCATACACAATTGAAAATGGAGAATTTCCCATGGATACATTTATGGAAGCTGTTATATGAAAACTCATCTTGTGGTAATGCTAAGTCCCATTGTTTGGATTTTCCCCACCAATGCACCTTAACGAGTTTCGCATACTCCTATTTACCACCTCTGTTTTCCCATCGGTCTACGGATGATAGGCCCGCTTTGAAGCTGTAGTTGAGTTCCAAATTTCTTCCATAAAGTCCGCCAAAAGTGACTTAAGAACCTTGTGTCCCTATCTGAAGTAATGGTTTTTAGAACACCATGCAAACAAACAACTTCTCTGAAAAACAAATTTGCTATGCCTATTGCATCACTTATTTTCTTACAGGTAATAAAATCAACCATCTTAGAAAACCTATCAACAACCACAAAAATTGAGTCATTACCTCATTGTGTTTTTGGTAATCCCAAAACAAAGTCCATACTCAGATTTGTCCACGACCCTTTAGGAATAGGAAATGGCATATACAACCCTGTATTATGTGCATGGCCTTTCGAGACTTGGCAAATTCGACATCTCTCCACATATCTTACCACATCTCTTTTCAACTTTGGCCAATAGTATTTATGCACTCTTGTAGACACCAAATTCGTGTCTTACGACCCCTTGTGACCCGCATCCCATTTCGCAACCTAACCTCATTACCTAAACCTTACACAATTATTTATTAATTACCTTGTAATTGATAAATCCCCATCACCTCACCTGCCACCTCATTTTGCCACCTCATCATGACCTAGCCCTAATCCTAAACTAACCTAATTAAAACCTAAAACTTGGTCTACACCTACACCCATAACTAATGACCCCTTTCTCGCACCCAAAACCGACCTTCTAGTCACTTGACCAAGCCCGCAGCTGATCTCTCGGGAGAAAAGCAGGGAAGGTGGGCTATTTTACTAAAAATAGCCTACTTTTTCCTTACCGATGCTAGTTCCTACTCGACCACTGTCGGTTACGCAACCGCCATCGGTTCCCTGTAAATGGGCTCCCCAAACCAAAACAACGGACCGAAATTTCATTTTTGGGATCAGAGGAAAGGATTTTTGAATCAACAGAGATCATTGGGAGCGAGGAACAGAGTCCAGATCTTCACTTGACCGAAAGCGAGAGGACGAGTGAAGAAACTAGAAGTGTTTACAAGAAAGGAGATCACCTTGCATCTTTGTCAAAATCAGTAAGTCACATCTTGCATGTCCTCTGTTATAACATTTCTTATGCTCTTTGAATCACAGTCCTCCCAAATCCGTCTCTGAATCCACTACCCAACGTGCCATTGCATCTAACCGTCATTCTTTTACCTCTCATCATCTCATTTCCTAATATCATCCATAAACCAGCCTTACAAACACCATAGCTACCAAGAAGATCCTAGAACCCACCAGTATCGGTTATCAGTAACCGGCATCGGTTATCAGTAACCGGCATCGGTTCCTCTGATCAAAACCAGAAAACTAGCCTTTCCCCTACCCAGTTCAACGAAACAACTTAATTGATATTTTACAGTCTTTGTGTTAATTCATATTAGCAGGGAAACTGACCACCTTCGAAAGGAAGTTTTATATTTCCTGGGCCCAAGGCAGTTTCCTCATTTATTGTCTAATCAAAATCTTGTGGTCTTGTGTTCTTATTTGCAGTAGTCCTTCCAAGACAAAAGGAGTTCTTCGCATCAGCCTGATCTTTCTCTACGGTACGCGCACACCATCTCGACATTCTACAGGTATTCCTCCTAGCCCCTAACCTTATCTGTTTCTAAAAGGAACGAAACATTCCGAGTGAAACATTTTGGCACGCCCGGTGGGACCCATCTTGGGTTTCTGTATCTCTTGCTTATTTTCATTTTAGGAAGCATACTTGCTGTTGCTGCTTTTGTTATATATTTCGTAAAGAATTTGTCTTGCTTTCCTAGTTTCGCATTAGTGAAAGTCATCTCTCTTGCTTCATCAAACATAATTTTCGATTTGGGTTTAAAACACGTGCATTGCATTCCTGCTTGTTGTTTTTCAATTCTAGTGAACGTAGATTAAGTAACAGGTCGTACACGTGGGGGTGATATCCATGGTATTGACAGGAAATTAATCTTACTTTCACTGCACAACACATACCAAATCACTTCACAATTAACACAACAGCTCAAACATCCCCCTTTTTCCGCGGTATTCCTCCGCCCGATTGAGGTAACCTTATAAGCCAAAACAACTTGACATTTCCCCTAAGTCTTTTGTTTAGGATTCTGACATCATTCTACGTCTAAAGGCATAAGCCCACAATAATTAAAATTAACCCTAGGGTTAATCTCTGGATTTGCGTGTGCATCTTGCTGGTTCTGTTTTCTTTCTCATTCTCTGTCTTCTGTGATCAATAACTGGACAAGTATACTAAACGTTGTTAAAAATCAAATTAGCAGCCTTTTTTTTTATATCTTGTTAGCCCAGACTTATTACACCGACATCGGTTACCTGACCGACGTCGGCTATAGTATAACCGACATCGGTTACTAGACCGATATCGGTTACTGTCTTTTCCAATTCCTGACAAACCAGCAACCTACCAATTTTACCAGTCTGAGTTTGTTTCTGTTCCTGATAGATTGAAACCCTACGGTGAACTCCTGTCCATGGTTGTTATCACTCGAAAGCAAGCCGCCGCCATGGTTTCACATGCTTGCTCTGTTTCTTTGCCTGAATCACCCCCTTCACATTCTGTGGGGAATCCTACGGATACCAGCGAGGTTCCTAAAATTCCTGTGGGAGATAAGGACTTTGCCAAGTTTCTGGATGCTAATTACAGCGCTGTACAATACTATTTATCTCATACCCCTGACCGTATGCCTGATGGTCAGCTCCTTGTGGGTATGCCTATTAGTATAGCTGCTCATTTAGCTCCCACTCCACCTGATAATACCGCCTTGCTTCCTGCATCTCTAGCCCCGTCTCCCAATCCGACGGCTTCAGAGGTTCATACGACCCCGATTAGCTTTCCTTTGGTTAATCTTGGACCCCACATATCACTACCACCGACTGCCCCTACCTCATCTCTCTTGCAGACTGCTCCGTTCATGACTTGCTCTCTGCCACCTATCCACACAAGCTTTCCTTCTCAAGCTCCGCCTACCTTTTCATTCCCATACACATATCCAGTAACCTCAACATCCTATATGGGACATCCCTATTCGGTCACCTCAACATATTCATCCTCCACACCTTATCAACACTTAACCCCACCGGTGTCTAACGGTGGTCCTTGGTCCAATTTGCTTCCGTTTACCACAACCACACCATCATCTCATCCAACTACTGATCTAATTAAACAAATGATGGACAAAATGAAAAACCTGGAGGCTTCTGTTTCAGGAAGTCGTAGCGCCTTGACATACGAGCAAGTTTGTCGGGAGCCCATTCACCCGTCTGTCCCCCTTCATTCATATCCTCCTCAATGGGAGTTACCAAAATTTACCCGTTTTAACAGTAAAGAGGATCCTCAACAACACTTGCGATCATTTAGACATGCTTGTTATTTGATTGCTCATGATGATGCCTTGTTACTCCGCACCTTTCCCATGTCCTTATCGGGACTGCCTTGAGTGGTACGAGTGCTTTAACCCAAAGCACTCAATCTTTCTTTTCAACCAACTAGCCCAATCTTTCTTGGATCATTTCTCCATTAACATTGCTAAGAAAGTATCCATCACCGACCTTTATGCCATTCGACAATTCGAAGACGAATCTATCGCAGATTTCGTCGGACGATGGCGCGGCCTTATCAACCAACTTACATATGCCTTGCCTCAGACTGAACTTATCGAACTGTTTACGCGGGCCTGCGCTAAGCACATCTCCCCTACCCTTCAAATTCAAACTTTCCGTACATTCGACGAGGCCTTTACCATGGCTCGGAAACTAGAAATTCGAGCCTTAGAGGAAGAGAAATTGCGGTTGCGTAACAAAAACTCCACTTTCCGAACTTCAGATTCCACCAACAAACCTAACACCACCAATCCTCACCCATCGACCGCTTCGAAATCAAAAGGGGCCGTGCACGCGGTGATGGTCAAATCCCAACCACCATCTAATACCCCGCCAAAAACCACTTATAAGTATAAAGCAGAACCCATCAACTACACTCCCTTGGGAGAGACATATGGTGTGATATTGGAAAAATTGCTCAAAGCAGGAGCCATCACCTTACCTCCTGTTAAACCTCATTCCGGGTTTGATTCCACTCGCGCCATACCTTCCTAGTACAAAGAAAATGACTTTTGTAACTTCCACCGCGTGAAGGGACACAGTCATGAGAACTGCAAGATGTTGAAAAACATAGTGCAGGAAATGGTTGATGCGGGGGATATAGCCCTCGATAATCCTAATGCCCCTGCCAACCAAAATTTGAAAATCTTCAACAAGCCATTCCCGAATCACTCTCCCAACAGTAACACAAACCAGGATATCTTAGCCGAGGAGAGTGTTCATGAGATCCATGCAGTCTTCGATACCCAGCCAAAAGCCTCTATCGAGAAAATTTTGAATCAAGCCTCTTCACTAACACGGGAGCCCGAACCTCCTTTACCACCATCAAGCCAAAGCGAAATCATTCCTTTACCTATAAAGGAGTTAACTGCCCAGACTTCTCTTCCCATCAATGAGTCTTCTTATACCACATCCCTACAAGACTGCGAACGAATGTTATCTAATTTATCTATTTCCCAGACGTCTCCCTCTACCGCTCTTGCTGCACAAGAGGAGGGTACGCCACTCCTTTTGACATCCTTAGACGAGAAATCTCTTGCACCGACATCACCAAATTCTTTAACCATGACAGACCCTCTCAAACATGCCCTCCTGCCTATTAGTCCTTCATCGCCTAAATCTTTTCAACAACCGGTCGACCTTTTAATATCTATTGATACAGTACCTCATCTACCCCCTGTATCACGCCCACAGTGGACTGGAATCACAACCTACCTCTCTTCCGTACCAAATTTACAATTCAAACCTGAAGACTGTCATTCTCCAGAAGATAGACGAATCCTATGGGAACGTTTGAGTACGCCATATTCTACTCAAATGCAAATGACCGATCCTGAGGCCTCCACCATATACCCGAAGTGCTTACAGAAGCTTAAAATGCCCATGTTCTCACCTTCACCCCCCTCACCTCTACCAAATGCCCCGTCCACTTCTATTAACTTAGCCAAATCTTCCCCTACGCTTGGGACCTTGCCCATACCCAGTCTAACACACCCACCTAAGCGGCTTGATTTATCCAAAAATAAATCCGCCCCGCCACCTAGGAGACAAACTCAATCCGTGCCTCTCTCACAATCAAAACCCTCATCGTCACACCCACCTTCCATATTGGGACCTCATCCCTCCACCTTACATCAATATATCATACCTCCTGCGTTTTCTTCAAAATGACTTACACCTTCTGCACCTATACAGAGATCCCAGGGTATAGCAACACCGTCACTCCGCGTATCCTGTCCACCTATCAACCCTAAACAAATTCCATCATCAAAAGATTTGTTTTCGGTCACTCCTATTTCCCCGTGGTTATTTTCTGATACCACATCATCTGTGACCTCATCATCCAACATAGCTTCTGCGCCAAAGAAACCACGTTTAGTGAAAACCACGTGTCAACACCCCTCGGCTAAACCACCACCCGTACGAACCAACCACGCCCAAACATTACCAAAACCTATACGAACCAACCACGCCCAAACATTACCAAAACCCGCACAACCAATACCCTCATCCTCCTCCGATTTTGACCCACTCAAAGGATCTTACACCAAAATTCTTGCTATGTTGGTGGAGAATGCGACCATTTCCCTACCCCCACTTAGACCTTATGACCCATCTAAACCTCGACCGATAAGTTATGATGAGTCTAAAATCTGCGCCTATCACCGCACACCAGGACATGATGTGGAGGGATGCAAAGCTTTAAAAACCATCCTTCGTCAGTCACCTCTCCCAGATAGAAAGGTTAAGAAAGACAACTTACGAAGGGAGAGACCTTTAGCTTCAATTCCCTCTCCTCTACCATCTGTCCCCGCCTCACCAAGATCTATCATTATTACAACCCCACCTCTTGAAAACCATGATTTATCCCAACCATCTTCCTCATTTCAGGTCTACGAGATTAATATGATTAGTGTCGCTACTCGAGGGCAGAAAAACAATGGGAAAGCAAAAGAAAACACACCTGCAGCATCTCTTTCTCCGTCAAACATCCCGATTGCACCACCACCCAAAGTAGTTATTCGTGGACCCGCTTACCCCGTCTCTAATGGAGCTGCCCATCGAGCCATGATCAAACAGCTTCACCAATCACCCGTAAAAATGACACTGTATGATCTCATTCAGACTTCTGAATCTCATCGACAAGCTCTCGTTGAGATCCTTCAAGGGATAGAGGTTTTACCTAATGAAACCTACTGTTGCCTCCATTCTAACACCCAATCACGTTGCTTCTCTCACCAAACAACCCACTGCCCCAACCACTTCGGGCTCTGTACAGCAAGCCGCTGCTGTCAGTTTCTCCGAAGATGAAATTATCGACTTTGGTACCGAAGATCCTGACCCGGCCCTTTTCATCTCAGCTTACGTCCGGGATATCCGGGTACGTCGTGTTATGATTGACGGGGGCGCCAGCCTAAACATCATCTCTTCAAAAGCTTTTCAACAAATGAATATCCCTTCTAGCTACATGTGTGCCAACCCCATCATGTTGCGGTCATTCAATGACGCTATTACCTCTACCTTAGGCACCGTGATCCTCAACATTCGGGTAGGACCACGTACTTTACCCGAACTCTTCTATGTCCTTGAGGGAGAGTTCCAATATAATATATTTTTGGGTCATCCTTGGATCCGGGCCATGGGATGTGTTCCCTCAACATTACATAAATGCATAAAATTTGAGTACGAGGGGAAGTCCTACACCGTAAAAGCTGATCCTCCCCCCTTTAAAACCTGCAATATGTTATACCGCCCTAACGATGTGCTTATACCAATCAAGACACCCATACATTCAACCCAACCATCCTCTTCAAATGTACCTCAACCATCCACCCCAACCGCGCCTACGCCTTGGTGATGAAACCACCGTCGCAAAACCACTTCCCTTCCCATGGCTAACATCCCAACCTCCGACCCCTTAGTAGATGTTTTTCAATGCCTTACGCTGGGGGAGTACCGCCTATATAACGTTAGTTCTTTCCCTACCCCGCAGGAGTACGGACAATTACATGCACATCCCACCTACAACCGTCGCGTGGGGAGGTAATCTCTTACGAGACCACCCCATTGCGCACCAACCTAACGTATGGGGGTGTTAACGCATCCTCCATTACCCTTGAACCTCCTCTTGGTGTGGTCCCCTTCCAATCCGATTTTCAATACTTGACAAATCGTTGTTTCATCCCTCACCTTCTTGACTCATTTGTGCTTGGAAAGGCTTTGGTTTTGGTCTTACTGAACAAGGCCGACATACACTCATTCCCGTGACTACCCGCAAACACAATGATCGCAGTGGTCTCGGTTTTCCTGAAACACCTACACAGGAGACACCTCGTGTCAGCTGTATTCTGGAAGAAGACGACGTCACCCCTACCAAACCATCATCACCCACTTTGCCATCATCACCCACAGAATCTATAGACCCTGAATCTATCCCTCCTAACTTTTTTTTTTTTTTTTCATAAATGCTATCTTCATAGGTCCTCTCACTTATCAACGCGATAATGAGGACCCATCTTCTCTTCCCCTTCTATATCCAGACATGATCGAAGAGGATTCGCCTTTGATTAATGTTGTTGAGTGTCAGGATGACGACTCCATCCTCACTTACCTTGGCGCGGATGATTCTTATATTCAACGATCCTTATCATATGAAACCCAAACCATGCTGAACGAATCTACTATAGAAATCATCATCCACACGGAGGAGGATCCTCACATAGTGAAGATCGGACAATCCCTTAACACATCAGAACAAGCCGCCTTTACTACCTTTCTCCGTACCCATAACCAAGCTTTCGCTTGGTCCTCCCTGACATGCCAGGAATTGATCCTACCATTTCCATCCATAACATCACCCTAAACCTCGATTCCAAACCAGTCAAACAAAAACTGAGAAAAATGCATCCACGCATTGCCCTCTTGGTCAAAGAAGAGCTTCAACGACTTCTCTCTGTTTCCTTCATCTTGCCTATTGACTATCCTCAATGGATTTCTAACATCGTACCTGTCACTAAAGCGACGGGGGGACTTCGGATATGCACGGATTTCAGGATCTTAACCTCGCTTGCCCTAAGGATGACTTTCCCCTCCCAAGTATTGATCAACTTGTTGATCTCACTGTGGGCCATGAAATGCTTTCTCTCATGGATGGCTTTTCAGGATACAATCAAATTTTGGTCGCACCCGCCGATCAACATAAGACCGCTTTCATAACTCCTTGGGGAACCTTCTGTTACCGTGTAATGCCATTTGGCCTTAAGAATGCTGGTGCAACCTATCGGTGGCTATGACCTACATTTTTCATGACATTATGCACACTATCCTTGAAGATTACGTCGACGATCTTCTTGGCAAGTCTAAACATCGCAGTGAACATCTCGATGTTTTAACCATTATTTTCGATCACCTGTTGCAATATTCTGTTCGTCTTCAACCAAAGAAATGTGTCTTTGGTGTCCTTTCGGGGAAACTTCTTGGTTTTATCATCTCTTTGCGTGGCATTGAGGTCGATCCATCTAAAGTAAAAGCTATCCTAGAAATGCCTCCACCCAAAAACCTCAAACAATTGCGTAGTTTGCAGGGTAAACTTCAATCCATCCGGCGTTTCATCTCCCAACTCTCGGATCGATGTCACCCTTTTCATCACCTTCTTAAAAAGGACGTTGCCTTTCAATGGAGTGAGGAGTGTCACCAAGCCTTCGAAGCTCTCAAAACTTATCTCTTGCAGCCACCCGTGCTTATCCCACCCCAGGACGACCACCCTTTCTACCTTTATCTTTCCGCCACTGACCATGCTATAGGAGCTATGCTTGCACATCGGGACTCGGCACATCGAGAACAGGCCGTTTATTATATAAGTCGTACCCTCGTGGATTACGAGACTAGGTATACACATGTAGAAAAATTGTGCCTAGCCCTATCATTCGTAGCTACCAAACTCCGACATTACCTCCTGAATCACAAAACTTTTGTCATCACCAACATGGACCCCATTCATTATATGTACGCCAAACCACATCTAAACCAACGCATCGCTCGATGGCTCATGCTCCTCGCCGACCTTGACCTTGAGTTTATACAACAGAAGTCAATCAAAGGACAAACTCTTGCAGACCAACTTGCGGAGGCCCCTTTACCTGGGGAACAATTTACCAATTTTACATTCCCCGACGAACTCATCGCCACTCTTTCACTCGGGGAAGAGTCGTATCAAATGACCCTCTTCTTCGATGGATCTAAATGCCAGCGCGGTGGAGGAGCCGGCGTTGTTCTCATCCCTCTTGACGCTGAACCTATGCCTCTTTCATTCCGGCTTGATTTCCCCTGCACTAATAATACAGCGGAATACGAGGCCCTTGTTCTGGGTCTCCAAGTTGCGATACACTTAGGTATCAAATCTATCAATATCTTTGGTGACTCTCAATTGGTAGTCAATCAAGTTATGGGCATCTACCAATGTAAAAATGAGGAACTTCAGAAGTACAAACACTACGTGGATTCACTTCTGGCCTTATTTACTCACTATTCTATCCAAACCATTCCCCGCTCTACTAACAAATTTGCGGATACTATGGCTTGCTTAGCCTCACAAATTCCAGCTTCATCAACTGACTCTGAATTATTCGTCGTGGTCCAACAACTCTTTGCCCCATCCTATTCAGCCCCGGTTGTTTGTACGATAAATACTGTGTCTGCTAACTCGCCGGATACTTGGTATCACCAATTCCATGACTACCTTACAACCTCTGTTCTCCCTTCTGACCTTACTAGTACTGGTAAACGTGCTTTTCTTAAAAGTGTTTCTCGTTATGTTGTCATGGGGGGGCTCCTCTATAAACATGGCTTTGATGGCATCCTCCTTCGTTGTCTAACCGGCGCGGAGGTTACCTATACCATCCAACAAGTCCACGATGGGATTTGTGGTGGACATTTTAGTGGCCTTGCCATGGCTAAACGAATCCTTCGCCTAGGTTATTATTGGCCTACTCTCAATAACGACTGCTACGAATATGTTAAGCGTTGTGTTATGTGTCAACAACATGCCAACCTTCAACATACTCCTAGCCATCCGCTGCAGGTCGCACGAGATCTTTGGCCTTTCTCACAATGGGGTTTAGACCTTATTGGTGAGATTCACCCGACCTCTTCACAACGTCACCGTTGGATAATCACAGCAACCGAATATTACACAAAATGGGTGGAGGCCATTCCACTCATTTCAATCAAAAAAGAAAAAATTGTCGAATTCATTAACCATCACATTATCTGTCGTTTTGGTATTCCTCATCGCCTAATAACAGATAATGGTAAATCTTTTAAAAACAAGTTGTTACAAGACCTTTGCGACAACTTTGGTATCAAACTTAGTTTCTCATCGCCTTACTATCCGCAGGCCAATGGTCAGGCTGAATCTTCTAATAAAACCCTAACCAAAATCCTCATGAAAGTTGTCAATGAATCCGGAAGAAATTGGCACGATCACATTCCCTTTGCCCTTTGGGCTTATCGTACTAGCATTCGTACCTCTACTAACACTACACCTTTTTCTTTAGTATATGGTACCGAGGCCGTCTTGCCTCTCGAAATACAAATACCCTCCCTCAGAATATCCCTTCAGGATATTCTCACCAACGATGATTTTCGCCAAGAACGGTTAGCCCAATTGGAGCTTCTTGACGAACGTCGTCTTACAGCTCTTGATCACCTCCAAATCTATCAAAAACGCATCAAGCGTGCTTATGATAAGCGACTTCATGAGCGTATCTTTAAGGTTGGTGATCTTGTCCTCAAAGAGAATCAACATGTCACCAAACTAGAAAAGAGCAAACGTGGAAAATTTGCTCCCAATTGGATTGGGCCTTATATAATCACTCACACCTATGGATCAGGCACTTATCGTTTAGCTTCGCTTAACGGTAAACCTGAGCCTGAACCCCTTAATGCCTTGCATCTTCGACCATTCTACTGTTGAATCTAGTGTTATATCACTTCTTATCTACCTACTGCTCGTCCCTTGAGCTCATTTACCGCTACATACACTTTGTTTTCTATATCTCAAAATAAAATCAAAATCACTCCTCACCTCCCCTTGATGATGCCTTCCCCTTTTTAGTCTAGTCCATGACTTCAAAGTATTAAAATAAGCCGTATTCTTATGGGATTTTCTTGAGTCAAACTTCCTACTAAACTAGATGCTTCACGCCAAAAGAACATCTAGTCATCTAAATTAAATATAGACTGCTCCCTTGAAGGACAGCTATATGCCGAACTATTGCTGCTACTATAAATAGACTGCTCCCCCGAAGGACAGCTATGCACTAAAATCATATCTGCTACTATAAATAGACTGCTCCCCCGAAGGACAGCTATGCACTAAAATCATATCTGCTACTATAAATAGACTGCTCCCCCGAAGGACAGCTATACACAGTCAGCCTTTTCTCAGCAGCTTCTCGCATTGATCAGCTTTGTAAAGACCTCAAGAATAGTACAATCAATATCCCTTGTAGACTTCCCGCATCGATCAGTCTATATTCAGTCAAATAAAAGCCTCATTCAAAAGAACTTTTTGGGTCATGGACTTGTCTATTTAGGGTAGGTTCTCTTTCGTCAGAACACTCACTTTGTAACAAGTTCTCTGTACCTCAGCTATATCATCCACCTCACCTCACCATTTGTTTCAACTCAAGGGACGTAACGTACACCTGATATATTGTGATCATACAACTCTTTTCACCTATTGACTTCTCGTCTATGCACGGTACCTAGGGCTTCAAGCTCGTTCTACGTTGTGTGGTTTGTTTAGCTCTTTTCACCTACGGAGCACTCTTTCCGCTTTGCCTCGCATCTAGGATTGTGTGTTGATCTTAATCAGGACACGCTTCCCTACTACTTGGGTATGCTAACTTTTGCTTCACCTATACCTACACCAACAACATTATCCTACCAACACCAACAACATTATCCTACCAACACCAACAACATTACCCTACCAACATCAAATTTTTACCAAACGAAAAATTGCCTAACCACAACCAAATTGCCTAAATTCACCTCTCCCTGGTCCTAAGGGAGAACTACATCGGTCTGAGGCCCCTCCTTGCTTTGTGCAATGGGCTATGTAGGCAGCACTTCGGAGACATGGGGTCTCCCAAGGTTAGCTCGACCATCCCCTACCAGAACTTATCATGTGTGGTAAATATAAATATTTTTGTGTATTTCTATTTAATCACATTCCTCTTTATCCTTTTTCAAAACACCAAAAATCACAACGCAAACATTCTTATTATTATAACTCAAATCAACATACATATCTTGTTTTATTTAGATGTTAAACCAATACATCTTCTCTATCATCGACACGCAGGTCGGTACTCTTATTTATTCTTATACCTTGCTTTAGCATGTATTTAGACGCTCACACCTCATTTTGACCAGGTGATGATCGTGATCGTCGACGCCTCTCGCCGGGCCTCTCTGTCCTCAAAGGTACCACGGCTATTGGTACCACCCACTGATCCGCCAATCTCTCCTGTAACATATGAATGCGCCCTCTCGCATGGAGGACTCCAGCCTCTAGTCTCGCTGCTCGTGACTCCGCAACCGCTAACAATCCTCTTGTCTCATTCACCTGCGTTTGGAGCTGCTGAACCAAACGCTGCAGCCGATCCCTCTCTGCTGTAATCACAGCTATGTCAGGGCGATCGCGTACACCTTGCAGCTCTGCTACCCACCATAACCTATAGGCCTCTGTCATTCCGGCATCCATTACACTACAATCAACCGCTGCCGCCTCCTCACACGGGCCCGCAAACAACTCACTCCTCCAGCAAAATAGCTCCACCTCACTCAATAAACCTCCAATCTCAACTCTCCACGTCAGACAAGTCAATTTGGTTTTCAAAATAACAAAGTGACAATGACAAGCCGTATTTTTCTTTTTATAGGTTTTCCGCCCATAACCGATATCGGTTTCATTTTGCCCTAATGAACCGGTATTGGTCCCTTAACCGATATCGGTCATGTAGAATTGACATCGGTTTTTCTGCCAACTTTCCCCCAATATTTTTTTCCCCTATTTACCATTTGCCCCTTTTTACCCACATATCGCCTATATCCACCTTTGTTGAACACCATTTGTTTACCCATTTGGCCCGACCCAAGGCCTCGCCCTACCCATTTGGCCCGACCCAAGGCCTCACCTATTTGGCCCAACCCAAGGCCTCAACCTACCTATTTGGCCCGACCCAAGGCCTCAACCTACCTATTCGGCCCGACCCAAGGCCTTAACCTACCCATTTGGCCGACCCAAGGCCTCCCCTAACCTATTTGGCCCGACCCAAGGCCTTAACCTACCCATTTGGCCCGACCCAAGGCCTCCCCCTAACCTATTTGGCCCAACCCAAGGCCTCACCCTACCCATCCGACTGACCCAAAGCCGCCACCCAACAACTTGGCCCGACCCAAGGCCTCACCCTACCCATCCGGCCCGACCCAAGGCCGCACCCCAACCATTTGGCCCGACCCAAGGCCGTACTACTTCCATACCTTACCCAACATCACCAACATACACTCTTATCCACCCATCCTGTAGTTTTTTTGTCCAATCGAGCTCACCTGTTCGTGTTTTAGCATGATTAGGGTCCTTGACTTTCATCGTCGACCAACTTTGCCTAGACCTAGACCGTGACGTTTATCTCAACCAAACCAACCATTTGGTACTGCCGAACATGCCTAAACATTCCTGTACCTTACCTGTTATATACCCTGGAGCTACTTCCTATGCCTTGGATACCAGGATTATATCACCCTTGTTTGGATAAACTATCGACCTTTGCCTATACATTGCTGGTTTGCTCATCAAATCATGTACCCTAGTCGTACTATTGCATTTCAACATGCATCTGCTTCCTTGGACCTACCCCACCACCTTACCATCCTCTCTACAACATGTACCCTTTATCAACCCTATCCCTGATTTCCCGTTCACTCAATCTGTGATAGATTTGAGGGGGATTACCTATATCCTTAACATGAGAAACCACTTCATATTATTATCATGCGCCTTTACGAGAACAAGCTACACGACAATAAGGGGCTAATGTAGACACCAAATTCGTGTCTTACGACCCCTTGTGACCCACATCCCATTTCGCAACCTAACCTCATTACCTAAACCTTACACAATTATTTATTAATTACCTTGTAATTGATAAATCCCCATCACCTCACCGCCACCTCATTTTACCACCTCATCATGACTAGCCCTAATCCTAAACTAACCTAATTAAAACCTAAAACTTGGTCTACACCTACACCCATAACTAATGACCCCTTTCTCGCACCCAAAACCGACCTTCTAGTCACTTGACCAAGCCCGCAACTGATCTCTCGGGAGAAAAGCAGGGAAGGTGGGCTATTTTACTAAAAATAGCCTACTTTTTCCTTACCGATGCCGGTTCCTACTCGACCGCCGTTGGTTACGCAACCGCCATCAGTTCCCTGTAAATGGGCTCCCCAAACCAAAACAACGGACCGAAATTTCATTTTTGGGATCGGAGGAAAGGATTTTTGAATCAACAGAGATCATTGGGAGCGAGGAATAGAGTCCAGATCTTCACTTGACCGAAAGAGACGAGTGAAGAAACTAGAAGTGTTTACAAAGAAAGGAGATCACCTTGCATCTTTGTCAAAATCGTAAGTCACATCTCACATGTCCTCTGTTATAACATTTCTTATGCTCTTTGAATCACAGTCCTCCTAAATCCGTTTCTGAATCCACTACCCAATGTGCCATTGCATCTAACTGTCATTCTTTTATCCCTCATCATCTCATTTCCTAATATCATCCATAAACCAGCCATTACAAACACCATAGCTACCAAGAAGATCCTAGAACCCACCGGTATCGGTTATCAGTAACCGCATCGGTTATCAGTAACCGGCATCGGTTCCTCTGATCAAAACCAGAAAACCAGCCTTTCCCCTACCCAGTTCAATGAAACAACTTAATTGATATTTTACAGTCTTTGTGTTAATTCATATTAGCAGGGAAACTGACCACCTTCGAAAGGAAGTTTTATATTTCCTGGGCCCAAGGCAGTTTCCTCATTTATTGTCTAATCAAAATCTTGTGGTCTTGTGTTCTTATTTGCAGGTAGTCCTTCCAAGACAAAAAGGAGTTCTTCGCAGTCAGCCTGATCTTTCTCTACGGTACGCGCACACCATCTCGACATTCTACAGGTATTCCTCCTAGTCTCTAACCTTATCTGTTTCTAAAAGGAACGAAACATTCCGAGTGAAATAGCTACCAAGGCTATCGTCTTATCTTTACCAAAATACCCAGCCAACCCTCCGTTATGCAACTCTTTCACTATATTCTCTCTCATAGACCCAACTGGAATACATAGTTGGCATCCCTTGAATAGGTAGCCATCTTGTAAAATATACTCATCCAGAACATCTCCTGCATTTTCTGACAATGGACTAATTAGTCTTTCAAGAATATCCTTGAAATTAGAATCAGAAGAATACAAACCCTTTATTGCTTCAAAACCACCACCTCATTTTCCATAGTGGTAAACAAAGTCACATGCCTACTCAATGCATCTGCAACTTGATTCTATTTTCAAGATTTATGTTTTAGAGAAAAAGTATATCCATGCAAAAATGATACCCACTTTGGATGCCTACTATTCAACTTCTTTCGGGTATTCACATTCTTAAAGGCTATGTGGTCTATAAATAACACAAACTCCTTAGGCACTAAGTAATGACTCCAATGCCTTAATGCTTGTACAATTGCATAAAATTCCACATCATAAGTAGAGTAGTTCTTTCTTACCTCATTCAGTTTCTCACTAAATAAATCTATTGTCTTTCCTCCTTGACTTAGAACAGCCCCAATACCCACATGTGAGGCATCACAATCAACCTCAAACACTTTATCAAAATCTGGTAGTGCCAAAATGGGTGCCTCTGTCACCTTCTTCTTCAAGAATTGAAAACTATCCTTAGCTACCTTTGTCCACAAAAACTCCCTTCCTTTTGTGCAATCTGTTATAGGTGCTACAATACTACTAAATTTTTTAATAAATTTTCTATAAAATGTTTCTAGACCATGAAAGCTTCTTACCTCTGTTATACTCCATGGAGTAGGCCATTCAATAATTTCCTTTATCTTTTTTGAGTCCATCTATACCCCATCTACTAAAATAATAAAGCCCAAGAATACCAAACTCTCTTGCATGAATGTGCACTTCTTCATATTTGTATAGAGTTTCTCTTTCCTTAACACTTCAAATACCAACCTTAGATGCCTTAAATGTTCTTCTTTAGTTTTACTAAAGATCAAGATATCATCAAAATAAACCACAACAAACCTACCATTATACTCCCATAGCACAGTGTTCATCAATCTCATAAAAGTACTAGGTGCATTGGATAACCCAAATGGCATCACCAACCACTCATATAATCCATTTCCTATCTTGAATGTTGTTTTCCACTCATCTCCTTCTCTAATCCGAATCTAATGATAACCACTTCAAAGATCAATCTTGGTGAAATACTTAGATCCAACAAGCAAGGCGAGGTACCGGGAACCAATATTTTATTGTAATTTTATTGATCGCTCTGCTATCCGTGCACATTCTTCTTTCACATGAGCTCGCCACTTGCCTATTCAACTCTGCATGCAATGTCGGGCTCTTCCTATAAGGCGCTTGATCTAGGAGTGAAGACCACGGAATCAAATCAATGTGGTGTTGAATATCTCTTTTGGGTGGTAATCCATCCGTAGCTCATCGGGAATAACATCTAAAAATTCTTCTATTAATTTTGATGTTTCTATTGGTATTTGAGAACTTACAAGTTCATTCTTATTTGCAACTAGTGCATAACAAAAACCGGTTGCCTTTGCCTCCTTCACAAATTCCTTTGCAGAAAGCATATTTTCAGCCTTCCCCTCTTCTTTAAGAGGTAGCAAAACTATTTTTGTGCCATCCTTCCAGAAAGTATAATTATTCTTTCCCCATCATGAATAACTTTTCTATCAAATTGCCATGGTCTTCCTAGTAGCATATGACATGCATCCATAGGGATAACATCACACCAAATCTCATCCTTATAATTGTTCCCAATAGAAAATCTTATTAAACATCTCTTATCAATAGTAACTTCATTACCCTTCTTAAACCATGCAATACGATAAGGGTTAGGATTCTTCTCACAATGCAAACCCAATTTATCAACCATCTCATTTGAAACCATGTTCTCACAACTACCACCATCAATAATAACATTACATACATTTCATCCTAAAGTGCATCTTGTTTTGAAAATATTTGTATGTAGCCATGCATCCCCCTTGACCTCCTTTCTTGGAGCAATCATCGTCCTCTTGATCATCAAATTTTCTCCAACACCTGGTGGAATTTCCAGGTCTTGTTCATCTTCTACTTACTCAACTTCAACAAGATTTACTCTTAGAGAATCTCCTTGCCTTTTGTCATGTGTATAAGTCGTGGGAATTCAAAAGCTTGATGCCCTTCTTCACCACATCTCGTAACAAACAAATGGTCTTCGTGGAGCCTCCCGTCCTCTATCACCGGCATATCCACCTTGCCCTAGAAGTCCTCTACCTCTTTATTGATTCTGAAAATCTTGTCTCATATCCTCTTACTTTTCCAATCCACGAGATGATTATCCCCTACCTTGGCTGAAACTAGCTCATCCCCGAAAGGAAGTTGAGGCCCCCCTATTCATTCCAGGTGATCTCCTAAAACTTTGACGATTTTGTTTTTCCTCATCCTTTAAGGCTAATTGATAGGCATCCTCCATGATTTTAATCCTGTGCATACTTATCTCATCTTGAATAGAAAATTTTAATCCATTAACATACCTTGTAGCCATTTTTTCCTCAGTTTCTTCATGCTCTACATGAATGGACAACTTATAGAACTCATCTCTGCATTCTTGCACTTGTTTGTAAGTTCTGCTCCGAGATTCGAAACCTCTTGTAAAGGGTTTGTGCATAATCCACAGGGAGAAATTTATCTTTCAGCTTCTTCTCCATCTTACTCCATGTCATAATTCTTTCTTTCCCCTTTCTTGACCACTCTTTCTGTAGGTGATCCCACCTTAACATAACATGACCTTTCAATCTCGTGCATGTAAATTTTACCTTCTTTTCTTCTGACATAGCCTTCCACTCAAAAAAATTTCCCATGCTAGTCAACCAGTCTATCAGCTTCTCTAGTTTTAGACTACCACCATACTCTGAAACATCAACTCTTATCCCATCATTCTTTCCTTCTAATGCTCGAAGAATCCTTTCTTCAAAAGCTAATGGTGGTGCTTGCATTTCCTCCTCTTCACAAACTTCTTCTTCATTTGTGTCATCTCCACCTTGATTTCCTCTCTGGATTATCATTGCAGCAAGCACAACAACTTGTCTCTATAGATCTTGCATATTTCTATTCATTTGGGAAATACCACCTCCTCTTCCTCTTCCTCTTCCTGCCATTTTTTTAAATACTTCGAACCAGCTCTGATACCAGATAATGTAGCCAAATTAAGAACAAACCAAATATACTGCAAATAATATGAACTCCAACAAAAAATAGATCTCCTTCTTTGTTATCAAATAATGAATTACAATGTTTCCTAAACAAGAAAACAACTCCCAACCTGAGTTGCAAAGTAAACTCTAGCTAACTCTGACTAAATCTACTCTAGGTGGTGGAAATTACTATTTTTAGTAGTTTACTAGAACCTACTATTCTTAGTAAGGTTGCATGCTTATTCCTACAGGCACAAAAATTTCCACACATCTTCTACATCCATAAATTAGAGTAATTTCCAACTTTCTAGCTCATAATGCAATTAATAGACTAAAATTAACTAATGCTCAAAAATAGGAAAAATCGAACTATAACTTAAATCCTAATTTTCGACCTCAAGTGGCGGATTTAGGGCTTGAAAACGTGTCAAAACTTTCCCCAACTGGTAGGACCAGTTTCCTCTACGTTCGTCTCATTGAAACACGTGGTTTCAAAAAAAAACCGGACTCAAAGCGAACACCAAGCTCAAGCTATGACCTTGTCAAGTTCCCGCTAATTCGGTGCATCGGGAGGTTAAGTGCATCTAGAATCATGTGTTGATTCTCAGGTGTAAACAATTGGTGAACCCAACATGAAGGGATAGTTCCTTTATTTCCTTTTAGTTTCATTTCCATTAGTCTACCTTTTCTCCTTTTCCCCTATTCGGTGGTATTTTATACCTCCCCAAGTATGTCGGTAGAGAGTTTTTTGGTACTTTTGGATTTGATAGATATTACACCAATGTCCAACCATAACAATCCCCTCCCCTTTCAAGATGGGCTGATAACTACACAAAAAATGTGTAGGACTCTCCTAGCTATGTCTCAAACCCCACTAGTCACATGAGAATAGAGAATTTTGATAAACCTTTAAACATGGAATATGTTCAATCCAATTCAAACAACATGACCTTTACAAGTGGAATAGGTCTTTATCTTGGAGAACTTTTAAGACCTCACATTATCATGCAATCATCATAAGATGAAATTTTTACATGAATTGATAATTCCCTTTTTATGATAGATGATTCTTTGGATAGGATGAATATTCATACCTCTGAAATGTTCAAGAACAATGTATTGGCTGAAAAATCCTAAAAACCTATTTCTAAGGAAAACAAGAATGATAACTCGAACAATTTATAACAGGGTATCACGTGTCCTCCCAACTAAACCCTACACAACAAGCACCTAAACAAGGGACTCAATCCTCACCTAATGATGTTATTTCTACCTTATTATGGAGGATTAGAGAACTAGAGAGTGCCCAACCTTTATAACCAACTTATGTAATAGGATAGAATATTGGGTATCCCATTTATAACAAAAGGTACACCCCTAAAAACACATAACCAATTCAACATCATGTATAACAATGCTATCCAGTCCATTCAAATATGGGTGATATTCTCATGGGATCGGCACATTAGGGATGGGTCCTCATCTATCTCACACTTATCCTACATAAGGGTTGGCTAGAGTTGCACTCTCAAATGTCATTCCTTCAAGTAGGTGTAATATTTATGGTCTCGATGGTAATTAGGTATCCTCTAATTAAAGAAACCCATCCAAACAATAAATCCAACAACTAAGGGCCTAAGGAATTGAGTCACACTTGTGTTGGTACCATGGATGGTGTTGCCGATCAAGTTACAAAGAATGCTAGTTTTACAAATAATGGTAGCACTAACAATAAAAATAATAACATGAGAAATCATAGAGGCCCTAATTTTGTTTCCTATTTCAACATAACTTATGTCAATCATCCCCCTCCTCAACAGGCTCAAACCCAACTCTTGAACCAATACCAAAGTCTAGGCCAAGGGGACAAAAATTATGGTTATAATAACTAGCTTCAAAAATACAACTGAGGTTATAATCAACACCAAAACTCAAATCAAAGGACAATATATTACGATCCAAATCTATATTGTGGTTTTCACCATGTTGTTGGTTATGGTGCTAGGACTTATAGGGATTGCAACAAGTTCGTACAAATACTCCTGGAAATAAAATACAACTCTTCGTGGAAATTTTCTTATAAAATATTGAAGGAGCCTCACAACCTAGTTATATAGGACCCGTTGCACCTCAGAATGTAAACCTAGTCATCTATCGAGACCCATTCCCTAAATGTTCGATTACAATAAAGTAGATCCTTAAAACAAAAATAAGGGAATTCTTATTTGGAATAATGAGCATGAGGTCTCAAATTCTGATAACTCTTAAGTTTCCCCTAACCTAGGATCAAACAACAATACAAAGATCATGGGATTAGTTTAGTTATAGGTTGATCCGGAAATGAACGCAACAACTTAGATGAGAGAATAAACTTCACAAACTCTTCCTACTCATTCTATATTTTTAGGTGATGCTCCTATAGTCTCAAAACATGTAGGAGATTATGATTTGAATTTGGATTTGAAAAATACCTTTTCTCACATTTTTTTCTAGATTTGTTGAAGAATTCCCTTGCACATTATTTCACATTTCTAGATACATTGGTTATTGATCAGCTAATTCATGGTATGCCTCCACTTAGGGCTCAAATCAATCATATTTATTTGTACATACATCCTTTAGGAGAGTGCTAGGGATACTAGGTTTGTCTTTGATATAAGCAAGATACCATCTGATGCTGAAATATTCCAAAGAGGAGATCTTGATTTATATTTACAATTCTGGGTCTATAAAAATTACATTAAGAGATCCATGATAGACGATGTTGATGTGTTGAATGTAGTTCCCTTATCTTTCTTGTAAAATTTGGGATATGGGGAGACTAATTTCTCATCTACTAGAAACACGTTGTGAGGGTATGGTAATCTTAAAGAAACCTCAATTGGAACTATAGTTCTTCATGTTTCCCTCTAGCTGAAAACTATTTTGGCTGCATTTTATATCATCCAAAAGAAAACAAACTATAATATGATCCTTGGTAGGCCTTGGATTCATAAATTAAGGTTATTCCTTCAACCTTGTGCCAAGAAGTCATATTCCTCCATTTGGGTAAAGTCTTTGTCACTCAAGTGGATCTTAAGCCTTTTGATATACATTTGGAGAATCTCAAGAAGAAACTATTGGTCCATTCAAAGTATGGACTCCTAGAAAACCAATTAAACAAACCAATTCCCTTGAAGGAATTGGTTGCGATAATCCATAATGTTTTGAAATTCAAGGTTGATGGACCAAAAGTATTCAAAGTTGCAAATATGCATAAAGGTGAAGACATATATGTGGAAACTATGTCCAAAAATACTACGGTAGAGATCGTAAAACTCTTAGAGAGTGATAAGCCGATCCTTCTCCCCTTCGAGCCACTAGGAATTTGTAATCTCCTTAGTCTATCCTCTTTTCCTACGAGTTAATCTCTTAGACATACATATGGTATAAATAAAAGAATAAGAGGATCCTGAGAGAACAATTATACCCATCAAATCCATCTTTAGGGATTCTTCCATTCCTAACCTTTGTCCAGATATAAACATGTCGAAACCAATAGTTTCATGTCAAAGAGACATGACCCTATAGTACAAACTATGTCAAATACGATCATTGCTCATTATTTAGAGGGAAAATTTGAACAACATTACCACATTTGTGTGGATATAACGAGTCAATAACATGACAAAGAGATTTACAATTTTCATATTCAAATAGACGACCAAGATTTAAGATCATATATTCATATTGATAAGATAGTAGGCGAGGGTTGTAATTTTAAACCCAGAGTGTTAGGCCCTTGTCTAGGAAAAGAGAATTTCAAACATCCTTCTTATCATTTGTGTACCTTGGAAGGTGAGGAGCCCGATGAAATGATCGACTCGCATTACCTAAGACATTTCTAAATATAGTCATTTACATTTCCCCACTTTCCTTTCGTTACATTCATATTGTCTTCTTACTTGCGTTATCATGTCATTTAAATTGTAAAATAAAAACTTATTATTCAATTAATTCTTTGATTTTTAAACATTGACAAATATCTTAATCATATTTATTTCACCATTCTTCTCATACATTCAAAATATTTGATCTTTATCATCACTTTCACTCAAGAGAGAAATTTTGACATTATTTAATAAGGATTTACATACTAAGTTTTCTCCACGGTTGTTATCGATTTGGGTGCTTCTTTCCCATATTTTTCTCTAGAATATTCTTGATGATAAATATTTCCCTAAAAATATCTCTCTATAACAAAAACATTATAAAAATTTCACCTAGAACTCTTGTTCACCCATCTCAATCTTCGGTGTTGAAGGTGTGGGTTTGATATTGGGAGAAAGTGTTTCGCCCAAAAACACAACTCAAATTCAAGTTAAAAACATAAAATAATAAATAATAAATACAAAATTCTTTCATTTGCAAATAAACTACACTTCTTGTCCCTACCAACCTTCGGTGGTGAGCCCATGCTTCCCACTGGTAGCATGAGATCTAGAAATGAGGGAAGTGCCTAGATGATCTATTTCTTTTCCTCGATGATGAGCCAATCTTACTAGTAGCATGGGGCAAGACATAAGGGGTCGCATTAATAAATAATAAGTCACAAAGAAAGAAAGAAATAAATTTTCTTCTAAAATTCTGAAGAAAATGACTTAGATGTATACATTAAGAGAGGAAATTGTTCCTCAAAACCATAGTTTATCAATCAACGGGCCATCTATGAATATAATTCTAGTCAAAATTTACAATAAAAATTCATTTAGAATTAGTTAAGTTATTTTTGTTTGGGTTGGGTTTTAGGATTCTTGTTAAATCCTTGTCAAATTCCTTATCTTGGTCATTTCGATTCAAATTCCCAAAACATATATCTCATGTTCTTCTTCACTCTTGGTGGTGAGACCTCACATCTTACTGGTTGCATGGAGTTAAGAATGAAGTGAGATTATTTTTTCATCATACAATATTCAACACATTTTTCCAATGAAACAGAAATGCTAAAAGTTACTTGAAAAAAAAAGTATCCAAATTACAATTTTTTACCATACTCATAATCATATGTATATCATTTTTTTATCACATTATATCATTATCATAATCTATAAATCATAAATTCTAAATCATCTAAGAGTACATAGATGAAACGAACCATAATGAAATCAACTCTTACAAAATAATGTCGAACCAAAAAAATGTCTCGTATGTATTTATAATGTCAAGGTTTATCATGTACAATGCCATCACACCATAGGGTAAGTGTGGTCAAAATGCTCACTATGAGCTCAAAATACAAAAAACATCAATATAAGCATCAAAATATTTCTAGAAGCAATAAAGACCATAGGCCTATCCATCACTTGGAGACCTCTTACGACCACTTCAAGCATGATTTTCCCAAAAGTTCTTCTCAAATGCATTAAAAGGGTAAAAGGACAAAAATATCACTTCTAAACTATCATGAGCCCCATCCACTTTCATTGGGTCTATCACCATCATTTCTAAATACCTTCCAATTCAACCATACTCACAGATGCAACATTTTCCATAAATCCAAAGCTCTAAATTTAGAAAACTTTCAAAACACAAATGATTTCTAAAAATAGTAAAAAGTAATATATATAGAACAATTTTGGTTTTTAAATGTTTCTTCAAGTGATTTTATGAAGGTTTTGTGCTCTGGAGTAGGTATATTTATTACCCTTGTGGATATGGTAAGTAATCTTGTCATTTTATTTCGTATTATTTTGCTAATTATGTCTTATTTTGTGCTTGATTCTCATCTCTCTTTTGCATGTGGAAGGAACATTGGATTAACATGGTTTTAGCATTACTCATGATTAAGGTATAATTTCTAACTCTCCCATTTAGGAGTGTCATACTCATAATTCACGTTTACGACCATGCATGGCTAAAGCGATTCTCTGGGGAGCAATATGTACGCACCCAAAAATTGCATGGTGTGACATGTAAACCATAATGTCTCTAATGGTGATAAAAAATTCTCCCAAGATGAAAACGAGGTCCATATCCTTCCCTCTCTCCTTTGTATCCCTTGTTTGACTCAAATCAACCCTTTTGTTTTGTCTCCAAACTTTAATTTTTCTTGTAAGACCACTTTTTAAAACTTTTGGCATTGTTTTGAATGGTGGATAAGTAACAACCATAGAGGTTGCGTAAGGGGTGGTTGCGTAACTGCCCCAAAGGTTACATAACTACCATTATTTCTACACTAGTGGTCATATCACCTTAAATTAGAGAGTTAAAACATTTTTTTAACACATGTTTAGATTTTAGGAGTGATTTTATCACTTGTTTCTCAATTGTTTTTCCTATTTTTAGACTCATTGGAATTGTATTGGTTTTCTCTTATTTTTGGATTGTTTATAATTTTTAATGCCTCTCCTTTTGATTATTTTTCACTTCTTGATTGACACGTGTAATACTTCTTCTTTCCCATATTTCTATAAAAGATAACATTTTACTCGCATGATGTGTTGTATATTTAATGCTCTTAAGGTAAAGTTATGCTTCTTGAATTTTTGAGAGGAACCACACAGACAACCAAATATTTCTATGTTCTTTCCTACCATTTTCTTTTAGTCATTTCTTACACCAAGCTAGCCATAGCTAGTTCTTTCTTTTCTTTGTTACTAGCCAACATCTTGTACATTCTTGGATCAATTGGACTTCATCTTTGGAAGAGGATACAAAGTTGAGGAGACAAAAAGCACATCTCACCTTTGGGAAGCTACCACAATACAATAGTAACCAGGTTGGGGTTGTACTTAAATTCTTTGAAGCTTTAATTAATTTGTATTTGTTAGAATAGAAATAATGCATTGTTTTAAGTTGGTATAATTGTAGAAGCGAAGATTTCATCACTTCCTAAATGTATTTATTTTATTTCTAGTATTTATTTTCAAAATATTTCTTATATCTTCCCTTGATAACTTCTTCTTGGCTTATCCCTGTGGATATGCTCGAGAAATTAGTTAGAGGAAGAAGTGAAGAAATCCTTACATGTCGTTTATTTACTCGATTAGTTTAGATTTACTTATGTTGGGGAAATTTCATATGGAAAAAGAGTAAATTTCTTCGAGAATATTTTCCTTTCCAAAAAAACTTGAGGTAGAAGCTTTGTCAGAAGAGGTTTATTTAATTTTTTTAAATTAATAACTTTCAAATACATTCTTTTAGAATGGCATTGTCGAGAAAACCCTGCAATAAAGGAATAACTACATCGACTATTCTTTATTTTTTAGTTTATTTTAGTATAAGTAGAATTTTTATTTTAATTAATTTCATATGTCTGTAGAATAGATTATTTATTTATTTTATTTAAATTCTAAAAATACAAAAATATGTTAGTTGTTAATTAGTTTCTTTCAATTCATTTCTTTCTCAAAAAAATAGAATAGATGGTTTACTTTGTTTTATTTAATTAATTGGGAATGAATCTAGTGAATTAAAAGATTAAACACACTTGTCTTTTATTTAAGCTAGATTTAATTTTATTAGTTATTTAAAACAAAATATCAATGTTATTAAGAGTTCAAATCAAACCAAACATTCAAACAATAGGGAACTTACGCTACCCATACATAGCCTCTAATTTCCCCTTTGCCAACTCCTGTCATAGAACCTCACACTACCCCTTCTTAGCCATTGATTCTCCTATAGCTACCTTTTTGCATCCCATCAATCCTATGTATTCCGGATGTCTGGCATGACCTCAAGAGGTCGAGTGAATCTAGAATCATGTGTTGATTCGAGGAATATAGTGACAATGCTAAAAATTTAAAGATCCCAAAAATGGTAGGTCTAAGCGTGTGGTAGGGTCAAGATCATATATGATGTCCTAAGAAACTTGTACAATTATGCTCCACGTGAGTTTCCAATCATAGTATTAAGAAAAAGGATCATTGGGTTTATATCTTCCTATTCCATAAATGCATTATCACATAGCTTCTAAGAATCACCTATAACCATATAAGTCCACTCATTCCTTCTTATTTTCAATTTCATATCTTATCTAGCATATCAATTACAAGTATAAAATTATTATTTTGATTTTGGTAATTAATTTTGGAAGTTAATTAATCATAATAATCATTTATTACTAACCCTTACATCCTTTAGTGTACTAATTCACTAAAACTAATTAGGTTTTATGTTAAATCTAAATAGGTTGTAAAAGGTCTGATTGAAGAAATATTTTTATGATGTTAAGAAATAACCGAGAGCTTGAGTACAGTCATATTGAAATGTACTTATTGAGTAATGGTTTCACTACAAGTAATAAAAAAACAAGTATGTGTTCTAAGGTGAATGAGCAAGGTGAATTTTAAGCTGGATTTATTTATGTTAATAATTTGATTTTCACGAGAATTTTGTCAATAAAATTATTCAAGTAAAAATGAATCTGAGTTTGATTGATAAATTTAGGTTTGATGAAATGTTTTCTTAGCATTGAATCAAATCATACAACTGATGTAATTTTCATTCATCAATCAAAATATTCTAGTGATGTTTTGAAAAGGTTTAGGATGTTCAATTTTAAACTAACATGGCTATACCATAATATCAATTTTAAAATTGAGAAAATAAGATGACAACAACTATGTTGATCTAACATTATATAAAAGACTAGTTAGAATATTGATGTGTTTGAAAACAAGCCACGACCTAATGTATGCAACGGTGAGTCTAATTTTAAGGTTCATGGATAATCCATAAGATTCACATTAACAAGAAGGAAATGGAATTCTAAATACATAAGTAGAAAAAAAAGAGTATGGAATTTTATGTATAGAATCAAATGAATTCAAGCTAAATGGATACACAAATAGAGTTGTTGATAGAGCGAGATAGAATGATTCGATGATTTATTTATTCTAAATAGGTCATAAATATATACAACATGGCATATAGTCATGTGCAAGTCAATTTACAAATAGATTCCTACGTTGAGAAACCAAGAGTTACAAAAATATATTAATTAAGCTAACATTCCCCCATTATTACATTTTTTCACAAATGTACCCTCGAAACAAATCAATTTTTACCTTTCCAAGAGACTTGGTGAGTATAAGCTGCTACACAGGAATTTTTGGGTAGTACTAGAGCTAGATGTGGTTGTTCAAAACTTTTTTCAAATGTAATGACATTCAACCTCAATATTCTTGGTCCTTTCATGGAAGATTGGAGTCTTCACATGTTTCAAAGACACCCCGATTTTTGTAATGAATGATAGGTGGCTTTTCTTCAGGAATGTCCATATCAGCTAGAATGTGACCTAAGAAAATTAATTCACATATAGATCCTTTTCCAACATGATATTATATCTAAGTGGATGAGAGAAAAAAATTATCTTCTTACTAATCCATGAGATAGGTCCATATCTAAGATGAAAAACATATCCTATAGTTGATTTCTTTTCATCAACAGATCCAACATAGTCCTAGTTGGTATATCCTTGTAATAAGAACTGAGATTTATTCTTATATTTTAGACCATAATCAATTGTACCTCATACATAGCTTAAAACATGATTTAACGCAACCCACATACATTTCTTTAGCTTTTGTATAAATCTTAAAAAGATAGCTAAAAATAAATTATAAGTATGGTCTAGTATAAGTAAAGTAAATGAGAATCCCAATAAGATTCTTGAATTCGGTAGCATCTAATTGAGGTGTATCTTGGAATTGAGAGAGTGGCAAACCTTTCTATATTGGAGTGGATATAGGATTAATATCATACATCTCATACTTTTATAGTATTTTCTTAGTGTATTTCATCTATGAGATAAAAATGTGATGCTTCTTCTATCATATCTCTAAGCCAAGATAGAGTGAAGTAGCCCCAAGACTGTCACGTCAAATTATTTCTTCAAACCATTCTTTATATCTTTGACGAGACTTTATGAGATTCTGTGATCACAATATCATCCACATAAAAAACATTATTGACAATATATGCGATTACCTTATTAATAGAAAAATTTTAATACGAGGGGCTACAGGTGAATCCATGCTGTAATAGATGATCATATATTTCAATGTACCATTCACTGGGTGATTTCTTAAGCCCATAAGATGACTTAATTAGACAACATACCTTTTAAGGATGTTTCTTGTTAATAAATATTTATGGATGGGTCATGTACACTTATTATTTCATATCACCAGTAAAGAAAGAAATTTTTACATCCATCTGTAGAAACTTCCATGCTTTTCATGTTTCAGTGCCTGCACAAACAACTCTAATGGTATTGATATTTGTAGTGGGTAAAAATGTCTCCTCATAGTCAATTCCTTCTTACTTAGTATATCCTTTTGCCAAAATCGGTGCTTTCTACTTGTTGATAGATCCATATTCCATGTATTTTGTTTTTAAATATATTTGAAACCAATGGGTTTCTTTCCTATGCAAACAGATTGAAAAGTCCCCATGCCCGATTTTGAATCGGGGATTCATAGTCGACATTCATGGCCTTCTTCCACAATTATTGGGTTTGATGAGTTTTCTACTCTTGTTCCAAGTTAATGAAATGGTATGTAATAAAACAAGAAACTACAAATATGGAAGGGAATAAGGCTACCTCAATGTGTGATGATGATAAATATGAGATATGGGAACAAAAATCCTTTCCACGAAGAGCTTGAGAACCGCACAACAAAAGGGACAACTAGACAAGAAATGATAAGTAGATAATCTAGTGGACTTCTTGAAAATTTCCGGCATGAGAAGTGATGAACTTCCTAGGGAGGATTTCAACCCAATGTTCTTAGAAATATTGATAAAAAATGAGAGATAGACAATATGCAGAAATTAGAAACATAGAGCTGTAAAGATGTAAAGAGTGCTAGCTCTGAAAATACACTTCCCGTGAGGAGAGAGGGGTCTACGAGGTAGAAATTTAGGTGATAAGGGGAGATCCCATTGAATTCTTCATTTTGTAATTGGGCATGAGATCTACCTGCGGTTGTCTGCCCACCCTTCCCAAAGGAAGACAATTACGAGGCACCCAAAAAAAGGGTGTGGTCATGGTCCCCACTACTTTTAATTGTGCCTAAGTTAGGGTGAGAGGACCTGAGAATGTGGTCATGAAAGTATAGAGGTTAGGACATGGATTTAGATTGGTACTCTAAAAACACCATGTAAGGAAAATCGAGGCCAAGTGTTGCCACTAAATGTAACCTTCACTCGATGGAGTGGTCATGAAACACTAAAAACACCACGAGGACTTGATGCGAGACCATGGAGGGAAAATAAAAGTCGACCCGAAATTTTATACCCCAATAGTGATGATCAAGTTAACAATAAGGGACTTCCAATTAGATACAAGAACAATGTAGTTATGTCGAGCTTATAATGTGTTCATAATGTGTTCTTAGGGTGGGTCGGTCTGATATGATCAAAATACTCTTAAGCCCACCAAATGGGTCATGGTTTTTACTACATAGTTATATTAGTTTTAAATGGGGGTGAGGGGAGATCCTAAAACAAGGAAAATAAATGGAATGGGGAAGAGCCAAGAGTGAAAAAATGATGAAAAACATGATAAACAATGGCTTAAGCGAGGTATTTACGCATCTCAATGTGAATGCAAGCAAATAAAGTTGGTAAAACCAGTGAACAATTGCATGTGAGCAAAGCTACGAGAAAATAAATTTCTAAACTCATTACAATCCATCTCAGCACACCGAAGGAAAGATCGTAGTATGTGGAATCATGCTCAAATGGTGTAGATCAAGGGACCCCTAAGAAATTACCAATTACACCCCAAAAATTCTACTCAGTTCACGGGGATATTTTTATAGGTCTAAGAGAAAAGGATTTTTAGGTATCCCCCAGAAAACCATGGGTTCTTATACCTTTCGTAGAAGAGATATGAGTGAGAAAAGGATACATTCAAAGTTTAAGCACAGTCATGACCCACAAAGAATTTTAAAGAAAAATACAATTCATTCCCACCCAACATCACCTTAAGACAAAGAAATAAAATAAATATCATGATTCTAGATATATTCATCAGACACAACCATTAAACATAGGAAAAGAAAAGGAAACATGTATTAATGCTCTCAAATTATGTTAATGATTATACAATATCCAATCATCTTAACATAAATTCTGTTAATTGATTTGTATAGAGGAAACCTTCATCATGACAAGTTCTTGTTCCATGGTCTATTATGACATTGTGATGTCCACATAAATTTTCCTTCCCCCTAGGACTTCCCTGCCATTTTTTATCCTCCTCATCCTTGAAATTTATTTCCTCTTCTCTACATATATCATAATTTTTCTTATCTTCTTATCATTTTAGACCATATTCCTCGACATCCTGGAATAACTTTCATTGTTTTTAACTTCCCTGGGAACCATGAAAACATAAACTATTATCATCAAATGGACACTTGTTGCACTAAAATGCCACTATATCATGTGTACATATTTTTATGACATAGGAAGATATTTTCGGTCATATCACATTTATCACTAAACTCTTCCACATGTGTAAAGTCATGATGTGGAATAAATAATTAATGTTATGAAACATTCTCGAATTTTGCATGTAGTTAATTCTTCTTTGGTGACATGCTCTTCACAAATAATTATATTATCATTTACATTTCACACATAGCAAGAATTTAAAATTTTGATATGGAATCAATAATAGAATGATTTTTCAAGACACACCAATGCCACTACCATGCCTATTTAAGCGATCCATCAATTCCTTCCCTTTGTCACCTATCCATTTTAGCTTTTATGTAAATTTTCCAAAGCCACCTTCCTTTTTATTTCCAAATTCTTGGTAAAGGCTTCATCTTTTATGAGTAAAAATATCTTGAGGAGAAAATGGCCCAAATGGGCAAGTTTTTTTAGCTCTCTGGACCTAATGAGGCCCTAATCCACTAGGTTTTCATCTTTCCAAATGATAGGGTAAACCCTCAGGATTGTCTCCATCATCCCTCCCTGGTATTATCCTTCATGATTCACCTGGCTAAAATGTGTCTATACGCACCCAAAATCGCATGTGCTACATTGTTAGAAAATTGTTACAAAACTCCCTAATGATGATTCATGTCCTTCGAGAAGGCATTCAAGTTCCTAAACCCATTTGAAATGTAGATTTTTATCCTAGAAATCATTACTTAGCTTTTTCTTGCTTTCTTCCAGCCTCCCCTACATCATTACGAGCATGTTTTTGGCCCTTAGTGCCAAGACCACAACCTTGCATGGGCAGCGGTTTTAAAACCACCACCCGAGAAAGATAGCGATCCTACACACTCTTTACAAAATTCTCCATGCTTGATTTTAACACGCATGATTTCACTTAACTTGACTTCTAGGGCACGTTTGTGAACAAAATTTCCTAAAAATAGTCTTGATTTCTTGGTATTCTTTCCCTCTTCTATTTTTAAATAGATTTAATTAGTTTGAACCACCTCTTCACCCAATGATTTGGAATTCCAAGGATTCCTTGTGCATAAAGGAACATCCCAACAAATTTATATATATTCCATGCTTTTATTCAAGTAAATCGCTTGCAAATTTTGTGTATCTTGCACAATATTGCTGCCACAATCCTATTTGAAATTGCATAGCCAAGCTTTGTTCACTTATGTTATCCGTCTTCCACTTGCATTGCAACCAAACTACCTTTAAGCTTCCATTTCTCGGTGCCTTCTCCTAGTGTTGCATTAGCATTCCCAATTCCTTGGACTCATATGGATACACCGAGAATATAAGGATGAACTAAGGGGACAAGTCATCACACAACTAAATTTACCTCTATTTTGTGAATTCCATGTTGGAGTTTTTTTATTTTCTTAATTTCTACAATTTATAATTGTTACATCATATCAAATAAATTAGAAATCAATTTCCTTTCATTTGTAAGTAATTAGTTAATTTCAAAGAGGGTTTATTTATCATTAATAGTAGCTCCTTGTGATTGGTCCTTTTCTTCCTATCATTGTGGATTTGAAGGAGAGAATATCTATAGGAGGTTGTCTACATATCATAGATCATTTGGAAAAGTTATGTTTTTATGTTAGCACTATTTATAATAGACTCACCACATTTTAATAGCCACACCGGTTTATTTTACTTGTTTAGTTTTAGTGTAGAAGTAGAATTGATTATTTAGAATAGAAGAAAATTGTTATTTGTGATTGTAATATTGTATTTTTGTGACTTGTTTAGATTAATTCCCCTTCTAGCAGTAGCATAGATTGTTATTTTTATCTTTGTTAATTTGGACACTTCAAACAAGTTGAACATTGAGATCTTGTTAGGCAAAGAAACCATAGGCAATTTATGTTAACCGTTCATAGCCTCTAAATCTCCCCTATGCAAACTCAGCTACCAGGAGATCACACTACCAGATCTTAGTCACTTATCCTCCTTTCCCTCTTGACATTGCAAATGTTGACATGTGATTTGTCTTAGGAAGGTGTACTCTTATGAATTTTTGAAATCATGTTTAGAATGGATAAATTATTACTATGAAGAGGTTCACTTTGTTGTGATTTTTTCTTACTTGAAAATGAGGCCATTCATATTTTTTGTACAATTAATTCATTTTTTAAAAAAAATGTTATGAACTTGTGTTGTTGTCTAAACTCATCTTGTGTTGACAACAAAACCTTAGATCAATTCCATTGATCAAGGTATGCTTCAATTCTCCTTACCTGATTCATCTGGTTGACTTAGCATTTGAAATGGAAGGTGAAGTGGGACTGAGTTTTGTTTTATTTATAAATTTGAAGGACCTAGTTTCAGGTGTCCTTTCTTTGCATCATCTCTATAATTAGAAAGCATGGGCAGTTTTTGTTAAAACAATTTGAAAGGGTAATAGAACCAAGGGCCTGTTACTAAACTATTAGGGTAAATACCTTAACCTAAGTTGGAATGTTCTATAATAGATTTTAACCTAAGGTAATTAAGACCTACCTAGGATCTATTACTAAACTACTAAGGTTGACACCCTAACCTAAGTTGGTATGTTTTATGGTTGTGGAGTTTTGAAACAACCTAAGGAAAATAATATTTACCTAAGGACTAAGGTTGATTTCTAACCTAATGATAATCTAACCTAAACTAATACTAATCTAAGGGTACCTATGGACTACTTGGCAAGTGGTAAGGGTGGTGGCATCAATTTTCAAGGCATTAATGAGAATTTATTTTGGTTTTAATATCCTCTGAAACTAGTTTTGGTGGAGGCATGGGGAGTTAGGGGATGCCTAGTTGGCATCACCACTAAATGGAAATTGCATGTAAATTTTGAATTAAAAGGTTCACCAAACTTGGATGGTGGTGGCATGGAGAAATAGGAGGAGGGAAAAATGATAGTCCTTGCATTAATTAGTCTTGGTTATGGTGAAGAAACCACCTAGGAGAGATGCAAGGTGGATTTTGGAAAGGTTGTTTGATCTTTTGTTCTTTTTATTTTTTCTTTGCATGGATTTTTTGGTTCTTCAAACCAGTAGTTCTATTTTTGATCCATCGATATTCTTGGCATTCTTGAGCTATTTTTGGATCTGTGGAAGTATAAGAGAAGTAAAGATTGGATTTGTTGACGTGGCTTGGAAAAAGAAGAGACTATGGAGGCTCGGCTTGGAAATCTTCTAAAAATCGATAAGAAGCTCTATTAGGCATGATAGGCTCTACCCATTAAGTTGTTCTACTTTTTCCTAAATGTTTTCATTAAAACAACTCTACTCTTGGGAACAATGGGTTTTTATGTGATGTTTATCTTTCTTTCATGCTTGTATTTTTTTTCTACTATATACTCTACTTGAATTCATTGTTTGATGAAAATATTATTTGGGTTTTTCCTTTGTTGGAAAAATGAGTGAATTCATGCTTTAACCATTGTTTGAACTGGAATGTGGAAAATTTTGTGAACTTTATTGACTATGCAAAAATGGAATATAGAGGGATTCACTATTTGAAAAAATAGGAGTTGGGTTTGTTTCCTTTATTGGGTGAAGGTATGAAATGTGTTTTACTTCACTGTTGAGCTCGAGATGTTATCAAAATCTTTTATGTCTATTTGAACTATGCAAATGGATAAGTCGATTCAATGTTAGGATTCATTCTTGTTGGAAAACAATAGTAAACATGTTTTACTTTTTTGAGTTTGAGATGTTTTGATTCTCGAGAACTCTGTTGGACTATATGGAAGTTAGATAGTAGAAGTCACTGCTATGGAAGAATTATGTTTCAGGTTTTGTTCTCCCTTGCTTGAAATTTGATAAAATCATGTTTAGCTTCTGCTTAAACTTAAATGAAGTCAATTTTTTTTTCTTACACTGTAAGTTATGAGAATATTTTTTAATGACTTATCTGATTTTGGGTCTGAATGAATCTCCTTGATATAATATCTCGATAGTAAGGGTTGATAGTTATCCTATGTTTGTGTGTTTGTGGGAAGACTTATCAAATTTTATGTATCTTTTCTGAGGTGAGGTTTTGTGCTTCAGGAGTTACCTTATCGGTTCATCTTGTTGGATTTACTAGTTCTTTTCATTCAAGTTTGATGTTTAGATGATATTGTAGGAATGGGGTATCTAGGTTGAACTATGGATTAGTTCAGTCTTGTCTATCTTGATGAAATGGATTGGAATGTTTGGATTTTTACTATTCTTCTTTTGAACTCAACCTTGAGCACCTGATTTGGGGTCATGTCGTTTTTTCCTTGTGGTCAAATCTGGGAATGAGTTCATCCTTTCTACATGTAGATTGTTCCTTTGATTTTGTGAAGTTGGGGATTTGGGTTGGCTTGACTGTAATTTGTGGTTGTTAAATCTTGTATTCATTTTCTTCATTTTACCATCAAAGGATGGGTAAGATTTATGTGTGATGACACTTGAAAATAAATTGTGGTCACATAAGAATAAATTATTTTAATGCTACTCTGTCTCTCTCTTGTTTGGGAAAATTAGAGAAATGTATAGACTGATGCTTATTAAATTTGGGATGAATTAAAATGTTTAGTAGTTGTTTTTTGCTATTTCTTAGGGGAGTACTATTCTAAATGAAATAATTTGAATAACTCTTTTAGTAGTAGTAGCTTATGTACTACTGTAGCAGTTCTTGTTTGTATGTTGAGAGAACTTTATCATCGGTTTTGATCTTCATGTTTTCAGTCATATATATCTATTCAATATCAAATAGTTATTGTGTGTTTTCAATGGTTGCTAGAGTTGAATGTTTTCTTGGTCGGATCTATCTCAGTTCTTTTAATTTGATATGTATTCCTCTTTTTAGGAAGGAATAATGAGATCTTATCTCATATTTAATTGTGTCATTCCTTCTCTCTATTCTGAGTTAAGGTATTCCATTCTATTTTCTTCAAACTTTGAAGGAAGTTATAAGTTTTTTCTCTCTCTTTTCATTCATTCTCTCATTTATTACTCTTGAGTAAGGAGATGACCTTCTCGGTTGTATTAGTTTGAAGGAAATTGTAGAGTGGGTAGTTGGAGGATAAATATTTATCTTCTTCTCCTTGACTAATGTTTTGATAGGGATCTAATTATGGTGATGTGTGACCAATTCTAGGTGCATGTAAATGAAAAATATCCTTTATCAAACCCATTGATGCTTAACCCAAACTTAGGCTAGATTTTGGCTTTGAATTTGGATGTAGTATCTTAAATAGGAAGCTCTTACTTTAAGATGTTGATGGTTCATCCTAAATTTTTTCATAAAGATTGAATGAGCTTGGCCTTAGATATTTTAGGATGGAGTAAGTTAATGTTGAGTATTGTGGATCATTGCTTCTTAAAAATAATTCTATTTTTATGAATTATTAGAGTTAGTATCTTTCTTTGATTTAGATAGAATGAATCAAGAGATGAACTATAAATATCTATAGTAGAAATGTGGTAAGTAATTTGGATGGAATATTACTTATCTGATATAATTATTTATGAAATCATTGGCTGAACATTGTTTTGATTACACCATGATCTCTACTTAATGATAATATGGTTTAACACTTTGTTCTTCCTTTCATGATTGTTATTTCTTTATGATGTATCTTTTGTAATGCTTTACTGTTTCATAAAAGAAAGTTATTTTTATGAAACAATTAGTTGAAAGCACATCATTTTAATGCTTAGTGCTTATCATGCTCAATTCAATGAACTGACCCATGCTAGCAATTTTTGCAGATGGACTTCGTAAGTGATAAAAGAAGACAAGTTATTTTATGATGTTACTTTTGTTTACCTAAAGATTGGAAATTTTATGAGGAAATATGATTCATTATTGAAATGTATTTGTAAGAGGAAAAGTTGTATTTCTTAATTGATCTTATTGATGTTGTTTGACATTAAAGATGTCTGAAATGTTTGGACTTGTAAAGTATGTATTCCACTTAGATGAATGGAAAAGATTGTGGGTTTATTTGTACTTGATGTGCCATTCTCTTTGTACATTATGTGAAGGGAATTGTAAGATTATATTTATTCTCTCATATTCATATCTATATGGAACCCTTTTAGTTGACTTAAAATGAATTAGGTGGTAAGGGAATTAGATACACTATCCCTTTATTAAAATGCAACTTAACAAGTTGGCATTCATGGATGATCATTTAACTAAATCACTATGGTTTATTAAAATGGTGATAATGGAAGTGAAAATTCATTATGATATCTTGAATAATGTAATGTAAGGGGTTGCAATGAACCCTAATTCTTAATAAGAAAGAGGAAGACAACTATTCCTGAAATGATAATCTGGACTATTTTAGAATCCTTTTGAGTTAAACCTAATGTCATTCTGGGAAAGAGGAAGATGAACTACCTCTTGACCAATACCTTTAATGGTATAAGACAAATGAAAGGTAAACATGAACATTTAATAAGTAGACTTCATCTCAATGAAGTCTAATATAAAGGAATCTAATTTAGAACTTAAACAAGCTAAGAATGGTTGAGTAAAATAAGTGAACCATATTGTTTGATTTTTGCTTCTGTTTTATTAAATTGAATCCTAAAGTAGGAAGTTAATGATTAAAAAAGAAATCTTGATGTTTCTGCAAAGCAATTACAACTCAATTATGGTTGGAAACCTTAGGGTTAATGAAACTAGGGATTCAATAGGGTTGTTGTAATTAGACCTTAATTATAGAAAATAATTAAGTAATTAACTTCTTTCGTGGATATGTACATCCAGATGGGATGACTCAGATGGATGTTGGCACACACCAACTGTAGTATAATACCTTCATGAAGACTTGGGTCTTCATGAGGATACTTATGTTGTAATTGACATGTACAACACCCTTCAGAGTTGAATCACCTAGACTTACATAACTGGACTTGTCCTTAGTTATACCCTAGGTTAGGTTAGAAGCATGATTTAGTGTTGGGGACATCTCGATGACTTAGGATAACTAGACACACATGATTGACTTAGGTCGATCGAGTATGTCTATGTATCCTTAGTCCTCATGAGTAGTCCTCTACACTAAAATGATGTTCTACCCTTGGTTAGGGTAAAACCTAGAACAAGTGGACTGACAGAGTCAAGTAAAGACCATTCTAGATAACAGATGAAGTGGGGTGAAGGATGTATTCCATTTGATGAGTATGTCATCTAGGAATAGTAATATGAATAGTATGTTGGAAATCTTTGGCCAAAGTATCACAAGTTGTTGGTTGCATTGTCCTATGTCACCTAGTTTAAGAAGTGATATTTTAGATGAATATTGGTAACAAATATTCAGATAGGCCTCTTAAATAGAACACTTAATACCCAGAAAAGGGTAAGAGAACCAAGTATACCTAGTATATAATTCAATGAGTTAACATGAGAGAGATTGGTATGATACCGAGTCATGAAATGAGAGATCGAGTGTTTCATCGAGTCATTATAGCTACATATGGTTATCTGTTATGAGATTGATTGGCATGGAATGTGTGTTCTAAATTATGATTATTTAGAATAGAAATTATTAAAAAAAAAAATCCCTTATTTCTAAAGTCTTAAAATGGGAATGTTACATCTTGGTATCAAAGCTGAAGGTTGTAGCTCTTGGACCTATTGTGTCCATAATCTGATAAAACTTAAATTTTCTTGTTAACAAAAATGGTTAGAACAAGAGGAAATACTGCAAACAACCCACCACCATTGGTGGAGAAGTAGCTATTACCCAAAAAATGATGAGATCCTTGCTACCTTATTGGACACAAGAGATTGTTTGGTTGTACTTGAACAACAAGTAATGGGAAATGAGGAGGAGGAAGAAGATGTTAGTAATAACAATTAGCCACCTCTGTGGACAATGCTAATGTTGGAAATTTAGGCATTGATAACAATAATAGCCAATGCTAATGCACCTAATCAACCTGAAAATAAAAAGGCAAGACTGGTAACTGAACTCACTAATGATATAAAAAGGATAAGTCCACCCAAGTTTTGATGGCACTACATTAGGAGATGGAGCTGAGAATTGGCTAGTGAAATGGAGAAGTAACTTTGCAATAAGGAACTTCTCGGAAGAAACAAAGGCAATATGGGGAGCTTATCAGCTTTCCCATGAAGCATCTTCATGGTGGGACAACCATCAAGGCTGAGTTAAACATTGATGAAACAAATATTACTTGGGATCAATTTAAAAGTTATTTTAGGAAATGATGGCTGCCACAACTTTATTATGATAAAAAAATGACTGAATTTAGAACTTATCCTAGGAAAATTAACTATAATAGAGTATTGGGAGTGGTTTACTAAACTCCTTAAGTATGTACCTCAGTATCAAACTAATGAGAAGTTAGGATACAAAATTTATCATGGGATTAAATCCCATTATAGGTGGTGAAGTGGATGTTCACATCCCAACCACTATGGAAGGGGTAGTTGAAAAATCCATAAGGCAGAACAAAAATTGAAAGCAATCTCTACCCATAAGGAGGAAATTAGAAAGAAAATTCCAAACTCTTCATCATCTCTTACACCTAAAAAGGGGCCATGGAAGAAGTTTGGTATGAAAAAAAATTTGTAACTTGAAAACAACAAGAAAACAACAACAAATAAACCTATTGCTAATGTGTAAAATAACTTTTTCAAGAGAAAATAATAATAACATAAGTCCTATGGGGGTCAGAATGATAACTTTAAGGATGGAAATAAATTTGAGCCTAAAAAGGGACTATGTAGGAGGTTGTTACAATTGTGGCAAGGATCATTACAAATCAATGTCCTTTGAAGAAGGATGACCATAATCAACAACACAAGATACACATGCTGTAGTAGTTGACAAACAGGATGAAAAAAAGTCACACCCATAGAGGTTCAGGTAAGTTATTTGGCATACCTATAACTATAATTTTTGATACTGGAGCTACTGAATGTTTTATTTCTACTAAATTAACATCGAAATTAAAAAGAAAAGCTAGAAAAATGGATAAATCATGGGTTGTACATTATGGAAATAATGTTGTTACACATATTAGTATGTGTCTTTTTGGAGCAGTCCTTGACTTGCCTAGTTTTTCCATTGAGGTTGACCTTTATGTTGCTCCTTTGGGGTCTTATGATGTAATCATAGGTGTTAATTGGCTAGCTGAGCATAAGGAAAAGGTTGACTATTTTGAAAAACATATTAGTTGTTTGGATGATTTGTAGAAAACAACAGACATTCAGGTGTAAAACGTGAGATTTTAGTTAGGAAATTATCAGCTATGCAACTTAAAAAGGCCAAAAACAAAGGTTGCACTTTGTATGTAGTAAAAATTTTTGAAACAACCAAAGAAAGTAGTGACTTCATGGAAAGATATCCATTGTTATGAAATTTTCAGTGATGTGTTTCTAGAAGAGTTACCTGGTCTTCCACCCAAATGGGAGTTTGACTTCACAATTGAGATCAAACCGGGAACCAAACCTATTTCCAAGGAACCTTATAGAATGAATACCATTGAGTTGATAGAACTTAAGGCATAGTTACAAGAAATTTTTTCTAAGGGTTTGATAAGACCTAAGTGTCTCTCCTTGGGGAGCACGGTAATTTTTGTGAAAAAGAAAGATGGGACACTTAGATTGTGCATCGATTATAGGATGTTAAACAAAAAAGCAACAATTAAGAACAGATATCCACTTCCTAGAATTGATGATCTATTTGATCATATGCATGGTGCATCAGTGTATTCTAAAATAGATATTTGATCTGGATATCATCAGTTATGAATAAAGGATGAGGATATTCATAAAACAAATTTTAGAACAAGGTATGGACATTATGAATTCATAGTTTTACCATTTGGATTAACGAATGCACCTACAACTTTTATGAATTTAATGAATAATATTTTTCAAGAATACTTGGACAAATTTGTGCTTGTATTCTTGGATGATATTCTCATATACTCTAAAAGCATCAAAGAACATCATGAGCATTTGAAAGTAGTTCTGGAAATCTTGAGAAAGAGAAGGTTGTATGGTAAGTTGTCCAAATGTTCTTTCTATGATATGAAAGTGCACTATTTGGGTCATGTCATAAGAAAATATGGAATAGCGGTAGATCCCTCAAAAAATTGTTGCAATAACTGAGTGGCCTACACCAAAGAATGTACATGAAGTTAGAAGCTTCATGGGTCTTGTTGGTTACTATAGGAAGTTTGTTAAAGACTTCTCTAAGGTTTTTGCACCAATAAATTCATTACAGAAGAAGGATAAGAAATTTGTATGGAATGAAAAATGTGAATCTACATTTAAGACTCTAAAGGATCTAGTTAACTTCAACACCTATTTTGGTTGATACCTGATCCTAATGGAGACTTCACTATTGTAAGATGCATCCGGGAAGGTCTTGGAGGTATTTTATTACAAAAGGATCATGTTATAGCTTATGAAAGTAGAAAACTCAAGTTACATGAACTGAATTATGCTCCACATGACCTAGAGCTTTTTGCCATTGTTCATGCACTTTAGGTATGGAGGCATTATCTTCTTGGTAGACCTTTTGAACTAAAAATTGATCATCTTGGGTTGAAGTATATTTTTACTCAGCCAAATATGAATGCAAGACAATGAAGATGGTTAGAATTTCTATCTCAAGTATGATTTTGACATAAGTTATATTAAAGGAAAAGAAAATAGAGTTGCAGATGCTCTAAGTCATAGGAAGCACATTTATGCTCTTATAATGTTGAGAACTCAGTTTAAAGATGAAGTAAAAAGTGTCATGGAATCTGATTCTTATTTTAACAAGTAAAGACAACACTTGTTGTAGATCCAAATGATGTGAGATATAAAGGTTTTCACTTTGACAATGAAGGAATCATGTGGTTTGAAAATAGGGTATACATACCCTTGTCAAATGAGTTAAGAAAGAAATTGTTAACTGAATTTCATAATTCACCTTTTTGGACACCCTGGCATTATGAAAATGCTTTGCTGATATAAAACAACAATATTTCTAGAAAGGGATGAAGAAGGATGTGATAGAATTTGTGACACATTGCTTAGAGTGTCAATGTGTTAAAGTTGAGCATATGCATCCAATTGGTTTACTGTATCCTCACAACATACCGCAGTATAAATGGAAAGTAATAAGCATGGATTTTGTTCAAGGTTTCTATGTCAAGAAATAAACATGATGTTATTCTAGTGGTTGTTGATAAACTAACAAAGGTAGCTCATTTTATTGCTAGTAATCTTAAGGATGATTCACTATTTTAGAAAAAAGATTTGTGCATGAAATTTTTAGATTACATGGAGTACCTGAGTTGATCATATCTGATAGAGACCCAAGGATGACATCTAGATTTTGGAAAACACTTAATGCAGCCCTAGGAACTAAGTTGAATTTCAGTTCTTCTTACCACCCAGAAATAGATGGATAGATTGAAAGAGTTAATCAGTTTTAGAAGATATGTTATGAATGTATTGCATGGATCAGTAGTATAAATGGGAAGAGTACCTTCCATTAGTTGAGTTTTCTTATAATAACATGTATCACCTCTCTGAAAATGGCACCTTTTGAAGCATTATATGGAAGGAAATGTAGAACTCCTATTAGCTGGGACAACATTGAGGATAGAGAGGTAATTGGACCTGAAATCCTTACGGAAATGGAACAACAAGTTAAAATGATTCGTGAATGCTTGAAAAGAAAAGATAGAAAAAGAGTTATGTAGACTTAAAGTGGGTTGATAAGAAGTTTGAACTTGGTGAGAAGGTCTTTTTTTGGGTTAAACCAAAAAAGAGTTCTATAAATTTTGGTAAGGCTTGCCAAGTTATCACCTTGTTATGTGGGACCCTTTGAAATTGTTGAAGTAATCAACCCTGTAGCTTATCATTTAGCTTTACCTCCTGCTTTATCACAAATGCATGATGTTTTCCATATTTCTCTACTTAAGAAATACATTTCATATTTATCACATGTGTTAAATTGGAATTCTTTAGGTCCAAGACCCAGGAATAATCATGGTTAAACCCATTTGAGTGTTGGAAACTCACCAGTTGCACTTAAGAAATCATGAAATAAGCCAATGTAAGGTCAATGGGATCATTTAATGAAGAAAGTGCAACCTGGGAAAATATTGAAGATATGAAAACTACTTTTCCGTACTTGTTTGAACAGAATTGATTTTGTTGATTGATAAAATTTTAATATTTTATTCATGTTATGTCAATAAATCTCCATCTCGAAGACATATACTACACTACTTAAAATGGACAACTACTTTAATGTTGATTATGGAATTTGAAAATCTAGTTTTGTTATGAACATATGAATGGAAGTATAATAATTTGATTTGTCCTAGATGCAAATTGTTTGACTAAGTTAATCATCGGGATGATGATTCTTTTTTAGGAGGAAGTATGTAACATATTTGACAAAACTATTACTTTGATTACTTTCCCTCTTGACATTGCAAACGTTGACATGTGATTTGTCTTAGGAAGGTGTACTCTTATGACTTTTTGAAATCATGTTTGCAATGGATAAATTATTACTTGTGAAGAGGTTCACTTTGTTGTGATTTCTACTTACTTGAAAATGAGGCCATTCATCTTTTTATACAACTTTAATTCATTAAAAAAATATTATGAGCTTGTGTTGTTGTTGTCTAAACTCATCTTGTGTTGACAACAAAACCTTGGATCAATTCCATTGATCCAAGGTATGCTTCAGTTCTCCTTACCGATTCATCTAGTTGACTTAGCATTTTGAAATGGAAGGTGAAGTGGGACTGAGTTTTGTTTTATTTATAAATTTGAAGGACCCTTTTAGGTGTCCTTGCTTTGCATCATGTTGTAATTAGTAAGCAGGCCTTCTTGTTAAAATTTTTTTAAAAATTAAAACGTAATATAAATAAGGACTATTACTAAACTATTAAGGTAAATACCTTAACCTAAGTTGGAATGTTCTATGCTATTTGGATTTTAACCTAAGGTAATTAAGACCTACCTAGGATCTATTACTAAACTACTAAGGTTAACCTAACCTAAGTTGGTATGTTTTATGGTTGTGGAGTTTTGAAACAACCTAAGGAAAATAATATTTACCTAAGGAATAAGGTTGATTTCTAACCTAATGATAATCTAACCTAAACTAATACTAATCTAAGGGGTACCTATGGACTACTTGGCAAGTGGTAAGGGTGGTGGCATCGGTTTTCAAGGCATTAATGAGAATTGATTTTGGTTTTAATATCCTCTGAAACTACCAATTTTGGTGGAGGCATGGGGAGTTAGGGGATGCCTAGTTGGCATCACCACTAAATGGAAATTGCATGAAAATTTTGAATTAGAAGGTTTGCCAAACTTGGATGGTGGTGGCATGGAGAAATAGGAGGAAAAATGATAGTCCTTGCATTAATTAGTCTTGGTTATGGTGAAGAAACCACCTAGGAGAGATGCAAGGTGGATTTTGGAAAGGTTGTTTGATCTTTTGTTTTTTTGATTTTTTCTACATGGGTTTTTGGTTCTTCAAACCAACAATTCTATTTTTGATCCATGATATTCTTGGCATTCTTGAGCTATTTTTGGATCCTGTGGAAGTATAAGAGGAAGTAGGAAGATTGGAGTTGTTGACGTCGCTTGGAAAAAGAAGAGACTATGGAGGCTCGGCTGGAAATCTTCTACAAATCGATAAGAAGCTCTATCAGGCATGATAGGCTCTACCCATTAAGTTGTTCTACTTTTTCCTAAGTGTTTTCATTAAAATAACTCTTCTCTAGGGAATAATGGGTTTTTATGTGATGTTTATCTTGCTTTCATGCTTGTATTTTTCACTATATACTCCTGCTTGAATTCTTTGTTTGATGAAAATATTATCTGGGTTTGTCCTTTGTTGGAAAAATGAATGATTCATACTTTAACCATTGTTTGAACTGGAATGTGGAAAATCTTGTGAACTTCTATTGACTATGCAAAAATGGTATAGAGGGATTCCTGTTTGAAAAAAAAGGAGTTGGGTTTTTTTTCCTTTGTTGGGTGAAGGTATGAAATGTGTTTTACTTTTGTTGAGCTTGAGATGTTATCGAAATATTGCTTATATGTATTTGAACTATGCTAGAATGGATAAGTCAGATTCAATGTTAGGATTGTTCTTGTTAGAAAACAATAGTAAATATGTTATACTTTTGTTGAGCTGAGACGTTTTGATTCTGAGAACTCTTGTTGGACTATATGGAAGTTAGATGGTAGAAGTCACTGCTATGAAAGGATTACGTTTTGGTTTTGTTCTCCCATACTTGAAATTTGATAAAATCATGTTCAGATTCTACTTAGACTTAAATGAAGTCAATTTTTTTTCTTACACCTGTATGTTATGAGAATATTTGTTAATGACTTATCTGATTTTGGGTCTGAATGGATCCCCCTTGATACAATCTGTCTGATAGTAAGGTTGATAGTTATCTGTTGTCATTGTTTGTGGGAAGACTTATCTGAATTTTTATGTATCCTTTTTGAGGTGAGGTTTCATGCTTTAGGAGTTACCTTATCGGTTCATCTTGTTGGATTTACTAGTTCTTTTCATTCAAGTTTGATGTTTAGATGATGTTGTAGGAATGGGGTATCTATGTTGAACTATGGATTAGTTCAGTCTTGTCTATCTTGATGAAATGGACTGGAATGTTTTAAGTTTTATTATTATTTTGAACTCAACCTTGAGCACCTGATTTGGGGTCATGTCACCTTTTCCTTGTGGTCAAATCTAGGATGAGTTCATCCTTTCTACCTGTAGACTATTCCTTTGATTTTTGTGAAGTTGGGGATCTAGGTTGGCTTGACTGTAATTTATGATGTTAAATCTTGTATTCATTTTCTTCATTTACCATCAAAGGATGGGTAAGACTTTATGTGCGATGACACTTGAAAAGAAATTGTGGTCGCATAAGAATAAATTATTTTAATGCTACTTATGTCTCTCTCTTGTTTGGGAAAATTAGAGAAATGTATAGAATGATGTTATTAACATTTGGGATGAATTAAAATGTTCAAGTAGTTGTTTGTTTCTTCGAGTACTGTTGCTAACTGAAATCATTTGAATAACTCTTTTTAGTAGTAGCTTATGTACTACTGTAGTAGTTCTTGTTTGTATGTTGAGAGAAATTTATCATCAGTTTCTGATCTTCATGTTGCATAGTCGTATATCTCTATTCACGTATCAAATAGTTATTGTGTGTTTTCAATGGTTACTAGAGTTGAATGATCTCTCGGTCAGACTTGTATTAGTTCTTTTAATCTTGATATGTATTCCTCTTTTTAGGAAGGAATAATGAGATCTTATCTCATCTTTAATTGTGTCATTCCTTCTCTCTATTCTAAGTTAAGGTATTCCATTTGTTTTCTTTGAAATTTGAAGGAAGTTATAATTTTCTCTCTTTTTCATTCATTCTCTCATTTATGTTACTCTTGAGTAAGGAGCTGACTTGCTCGGTTGTATTAGTTTGAAGGAAATTACAGAGTGGGTAGTTGGAGGATAAATCATTTATCTTCTTCTCCTTGACTAATGTTTTGATAGGGATCTAATTATGGTGATGTGTGACCAATTCTAGGTGCATGTAAATGAAAAATATCCTTTATCAAACCCATTGATGCTTAACCCAAACTTAGGCTAGAGTTTGGCTTTGAATTTGGATGTAGTATCTTAAATAGGAAGCTCTTACTTTAAGATGTTGATGGTTCATCCTAAATTTTTCATAAAGATTGAATGAGCTTGGCCTTAGATATTTTAGGATGGAGTAAGTTAATGTTGAGTATTGTGGATCATTGCTTCTTAAAAATAATTCTATTTTTATGAATTATTAGAGTTAGTATTTTCTTTGATTTAGATAGAATGAATCAAGAGATGAACTATAAATATCTATAGTAGAAATGTGGTAAGTAATTTGGATGGAATATTACTTATCTGATATAATTCTTTATGAAATCATTGGTTGAACATTGTTTTGATTACACCATGATCTCTACTTAATGATAATATGGTTTAACACTTTGTTCTTCCTTTCATGATTGTTATTTCTTTATGATGTATCTTTCGTAATGCTTTAACTATTTTCATAAAAGAAGAGTTCTTTTTATGAAATAGTTAGTTGAAAGCACATCATTTTAATGCTTAGTTCTTATCATGCTCAGTTCAATGAACTAACCCATGCTAGAAATTTTTGCTAGATGGACTTCATAAGTGATAAAAGAAGACAAGTTATTTTATGATGTTACTTTTGTTTACCTAAAGACTGGAACTTTTATGAGGAAATATGATTCATTATTGAAATGTATTTGTAAGAGGAAAAGTTATATTTCTTAATTGAGCTTATTGATGTTGTTTGACATTAAAGATGTCTAGAATGTTTGGACTTGTAAAGTATGTATTCCACTTAGATGAATGGAAAAGATTGTGGGTTTATTTGTACTTGATGTGCCATTCTCTTTGTACATTATGTGAAGGGAATTGTAAGCTTATCTTTATTCTCTCATATTCATATCTGTATGGAACCCTTTCAGTTGACTTAAAATGAATTAGGTGGTAAGGGAATTAGATACACTATCCCTTTATTAAAATGTAACTTAACAAGTTGGCATTCATGGCTGATCATTTAACTAAATCACTATGGTTTATTAAAATGGTGATAATGGAAGTGAAAATTCATTATGATATCTTGAATAATGTAAGGGGTTGCAATGAACCCTAATTCTTAATAAGAAAGAGGAAGACAACTATTCTGAAATGATAATCTAGATTGTTTTAGAATCCTTTTGAGTTAAACCTAATGTCATCTGGGAAAGAGGAAGATGAACTACCTCTTGACCAATACCTTTAATGGTATAAGAAAAATGAAAGGTAAACATGAACATTTAATAAGTAGACTTCATCTCAATGAATTCTAATATAAAGGAATCTAATTTGGAACTTAAACAAGCTAAGAATGGTTGAGTAAAATAAGTGAACCATATTGTTTGATTTTCTTTTTATTTTATTAAATTGAATCCTAAAGTAGGAAGTTAATGATTAAAAATGCAATCTTGATGTTTCTACAAAGAAATTACAACTCAATTATGGTTGGAAACCTTAGGGGTTAATGAAACTAGGGATTCATAGGGTTTTGTAATTAGACCTTAATTATAGAAAATAATTAAGTAATTAACTTCTTTCGTGGATATGTACATCTAGATGGGATGACTCAGACGGATGTTGGCACATGCCAACTGCAGTACAGTACCTTCGTGAAGACTTGGGTCTTCATGAGGATATTGTGTTGTAATTGACATGTTGCAACACCCTTTAGAGTTGAATCACCTAGACTTACATAACTCGGACTTGTCCTTAGTTATACCCTAGGTTAGGTTAGAAGCATGATTTAGTGTTGGGGACATCTTGATGACTTAGGATAACTAGACACACATGATTGACTTAGGTCGATTGATTATGTCTATGTATCCTTAGTCCTCACGAGTAGTCCTCTACACTAAATAATGTTGCTACCCTTGGTTAGGTTAAACCTGGAACAAGTGGACTGATAGGAGTCAATAAAGACCATTCTAGATAACAGATGAAGTGGGGTGATAGTAATAGTAATATGAATAGTATGTTAGAAATTTTTGTCCAAAGTATCACAAGATGTTGGGTGTGTTGTCTTATGTTACCTAGTTTAAGAATTTGATTTAAGATGTGGTAGAAAATATTCAGAAAGGCCTCTTAATGTAACGTTTAATACCTTGAAAAGGGTAAGAAAACCAATTATACCTATTATACAATTCAATGTGTTAACATGAGAGATCATTTTTTCACCGAGTCATTATAGTTACATATGGTTATCTGTTATGAGATTGATTGGCATGGAATACGTGTTCTAAAATATGATTATTTAGAATAGAGAACATTAAAAAAAAATTGTTTCCAAAGTCTTAAAATGGGAATGTTACAAGATGGGATGAAAATTACAAAAGCAATGTCCAAACCTCCCCTAGTTACACTTCAAACCCCATTATCTATGTAAAGATGGGGGATGTTAATCAACTATTAAACATGTAATATGGTCAACCTAATTAAAACTATGTTGTTATCACAAATGTAACATTTTCTTACCATAAAGTCTTATTAAGACCTCACACCACCATAGAATCAATAGAAGATGATACATCCACATAAATAGATAATCCTCTTTTCCATATAGATTATTCTTTGGATAGAATGAAGGCTATAGCCTCGATATTTTTAACGCCTATCCTAAGATTCTTACTTCGAGGAAGACAATAATTATAACATCGAACAATTCATGACAGGGTATCATGACCCTTCTCAATAAAATCCTACACCACGGGAACCTCAATAAGGGACTCAATCCTCTCCCAATGATTTTATTTTTACTTTAGTAGGGAGGATTACAAAACTAGAAATTTTCCAAACTTAAGAACCGATACATGTAATAGGGAAAAAAATGGAGTATCTAGTTGATAGAAAAGGATACATCCCTTCCATTGAGAAACCAACACAATATCCTGTATGACAAGGTTATCGGGTTCATTGAAATCTAGGTGATCTTCTAACAGGGTTAGACATGATAGGGATGGGTACTCATCCTTCTTAACCTTATCCCACACAAGGTCTAATCGGAAGTGTGTTCTTGAATGCCACCATAACACGCAATCTGATGTTCCTTGGTTTATGCCCGCTAGTCCATATCCTGGTACTATCCCAGCTTACATCCACAGGTATTCAAAAACTCCCGAGATGGACCTATATACCATTCCTACTACCTAAATGCCATGTCAAGGGACCCCATACATTCCCATAAACACTTATAATGTAGCTTATCTAACTCCTCCTCCTCCTCCACCTCATCATCAAGCATCTTCAATGGTGGAATCTTACATAATTGGTACATATTCGAGTGCTTAAGGGAGCCTCTTGAATTCACCATACATAATGTCATGCTTCTATGCCCATTGCAGGATCTTCCAAAATTTAAGGAAGAAGGAAACACGAATGCTCATATTAAGGCCTACGCTACTACTATCGGAGGATTGCTTCCTTAGGATGTTGTAGTGGTTAATATATTTCCAAATACTTGTCAAAAGAATCATATTAGATTAGTATTACCATATTTGAAGCTTCTATACATTCCTTTAAACATATTTTTCTAAGTTCATCAAAGCATTTTACATGAAAAAGTTGTTGCGTTTAGGGATTAGGGAGTTCCTGCATAAGAGACAAGAGAAATATGAATCTACTTCCCATTTCATCTAGAGATGGTGTCAATGTATATTCCTATGCAAGTACACCCAACATGGACCAAACAGGACTTTCTGATCTTTTCCTTCACTCGTTTAATCAAGAGACTAGGGAGGAAGTCCAGAAGTTTCCTTTCCATAGTTATGAGGAAGTATTAGAAGGTGCACTTTGGATTAACCAATCTGCTATAGACAATGGGTGTAAGATCTATGGTCCCAATGGTATCCCTAAATCAAAATAATGCAAATTATTAAAACAATGGTGCCAACATCCAAGGATCTAATGGTGTGAATCACAATCATGGTGCTACCACGAATAGTGTTCTTGATCAAGCTAGGAACGTTGGTTTTCCAAACAAAAAAAATAACAATAACAACAAATCAGAAATCAAAGATGCCCTAAAAATGTGTCATTTTTCAACATAGTTGATGTAAATCATTCTCCACAAAATAAAAATGAAACCCAAGGAAAAAAACAATATCAAAACTCGCAAAGGGGCAACGAATCATGGTTATAACAACCAATTTCAAAACTATGACTCGAGGTTATAATATATAATAGCAAGATGCTTATCAAAGACCAAGAGATTACAAACCTAACCTATACTATGGTTTCCATAAGGTTTTGGGTCATGAAGATAGAACTTGCTACGATTTCAACAAGTTTATGAAAATACTTCTTGAAAACCAAAGACAACTCTTTCTAGACATGTTCCTATAAAATCCTCAAACAAACCCATGACCTAGTCATACCGGACATGCCACACCCCAAAATGAGTACCCTAAAAATCCTAGGGATTCCCAAATAAATCCTCAAAATATAAACAAGGGCATTCCTATAGTAAAAATGACCATGAAGCCTCAACTTCGACAACTCTCGGGTTTCTCTAACCTTGGTCCAAACGATAATACAAAAATATTGGGGTTAGTCGAACTAGAGATCAAGCTAGAAATTAATGCAACAAATCAGACAAAGGAGTTTGTTTCACAAACCTTACCCACTCTTTCCTTCCTCTAGGATGACATTCCTATAATCACACAACCAGCAAGAGTCTATGATTTAATATCAGATTTGAACAAGACCTTTTCTCACATTTCATTTCTAGATTTGCAGAAGAATTTGCTTGTGCATCATTCTACATTGCTCAATGCACTAGGTATTGGTCATCTCATCCATGTTACACCACCTCTTAGTGATCAAATAAATCATATTGACTTTCACATACATCCTCCATGATAGAATGATAGGGATATTAGGTTTGTTTTTTATATAGAAAAGATGCCATCTGACATTGAAATGGCACGAAGAGGTGATCCTGCCTTTTTTATAAGTATGGGTTTATAAATATTGGATTAAGAGAGCCATGATTGATGACAGGGTTGCTGTAAATGTGGTTACCTTCTCTTTCTTGTTGAATTTTGGGTATGGAGAGACAAATTGTTCCTCTACAAGAAACATGTTATAGGGGTATGACAGTCTTAAAAAGACCTTGATTAGAACCATAGTTATTCTAGTCACAGTTCATCCAAAAACCATATTGACATAATTTTACATTAATTATAGGGAAAAAAGTTATAACATGATCCTTGGGAGACCCTAGATTCATCAAATGAAGGTGATCCCCTCTACCCTATTCCAGGAGATTAGATTCCTCCATTTTAGGAAGGTCTTCATCACTCAAGGGGATCCAAAGCCCTTAGATATACATTTAGAAAACCTCAATAATAATGAAGGAGTCCATATGGAGTATGAACTTCCTTTGAATCAATTGAACAAACCTCATCCATTAAAAGAGTTAGTCCCGGTTACCTGGGCGTGCCGAAGGCTAAATTCGTTGACCCAAAACATTTGAGGTGGGGAAAACAAATAAGGGTAAATCAATATCTATGGAAAGAGTGTCCAATAAAAGCACAATAGAAATTATGAAACTCTTAGAGAGTGATGATCTGATATTCCTCCCGTTTGAACTACGGGGATGGGTAGTCTTCTCGTTTAGCATCTCTTCCTTCCAATGACCTAGGTCTAGGTGTAAACATGATAGAATTAACAAATAAATAAGGGAAATTTGAGATTGAAATGATTCCCATCAAAGCCATCTCTTAGGGTTTTATTTTCTAAACTATGTTTTTAACCCATGTGCATTTGAAACTAAGCTTTCAATATCCATGGGGCAAGGACTCATCATTCAACAAGTGTCACAAGTAAGCACAACGCTCTACATTAGAAAAAGGCTGAGAAACATATTCATTCTCAGCCACACATAGCATGTATCAAGAATGTGATAAAGAGGTGCACGAACGCCTCTTTTAGATAAATGATTTTAATGATTGCACATATACACTTCTAGGAAAGGGTTGTAAGTTTAAACCCGAGAATAGTATGCCCTTGGTAGGAGAACAGAAAATTTTAGGATCATATCTCTTCGTTGTGTACTTTTATGGGTGAATAACTCAATATTCATCAAACTTATTCATCTATCTACCATGATATTTAGTTTCACATGTATTTCCACATGTACATTATTGCATTTGTATTGCATTTTCATCTACTAGTTCATTTTTTAAAATTTGTGATCAAGGGACTTAATCTTATAGAAAGTCCTAAAAAATTATGACAACATTGGAAAAAAATTTAAATTATGTATCTTCAAATCTTTACCATGTCATCAATTGTTTCCAAATCATTTCATCAATCTAAGAAAGATAAGGCAAAGCTTTGTGATAACCATACCAGTCCTGCATACTTGGTTCTACTTATAGTTTCTTCTAGATTAGGTGTCTTTTCCTATAGTCATTTATACAAGCTTCATGGTGTCATATCTATCCCATATAAATATCTTTTGAAATAAGAACTTTCTAAAAAAAATTCCTAGATAAATAATTCCAATGCAAATCCACATAAAAAATTTATTTTACACATTTATTTTCCCTTCCAATCTTTGGTTTTGAGCTGCGTCTCTTACTAGTGATGTAGGGTTAGGAAAGGAGAGAGGTTCCCTTAATTTCCTATGCCTTATCCATGGTAATGAGAACATACTTCCTACTTTTGGTAGCATGGGGAAAGGTGTATGGGGTCTCTTTGACAAACTTGAAAGTTATAAATAGTTCATTCAAATGTTGTGAAATCAAAAATCAAAACAAAGTGAGTTAGATGTCCCAAATTCCAAAAGAGTTTAAAACCACAAAACCAGATTTTGTCAACCAAGTGGCCATCTATGAATATAAGTCTAGATAAAATGGAAAACAATCCATATTTTAAACTACGAAGAAAACTTGAGTAGAATGAGGTTTTAGTGTATCAGTTTGGTTTTGCTAAATCTTTGTCTTTCTCTCATCATTACCATTCAACAAATTTCTATAATTTGTGCCACTTTTGGCTCTTAGTGTGGAGCCCTCACATCTTCTGGTTGTGTGCGGTTAGGAGTGGAGAAATTTCATTCACTCACCACACCACGTTTTCGCCATGTTTTTCCAAAATAAGATGAAATACCAAAAGTTTCTTAGAGAAACTAAAGTTCAACATTACAATGTGATTGCATTATCATATATCAGCATTACGAAAAAAAAGAGATCATTCTGTTAGCATTCATATCCACTGCATACATTTTGAAAATCATATAAAAACAAAAATTCTAAACATATAGAGTACACATGTGAAGTGAGCCAAGAGGAAGTGAACTCAGATACAATGAATTACTAAATAAAAAAGAAGAGTCTGTATATATCATAATAAATTGAGTTTGTGTACAATGCCATCATACACTAGGAATGGTCAAAATGCTTGCAATGAGATCGAAATATAAAAAATAAAAAAATGTAACCAAGAAATAAAATTCCCATCAGCCTAGCAATCTCTATGGGATCCCTAAGATGGCACATGATTGTGTCTAGGTCTCCTACTATGGCTTCGATGATGAAAATGTATTGAATGGTGGGATTCCTTGTGGTGGTGTCTATTGGATGTGGTCTCAATATGAGATACACTCGCCTCATCGAATTCTCAACTATCTCATATGCGGTCACCTAAGTATGGAGAGAATTAATAAGCTACGCTACCACTCGAAAGGTGCAAACACATCGGTGTGTCTTTCGGCTGTAAGTGGTTATCTTATAACATTGCTCAGCTCATCTCGGGTCTTCCTAGAATCGATCATAAAGGTTTCCATGCACACCCATCAAATAATCTCTCACCACTCCTATACATTTGCTACAAGTAAAAACAAATAATAAATGACGAGTTAGAAAGTTACAATTAAAACAAAAAGAGATACCAACTAACATTTCTTATTAACAAGGTCAAGAGAAGAGGATCAATATACCTAGATCTCTAGGCATCCATACATGGTTAGTGGTTGATGTTTTTGTTTTTGATAGTTATGGGTCCTCCCCAAAATTGGAGGCAAGAAATTATCCCATCATGGACTCATCATCCACCTCTCCATCATGAAAGAGTGGTCCCTTAGAGACAAGTTTCTCCTCCTCTATAGCCTCCTCCTCCCACTCCGTTAACTCAAAATCCCAAGTATCATGCCACTCGGGATCACTCTCCTTCTACACGTGAGTTACCCCACAAGCCTCACCACTCAACCCATCATCATCAGTCTCCTCTCTTCCAGTCTCCTCTCCAGCTAACTCCTCTCTCGGTCTCATCCCCTGTATACTCCTCAAAGTTAGATTCTATGTTTATTGGCTCGTCCTCCTCTCCACTATGAGAGAGTGCGGCCTAAATCTAGAGTAAGGGTGGAGTGAAACGAGTTACTATTCAGGCATGAATAACTTGCCAAACCATGATAGGCACTCCTAGAACCATTTTTGTCCAACACGGATCTCCGCGAGGCCCCTTTTAGGCCTCCCGCCTTTGTCTTATACATAAGTTCCGTTGGGGGAAGCATATCAATGTAAGGGAGGCCAAAATGCTAAGGAACTTGTCCAAACAGGTTAAACTCAAGCTTCCCCATCCTGTCAACTAATTGACCAATAGTGGAACAAGCCACCATTGTGGTTCCCTCCTATCCCCACAACCCTGCCATGTCCTGGTATAGGGTAGCCACCATGTCTTTTATATTCAAAGAAGCCACTGGCTGATGTGGCACTCTGAGAATTTTCATCACTGTCTATTTGGTGTCCCTAATGGCCCCTAGGTCATATAATGGTACTCCCCTCCCATAGGGGACAATCCTCTCGTAAACCCATCTCATAACCAATGTGGGGTGGCTCAAATACTACCCCTATAATCTAATAATCTAATATAGGTCATGATAAATGTTGCCAAGTATATCTACTCCCCAAGCATAGATACAACCATATGCCTCAATCTATGTAATGATGGGACCCCAACAATATAGTAGTGTATCACCTCCTCGTCGTCCTGATCAACCACGAGGCCAAGATACCCATGATGATAATAGGGATGGGAGCATTAGGAATTTATTAGACCTTAATCCCCTTCTTCAAACCAAGGGAGACCACGACATCCCCCATATAGGTTGCCTATAGAGTCATCATGGCTCTGGATCCTGCTATCTCAAAATTCAATTGTCTAACCAAAGATCGAACCCCAATAATATGGTACACATCGTCAGGTTCATCATCCACTCACCCCTACCACTAAGAAACTAGAAGGTATCCCATCTACATCCCAATAAGAGAATAGGTTGCATAGTGTGTGACTAGCAGGAGTAACATGGGGCACCTGTGTAATCCTCCATATGCTCACTCTCTAAAGAGTATCAGTCTCTCACCCGAGTCAAATGATCCAATATTGCTAGGATCTAGACACACTCCCTCTTGCGATTCTAATAGATATATTGTTTCTTCTTTTTCATCCACCAAAACACAAAAAAAGAGCAAGTTAGTGACATATTTCAAGAAGCAATCTCATTAAAAACATAAAAAAACATTAAAAATCTAAAAAAATTAGTTATCATGGATTTTTGTCATTCTATTAAGAACCACCGCTCGGTGTAGGGTTGTAGTTCCACGACCACCACCTTGGTAGGGTGGGGTTCTATGAATGTCACCCTACTTATGGCGGCGGTCTGAATCGATTTTTGTATGGATTTGTTTCCCTAAAAATGCTAAAAATGAAAAAAAAGACCATTTTCAACAAAATAAAAGACTACCCTAAGGGTGCCCCCTAGAGACTCATTTAAAACAAGAAATTTAAAAAATAATCCTAGAATTTTTTATGTTTTCACATTTTAGGTTTGAAAATAAACAAGTGAGGAAAAGTAACCTGAGACCACGTTGGTTGATCTCCCACTCACAGAGGCATGATCACGATTTCGCAATGAATGTTTTGACTATACTTTCAATGAAAGCTTGATCCTTTGTGTACAAGATCTCAAAACCACCAAGTCAATATGTGTAAATGAATTTTAACTTGAGTTTATATATATATATATATATATATATATATATATATATATCTGTGTGTGTGTGTGTGTGTGTGTGTGTGTTATTATAACTTTATTTTGAGTGCATATGGCTATAGGGCTGGAGTGCTAGCATAGGTATATTTCTATGTCCCCACACAAATGGTAATTCCTCTTGTAATTTTAATTTAGTATTTATTTTTTGATATTTTATCTATTTGCACTTGAGTCTTCTCTTCATTTTTGTAGGTAGTGGGAGTTTGGACAGTGATGTTTCGACACACGGGAGTGTTAGGTATAGATTTTAACTCCCCATTTCAAGAATGCAATACTTTTAATCTATTTCTTACACCTTTTATGGCTAAGACACTTCTTAGATGGGGCAATATGTAGGCACCCAAAATTACATGTGCTACATTGTCAGAAAATGGCTACAAAGTCCCCAATGATGATTCATGTCCTTTCGAAGGTGTTTTTATTCTTAAACCCATTTGTAGTGAATATGTGTAGCCAAGACATCCTTATTTATCTTTTCCATGCTTTCTTCTACCTTCCTACTTCATTATGTGCATGTTTTGGCCTTTAGTGCTAGGACAACCACCCACCCCCGGGTGACAGTTCTAAAACCATCACCCAAGCATGGCGGAGGTCCTATGACCGCCACCCCGCATAGGGCGGTGGTCATGTTCTCTCTTTACATAATTCTCCATGCATGATTTTAACACACGTGATTTCACTTAACTTGACTTCTAGGATGCATTTGTGAACTAAATTGACTAAAAATAGTATTTATTGTTTGGTGATCCTTCCCTCTTATATTTTTAAATAGATTTAATTATTTTGAATTGACTCTTCATCTAATGATTTGGCATTCTAATGCTTCCTTGTGCATGAAGGCACATCCCATCCAATTCATATACATTCCATGCTTGTATTCAAGTAAATGGCCTAAGAATTTTGTGTATCTTGCACAATATTGCTCCCAAAATCCTGCTAGAAATTATATAGCCAAGATCTATTTACTTGTGTTATCCCTCTTCCACTTGAATTGCAACCATAATACCTTCAAGTTTCCATTTCTCAAGTGCCTTCTCTTGCTACTACATTAGTATTCCCAATTCCTTGGACTCTATGGACACACAGATAAAGAAAGGATAAACCAAGGGGACAAGTCATCACACAACTAGATTTACCTCTATTTTGTGAATTCTAGGCTCGATTTCTTGTTTTATTTCCTTCATTTCTAAAATTTATCATTGTTACATCATATCAAATAAATTAGAAATCAATTTCCTTTTATTTGCAAGTAATTAGTTGATTTCCAAGAGGGTTTAAATCATTAATAGTAGCTCCCAGTGATGGATCGTCTTCTTTCTATCCTGTGGATTTTAAGGAGAGAATATCTATAGGAGGTTTTCTATATATCATATATCATTTGAAAACGTTCTTGTTTTATGTTAGCACTATTTATAATACACTCAACATAGGTTAATAGCCACACCGGTTTATTTTGTGTGTTTATTTTTAGTGTAGAAGTAGATTTGATTATTTAGAATATAAGAAAATTGTTGTTTGTGATTGTAATATTTTAGTTTTGTGACTTCTTTAGATTAGTTCCAATTCCAGCAATAGCATAGATTGTTATTTTTATCTTAGTTAATTTGGACACTTCAAACTAGTTCAAAATTGATATCCAGTTAGGAAAACAAACCATAAGGAATTTATGCTACTCGTTCATAGCCTTTAAATCTCCCTTTACAAACCGAGATACCAGGAGATCACACTACCACATCTTAATCATTGATCCTCCTATAGTTATCCACACACAATTAACATCAGTTGCTCTGGCATGACCTCGGGGGTTAAGTACGGTTGAAGGTTGCATGTCAATTTTCATTTGTACAGTGTCCCTCATTCCCCATTTTCCAAACTCTACATTTTTACTTCATGCATTCATAGTTCAAGTTAAACTTTGAGGCCTTGAGAAATCACTGGTCTCATCACTTCCCTCTTGTTCATAATAATCATTGGCACATGATTAAGGCCTACTATGTTCCTTCCCTTCTAGGGATAATGCTCGATTTTTCTACTCAACATCTAGGGAACATCGATGAAGGCCCATTGTTAGGAGTTCATGCCAATGCAGTTGGAGGAGAAATTAGCTTCTTTGGAGTATTCTATGGGAGAGGTTAAAGTCATGGTTGGGTTTCATATGGTGTCCTCTAAGAATATTTGTTCCCTTCCTAGTATTTCAACTGGTGGAGTCATGCCCACTCTTGAGGCTCGCCCGACTAGATGTCACCCTCCCAAATAAAATTACTAAAGTGTACTCACTTTTCTTGAATGGGAAAACATACCCAAGAAGAGGAGGGAGTTGGAAGACATCTTGAATGGGCCGAGAATGAGAAATTATACACTATGTGAAAAGGGGATGTGTAAGGGCCTAGTAGGGGCTAATCAATTTGTGTTTAGTGCTAAGGCCCATGAATACTTCATTAGGCACCGAGACCAGCTTCTGAAGGGCGTTCCCTGCATGCCTGATGGGATGGAGACCTAAACCTACTACCACCATACAAATGCACCTACAATATGTATTTAGTTGTATTATTTTTTTTAAACAATATTATATAGCAAAGGGTTGGGGCCCCATAAATAGAATCCCCATTTTGTTAATGTAAAATTTTCCTCAAACTTTCCTTTTATGCATGTGTGACTATCAATCATTCATACATACTCTTGCACTTTATATTTTATCTTTTTTTCAATAAGAACACCTTCAAAGAAAATATTTAAATTACCATTCCATATTTCAAATATATCAAGCTTAACTGCTCCTATCATGGAACAGATAAAAAGGTCATAATTACTTTGAATATCCTTATAAGCGGTGCATAGTTAAAGATTAATTTCTTATAGATTTCATGTTAATAGGATGGGTCCGGGACAATTATTTCTACATGTGAACTTGACCCCAAAGTGTAACTTAGTTAGAGTGACCAATCAGAGGCATCATCTTGAGAAGCGGGGAAAGGATTCCCCCTAAACCATCTCTTGAGATATCAAGCTTTTGGGATCTGCGGTAGAAATATAGTTATTACCGTTGTGTTCCTACCAAGCATACCCAAAATCCTAGTTTCACATTACCCAATAATCTTATGAAAATTAGCCCCATACTGATCCATCTTGTTCAAACAAATCTACTTAATAATCCAAAAATATCCAAAAAAAAGGTAGAATTATTTGGGTACCAACAAAGAGAAAGAGAGATCGACAATAATAAATTGAGATAAAAGGAAGAAAACTAGATAGGGTTGATGGTGACCTGAGATAATTGACGATCACTATAATAGAAAATATTAAAATATGTGAACACAATAAATATGGAATCGATTCATAGATGTTGAATATGTCCTATATCTAGTATAAAATCACAGAAATAAAAAGGATCTAGATTGTAGATAGATAAAATGAAAATGCAATTGATGCATATTAGGTATATGGTGACTAGAGGATAATAGATAATGAATGTGGCATAAATATGGGCTCCTAGGATATCGGACAAGAAAAACATAAAGGTAGCTGAACACGGATGTTGTAGATACTAAAAACTCATGACAACGGGTAATAATGAAGGGAAAAGAGTTGACATAGATCGGGTCGATGGGGACCAGGGAAGAATCATTGGAAATCAAGGCTAGATTAGGGTTTTGTTAAGGTTGATAGGTGAATTCAGACTATAAGAAAGAAACAAAGATGGTTGATATGACGGAAAATCTCCAAGGTGACAAAGAGTCCTACAAGGATGATGAAAAGATGATGAAACAAGCTAGGTATCCAAACAAACTCTAAGCTTCATAGACCCGAAGATGATAGGAATGGGCTCCAAGATGTCTCCTTGATGTAGATGGTAGCACATAAGAAGACACTAAATCCACAAAATCTTGATAGAAGTGGAATCTCCAAAGTTTCATCCTCTTTGAGGAAGGGGCACATAGGACCATTTATTTGTTTGATGGGGATGATTTATAACTCAAGACACGATGCCCTATTAGGGTAATATTAGTGTTTCAAGTTGATTTAGTGGGTTATGGTTACATAGGGATAAGAAAGGGTGGTTGGATGGTTGAAAACATTAAATGTAGATAGGTGATAAGTCTAGGGAAGATAAATGAGAGGTTTAGGGATGTGATTAAGATAATATATGTGTTTAGGGATGATTAAATGCAATTAGGATGGATAATAAGAGATAAAATGATGATGGGATGGGATATTTTTAAGATAGGAAAATAGGAAATTAGAGGAAATAAATCCAATTTAAGAGGGGAAAGAGATTTTGAATAGGATATGGGCACAAGCATGCATGATGACGATGAAGGAACAAGTGAATGTAGGATGGGGAAGAACTGAACCAAATTTTGGTCTATACATTTACCCCTTTTTTTCAAGTGGTTTATGTTAAGAAATCCATAAGAAAAAAATTAGAAATGATAAAGGATGATGTTTTAGGTGCTCCCCCTCAAACAAGGGATTGATAACATGATTAAGAATCTATTAGTAGGTTGACAGAGGTAGATGGATAAAAAGTGGAAAGAGTGGAAAAATGAGATAAGTAGAGAAACGATGCCCCAAGTGGAGTGTAATATTACCATTTCAAGAAGGATAGGATAAACTAAAATAAATATGCTAGTGATCTTGGAAACACATCGGTAGGGAATATAACATGGACTCAAAGAAGGTGATGATAATTTCCTATGGGCCTGTGAGTCGAGAAAATATCTTTGTGGTATGGAGGGAATATAATGGGAATCCTCTTTGATGGATTTAAAATCCTTGAAACAATGGGTCAAAGGAATACATCAAAAGTATGCGCAAAAATGAAAGGATGGTCAAGACAATGGTGTGAAAAATTTCAAGCGAAAAAGTGGTGCAAAAGAGTATGTGATGTCCTTCAAATATGAGGAATCAAGAAATGATGTGTCCCAAAGGGACAAAAAAGGAAAATGGTCACAAAGGTGGACTTAAGATGAGATATGGTTCCCAAGAGGGAACATAGGGATGGCCATAGATTTGGCTTACGGAAAGTATGAAGGATGTGCGAGAAAGATAGATATAGAAGAAAAAATGGCTAGATAAGCCATGTAAGGAAAGCAATGGTGTGGTATGGGTGATACACAAGTGTAAAGTGGAATAAAATATAATTTGGCGAGAAGAGATTAGATGAAAAATATATGAGGTCGATGAAAAATGGGTAGGGTCGACTTTGATTTTTCTTGGGTAAATGGTGACTAGGTCGGCGCACCTATATAAGCAATGGAGATGACTGTTAAGGCTCATTTGAATGACACAATTTGGATGACCAAGAGATATGAGTGATATAAAAGCCTTATATTTTCTCGGAATGTATGTCGGAGGAGGTGGAAAGAAGTGCCCGAGGTCTCAAAGAGTGGTAAGTGCTGAAAACATAGCTTTTGTTTTGATTTTATTTTATTTATTTATTTTTTTGTATTTTTGGATTTTTAAGTGCCAAAGGTCGATTGAAAGTGACCAAACATGGTTGTCATTGACCTAGGATAGGTCAACATCAACCTATTTAGGTTAAACATCGATTATATAGGTGTTATACTTTATTGATAAATTTGGATGATTTTTATGATATTTTAGAACCGATGGATGCCTTTTGGTTTATTTTGTAGGATAGAGATACCTTGTATTTGTGAGATAGAGTCCCAGCCACGTTAGGGACTATTAGAGCTGATGTTATAGATGGGGAGTGGGATCACTTGGATACTATTAGATTAGGTGGATTTCTCCATTATCATAGAGTTCCTTGAGATACATGGATGATTATAGTGTTGATAGAGAGATGAAGCCCAAATACCAACATATTTTGGTTCGCACAAGAGACATGAAGATCATATTAAAGGAAGCATATCATATTTTGAAATTCCCATTCTAGGGGTCACCTATAGTTTCGATCACATTGGACGGTCAAGGAGATTAATTGAGACGGTTGTGTAAATCGGAGGCCTCGCACATCACTTTTACATAAATGGATCTTCATATTGATACTCATTATCATATGTTGCTATCAGGGGAACTACTTGATATGCTTAGTGATGATTATGAAATCATGTTATACACTACTTGATTCAGTTGGGGTGAGATTCCCATGGACCTAAGTAGTAGTGGTGACCTGAGATTGTGGAACATAGAATAGTTTTTTACATTCGGGGATGATATCCTAGCATATGTGCACCATGATTTATGGATGTATGTAATAGATAGGAGATCAAGTTTGGATGTGGGATTTATATTGCATTGTTGAGAATATAGGTAAATAGAATTGGTGAGGACATTAGGGCATTCATGGGTGACAGGTGATCACATAGCCCTAATAGCTAGATTCGTTCGGTGGAGAGCCAATCAGGCACATGGTGATAGGGGTGACTAGGGAGTGGAGTGGTATATAGATATACTAGGGATACTTACAGTTGATGATGTTAGATGGAAGGCATATAGAGGGTTTCCTACATAGCTAGGAAAATATATCCATCTCATAGGTATGAGGAGAGTGAGATAGGTATAGGGAAGGAGACTAGATATGGTGGAGGTGATACTGATTCCATGAGATATGAGGCGGTTTGGAGTGGTGTAGATGGTTCCTAAGGTGCTAATCAGATAAAGATGTGATGATTTGGAGATGGACTTACCTATTCTAGTGAAGGCCATTCCATTGGTGGAGGTGTGAAGACAGTAAATATAGATGAGGATGACATGGATGTTACGAGAGGGGTATGTGGAGTGGAAGATGTAGTAGTGGGCGAGAACATAGGGTAGAGGAGGAAGCACAAGAAGGAAGAGAGGAGATAGTTCCGAGTAGGATGAGAGGTAGAAATTCCTATATGAGGAGGGGGAGGTTTAGGTGGAGCAGTGGAGATAACATAGGTACATGAAAATCTAGATGTATCTCATTAAGAGTAGGATACGATGTGTCAAGATCATGATGTTATGCTCCGGGAGAGACACGGCTATCCATTAGAGAGATAGAATCGGAGGTAGAGAGAGGACTTACAAGATGGATATAGGGATCTAGGAACTCCTTCTCGGGAAAAGGGGGAGAAACCTAGGGAGGGTAATAGGGATATAGATAGATGGAACCTCCTAGTTTTGTGATGATGGAGTAGTATCAAGATCTTTGAGAAGAGGCGGGGTATTATGAGTGCATAATGACGATGTTATTTCATGATGTATTGTGTTATGTTGCACACATGGTAGGTGAGAGGAGGTCAGAATGATGGGATGATTTATATATCACAATGAGTGTAACACATTCGAGGCATGATCAAGGACCAGATGGTGGACACCGAAGACAAGGTCCTACCCTAGGAGAGAGAGTCTCATATTTCATGTTCAACGATTAGTGGGTGAACATTATATGTATATATTTTTATGTATATATAGATCCCAGTTGAGGCCTATCACTGATGTATAGATCTTCATATGATATGTGTGTGTGTGTGTGTGTGTCTTGTGTGTGTGTGTTATTTTTGTGTCTCATATGTGTTTTGATATGTGGATGAGTAGATTAGATGTATGTGATGGATTATGATTATATTATGTTGAGTAGTTTATGGTTGTGAAAATGATTTGATAGATATAGATTTTATGATGTGATGTATTATTTAATTTATATGATGTATTGATTGGATTAGATGTGGAATTTATGTGATGGATATGATTTGATTGATTGAAGATTACATGTGATGGATCTATATTATATATAGTAATTATGTGATGGATTTATATGTTAGATTAGATATGGAAATGATGTTATGTACTTAGATGTTAGATATGATGGATTTCAGATTATATGTGATGAATTTAATGTAGATGTGTAAGATAAGATGATGTAATTGGATTGCATTTGATAGATTAGAAAAGATATCTAAATGTAAACCCATGTTCAATGTGAATGAGTATGATACAATTGGATAACAAAAATGATTAGATTGAAAGGTATGAATAAAACGTGAATTTGCTAGGGTGACAAAAATATAGGAAGTACACTTACATCATAGTAAGGAGTGTATGTAGGGTAGATTCATTGGGGCTAGATTGGAGATAAAACATGAAAGGGGATAAGAGAAAAGAAATTCACTTATAGCCATATGACATGTATCAACACATAACTAACGATAGTTAGTCATATATAATATTATGAGGGGAAGATGGAAGGTGTGTTTACATACCTATTATAGATACGGTAAGGGGTTTAGATGTAACTTATATGGGTAACATAGGTTCTCCTTAGGTGGTTGTTATAGGTGTACACCCCAACTCTAAACACTATTACATAAATTAATCATTGTGGGAAGTTTTTATTAGTAGGAAAGTTGATTGATGTGGGAAGCTTTCATACGATGCCTAGTTTTAGATTGATTATTTTTTCATTTGATATTTTGAAGGTTGATCAATACAAGAAGCCTTTACTACCATGATATATTAAGGTATCCATCCTTTGAGGGAGAGTTATACAATTATGGATTTTTATTTTGACTTTTGATTTAGATGGCAGGAAAAAATGTGATATTTATCCTTTGAGGGATTTTTATATACTTGGGACTATTTTCATTTTAAATGAACAAACTCTCCTTTAAGGAAGCAATCAGTATCGGGATAATATAACTTTGATATGAGCATCCATGATGGTTTGAATTTTAACATAGAGCTAAGAATATCCTAGTAGACCACCTGGGGGGGAGGAAGTAATGTGTACAAGCTATACATGTGGACCCTTAGCATGGTTATAGTAGGTAGATAAGAAGGAGATGGATGTAATGATTATGGATTTCCCACAGGAGGAACTTGTCCATAAGGGATATGTTATGAGAAGATCTGTGATGTTGATATTCAAGCTCATAGATGGGATAGTGATGGAAGACCACATGATTCCAAATCATTACAATGAGATATGGATAAGGTTAATGATTAAAATTATATTGTTAATGTGATTAAGTTCATGTTAGTAGGTGTGTTAACAATAGAAGGGATGAAATTTCAAGGTATTGAGAGGTTCCATTTCAGGTTTACCATCGAGGTAGGATAAAAATAGGCTTAGGACTCCTACTTAGGAGTGATAGTGTATGATTGTATACACAAAATCACGCACTTGGGTACATTTCTATTTCCTTAACACATATTAACATTCATATGATTCCTAAGAGAGAAAACTAGTAATTGACAATTATCCTTAGCCTTATTTTTGTGTTTCTTGTTTTATATTTGGTATTACACACCCTACATCCTAGTCGGTATTTTAACCATTTATATTTTATGACTCTAGACACTAGTGCACAGCTAGGACAGAGTGCTCAAGCACCCTTATCCCCCGGGTTCCCCTAACCCTTTCTTTTCTTCCTCACTCCTTTTGGTATATTTTATCTTTTGGGAATCTTTTCACTTATGGGTCACCTTCCGATTGTTAATTACAAAATTAAAACATGAGAATCATATAAATACACAGTTATGTATTCAAAATTAAGGACCAAGCACTAAGCATATACTATCATTGCCTAAGCTTGCATCCAAAGGAACCTAAATCACTCTAAGGAATCCATATAGCTTCCATTCAAAGGGACAAGGGATGAAACTTTTCATTTATAGCATAGGAAGGGTAAGTTCATTATTTCATCCAAAGATTCTACTACATTACATAATTTATCTACAACCACTATCAAGTACAATTACACAAGGGAGTATTAGGTCATGATTCTTACACACATGCACCAGAACTACATAGAGTCGAGATGTAGAGCAATACTCGGTCGTAATCTCACTCTATCGGGTGACTATTGGGGTCGGTATCAATCCCCATATTACATATTTCTATTTTTATTTGATGTGGTTTTATGGGTTTTGTAGGTGAATATATGTTTTTAGCTTACAGGTACCCTTAGTGATCAAAGAGTGATACATAGCTGATCAAAAAAGAACATTTACAACACTTATGTGACACTTTGTGAAAATCAAATTCTGACCATTTCCATAGTTATGGGAACCCATTAGAAATATCCAACACCTAAAAACCCTTGTCCTTCCTTGTACACCCATGTCCAGCTCTGTCATGGATTTTATAATTTATCCTTGGTATTTACGACACTAATTACTTATTTTTAGTATTTTTCCGAGTCAGTATTTCCAGATCAAGTGTAAATAAGCTAAGTCATTCTCTCTATTGTTAGTGTAGGATATTTATTTTCCCCATATTTTTATTAAACTAGAGCTTTCCTACACTCATTGGATATGCTTTCTTAGGTGAACATGTTATGTCGAGTTAGATTATAGTCTAACACTCTCCTTTTTCCATCAATTCAATTTGACATCAATCAAAACAACCACCACTTTGCATTAGAGTGCAACAAGGAGTAGTACTCATAGAGATGTAGATGTTATTCGACAAGCCAAATGAGTGTAGGGGATATGAAGGTGTCAATTGAAACCATCCTTATCGGCAGATTTTGGAAATAATGTTGCGGAGAGTCTTGTCATAGATTTTTCTTAATAATTACATTAGGGATAGTATGGAGAGGAGAAGCTAATCTTGATATTAAACGTTTCATAAATATCCTTAATATATTTGTTTTTGAAGGAATTTTTTTTGTCCATGATGAATTTTTAGGAACGTCGAAGTGACAAATGATGTGTTAATAGACAAAGATGACAATTTTGTTAGCTTTGGTTGATGCAAATGGAATAGTTTCCACCCATTTAGTGAAATTTTCAGTAGCGGTGAGGATGGAATGATGATGTTGAGAATAACATGGATTGATGATACCAATGAGGTTAATTCTCTATTGTGAGAAAGGTAATAGATCTTGATTCGAGTGCAAATCCTAACTAGGGACACAAATAATATCGAAATGTTATTGGCACTTCATACATTATATAATGTATTCACTACACTCTTGGTTAAGGGTGGGTCAATAGCATCCCATCCAAAGAGCATGATTGGCAATGACCAAACCATCTGCGAGTTCCCTCCATAGATTTCATCATGGATTTCTTGTATGTCTTGGATAAATTCATGGGATTTAAGGTATCATAGTAAAATACCGTCAAACCCACATTTATAAAGGATGTCACCAATGATAACATAGCGGTTGGAATGTTGAAGAAATGACCGCATATAAAATTTTTATAAGTCGAGGTAATTTTAGATTGAGAGAGATGATAAACAAACTAAATATACCGAGAGATTAGATTGGTTGGTTTTGATGAGATTGATACAAGGAAGCTCATTAGTATGAGATGGCTAATAAGCTGTGATGTACAAGAACAAAGAGTTTGGATTTTTCTATTTCCCAAGTGGTGAGTGATGCAAGGAAGGGCATTGTGTCTACGAAGTGGTTGGAAAAACAAGGAATGGATTGAATAGTGTATTGATGAAAGGATTTGAGGAGAAAATCGATGATGTACTTATATTTTTAGAGGAATTCATTTTTTACGAGTAATAGAATCCCTTGATTTGATTGATAATAAGTTAGAAATCATCATAGATTTCAAATATTTGGAAGCCTATCATAATAGTGGTTTGGAGACCCTAGATGAGGACATCGTACTCGGTCATGTTATTAGTAAATTCAAAGTTGAGATTTTAGGCGATGAGAATAGGAGTTTCCCAAGGAAGAATAATGATGATGTCGACATCCGCCCTGTTTGAAACTTAGAACCATCAAATAACAAAGTGTCATCTTGAGGGGAAAATACTCACGATAAATAGTGTTGATGATTCGTCATGAAATTTCTCATGGGGAAGTTAATTATCGGGAAGAGGGGCTTTGAAAAATTGATCACTGATAGCCTTACCCTTGATTTATTTTTAGAGATGAACTCTAGGTCAAAATCAGTCATTAGCATGAGTCATCGAGTGATGTAATCATTGTGATAGGGTTTTGAATGCATGGTTTTAAGGGTGTTGAAACTATTGATGATGTATGTTTTATAATTGATAAAGTATTGACAAAGATATGAAGTGGTGAAGTAGAGAGCACAATGTAACTTTTCAATTTCATTGTAGTGGGTTTCATAGTTGTGAAGAGTGTGGCTTATGTAATATATAGCCTATACCTTTCCCTATTCATTGTGGTGCACCAATATGGAACCTAGAGCATGGTTAGTGGTAGATATCTAAAGATATAATGGATCCCCTCATATGGAGGCATGAGTACAGGTGGCGATAGAAGATAATGCTTAAGTTCTGAAAAATATTTTTGGCAATCGCTATCCCATTTGAAGTGGGTGTATTTTTGGAGGAGATGATGGAAAGGTTGGAAATGATTGAAAAGTTGTGAGATGAAGCAAAATACTGATTAAGTCAGCCTTAGAGACTACAAATTTACTTTATATTAATAGTAGGAGGCATCTAAATGATGGCTTTGATATTTAAAGGGTCAACTTCAATACCCCTGATCGATACAATGAAGTAAATGAGATTTCGGTTAGAACACAAAATACGCACATGGGAAGACTAAGGTGAAGGAAGTATCAAATAAGGCACATGAAGAGGATTTCAAGGACAACAAGATGATCCTATCAATGCTTGGATTTACCCAATATTTTTCAACATAATCCTCTACAATTTTTGTGGATGAGATCATGGAAGATATAAGTCATACCGCATTGAGAGGTGGACCATGTGTTTGTCAAACCAATGTAAATGATGCAGTAACAAAAGGTTCCCCAAGGGTTGTTGAAGGATGTCTTATGTCGATATTCATGTGTGATAAGGATTTGATTATAACCAAAAAAAATATCCATAAGAGAAAGAATTTTATGGCTAGTTATTAGGTCACCAAGCTTATCAATGTTAGGACAGGGAGAGTCGTCCTTAGAGAAAAAGAGATTTAGTTCTCAAGAATTTGTACAAATACAGAGCTTCCCAGAGGCTTTAGCAATGGGTAAGATGTTAGAAATATTGGAACTATGTCATTTGTGTTGTGAGTGATGTGAAGTCCATTGATTTCAAGTGGTCTAGGTGATCTAGGTATGTTGGTTAGGTGATCTAGGTATGTTGGCTAGGTGATCTAGGCATGTTGGTTAGGTGATCTAGAAGTCTCCAAAGGTGCATATGTGTGTGTTTGAGTTTTTCAAAGGTGGTATGAAGGTAAAACAAGGTCCATGAGGTGATTGAGATGTGTCAATGAACCTGTGACATGCCCAAATGGTTCAGTCATGTAATGTATGGGTCAAGTCAAGTCATTTTAAGCCTTGGCCTAATGCAAGTACATGGTGTAAATCAAGAAAACATGCAAATACACTAACAAAAAGGATAAAAACATGGATATAACATCATGAGGTGGCACAAGAGATATAGAAGATGATACAAAAATCAAACCAAGTGGTTGAAGGTGAAACAAGTGAGTATAGTGTTTTCTTAAGCTCTTCCACAAGCAAACATGGTGTGATATGATGATCCAAGGCATGAACATGAAAAAAATCATGGTTTTCACATTTAATGGTATTTTCTGAGGTTTAAAAGGTTTCATAGGTGGTTAATCAGATGCCTTGATCACTCATACAGGTCAGACTAGTAGAGCAGTTGAGATTAAGATACCAAAGGGTACCTAAATGAGATGGAATTGAAATATTAAGGATGAACCAAATTAAACCATCACCTGTAACTATTATATAGATGCATCCTTAAGGTTTTTACAAAATTTTAGAATCTGAGAATGAATATTTTACAATATATCCAAGGATTTTCAAAATCAGGTTTTTCAAAGTATGCAAATTGAGCACCAAACTTATTAGCTATCAAGATAACTTGTGAATCCACCTTTGGATAATTCATAACATAAAAAATGGATTAAATTGGGATAAAATTATGGTGCAAAAATTTTTTGGTGATTGGTTGAGTATTTTATAAGTTCTATCCATTTTTGTGAGCATGTTTGTAGTCCTTCAAAACCCAGTTTAGACCAGTTTTGGAAAATTGAGTTGGTTAGGTGACCAAACTCAACTATTTTCTTGAAAACATATTGGAACATGTATAATACTCCTAACATCACATTTCCATGGTGATTTGGCTTCTTGACACTTGGTGGGCCCCACTCAAAAATAGGCTTTTAAGAAGATTTCAAAGTGTACATGTGAAACTTACAAAGTATCATATGCTAAAATCTGGTGTGGATTATGTTTAGGATTTCTACATCAGATTCATGAAGTTTCTGAGTAACTCATTTGGAGAAAATTGGAGTATTGAGTGCATGTGTGAGATTACCGGTAAAGGAGCTTGTGTTAAGAAGCTAGTGTAGGAGAATGAAAGTATTCATGTTGAATTTCATTATATTAATGTTTTTATCATCTTCATCATCCTTTTTATGTGAAATATGATGTGTGTAAGTGCATATTTTAGTTTGGAAAGGTCATTTCTTGCTTGGAGGTGATTGTGCCAAAATTGCTTATTTAGGCCTCTTGAGAAGCTTGTCAAAATGAGATGGTAGGTGAATGTTTCTCTATTTTACCTATGGATATAAATTCTTTAAAAAAATTATACATCCAAATTTAAGTTTTGGAGATGATAGGGAGCTCTGATAAGCTCCTTGGAGGTGTTTGACCACATTGTATAGAAGACTAGTTTTTGTGATTTCAAGACCGGACATGTAAGTTGTAAATATCTAGGTTTTGGAAGCCTTATGCCATGAATTGAATCAATATGACATATGGGTGAGATAGTAAAAATCATGATATTTTCATTTATAGTGTAATTTCCTCATGATGAAGATATTTTAGGTATGTACTAGCTAAATTCTTTGAAGACCAAATTCAAAGATGTTGAAACCATCCAGAGAAGTCTTGAAACATTGTGTTTCTTCGGGTGTTGAACCTTGATTTGGATATTTATGATAAAGTTTAATTAAATTAGACATCATAATATTTATATTTATATATTACTTATATCATGAAGATGAGTGAAAGTGGTCTAGTTAGATTATTTTTAGGACTATATTTATAGAAGTTGATTTAGGCAAATCTACAAGCCTAAATGGATACATTTTCTAATGTTGCATGTTTATAAGCATACAAGAGCATGATTTGAATTTATGGTACTGTGTACCATGTGAAAAGAAAAATGTAATACTTTTGGACAAGTTTGAAGATCTAGAAGACAAAATTATGAGTGAGTTGAAGAGTCATGGTAAGTGGAAGGTAAAACATCATGTCTAAGATATATGTCTATTCATGTAAGCTCATTTGTGAGAAGTAGTTGATAACCCCCATTATATTCTTTTGAATAACTCTTTTTTGCAAATAAAAACCTCTTGGGCATAGCCCAAAACCCTGGAATATTTTTAGGTATGTAGCTGCTAGTTGTGATTGTATGAAGATGTTGAAGTGTTTGTGACAACAAGTTGATAAAGAAGAGATAAGTTGTAGTTGTGTAGTTGAATTCTAATCTGATTGTATCTTGTAATATGATTATATTAATCAAGCATCAAGTCTTGTTTTTTTAATGTCAATAAAGAAGAATCACTAAGCATATCTTGTATTCATTTCTTGTATGCATTCCATGACAAACTATATCTATTGATGTTTAAACATTCTTGATTGTAGTCTATAAGAGTGTATGTATATGAATGAATATTCAAAAAGTATTTGAAGTAGATAAGAAAAAAATCTCGTAGGACTGATTCACCCCTCCTCTCAATCCCTTTCAATTCTAACAATTGGTATCAGAGCAGGCCCTTGGAAGTGGTCTTAACAGGCTAAAGGGAGATATTTGGTGACAGGATGGCACCTCCAGATTTGAATACTATTTAAATCAATACCTTCATGATAAGGAACATGGTAGGTATGCAAGGTGATGTGATTGAAAAGATATCAGAAACTCAAGATGAAATTATCAAAGTCATGAAATTTCAAGTTGAAGAGGCCCAAGCTGAGCTGAGAATCAAGAGAGAAGAATGTCTCAAACATGAAGTTGAAAGAGAAGAAATAGTAAAGGTCATAATGAAGAAATTTGAAGAGAAATAATAAGAAATAAAGAAAGAGAAAGAAGAACTAAAGAAAGAGAAATAATAACTAAAGAAGGATTTAAGCATCATGACAAGTAAGTTATCATATTTTCAAGAGAGCTTAGAAAAATTGAATAAGATGTTAGGAAAACAAAAGGCATATGGTGACAGAACAGGACTAGGTTTCATCAGAAGATTCATACTATTTAGATAATAATGAAGGTGAATCAAGCCAAGGTTCAAATAGAAAAATGAATTCAACTAATGGAAATATTCTAAAGTATTCATCTCATATAAAATCACCTCTTTGGAAAACTAATGCATTTAGGCATCTTGTTTTTCATGGCAATTTCTAAAAGTGTGGTGCTTATGGTCACGGGGCTAGTTTTTAGTCCTAAGATTGAGAATAATAATGATGGAAAAGTAAAGGAAATTTGTGAAGAAAATAAAGAAGAGGAATGTCAAGATAACAAGGTTGGTTAAATATATGGAGCTAAGTGTTACCCTTTGTCATGAGAAGGGACATACGGAAAAGTACTACAAAATGAACCATCAAACATAAAAAGGTATGAAAGAAATTTAATGGCTATTATTATGCTTGTAATGATTTTTGACATAGGAATTTGAGTTCAAAGGAAGGAATATTGAATGTCGTAGGGGCCAAAATGTTGGGCACATTACAAGGTTCTGTGATGTAAGTAAATTGAAGAAATAAATCCAAAAACCAAAGCAACAAACTCAGACATACAAAAGGAAAGGAGAATCCGGTAAAGGTGCTAAAGAGGATTTCAAGAGTGTGACTTGTAACATTCCCAATTTCGTACATTAGAACAAGAATTTTTTTATTTTTTATTTTTGATAAGTGCTTCCTAGTTCTAAATACATAATTTAGAACTCATAGATCATAACCATAATTCTTATAACGAGATAACCATATGCATTGTAATGACTCGGTGTACCACCGATCTATTCATTCCATGACTCGGTGATCTACCGATCTATTCATGGGTATCATAGAGTTGGCATTTTTATTTTAACACTTCACTCTTGTGGTTCTCTTCCCTAATCTAGGATTTCAGAATGCTCTGTCCAAGGAACCTATCTGAATAATTGTTACCACTATTCATCGGCATCACGTCCCTCAGACTAGGTGACATAGGACAATGCAATTAAGACTTGCGATACTTTGGCCAAAGATTTGAAACATACTATTCGTATCTCATATTCCTTGATGGCATACTCGTCAATCTAGAATACGTCCTTCACCCCACTCCGATGTTAATTAGAATGTCTTATACTGACTTCTGTCAGCCTCCCCTGTCCCAAGTCATTCACTCAGGAATGGATTAATAACATGACAACGTTATAAGGATGCTCTCGAGGACTAGGGTAAGCTGACATACTGGGTCAACCCTAGTTAACCCTGTGTGTCAAGGTACCCCGAGTCTCCAAGGGCAGCCTCATAACATGACCATGTTCCTAACCAGATCCCGAGTAAAAACTTGTTCAAGTTTAAGGTGTAAATATTAACGATCAATGCAAAGGGTGTCGCCATAAGTCACCTGCATTGTTGTATCCTCGAGAAGATCCTAATCTTCTCGAAGGTACAACCCTGCAGTTGACATGTGCCATCATCCTACAAAACCACCTCGGAAAGATTTACTTAACTTCAAGGTGTTACTTACGTTGAGTTGAAATTATAATTTAAGACTCTCCTATCTGGGTAGTCTTTTCCCAACCCCTAGGTTCCTCACCTTTGAGTTGCCTTACTTATTTAAGATCCATTTCACAGAGAGAAGTTTAATAAATTTGAGATCTCATCAAGGAGATCATTGATTCAAAATAATCTTAATCAATGAAATTGGGTAGTAGCCCTAAGTCCTCTCATAAGGATGCTAACTATACCCATATGAGTTTATATCAGTTCTCAAAACTGAAATATATCTTACTTATTGTTATTAAGATATAGTGATTTAAAATCATCAGTTACGTTGTCTTGACTTAGATCATGGATAGGAAGTAATAGATTACTCTTCCTGTTTTAGCTACCTATTGAGATGTATTTTAACCTTAACTTCCTGTAAACAATGGACTAATTTTACAATTTAGCCTTATTCAAAACATAAAAGAATCACTAATCATTCACGAAGTATTCAGTCACATAATCTTTACAAGGCCTACTTAGAGAATCCAAATAACGCTATGGTATAAAATAATAAAAATGCACTTAAAATCAATCGAACCTAAGAAGATCAATTCCATCAATTAAAAATGCAGCCACATAAGTAAAATTTTCCCCTTTTCATTTATTTCCAAGCCATACAATTACAACTTATGCACTTCGGCATATTGGATACAATACTCAACAGCAAAAGAACAACTTTCTTACTATAGTACAATTAGAGATATCAAATAGGAATTCATCATAAAACCAGATTAAACAATTTGAGCATCATATCAGATCCGTGTGCCTTTATTACTTACAATGTCTATTTGTAAAATTTGCTAGCATAGGTCAGTTCTGTGAACTGAGCATGATAAGCACTAATTCTTAAAACAATTGCATTCTACCAATTGCTCTCATTAAACAACCTATTTAAATGAAATCATTTCTTCAAATCCTTATACATGAATCAGGCTAATCAGCTTTCTACAATTCTAACATGACTTTAATGCATGACTCATATTATAGCTGCCAATTAAACCTAAATATTTTTCAGATGATTCATCATATATATTAGAGACTAAGAAGAAAAAATGAATCCAAAACATCCATCCATCCGAATCCCAAGGACATAAATAATCCAACAAATTATTCCATTCAAAAATGAATATCCTATCAATTCGTATCCAACAGGTATGTTTTTAACAATTCCGCAAAGGTAGATTATAACATCCAGCAAGTTCAATTGACGAGATTCCTTTATAAACATTACATTATTTCAATGGTATTGACAAATACACCAACTTATACTGTAATACAATTTTACCAGTCTCTCCATACAATTTAACCATCTTTTCTTCTTAAGCCCGTACCATAGAGTTCACATAAGGATACAAAGAAGAAAGTGCTCAAAGTTTCTAGACAAGGAGAGAATATTTTCTTATTCCTATAGTTATATATCTACATATACTTTATAACTTAGGAGAAAGAAACAGAGGCAATCAGATTTCCATTCCAATCATGTTCAGGACTGTACCGACTTCTCAAGAATAACGCATATACATTCAAGCTTGAATTCAATAAGGAAAAGAGAAGGCAAGAAAATCAACACCCATTCCTTCCAAATACAAACCTGATTTCCATCCATGCAGGTCCAGGATTACACATACGTTTTTTCAAAAATCAGAGTTCCTCAAGCAAGATTTCTCTCGGTCAAGATGTGTTCCCATTAACCAAGCAAGGTCGTAAAGAAAACAATAATCACATTAATTTTTCATCATATACAGAATCTATATTTATTGACCATCCAGACCCTTTTTACAGAGGTGCAGGCTCAAATATAACTTACATTATACGCTTGCGACTAAATCAGTTGAGATCAAAAGAAGAAACTACAGTTTCATCAAAATTCAATTAGAAAAATCACCTGTAGCTATTAAGCAATACAAGAGTTCTTGCAACCAAGTAATAATCTATAAAATAATCAAATTAAACCCAACAATTCTTTCCATGTCATTCCTCAAACATGAAATTACCCAACGCCATCGCCTGTCATGGCACAGTTAGGAACTCATTACCTCAGTCGAACAAGAGACTAGGTAACATCAAAACAAAAGTCGAACCCATATACAAACATAGCAACATTTCGACAGAGTCGAATCAATATGTATGCACAGCAAGGACTTACATCAGAAGTCAAGCCAACATGCAAACACATCAAGGACTTCAACAGGAGTTGCATTCACATGAGAATAGTACAAGGACTCCAACAGAGTCGTTTCTAACAAGTACTCACAACCAGGGCTTCGATAGAAGTCAAAATCATACGAAAACATTGCAAGGACTCCAACAGAGTCATTTCCAACAAGTATTCACAAAAAGCTTCGACAAAAGTCAAAATCATATGAAAACATTGCAAGGACTCTAACAGAGTCATTTCCAACAAGTATTCACAACAAAGCTTTGAGAAGTCGAAATCATATGAAAACATTGCAAGAGTTGCAATGATTCATTTTCATATATAATCCTTGCAAACATTTCAACGGAGTCTAACCAAAATGAGAACATAGTATGGACTTCAATAGAAGTCGTGTTCATATGTAAACCCAACACACATTTCAACAGAGTCGAACCAAATGCAAACACAACAAGCATTCCAACAGAAGTCAAAATCTTTAAGTATACCTAGCAAAGATTCAATAGAGTCGAACCAAATGTAAACACAACAAGCATTCTAATCAGAATAATCTTTAAGTATACCCAGCAAAAATTCAACAAAAGTTCAACAACATGCTAACACAGCAGGTCTTCAGCTGAAGATGAATCCATAGAAAAAATAAATACAGCAAAATATTTCAACAGAGTCTTCGCATAACCAGAGATTCCTAAATCCACAAGAAAAGAAGAACCCAATACATTGCTTCAAACCAACTGTGCTAAGATCACCTGAACAGAGTTGTTTTAATGAAAGCATTTGAAGGAAAGCAAGATTTTTAAAAGTTAGGGCCTATCATGCCTGATAGTGTCACTTAAAAATCTGAAGAAGACCTCTGAATGTGCTCGCACCTTCTCTTCTTCTTCCACGATAAATTAAACAACAATAAATTGTTACCTTCATGCCTTATAAACTTTCCCCAACAGAGAAAGGAGCTAAAAATTCTCAAAGTTGCCATACAACTCAGAGTAGATGACTAGTTCGAAGAACTAGTGCTCAAGCAGAGCAAAAAATGGAGTGCATGGAAAACCAAACAACCGAACAATTTTCTAGTTGCATGCCTTCCCAAGCAATCCACACTCGGGAACCGAAGTTCATCAATAGCATTAACTCCCATATGTCCACCTATTCTCCATTGCCACCGACCACCAAATTTTGTGATTGCCAAATGAAAACAAACAACCATTCCCATATTTGGTGATACTGAGACGTCAGGTAATATAGCCGTTTGCAACCTCCGCCAAATCTGACAGCATCCCAAGTCTTTCCATCCTTATCTACCTCATAAATGCCATGGAAACCACCGCCCATGACTCATGCCCCTTCATAGGTCCCCCTCCATCCTTATCATTAGTTAAGATAGGTTAGATCATAGGGTAGATCATAAGGTAAGACATTAGTCTTACTTCCATAGTGCTAGGTGTAGCTAACCTTAGGAGCATTAAGCTTATAGTTTAGGGCTAGGTTAGATTAGCAATTATTTAACCAATAGGTTATAGTTTAGGTTAAGGTTATTAATCTTAACGAATCCAGTCTAGGTCTCCCAAGTAGGACCATTCAGTATTAGAACCAAACAGGGTAAAACATTCCTGTAAAGGATCCTATCGGGAATAGCTAAATTAAGCTTACGGTATACCCAAGAACATCTTACCTAGCTTAAGGTCTAGGCCTTCCCGATATTATGATATCTGGAACCAAATTCATTTAACACGATTAGCCTGAGTTAAACTCCGGAATTGCTCATTCAACTCATTCAGACCTTGCAACTTTCGTAAGGTCAATAATTTTGTTCATCCTGAATAAACTTAAAACATCTCTTGGATCAATGCAACTAATCTAAGGTGAGTCATAAAGATGGATAAATCTAGAATTCATCCCGAAATCAAATTGAACTCAGGTGCTTAAAAATGAAAGAAATAAAAGAGTCCAAGCATATTCTGACTCAGTCAAAGATCTTCAAGAACAAAGAAGATACAATCCATATCAAGCATGACTTCACAAATCAAAGGAACACATCCTTATACAGAAGAAATCATATATCAAAACTTGAATGCTCAGGAGGAAGTAACAATAGTTTAGGGTGTTACATGCTTCCCTCCTAAAAGATTCATCGTCCCGATGATTACATATTTTGATTTACCTTTAGGTCAAACATTTTATTAGTTAACAATACAAGAGACCAATTCCAACACGAATTATTTCTTAAATCAATGTCATGATATAATTTATTCAACCTGAATAATGTTTGCCTCAGCCGGCTTTCATAAAGACATGAAAAAGATAAGTTCATAATCATTTTTTTTGTCAACAGATTCTATTCTGTTCAAAAAGAAAGGGAAAAACAATTTTCATCTCTTCCAGATTTTCCCAAGTTACACTTTCTTCATTAAACTGGTCCCACTGGACCTTACATTGCTGTATTTCATGATTTCTCAAATGTAATTGGTGAGAGTTTCCAAGCACTCGTGTGGGTTTAACCATGATTATTCCTGGGTCTTGGACCTGCAAGGAATTCTAATTTAAAACATGTGACAAGTCTGAAACATATTTCTTAAGCAAAGAAATATGGAAAACATCATGCATGCGAGACAAAGCAGGTGGTAATGTTAATCGATAAGCTACAGGATTTATTATTTCAACAATTTCGAAAGGTCCCACGTAATAAGGTAAGGTGACAACTTGGCAGCCTTGCCAAAAGTTATAGAACTCTTTCTGGGTTTAACACGAAGAAAAAAAATTTCACCAAGTTCAAACCTTCGATCAACCCACTTTAGGTCAGCATAGCTCTTCTGCCTGTCCGCTACTTCTTTCAATCGTTCACGAATCATTTTAACTTGTTGTTCCATTTCAGTGAGGATTTCTGGCCCAATTACCACTCTATCCTCAATACTATCCCAACTAATGGGGTTACGCACTTTCTTCCATAAAGTTCTTCAAAAGGTGCCATTTTAAGAGAAGAGTGATAAGTGTTGTTGTATGCGAACTCAACTAATGGAAGATACTCTTCCCATTTATACATTGTTGATCCATGCAATACATTCGCAACATATCTTCCAACACTTGATTTACTCTTTTAGTTTGTCCATCCGTTTCCGGATGATATGCAGAACTGAAGTTTAGTTTCATTCCTAGCACTGCATTAAGCATTTGCCAAAATCTTGACGTCATTCTAGGATCCTTGTCAGATATAATTAATTCAGGCACTCCATGCAACCTAAAAATTTCATGTACAAACCTTTTGGCTAACACTGGTGAATCATCCTTTAGATTTCCAGCGATGAAATGAGCTACCTTAGTTAGTTTATCTACCACTACCAAGATAACATCATGTTTATTCCTTGACATAGGCAACCCTTGTACAAATTCCATGCTTATTACTTGCCATTTATACTGCGGTATGCTATGGGGATATAATAGTCCAGCAGGGTGCATGTGTTCTACCTTAACCCGCTGACATTCCAGACAATGAATCACAAAACCAATAACATACTTTTTCATACCCTTCCAAAAGTATTGTTGTTTTAGATCAGCAAGCATTTTTGTGATACCCAGGTGTCTAGAGAAGGGTGAATTATGAAATTCAACTAACAATTTCTTTCTCAAGTCGTTTAACAAAGGTACATATACCCTATTTTCATAACGTAATATTCCTTCATTATCAAAATGGAAACCTTTATACCTTTCATCCTTTGGTTCTGTAGCAAGTGCTACTTTTACTTTTGAAAGTATATATCGATTCTGCAGCACTTTTTACCTCATCTTTAAAGCGAGTTCTTAATGTTATAAGAGCAGAAATGTGCTTCTTATGACTTAGAGCATCCACTACTCTATTCTCTTTCCCTTTGATGTAGCTAATATCAAAATAATATTGAGATAAAAACTCTAACTACCTTCGTTGTCTTGCATTTAGGTTGGGCTGAGTGAAAATATATTTCAGCCCTAAATGATCAGTTTTCAACTCAAAAGGTTTCCCAAGTAAATAGTGTCTCTAAACTTGAAGCACATGAACAATTGCAGCAAACCCTAAATCATGAGGGGCATAATTCAGCTCATGTAACTTAAGTTTTCTACTTTCATATGCTATGAATTGATCATTTTGTAACAAAACACCTCAAGGCATTCCCCGAAGCATCCGTTATAACAACTTAAAGCTTCCATTAGGTCTGCAGTATAGATAATATAGGTGCTGAAGTCAGCTGGCTTTTCAAACTTTTAAAAGTAGTTTTGCACCTATCATTCCAAATAAATTTCTTATCCTTTTGCAATGAAGTTATCGGTGCATGACCACTTTAGAAAAATCCTTACAAATTTTCTATAATAACTAGCAAGGCCCATGAATATTCTTACTTCATGTACATTCTTTTTAGTGCGAGCCACATGGTTATTGCCACTATTTTTGAAGGATCTACTGCAATTCCCTCTTTACTAATAACATGACCCAAATAGTGAACTTCGGTATCAAAGAAAGAACATTTGGATAACTTACCGAACAACTTTATTTTTCTCAATATTTCCAAAACTATCTTCAAATGCTCATTGTGCTCTTTGACACTTTTAGAATATATGAGAATATCGTCCAAGAATACAAGCACAAATTTGTCCAAATATTCTTGAAATATATTATTCATTAAGTTCATAAAAGCTGCGGGTGCATTAGTTAATCCAAAGGGTAAAACCATGAACTCATAATGTCCGTACCTGGTTCAGAAATCTTTTTTATGAATATCTTCTTCTCTAATCCTTAATTGATGATAACCAGATTGAAGATCTATCTTGGAATAAACCGCTGCCCCACGCATCTGATCAAATAGATCGTCAATCCTTGGAAGTGGGTATCTGTTCTTAATTGTTTCTTTGTTTAACATCCGATAGTCAATACATAGCCTAAGTGTTCCGTCTTTCTTTTTTACAAATATTACTGGCGCTCCCCAAGGTGAAACACTTGGTCTAATCAAGCCCTTAGACAAAAGTTCTTGCAATTGTGCCTTAAGCTCGACTAACTCTGTAGTAGTCATCCGATAAGGTGCCTTAGAAATAGGTTCCGTCCCTGGTTTGATTTCAATGGTGAAATCAAATTCCCTCTTGGGTGGTAAACCTGGTAATTCCTCTGGAAATACATCCTTGAAACTTTGCAACAGTGGGAATCATTTCATGGAATCACCATCTTCTTCTGAAAATTCAGATATCTTTACTGCATATAAGGTACATCCTTTGTTTTTAGCCTTTTTAAGTTACATAGTTGACAGTTTCCTAACTGAAATTTCCCATTTCACACCTTGAATCTCTGCTGCTTTTAGCCGATCATCTAAACATCTTATATTCTTTTCAAAGTAGTCTACTTTTGCTCTATGGTCAGCTAACCAATTGACACCGATGATAATGTCATAGGATCCCAAAGGTGTAACATAGAGGTCAACTTTCGTGGAAAAGTTAGGTAAGTCAAGGACTGCCCCAAAAAGACACATACTCACTATATGAACAGAGTTATTACCATCTTGCATACGGTCAATATTTATCCATTTTTCCAGCTTTTCTTTTAAGTTTAGAAGCAAGTTTACTAGAAATAAAACATTTAGTAGCTCCTGTATCAAAAATAATAGTGATAGGTATGCCGAATAACTTACCCGGAACTTCTATAGGTGTCACTTGCTTTTCAACTTGCTTGTCTGCTACTGCAGCATGTATCTTATGTTGTTGATTATGATCATCCTTCTTCAAAGGGTACTGATTTGTGTAGTGGTCTTTGCCACAATTGTAGCAGCCTCCTACAGGTCCCTTTTTAGGCTCAAAATTACTTCCAGCCTTAAAATTATCACGTTGTCCTCCATAGGACTTCTGCCCATTGTTATAATTTTTGGCAAAACTATCCCTTACATTTCCAGCAGGCTTATTCACTATTGTTTTCTTACTATTATCCACTGGAAACTTACTTCTGTTTCCAAACTTTTTCCATGGCCCCTTCTTGGGTGTCAGTGAAGTTGAAGAAGGGTTTGCAATCTTCTTCCGCACTTCCTCTTTATGAGCAGAAATAGCCTTTAATTTTTGTTCTTGCCTTATGGCCTTTTCAACAACCCCTTCCATAGTGGTTGGGCTATGAACATCGACCTCTCCTCCTATCACGGGATTTAGTCCCATGATAAATTTTGTATTCTGAACTTCTCGTCAGTTTGATATTGTGGTACGTACTTGAGGAGTTTCATAAACCACTCCCAGTATTTAGTTACCGTTAGCTTCCCTTGAGCTAAGTTCTGGAATTCTGTCATTTTCTAATCATAGAAAAGTTTTGGTAGCCAATGTTTCCTAAAATATCCCTTAAATTGATCCCAAGTGATATTGGTCTCATCGATATTTAGCTCAGCTTTACGGCTGCCCCACCATGAAGATGCTTCGTGGGAAAGCTGATAGGCTCCCCAAATATCTTTGGTTTCCTCAAAGAAGTTTCTTATTGCAAAATACTTTTCCATTTCACTGAGCTAGTTCTCAGCTCCATCTCCTAATGTGGTTCCATCATATTTAGGTGGACTTATCATTTTTATATCATTAGTGAGTTCTGCTGCCAACCTGGACTTTTTGTTTTCTAGTTGATGGTACATTTCCTTGTTATTATCAACACCCATATCGGGGGTTGTCCTCGGGAGGTAGCTGATTGTTGTTACCAACTTCATCATCCTCCTCATTTCCCATTACTTTCTGTTCAAGTACAGCCAAATGATCTCTTGTGTCCAATAGGGCAGCAAGGATCTCATCAAGTTTTTGGGTTGTTACCACCACTCCTTCTGGTGGAGCATTATTCGCAACGTTCCCTCTTGTTCTAACCATTTTTTGTTACAAGAAAATTCAGGTTTTTATTAGATTATGGACTGATAGGTCCAAGAGCTGCATCCTTCAGCTCTGATACCAAGATGTAACATTCCCAATTTAGTACATTAGAACAAGATTTTTTTATTTTTATTTTTTGATAAGTGCTTCCTAGTTCTAAATACATAATTTAGAACTCACAGATCATAACAATCATTCTTATAACAGATAACCATATGCAACTGTAATGACTCGGTGTACCACCGATCTATTCATTCCATGACTCGGTGATCTACCGATCTATTCATGGGTATCATAGAGTTGGCGTTTTTATTTTAACACTTCACTCTTGCGGTTCTCTTCCCTAATCTGGGATTTCAGAATGCTCTGTCCAAGGAACCTATCTAAATAATTGTTACCACTATTCATCGGCATCACATCCCTTAGACTAGGTGACATAGGACAACGCAATCAGCAGCTTGCAATACTTTGGCCAAAGATTTGAAACATATTGTTCGTATCTCGTATTCCTTGACGACATACTCGTCAATCTGGAATATGTCCTTCACCCCACTCCGATGTTAATTAGAATGTCTTATACTGACTTCTGTCAGCCTCCCCTGTCCCAAGTCATTCACTCAAGAACGGATTAATAACATGACAACGTTATAAGGATGCTCTCGAGGACTAGGGTAAGCTGACATACTGGGTCAACCCTAGTTAACCCTGTGTGTCAAGGTACCCGAGTCTCCAAGGGCAGCCTCATAACATGACCATGTTCCTAACCAGTCCCAGAGTAAAAACTTGTTCGAGTTTAAGGTGTAAATATTAACGATCAATGCAAAGGGTGTTGCCATAAGTCACCTGCATTGTTGTATCCTCGAGAAGATCCTAATCTTCTCGAAGGTACAACCCTGTAGTTGACATGTGCCATCATCCTACAAAACTACCTCGGAAAGATTTACTTAACTTCAAGGTGTTACTTACGTTGAGTTGAAATTATATTTTAAGACTCTCCTATCTGGGTAGTCTTTTCCCAACCCCTGGGTTCCTCACCTTTGAGTTGCCTTACTTATTTAAGATCCATTTCACAGAGAGAAGTTTAATAAGATTTGAGATCTCGTCAAGGAGATCATTGATTCACAATAATCTTAATCAACGAAATTGGGTAGTAGCCCTAAGTCCTCTCATAAGGATGCTAACTATACCCATATGAGTTTATATCAGTTCTCAAAACTGAAATATATCTTACTTATTGTTATTAAGATATAGTGATTTAAAATCATCAGTTACGTTGTCTTGACTTAGATCATGGATAGGAAGTAATAGATTACTCTTCCTGTTTCAGCTACCTATAGAGATGTAGTTTAACCTTAACTTCCCGTTAACAGTGGACTAATTTTACAATTTAGCCTTATTCAAAACATAAAAGAATTACTAATCATTCACGAAGTATTCAGTCACATAATCTTTACAAGGCCTACTTAGAGAATCCAAATAACTCTATGGTATAAAATAATAAAAATGCACTTAAAATCAATCGAACCTAAGAAGATCAATTCCATCAATTAAAAATGCAGCCACATAAGTAACAATTTTCCCCTTTTCATTTATTTCCAAGCCATACAATTACAACTTATGCACTTCGGCATATTGGATACAATACTCAACAACAAAAGAAAAACTTTCTTACTATAGTACAATTAGAGATATCAAATAGGAATTCATCATAAAACCAGATTAAACAATCTGAGCATCATATCAGATCCGCATGCCTTTATTACTTACAATGTCCATCTGTAAAATTTGCTAGCACAGGTCAGTTCTGTGAACTGAGCATGATAAGCACTAATTCTTAAAACAATTGCATTCTACCAATTTCTCTCATTAAACAACCTGTTTAAATGAAATCATTTCATCAAATCCTTACAAATGAATCAGGCTAATTATCTTTCTACAATTCTAACATGACTATAACGCATGACTCATATTATAGCTGCCAATTAAACCTAAATATTTTCAGATGACTCATCATATATATTAGAGACTAAGAAGAAAAAAATGAATCCAAAACATCCATCCATCTGAATCCCAAGGACAACAATAATCCAACAAATTATTCCATTCAAAAATGAATATCCTATCAATTCGTGTATCCAACAGGTATGTTTTTAACAATTCCGCAAAGGCAGATTATAACATCCAACAAGCTCAACTGATGGGATTCCTTTATAAACATTACATTATTTCAATGGTATTGACAAATACACCAACTTATACTGCAATACAATTTTACCAGTCTCTCCATACAATTTAACAGTCTTTTCTTCTTAAGCCCGTACCGTAGAGTTCACATAAGGATACAAAAGAAGAAAGCACTCAAAGTTTCTAGACAAGGAGAGAATATTTTCTTATTCCTACAGTTATATAGCAACATATACGTTACAACTTAGGAGAAAGAAACAGAGGCAATCAGATTTCCATTCCAATCATGTTTAGGACTGTATTGACTTCTCAAGAATAACGCATATACATTCAAGCTTGAATTCAATAAGGGAAAAGAGAAGGAAAGAAAATCAACACCCATTCCTTCCAAATACAAACTTGATTTCCATCCATGCAGGTCCAGGATTACACATACGTTTTTTTTTTAAATCAAAGTTCCTCAAGAAAGATTTCTCTCGGTCGGGATGTGTTCCCATTAACCAAGAAAGGTCGTAAAGAAAACATTAATCACATTAATTTTTCATCATATACTGAGAATCTATATTTATTGACCATCCAGGACCCTTTTTACAGAGGTGCAAGATCAAATATAACTTACTTTTAGTGAAAATCACAGCACCCCTGGATGCTGGTCAGGTTTCTAGGTTGACCATACTATCATCCAGTGTGATTGCATAACATTGAATCCTTTCTCCAAGTGTGGGACTTGAAAAAGTGAGAAAGGATTCTCTAGAGAAGGCTGGTTCCTATTCCTCTGTTTAGATGCACACGAAATATGCAGAGGGTTTGCTCAAAACCTAATCTAATCTACCAAGGAGACAGGGTAAGAAGATGCATAAAAATAAATCTAAGCTAATAGAGGTGATGCACCGAGGAATGAAGAACACCTATCTTGCCAGTAAACACAGACCATTCAAATGTGATATAAGATCATGCACAGATAACAAAACCTGTAGTGAAAGACCAGGAGGATGCAAAATGAACACAGAGAGGGTTGAGAATCATCCATAGACATGTATTACTTGCTCCAAAGATTGATACAATACACTACAGAATGCCAAGAGGTAGAATCATATTACAGTTCAAATGAGAGGTTCAAACTCCACAAATTCGCCTGATAGGAGAAGAAGGGAGGAGCAAAACAGAAAATGTTCGACCTTTTGAAAGAAGCTCCTCTTTACAATATATAGAAAGAATGAGAGAGGGAAAAGAGAGGAAATCTAGAATCTACCCCAACCACTTCTAGGTCGCATTTAAAATCATCTCATTATGGTAGAAGTGGCGGATCCTGGAAAAATGGCGGGCTGTCTAACAGAAGCGGTGAACTGTCTGCTGCATTAAAGTTGGTTGTTGAAGCATTACTTCTGTCCATTATTTCGTGCCAGAGGCATTTCTCAATTTTCTCTCTCCAAAATGAACCAAAATGCTAGATTGACCCTGGAATCGTGTAGAGAATTTCACCAGCTTTCCATTGATATAAAAAACATGAAAATCCGAGCTCTGGATCGAAAGTTATGGCGATCTGAAGATTTAGGGCAAAAACAGCAAAAACAGTCGGTGGGAAAAATATTTGAACTTTCCCCACGCTCTGCCACTTGGATGACATGTGGCAGGCTCTGATTCGCTGAGCAATTCTCTCTCCTCCACCTTTCTGTGGGATTTCCTTTGAAATTTCCTTGTGGGCCCTTAAACTTGGACACGTGGCACTATTTCATTGGTTCGGGTCAGTGCTTGAAACCTCACCTTTTGACTTTTGGACTTTCTCCCTTGTGACACGTGTCATGATTTGATTGGTCCACGGGTCTGCCGGCTTTTCGTGCCCTTCGCGTCTTTATGTCCCGAGATGTCCCAAACTGTTTGGGACAAAAACTCTTGATCCGCTCGAAATGGGCTTCCTTGTCCCTCATTCGGCCGATGACACGTGGCGTTTCTTTATTGGCTTTCAGATCCTTTAGCCATCCACGTCCCACGCGTCCCTTTGTCCCAACCTGTCCCAAAGGTCTTTGAAGTTCCTGTTTCGGCCGAACCGGCCGGTTCAAGCGTCTTCGCATCCATTTGTTCCAACTGTCCTGGACTGTCTGGGACAAATTCTTCCGAACCACCCGAAATGGGCTTCCTTTGCTCTCGGCCGCTTCACCTTTTCGCGTCCTTCACGTCCTCGTGGCCCAGATGTCCCAAATGCTTAGTGTGAAAGTTCTCCTTTTCGGCCAAACCGGGTGGTTCGCGCCCTTCACGTCTTCATGTCCCAAATGTCCCAGAGCAGTTAGTTGATTTTCTTCTCTTCGGCTGAACCAGATTTTTGCATCCCACATGTCCCGATGTCCCAGATGTCCCTTTTCTTCATGGGCCACTGGAGGATTTTCGGCCGATCCGCACCTCGATGTCCCAACTGTTCCAACTTTTGCGAGGACTAGGACTTAGCCAATTTTCATGATTTTTCCTGTCCCAAGCTTGTTTTTGCCACTTTTTCACCTTTCCTCAGAGCTTGCTCTTTCCTTCTTCAGCCAGGGGAGTTAGAAAAATCTGAGGGGACCCTAGAAACATGATTTTTGCCCTGAATCAATCCATTTTCCTGGGACTTGAGAATTCTGATGCATGTTATCAAATTAACCCTGGGGGTGAATTTTGGATAACAATTTGGTGACTTTTCGGGGTCACCTGCCTGCTAGGTAGAAGATCAGTGGCCTTTTAGCGATCCATTGGGCATGGAGTCATAAGCAATAACCTGAAATGAGCCTGATACTGCAACTCCCTCTACGAGAGCACGCTGAACTGTAAAAACTCAACCTAGGAGCAACAAAACCTGCGCTAAAGCACTTAGGGAAACTGAAACCTAACTACAACAAGACAATGTGCAAAGCACTTGGAGGAATGAAAATCTAATTAATATTTACAAGGTAGTGAACTTCCCTCTAGAAGCAACGCTTGAGATAGATTCCATTGACTGGAATCTGCAGTTCTTCACCATCTAATGAGGCCAATTAGAAAGCATTGCTGTTCTTGCACTTCATGACCATGTATGGGCCACTCCAAATGGCATCAAATTTTGAATGCCTTCCTGGTTTTTCTCTATCCACATCCCATTTCAACACTAAATCTCCAACCTGAAATGATCTATCCTTGGCCTTCCTATCAAAGGTCCTTTTGATCAAAGCTTGATCCTTTTCCATTGCTTGGAATGCCTGATTTCCGATCTCTTACAGCTCCATCAACTATGCATACCTTACCTCCATGGGCCCAAACTCTAGCAACTCCAACTACTTCATGAGTTCCAATGTTGGCAACTCAAGTGACATGGGCAAGATTGCTTCTCTTCCATAGACAAGCCTGAATGGAGAGTTACCTGTGGATCTCTTGGGAGTTATCCTATCAGCCCATAAGGCTGATTTTAGTTTGGTATGCCAAGCCCTCTGATTCTCGTCAAGAGTCCTCCTAATGATCCTCAACAAGTTCTTGTTTGTAGACTCGGCCTGGCCATTACCTTGAGGGTAATAGTTTGATGAAGTGCTTAGGTAGATCCCGTTCTTGACAGCCCACTTAGTCACCTTAGATCCAATGAATGCCAATGCATTATTAGAGATTATTGTAGTAGGTATGCCAAATCTGGTAGTTATCCCCTCATAAAAGTCTAAGATGCTAGACTCATTTACCTCTTTGAGTGCTACTGCTTCTGTCCATCTGGTGAAGTAGTCCGTGGCTGTCAAAATTCATTTGTGCCCTTGGCTTGAATTGGGATTAATGACTCCAATGAACTCCAAACCCCATTGCATGAATGGCTGGTCAATTGAGATTGGATGTAATGGAGGGGTAGAAAGTCTTTCTTTTCCCGTGAAAATGCACAATTCTTACACCTCTTGATCCATACATAGCAATCATTGAAGATTTTAGGCCAATAATAACCAGCCTTCATGATTTTTAGAGTTGTCACTCTTGGTGCAAAATGACCACCAACCTGGTCCACCATGAAACTCTTCCAACACCATTTGAATATGATTTTTGCTAATGCATATCAGAACACTCCATTCACATCTTTCTTGAACAAAACTCCATCAACGATGGCATATGGAACAGCCTGCAACCTGAAGTATCTCCTCTTCACTTTTCTCATTTCTGGAGGGCATAGGCCTATCTGTAGGAAGTGTATCATACTCTGAGTCCAACAGGGAGTGGGCACATTATCATTTTCCTGTTCTTGACCATCCTGTAGTACCAAGACAACATTTTCTTCATTACCTGCTTCAACTTGTTGACTCAAGGCTAGTTGTTCGCATAGTCCCTTCCCACGTACTAGTTTGGTGACCTTGATCTCGATGTCATATTCCATGACACGGGTTATCCATCCTGCACGTTTCTCATTCAGATCCTTGTTTAGAAGGAAGTCCCTGACTCCCGCATGAGAGAAAAATAATTGGATTTTGTTGTTTGAGACTAGGTGCTTGAATTTCTTTAAACTCCTGATCACTGCAAGTACATGCTTTTCAATGAAAGAGTACCTAGTTTCGTATTCCTCCAAGCCTTGACTGAAGAAAGCAACTGGTTGTTCTAATCCTTCTTTGTTTTGTTGTGCCAAGATTACAGAAATTGTATCTCCACCACCAAAGGCGTATATCATGAAATCCTTGGAGAAGTTTGGATTGATGAGAGTTGGAGCTTGAGATATAGCCTCTTTTATTGCCTCAAAACTTGCCTTTCCTTCAGATGTCCACTTAAATGCCATGCTCTTCTTCAACATCAGTGTTATTGGCTTTACGAGAGATGCAAAGTTTGGAACAAACTTGCGGACAAAATTGATCCTTCCTAAGAAGCTTTGAAGAGCCTTCTTATGACATGGCAATGGCAATGCTCAAATTACTTCAACTCTTTCTGGGTCAATCATCAATCCCTCCTTTGAAACAATATGGCCAAGAAGTTTTCCCTCATGAGCCAAGAATATGCATTTTTTGGGATTCAATGATACCCCAAATCTTCTACACCTCTGAAATACCTGCCTCAGATGAAAGAGGTGATCCACTACATTTTTGGAGAATACAGTGATGTCATCAAGGTATATCAAAACTATTTTATTGATCAACCCCTTGAATGCCATATCCATTTCCCTTTGGAAAGTGGCTCCAGCATTTGATAGCCCAAATGGCATCTTCTTGTAGGCATAGGTCCCCCATTTGGTGGTGAAAGCCGTCTTGAACTGGTCATCTTCCTTCACCATTACCTGATTATACCCTGAGTAGCCATCTAGGAGAGAGAATCTCTCCGAACCGGATACTACCTGCAATATTTGTTCCATTGAAGGAAGTGGGTAATGGTCTTTGAGAGATGCCCTGTTTAGGTCTCGGAAATCTACACACAACCTGATTTCTCCGCTCTTCTTCCTGACCGGAACCAAGTTTGCGACCCAGCTTGAGTGCTTGATCGGGAATATAATGCTTGCCTCTATTAGCTTATTTAGCTCTTTCTTCATTAGAGGCTCAATGTGAGGGTTGACTGGTCTCTGCTTCTGCCTGATGGGCTTAGCATCTGGATCCAATTCTATGGTATGCTGAGCCAGGTTGGGATTGAAACCTTTCAAGTCTTCATAGCTCCAAGCGAAGACATCTGGAAATTCTTGGCAAAGTTGTATGAAATCTGATTTCTCCTGTTCAGTGGCTACCTTGCCAATTTGAAGTGTTTTGTTTTCCCCAACTGGAATTGGCTCTGAATCTTCTCTTTTGACCTGTATGTTAGCCTTTTCCTTACGGAACTGGTCATTAGGGTTGAAGATAGACTCCAATGTTACTAAACCCCTAGGAAGCTTGTTTTTCCGTAGCTACACTACTTGATCCCCATACTGCTACTCTAATCTATCCTGATTCCTAGCTGAGAATTCAACCTCTTCTTGTAAGAAATTCACGATCTATTGATCGTTCTCAAACACCTGCCAGCTGGTGTTATTATCTGGAACTGCTGGCCTCATAATCACATGGACATGTGGCTGTGTTTTTTCCCTTTTGATGTTGTCAACCACATCAAACATTGCTCCAATAGCTGCGAGCCTATCCGCGGCTTCATTTTTCTTGCTAGGTATGGACGCGATATTGAAAGCTTCGAAATCCTCAACGAGGTCCCATACCCTGTTCTTGTAGTTCTTTAGTAGTTCATTCTTTGTAGGATGTTGTCCCCTGACTTGATTGATGATTAGTTCACTGTCACCAAAGACTTGCAAGTTCTTTATTTTCTTCTTGATTGCCCAATGTATCCCTTGCACAAAGGCTTCATATTCAGCAGTGTTATTTGAACAGGAAAACTGGAAATGGAAGGCTAAGTAATACCTTATACCTTGTGGTGAAATGAGCATAGCTCCTCCTCCTGCACCTTTTCTACTCCTCGATCCATCAAAGAAAAACTTCCATACTTCATTCTTGTCCTTATGATCTGGCTTGGTGATGCTGGGGAGAGGTTGATCCTCTTCATGTAAATAATAAACCCCTAGCTCAGATTCTTCTACTTCTTGATAAGGATCAAAAGCATGCACCTTGCTTGCCCATTCATCAAGAGTCAAATCCGGGATACTTCCAACCTTGGTGTCAGCCTTGTCAGTGCTAGGGTGATCTTCTTGATCAAATGCTGAGCAATTGGCATTAATCTGACTTGGAGTGTAAGGCTCAATATGGAAGTTTACAATAGGTTCAGACCTAATTGTAGCCTTAGTTCCATACCTTGTTCTAAACAACATGTGAGACCAATCCGCCGAAAGATAGCCTCCAATTTTAGTAGTGAAGTCTCTTGACAAGCACAATGCAAAGAGTGGTGGAAGGTCTATGACTGATACATCTTGTAAAACAACAACATTTGGACATGCATGCAAGGTAAGACTCAAATTTCTAATCACTCCAACTATTGCTATTGCTGTCCCATCTAGCTGCACTACCCCTTTAGATGTTATTTCATACTAGAGCCCTAGCTGATCAGCTATCTGTTTAGGCATTACTGAGCTACTTGCCCCAGAGTCTATCATGCAATTATGTACTAGCTGATTTCCAATGATTAACGAAACATAGAAAGGGGGCTTCAACATTTTACCTTGTTGTGCTCCATGACTTCCTTCAGGCTGGGCAGCATTTGTAAGCACTTTGTCTTGCATCTGAACCTGCTGATTCGAAGTTGGCCAATCCTTCATGGCAGCTTGCAGCAGATCTCTTTGGCCTGGGATGGATAGGGATTCCCACATAGATATGTTGACGTTTGTCTTCTTCATCTGATCAATGATACTGAATGGTGATGAAGGATCTCTCTGCTATCCCTTGGTTTGCACATTTACTCCTTGTACGTGGGTAGCAACAGCTGGCATTTGAGTTGGCCTAGGGGCTGTTCTTGGCTGCCCTTGTGCATTTGAAATGGGACTTTGCTTGCCAATCATTTCTGGAGTCATAGAAGGTTGTGGGCTGGTTGGAGCTAGTGGCTGCTCCTCACCCAAATTTCTCCTTTTTGACCTTGTGTTAGCTGCGACACCTTGAGAAATTTCCTGATTCATGCCACAGAAATCCTCTACTTGCCAGTTCACCAATGTGGTGTCATTTGGGGCTGATTGCTATTGGAATGTTTCTTTTTGTTGGTTGTTTCCTTAACTGCCCTCACCCTCCACACTAGTAGTTCACACCATCAATACTTGATTGAGGGCACCATTGAAACACGTGGATTGGTTATGAGGCTCGTTGCATGGAAAGCACCAATCGTATTCCTGAGCAATGTTGTTCTGTGTTGGCACTAATGCTTTAGAGGCAGATATGACATTTGGATTATAGGGCTGGAATGGTCTATTGGCAGGAGGCCTTGTTTGATTCATATTTGTAGCTAGATTAGGTGGTCTTTGTGGTTGGTATGGCTGCCTATTAGGTTGAGCTTGGGGTTGATAAGAAGGTCTGAAACCTTGGGCTTGTTGCCTCTTGAGAGTAACTAGCTCATTGCCTAGGTTTTGCAATTGCTTCATGACCTCTTGAAGCTCATTTGGGGCACTTGGAGATGAAGTGGAAGCTTCATTTGAACTCTGATTTCTAGGAGTGGGAGAAGGAGTCAAATTAGGTGCTTGACTAGTGTTTGGACTCTCTAAACTTGGAAACAATGGCATGGGAGGCCTAGGGGCAAGTTTTCCAGCTTGGATTAAACAATTTTCAGCCCTAATGGCAATGCTATAAGCCATAGGGATAGTTATGCCTCCCATGGACTGAATCAACATAGAAATATCAGAATTTAAAGCTTTGAGATAGTAGAGAAAAGCACCTTCTGCTATTGGCCTGACTGCTACTGGAATCCTCTCCCAAGTTTTTTGAAATCTGAAGTTGAAATCAGTCAGCTGCTCATTGGGAGCCCTCTTGATAGTTGTCAGCTGCTCCAAAAGAGACAAGTTGTCTCCCTTCTCTCCAAATTTCTCATGAAGTGCAATACACAGCTGATTCCAGTTTGTGATAGAACCAACTCCAAGGCTCCTAAACCATTGTAATGCTTTACCCTTGAAGGAAGATGCCAGTAACTTGACAGCCACTTGCATTTCATTGATTTCATGAATTGCACAAAGGTTAGCAATATCTTTAACATGATCACCCGGAGTAATCTGATTTTCTCCAAAGTGAAGTATGGAATGTTCTTCAAGGCTGCAATAGGGAATGCTATGTTGTGCGTTGAGAGCAAGTGGGGCTCACTCTGTGAAGTTGACGTAGGGGTTGTTCTGAGCCATTCTAATTGGTCTTAAAACCCTTGTTGACTGAATGAAAGGCCTGTCAGGTGGAGGATTTACAGAGTTCTGTTTGGTGGAGATGGAGACCTTTGAATCCTTCTTCCTCTTTGCCTTCTTCTCAGAGATAATTACAGGTATTCAAACAACACTTCTTCTTCTCCGAATCTTGACCTTGTGATTCTTCTCATAAGTTTTCAGGCCTGCACTGCTGAAACCAGTTGATTTTTCTCTTGGAGTTGCCAGATATGCAAATAATAGCTCTTTTTAAGCAAGAAAAATGCAGCAAATGCACATCAACTTTGCTGCAAATAAAAAATGAGACCTCTGTCCCACTGGGCATGCCAAAACTGTTAGTGCAAAATCACAGCACCCCTAGATGCTGGTCAGGTTTCTAGGTTGACCATACTATCATCCAGTGTGATTGCATAACATTGAATCCTTTCTCCAAGTGTGGGACTTGAAAAAGTGAGAAAGGATTCTCCAGAGAAGGCTAGTTCCTATTCCTCTGTTCAGATGCACACGAAATATGCAGAGGGTTTTCTCGAAACCTAATCTAATCTGCCAAGGAGACAGGCTAAGAAGATGCATAAAAATAAATCTAAGCTAATAAAGGTGATGCACCGAGGGATGAAGAACACCTATCTTGCCAGTAAACACGAGACCATTCAAATGTGATATAAGATCATGCATGAGATAACAAAACTGCGCAAAGTGAAAGACCAGGAGGATGCAAAATGAACACGAGAGAGGGTTGAGAATCATCCATAGACATGTATTACTTGCTCCAAAGATTGATACAATACACTACGAATGCCAAGAGGCGAATCATATTACAGTTCAAATGAGAGGTTCAGACTCACAAATTTGCCCGATAGGAGAAGAAGGGAGGAGCAAAACAGAAAATGTTCGACCTTTTGAAAGAAGCTCCTCTTTACAATATATAGAAAGAATGAGAGAGGGAAAAGAGAGGAAATCTAGAATCTACCCCAACCACTTCTAGGTTGCATTTAAAATCATCTCATTATGGCAGAAGTGGCGGATCTGGAAAAACGGCGGGCTGTCAATGAAGCGCGAACCTCGCTGCATTAAAGTTGGTTGTTGAAGCATTACTTCTGTCCATTATTTCGTGCCAGAGGCATTTCTCAATTTTCTCTCTCCAAACTAAACCAAAATGCCAGATTGACCCCGGAATCGTGCAGAGGATTTCACCAGCTTTCCATTGATATAAAAATGTGAAAATATGAGATATGGATCGAAAGTTATGGTGATCTCGAAGATTTAGGGCAAAACAGTCGTCAAGCGGGAAAAATATTTGAACTTTCCCCACGCTCTGCCACTTGGATGACACGTGGCAGGATCTGATTCACTGAACAATTCTCTCTCCTCCACCTTTCCGCGGGCTTTCCTTTGAAATTTCCTTATGGGCCCTTAAACTTGGACACGTGGCACTATTTCATTGGTTTGGGTCATTGCTTGAAACCTCGCCTTTTGAATTTTGGACTTTCTCCCTTGTGACACGTGTCGTGATTTCATTGGTCCACGGGTCTGCCGCTGGCTTTTACGCGCTTCGCGTCTTTATGTCCCGGATGTCCCAAATCTGCTTGCTTATGACAACAAATCCCGATCCACCCGAAATGGGCTTCCTTATCCCTCATTCGGCCAATGACACGTGGCATTGCTTGATTGGCTTTCGGCACCTTCGGCTATCTGCGTCCCATGCGTCCCTTTGTCCCAACTGTCCCAGTGCTGAAGTTCCCCATTTCGACCGAACCGGCTAGTTCACGTCCTTCGGCGTCCATTTGTTCCTACTATCCCTGCATGCTCGGGAACAAATTCTTCCGAACCGCCCAAAAGGGGCTTCCTTTACTCTTGGCCGCTTCGCCTTTTCATGTCCTTCACGTCCTCACGGCCCAGATGTCCCAAATGCTTAGTGTGAAAGTTTTGCTTTTCGGCCAAACTCAGGCGGTTCGCGCCCTTTGCGTCTTCATGTCCCAAATGTCCCAGAGCAGTTAGTTGATTTTCTTCTCCTTCGGCCGAACCGGCTTTCCGCGTCCCACGCGTCCTGATGTCCCAGATGTCCCTTTGCTTTGTGGGCCACCTGGAGGCTTTTCAGCCGATCCGCGCCTCGATGTCCCAACTGTTCCAACTTTTGCGAGGACTAGGACTTAGCCAATTTTCATGATTTTTCCTGTCCCAAGCTTGTTTTTGCCACTTTTTTCACCTTTCCTCAGAGCTTGCTCTTTCCTTCTTCAGCCAGGGGAGTTAGAAAAAATCTGAGGGGACCCTAGAAACATGATTTTTGCCCTGAATCAATCCATTTTCCTGGGACTTGAGAATTCTGATGCATGTTATCAAATTAACCCGGGGGGTGAATTTTGGATGACACTTACATTATACGATTCGACTAAATCAATTGAGATCAAAAGAAGAAACTACAGTTTCATCAAAATTCAATTATAAAAATCACCTGTAGCTATTAAGCAATACAAGAGTTCTTGCGACCAAGTAATAATATATAAAACAATCAAAATAAACCCAAAAATTCTTTCCATGTCATTCCTCAAACATGAAATTACCCAACGCCATCGCCTATCATGGCACAGTTAGGAACTCATTACCTCAGTCAAACAAGAGACTAGGTAACATCATAAATAGAAGTCGAACCCATATACAAACATAGAAACATTTCGACATAGTCGAATCAATATGTATGCATAGTGAGGACTTACATCAGAAGTCAAGCCAACACACAAACACATCAAGGACTTCAACAAGAGTCACATTCACATGAGAATACTGCAAGGACTCCAACAGAGTCATTTCCAACAAGTACTCACAACCAGGGCTTCGATAGAAGTCGAAATCATATGAAAACATTGCAAGGACTCCAACAGAGTCATTTCCAACAAGTATTCACAACAAAGCTTCGACAGAAGTTGAAATCATATGAAAACATTGCAAGGACTCTAACAGAGTCATTTCCAACAAGTATTCACAACAAAGCTTCGACAGAAGTTGAAATCATACGAAAACATTGCAAGAACTCCAACAGAGTCATTTTCATATATAATCCTTGCAAACATTTCAACGGAGTCTAACCAAAATGAAAACATAGTAAGGACTTCAACAGAAGTCGTGTCCATATGTAAACCCAGCACACATTTCAACAGATTCAAACCAAATGCAAACACAACAAGCATTCCAACAGAAGTCAAAATCTTTAAGTATACCCAGCAAAGATTCAATAGAGTCGAACCAAATTTAAACACAACAAGCATTCTAATCAGAAGAATCTTTAAGTATACCCAGCAAAAATTCAACAAAAATTCAACAACATGCTAACACAGCAGGGTCTTCAACCGAAGATGAATCCATAGAAAAATAAAAACAACAAAATATTTCAACAGAGTCTTCGCATAACCAGAGATTCCTAAATCCACAAAAAAAGAAGAACCCAATACATTGCTTCAAACCAACTGTGCTAAGATCGGGGTAAGTGCAAGAAGTTGATGGACAAATATAGGGTCATCCATGGACATCATATTGCAAATAACAACATAATATCAACTTGTAGGGATTATTAGCAATACATACACTCAAAATTAGACAAAATTATATTAATATGAATCGTAGCATCCAGAATCTAGTTTCTAAAATACTAATTTTTGTAAAAAATGGACAAGATTAGCTATATTAAACACTCAAAATTCAATGACTTGGTATTTTTTTAAAAAACGCCGATAAGATTATAGTCCGTTTGCCCACAATTTGGATGACCAAAAATTGATATATTTTTTTCCTTTGGTGAGAAGTTATATGCCACTATCTATCTTGGGATGGATTTTATTTTGTATTTTTTTGAGTAATATTTTATTTTTTATGATTTTTTCCATGAAAGTGGTATGAAAACATAAAGAAAACAGAGCACTTTCCGTTTGCCCGCCATAACTTCATCAAAAAATATTGAAATCAAATAATTTTTTTTTGAACATGTATATAATTTCACCATGGTTGGGATGGTATAAGTTTTATCACATTCTGATAAGTGAAACAAATTTTGCAATCTTAAACGTAGACATAAACATTCACGGGAAAAAGTGTCTTAAAGACCTACTATTAGTAAAAATTATAAAATGATATTTATCCTCTTCTATTTACTTTAAAATCAGTATTTCTACGAAGATAATAGTCTCCTCTACGCAATGGTACCATTTTTATGACATAGTTTTTACTTTTCGGCATGGTTCAAGTCCGCAGAAGACTAAATTTGATGTTTTGTTGTTTTTAATGTAAAATTCAGGATTTGATGTCCACTTAGTTGTCCCCCAACTTGGTGCACTTACCCATCACCTGAACATAGTTTTTTTAATGAAAGCATTTGAAGGAAAGCAATATTTTTAAAATTTAGGGCCTATCATGCCTGATAGTGTCGCTTAAAGATCTAAAGAAGACCTCTGAATGTGCTCGCACCTTCTCTTCTTCTTCCACGATAAATTAAAAAACAATACATTGTTACCTTCATGCCTTATAAACTTTCCCGACGAGAGAAAGGAGCTAAAAATTCTCAAAGTTTCCATGCAACATAGAGTAGACGATTGGTTCGAAGAACCGATTGCTCAAGCAGCAAAAAATAGAGTGCATGGAAAACCAAACAATCGAACAATTTTCTAGTTGCATGCCTTCCCAAGCAATCCGCGCTCGGGAACCAAAGTTCATCAATTGCATTAACTCCCATATTCCTACCTATTCTCCATTGCCACCGACTACCAAATTTGGTGATTTCCAAATGAAAACAAACAACCATTCCCATATTTGGTGATACTGCCACGTCAGGTCATATAGCCGTTTGCAACCTCCGCCAAATCTGACAGCATCCCAAGTCTTTCCATCCTTATCTACCTCATAAATTCCATGGAAACCACCGCCCATGACTCGCGCCCCTTCATAGGTCCCCCTCCATCCTTATCATTAGTTAAGATAGGTTAGATCATAGGGTAGATCATAAGGTAAGACATTAGTCTTACTTCCATAGTGCTAGGTGTAGCTAACCTTAGGAGCATTAAGCTTATAGTTTAGGGCTAGGTTAGATTAGCAATTATTTAACCAAGAGGTTATAGTTTAGGTTAAGGTTCTTAATCTTAACGAATCCGGTCTAGGTCTCCCAAGTAGGACCATTCAAGATTAGAACCAAATAGGGTAAAACATTCCTGTAAAGGATCCTATCGGGAATAGCTAAATTAAGCTTATGGTATACCCAAGAACATCTTACCTGGCTTAAGGCCTAGGCCTTCCCGATATTAAGATATCTGGAACTAAATTCATTTAACACGATCAGCCTGAGTTAAACTCCAGAATTGCTCATTCAACTCATTCAGACCGTATAACTTTCGTAAGGTCAATAATTTTTGTTCATCCTGAATAAACTTAAAACATCTCTTGGATCAATGCAACTGATCCAAGGCTGAGTCATAAAGATGGATAAATCCACAATTCATCCCGAAATCAAATTGAACTCAGGTGCTAAAAATGAAAGAAATAAAAGAGTCCAAGCATATTCTGACTCAGTCAAAGATCTTCAAGAGCAAAGAAGATACAATCCATATCAAGCATGACTTCACAAATCAAAGGAACACATCCTTATACAGAAGAAATCATATATCAACACTTGAATGCTCAGGAGGAAGTAACAATAGTTCAGGGTGTTACATGACTTATCAAGAGAAGAAGTCTGTTGTGACAAAAAAGAATTAGATAATCATGAACCAATCAAGAAACCAAAATAATATTTGAGACATTTTTATGTCTCTCATCAAGCTCCTCCATGTGATATTAGTGTTAGGGGGAACTATCTTTGTCAAGATTGTGTCTTCCTATATGGGAGAGACTTGGAGAGTATATATATAGCATTTACGAGAAAATAGTATAATCACTTTAGGTCCAAGAGTCATTTTTATATATTGGTAATAAATAGTGTTGAGAACAAATAGTGTTCTATCATGCAAATGAGATATGATAGAAAAATGTAAACGTATTAATTTCTAGATACTTTATGCAAAACTTTAGGTAAAATTTAGATCATTTGTTCAATTTATGTGAGTTTTTGTAAAACACAATTGTTGAAAAACTCATTCTAAGATGTCTGGATTCTTAGCCCTCAAACAAAATTATGTAATCTCCTTCAAATAAATTATGGAATGTATTTTTAAGTAAATTGGCATAAAAATCATGTTGAGAAATCATTTTCTCAAAAGGAGGTGTGGTTAAAAAGTTATGAGCATTTTGGTGGAGCATTATTTTCTCTCTTGTGTGTGCACCAAATCAATAGGAGCAAAAATAACATGTTTTGAAAGTCAATCTCCATGAAGGTGTATATAGTTCTTTAGTAATTAATCTCACTTAAAGGGTGCTCCAATTTTGAGCTTGCACAAGGTGCCAAAAGTAGTGGTATTGTTTCAACAAGGTCTCAAAATCTCTTCTTAAGTCATTTTCAAGGTTCTTGTTCATCTAAGGTGGTGGCAAAATGAAAATGAAGATGTAATTCCTTCTCACCATGATGTTATAGAGTCCCAAAGACCTTACTTTCTCATACCCAATCATAAAAATCAGCCATCCCCACTTAAGGTGTAATTTCAATATGATTCAAGTAATTCTTTTCTCACATTGAAGTTTTTAAGTGCTCTCAAGGTTATGATGCTCTTAAGGATCAAGTTTAAGGTTTTCTCCAACGTCTCCTTGCTCAAACAATATTGTTCTATCATTCTTCTTAGGTATGAACTTAACTTGCTAAGCTCGTAAGCCATCCTAGAGGATCCTTTAAAATCTATAACTTGGAAAGAATTGTAAGAATACCATTATCTCATCCATAATACATTTCAAGACTTAAATCGAGTGTCTAATCTTGATGATGAGTGTCAAATATAACACTGTTAGTCATTCCAAAGGCTTGTGGAATGTTTTCATGTGAACTAGAAATGTTTTGAGGAAGTTCAAAGTTGAAAAACTTATAAAGATGGTGGAGTTTGATCCAAGGATGCTATAGGTCAAGGATTTATCCACTTTCTTGAAAAATCGAAGAAGACTATGAATTTTGTCTAGGCTTGGACATCACAGTTACAAGAAACCCCGATTTAGTTTTTTCTAAATATATTTTTGATCGAATAAGACTTTTTAACCATTAAAATTTTGATAAATTCTATTAAAACCTATTTGGGGTCCATACGCTTCCATTGCAAAAATAATCATCAAGTTTCATCAAGTAGAATGGGATAATTTTATGGAAAATGTTTTTGTTCTTGTACACAGTTGAATATGACAAAGTATATTGAGCTTTATTTTCATTATTAAAAGGTCTTTACATAAAATAAAGATAATATTGAGTTGAGTTAAGCCCTTTAAGAGACAAACATGTTTTGAAATATACTTCATTGGTTTGAAAAGGATTCAGTGGTCCATTTGTATGCATAGGTATATATTAGCACTTTGTTAAGCTATCTTCTTGAGACTTTGAATGAATTATTCCTATCTATAGAGCGCACTAAAGCTTAGTAAGGTCAATGAGATTTCATTGGTGTGAAGATCATGTCTTGAATGTAGTTTTCAATGCTCCTTGGGTTGAAAATTAGTGAGTTGTTTAATCAACTAAGTGGGCTTATGTTTGTTGAAAGGGAAGTTTTTCAAACTCTTGGTTCTTTTTGATAAAACACCTAGAGAAGGTTATGAACCATCCCAAACTTCAAGCATGAACAATATCTTCTCTCAAGCTCAAATAAGAATAGAAAAATCATTATCTTGTCCTATTCACCCAAGATGGAAAGCTATGAACCTTTGAACTTCAAATGGAATGTGAAAGGTGAATTTGAAGAGGGTATATAATGAGACAAAAATTAACTGATTGGGTTGATTCTTGATAAGACAAGGCTCAGTCAAAATTAATTACATGTTATGAAAGTATAGAAGTTGAAAAGGTGAACATGACAAGTGTTTTTTTAATTCCTTGGAGTACATATAGTGAATGGTGTGTGTGAAGAAGAAAAGAGCAAGTAGATACTGATTGTGAACTATTTTAGGACATGATGAGATGATCTCAAAAACCTCGCATGTGAAGTATCATGAAATTGAAGGGAAATATGTTAAGATGAATAAATAATCTAGTACATGAGACTCTACACACCTGACATTTAAATCTCAAACCTGGTATACTTAAGAAGGATTAGTCAAAATTGAGGAAACATGGGTAAGCACATTTATAACATTGAATTTGAGTAACTCTTCACAAAGACAAATATTCTTGAAGGTAAAATGCTAAGTCTAAGCAATGTTTTATATGAATGATCAAGAAATGAAAGAGTGTGGTGATTTTGGAAATAAGTGGTCCTTTTATCAACTATTAATGAAATATTGGTGATAATCTCTAGCACCAATGGAGACCAATTTTGACCTTAAATGCTTATCCTTTCTCATTTCATGAAGAAAGAAGGGAAGACAATGTTGTGAATAGATTAAAGTTGACACTTGTTACCATGAATATTTTTGGAATGTGCACTAATCATCACATGTGATATACTATAGGTGTCATAGAAAGTATGCCCATAGTATATTATAGAGGATCCTTGAGTTCTTTAAAGTCTACAAATTGTGATTGGAAGACTATGGAAAGGAGTTACTACGAACATGATGATAGAAGTTTGAGAAAGACACTTACATAAGACATTATATGCACACTTTAAAAACTGTATATGACCTCTATAACAATTCTTGGGAAGATTTTGGTATTATGAAGTAACTCAAAAGATACTCATGAATTCTATACAAGGAAACTCAGTCAGTATCTGTGAGATCCAAATGAGCATATGGATTTTCAAGATAGTTCATTATTACATTTTTAGTCGCAATTATTATGCCCTAAATGAACTTTGTGTAGATGGTTCCAAAGACAAGGATACCAACTGTGAAACATGTCTCTAAATATAGCTTTTAGAGTTTTGGTGTGAAAGGATTCCTAGTGAAGAAAACTGAAGATCTAAAAGCTAAGATAAGTTTGGTAATGAAAAGGTATGACCTCATCTCAGAGGAAGGATGAAAGTATGTTTAAAATATTCCAAGTCAAGATGGTCTTGAAAATGTATAGTTCATGGAAATTATAGATAATCCACAAAACATTGTTACTTGGCTAATAGAGACTAAGAAAGAATGAAGATTCGACTCATCATGTTGAGGGGATAATGTAGATCATCGAGAGTAATTGAGGGTATCTCTCAAAATGTAAGCTATGTGAGAAAGTATCTCTTAGGATCAAAGTGAGAAAGTAGAATTTGATCCTTTTCTTTCTCTCAAAGATATGTGGTGATCTATCTTAGTCTAATAACACTTTAGGGGTCTAAAATGTTGCTTTATGACCTTGAAAAATTTATATGGCTCATTTCAAGGCATGTGAGCAAGTACGGTTGGTCAAAATTATGCCAAGGAGCTAGATTTAGAGGCATTTAGATCAGGGGGAGCAATATTTGGCTTATTCAAAACATGGTTGACTTGTAGAAGGATGTGGAAATTGACATAAAATATATTGAAAGGTCCGTTCAGGGTCATTGGTGTCTTGAGTGGTTTGAATCACAAAAGATGGCTTGTTTCACATGTTTTAGGCTTAACATTGGTGGATCTCAATTTAGAATGGTGAAGTAAGGTTTGGTTATGGATATTTGGAATTTTTGGCATGTTAAGAATGGTTTTAGCTTAGTTTTCATGTTTGTTAAAATAGCTCCAAGAGACCAAAACAAGGGCATGCCTAGGAAGGTTGAAATGATGTCGTATGCCTCTTACAAAGACAAACCTGTGTTGGTCTATAAATTGAAGTGTAAGCATGAATGAAGGACAAATTGGAGATGCATCAGTTGAGGGGGATACTTTTTGAGCTCATATTAGGTCCAAAAGATCCCTATAGCTTCTAAAGGAGTCAAACATAAGCCAATTCAGTCCGAGGGGGAGCTTTTTTGTCAAGTAAGTCAATGTATGAGCTTTATTTCCATTATGTTTTGTCCTTGGTTATCTTTGTATCAGGTCAAGTTCATACATATATTTTCACAGATGTCAAAGGGAGAGAAGTGTGTCAAGAAACAAGCAAATGAGGTCTTCCAAGTGTGTGAATAATCATGGTTGCCATAAATGGAAAAAGGGTATTTTATTGGAAGTGTGTCATTTGTGTTGTCATTGATGTCAATTCCATTGATGTCAAGTGGTCTAGGTGATCTAGGTATGTTGGCTAGGTGACCTATGTATGTTGGCTAGGTGATCTAGGCATGTTGGTTAGGTGATCTAAGAGTCTTAAAAGGTGCGTATGTGTGTTTTTGAGTCTCTCAATTGTGGTATGAAGGTAAAACAAGGTCCATGAGCTGAGTGAGATGTGTCAATGAGTATGTAACATGTCTAAATGGTTCATTCAGGTAATGTATGGGTCAAGTCAAGTCATTCTAGGCCTTGGCCTAATGCAAGTACATGGTGTAAATCAAGAAAACATGAAAATCCACTTTAAAAAGGAGGAAAAACAAGGATATAACATCATGAGGTGGCACAATAGATACAAAATTTGATACAAAAATCAAACCAGGGGTGGTTGAAGGTGAAAGAGGTTCAGATAGTGTTTTCTTGTGCTCGTCCACAAGAAAGAAAGGTATGATATGATGATATAAGGCATGAAGATGAAAATAAATCATCGTATGAGCATTGAATTATATTTTATGAGGTTTAAAAGGATTTATAGGTGGTAAATCAGGTTTCTGAGCACTCATCTAGGTCACACCAGTAGAGCATCCGAGAATTAGAGACCAAAGGGTACCTTAATGAGATGGAATGGAAAGATGCAGGATGAAAAAGATAAAACCATCACCTAGAAGTGTTATAGGGATGTTTCTTTAAGGTGTGTGAAAAAATTAAGAATTTGAGGATGAATATTTTTCAAGATATGTAAGGATTTCCAAAACTAGGTTTTTCAAAGTATGTAAATTGAGCACCAAACTTCTTAGCAGTCAAGTAAAATTGTGAAGCCTCCTTTAGATAAGCCAGAAGAGAAAAAAATGGAGTAAATTTATATTAAATTATGATTCAAAAATTAATTTGTTGATTAGTTGATTATTTGATAATTTTTATCCATTTTTGTGAGCATGTTTGTAGTCCTTCAAAACCTCAGTTTGGAATCATTTTGGAAAATTGAGTTGGTTAGGTGACCAATCTAAATTGTTTTTCTTTAGAAAATATTGGAACATGTATAGGACTCCTAACATCACATTTCCATGTTGATTTGTATTCTTGAAAGTTGGTAGGCCCCACTCAAAAATAGGATTTTTAAGAAGGTTTTAGTGTACAAGTAAAACTTGCATAGGATCACATGATAAAATATGAGTTGGATGGTTTTGGGGATTTTTAAATCAGCTTCATGAATTTACTTTAGTAACTCATTTGGATGAAATTTCATTATTGAGTGCATGTGTGAGCTTACCGGAAAAAGGAGCTTGTTTTGAGAAGTTAGTGAAGGATAATGAAGGTATCCATTTTTAATTTCATTATATGGATGTTGTTTCTTGTATTTATCATCCTTTTTACATGAAATACAATGTGTGGAAGTTCATATTTTAGTTTGGAAAGTTCATTTCTTGTTTAAAGGTGATCATGCCAAAATTGCTTATTTAGGATATAAAAACTGGATATAAATTCTTGAAAATGTTTTATACATACAAATTGAAGTTTTGGAGGTGATAGGGAGCTCTGATAACTTCCTTGGAGTTGTTTTACCACATTGTATAGAAGACTAGTTTTTGTGATTTCAGGACCATCCATGTCAGTTTCAAAGATCCAAGTTTTTTGAAGCCTTATGCCATGAATTGGATCAATATGATAGGTGGATGAGATATTATACTTCATGATATTTCCATTTATAGGTTACTTTCCTCATGATGAAGATATTTAATGTATGAACTAGCTAAAATTTTGAAGACGAAATTCAGAGATGTTAAAACCAGCCGACAAGTCTTGCAAAGGTTTGTTTATTGGCGTGTTGAACCTTGAGTATGTTCTTCATGCTGAATTTTAATGAAATTATACATCATAAGATTCATTTTTATATATTATTTGGATCATGAAGATTAGTGGAATTGGTCTAGTTAGATGATTTTTCAGGACTATTTTTATAGAAGTTGATTTAGGAACACCTATAAGCCTAAATGGATACATTGGCTAATGTCGAGATTTTATAAGCATACACGAGAATAATTTGACTTGATGGGACCATATACCTCGTGAAAAAAATCGGGAACACTTGTGGAAAATTTTGAAGAGATAGAAAACAAAAATATGATTGAGTTGAAGAGTCATGGTAAGTGGAAGGTCAAAAGTCATGTGTAAGAGGTATATCTATTCATATAAGATCATTTGTGAGAAGTTTTTGATAACCCCATTATATTATTTTTAATAAATCTTTTCTGAAAATAAAAACCTCTTGGGAATAGCCCAAAACCCTTGGAATATTTTTTAGGTCTGTAGCTGGTTGTGGTTGTATGAAGATGTTGAAGTGTTTGTGATAGTAGGTTGATAAAGAAGAGCTAAGTTGCAGCTATGTAGTTGAATGCTAATCTTGATTGTATCTTGTAATCTGATGATATTAATCAAGCATCAAGTCTTGTGTTTTTTAATTTCAATAAAGAAGAATATCTAAGCATATCTTGTATTCATTTCTTGTATGCATTCTATGATAAATCTGTATCTATTAATGTTTAAACATTCTTAACTGTAGTTTATGAGAGTGTATATAGATATATGAATGAATATTTAGTGTTTGAAGTAGAAATTAATTTTTTTCTCACAGGACTTATTCACCCCGATTTTTAGTCCCTTTCAATTCTAGCGTGAATCCCATTGGGGATAATTGATAGGTTGGATAAATTTGGATAAAATAAGAGTTTGCAATTATTGTTTAATAATCGGGGCTATGAAAGGATGCATCCAACATAGATTTTCTTGGTGGCTTAGGATTAGGGATAGTGACTATGTTATGGATGATGATACTAGGATCGAGGCCTAGAATATAGGTATAAAAACATTTGAAGTCTTAGTTATGCTTGGAGAGGAAAGTGGTGAAGGTTTCTATCTCTCATGGATTAAGAGATTGGAAGACTTTGAGGATACAAGACTCTTGCAAAGTCCCTATGTTGACATCGATTGTGGATTCATTGAGAAGGGTGAATGTGTTAAGAAGTACATCCTTATGAATATTAGAATATTTCTCCCCATATGGGAAATGATAGAGTCATCATTGATGCATTGAAGAATATCAATGGTAAGGGAATCCTTGTCTACCATGTTTGGAAATTTTAGGGAAGGTACCTAGTTTCACCTTTAGTTTGATAGGTGACTAGTCCTAAAGTGATCATGGAGATTTAAAAAAATAATAGGAGGAAGGGAAACAGTGTCATTTGTGTCCATGGAGTCATTAGATAAATAAGGGGATTATGGATTCATGTGCATGGGAGATTCAAAATAATTATGTGGAAGAGATTCAGTGGGGGTTTCCTTTAATCCCACTCCAAATTTCTCATGGGGTTTATGAGATTGAACAAGCATAAGATCATGCATGCCTTGTTTGTAGCACCCAAGACCAAATCCCTTCCACACATAGTGGTGGAGATAGATATAGGAAAAATATTTGTTATAGAATGAGTATAAGTCTCTATAGCTTAGTATGGGGTTGATTATTAGTGTGGGAAGAAGGGTGATCAATACCATAGTAAATAATATTGGTTTTTAAGTGAGTTAGGCCAAAGGAAATAATATCTTTGAAGTTAGGTTAATACATGGGAGATTTATTAGGTATACTAAATCAATTGGGACTGGGAAGAGCATTAATAGTGAGGATTTGATACTCCCCTAGTGAAAGATGTGGCATCACGCTTCAAGAGATTCATCATTTGGTAACTTGGATGTAGGTACAGATTAAATAGTGGAAGATTCATAGGATGATTATTTCTTAGGAATGATCACAAAATTTTTCTTGTAGTATATGTGACATGCTTTGAAGGAAGGAATATTAGCGGGGAGTGTTTGTATTTTCCCCTCATGCCCATACATAAGGAAATGATGAAGGGGGGATGGGACGTAACATATAGTGTAGATCCATAGGTGTCTAAGTAACATGTTATATTGAAATTACCCTTCTATAATATTAAATATTTCAAGGAAGATGTTTTAACCAATGTGGATAGGAATTATAATTGTTCCCAATGTGGGAGAAATAATATCGTTAAAGGCCAGAAGGACTCATGCGGGTGATTGAGCGATATTGGGTTTGAGAAGCTTAATTTTATTGAAGGTGTGGGTTGAAATGATGTTGATGGTAGGACCATTATCAATCATGGATATTTGGATGGAGGTTTCATTGATACAAATGGTGATAAATATGGGAAGGTCATGATATTTAGGTAGACTGTCATGGATTTAATAATCAACAAAGTAGATGGCATCATAATCCGTAAGAGCTTCAACGAGGGTTGTAAAAGGTTGAGGTTCATCAGTTGATTTTGGGATACATTTTAAATCTTTGATGAGATCCTATAGATGATTAGCATAGCTTTGGATAAGCTCATAGAGGGATATTTTAATGGGATCCTGATGCAGTTCTTTCACCTATACTATGTTCTATAGCAGTCGGCTTTTTAGTTCGTGGAGCGGATATGATAGATACCTTTTCCTTGGATGAAGAGGGAGATGAGATAGGATTATTAAGAGGAGCAGAGATGACAACTCTCATTTTTTTAGTGGATTATTGAGATTCATGGGGATGAGGGTGAGTAGTAACATGAATGACGTTTATGAAAATAGGGGACCCTCTTTAGAAGGGGTCAAATTTGATGGTGGCATTGAAGGTGTAGATTGAGGATCAGATTCAAAGGCCTTAGAAGTTATGGATTTTATTTAAGGGTTATGTTTATATGTGGATGAGATAATCGGATGGAAAAGGGTGGTCTTATTCAATGAGAAGATCATCCTCTTATATGATATGGTTGATAAGGGTTTTAAAATCCTTTTAGTTCTTGGTGTAAAGTCCAGGGAATGATGGTAAGCACAAACAACATTGTAAGAAAACCATGCGGTCTTCCACCCATGTGAATCGAAGGACTTTATGGGGGGAAGAGTGATCGCAGATGCTTGGACAAGATGATGGAGGATTTTAGTGTTTGACGAATGGGGTTTTGAAATATGAAGTATCATGGACTTTGGCTTTATTTGATTTAAGAGATTCTAATGAAGGTAAAAGGCATTCCTTACTCTTATGGGTTTTGGTAGGGGCCTTATATTCTCGATTTAGATTTGGAAGGAGGGTTAGATGGTTTTGATTCATATTTGATAGTGATGGGATATTTGGATTAAAGACATGGTCCTAAAATAGATGGTCAAGGTCCTAAGATGGATGGTTGGATGTTGGGTTTTTGATTGACATGGTTTCAAAGGGGGAATCTATAACTTCTTGTGTGGATGATTAATATATTTTTGGATGGGAGCACGAAGGTTCTTTGGTGTTTGTATGAATTTTTTCCCTTGGTGGGGATAACAATTATTTCAATGGTGGAGTCTTCTTTAGGAGAGGGTTTTGATGATTTGGATGTGGGTTTGGTTGTAGACGTGGTGATTGAAGATGGGGATGGTTCTTGGATAATATGATTGGTATAATTATAAGGGCTTATGGATTTTTGAAATTGAGAGGAATTAATGTAGGAGTTGTTGTATGTGATGGAGGTGAGATTAAGACAACACTTGTCATAGAATCAAGGGGAGATAATCATTTGGTAAATGTTTCAAGAGATAATATAGATTTAGTGGGGGATTCATATGTGGTCATAGAAATAAGTGTAGATATGGGTATAGATGTGGATGTATATTTAGATGTAGATGTAGATATAGAATCATACGTGGGTATGGATATGGTTGTAGATGAAGGTGTAGGCATGGGAATAGATACGCAAGTGGATATAAATACGAGTGTAGATATTGAAGTAGACACGAGTATAGATGTTGGATCTTGGCTAAAAAAATTATCACATGGGCATTAAGCACTTGAGATGTGGGAGGATTGGCTTGGTTGTTTTGTGGATGATTGGGGAATCATTTTTTGAAGACATCCAATTATTGATTAGGGGGCATTTGGGTTGGCTAATTGGAGATCCATATGATTGATAAAATGTTGGACTAGATCCTTAAAGGTATATAAAATTTCGATACTATGTAGATTTGGGACGTGAATCATTAACAGAGTAGATGGGAGGAAGTTTGATAAGGCATGCAGCCATGAGCTTGTCAAATATAGAGCTATAAAATTCTACAAGAGGAGTATAATTGGGGATTAGTTAAGGATATCTTTACAGAGGCTCGACATGAGATGTGGATGTGGAGGATTTTTTTACAATAATGGAATTTTCCACATTCTTGGATTTTTCATTATGGGTGAATGATTTGGTGAATTCAGTATTGGGTTTATTAGAGTGAAGCTTAACATGGCCTTTCTCAAGGGTGCATAGTTCTAACTTGTGAGCCATAGTAAAATATTCCTCAAAGGTTTGGAAGGACTAAATTTGAAGGGTGGATGAAATGTGTTTGGTGCATGATCTATAAAAGATATCAACAAGTTTTTTTATGTAGTAAGAAGGATAGTTGATTAAATGTTGCACCACCTAGCGATGAAATCCATGATCAATTCATCCTCAAATTGTTTGATGGCGAAAGATCTGTGATGGTTTTCTTGCATGCTATATTTAGGAATAATTTCTCTAAGAAAATCTATGTAAGCTGAGTTTAGGAAAATAGAGAATGTCGAGGGATGTCATTGCATATGTCTAGAGAGGGCTCGACTAATGACATGGAAAAGGTGTTAAGTATGAGATATTGATAATGGGAAATAAGATGGCATGAGTGCCTAAAGGCACAAATATGTTGTTGGGCATCCCCTTGATGTTGAATTTAGATAATTTATTAAGCTCTCAATGTGGAGGATATGTCTTGATGGGACATGGTATCAAATTTTTTGATTATGCATGTTTAGGATCAATCTAGATGCTTTTAATTTGTAGCTGTGAAAAATCTTGAAGTTTATTTTTTGATCTATGAAACACTAATAGTTTTGTCATCAAATTCAAGATAATCAAGTGAAAATTTCCAATTTCCATCCAAATATTTTTTTAAATATTGGTTTAATTAGTTGTTTAGATCTTATTTGAGAATTTGTGTGCATAGATCTATGTTTTTGTATCCTTCTCTTGGTCTTTTCAGTTTAAATCCATCATCTGTAAATTTTAGGTTTTTCCTTCTTTTTATAGCCATTATAGATTTTTTTTTGCTGTGGATCTGAAATTTTTCTTTACATCCTATTTGTCCGGAGCCTCTAAGTCCGCTTCGACTTTAATTAACTTTATTTTTGCTTGATCTGTCTTGGAAAATCTCATGCCAATCATTAAGTTCCAATAAGATTCACAAGTGTCAATTTTTTTAAATGTGTTCATTTTGTGCAAAGATTTATCTTTACAAAGCTTGAGCCAATCATTAAGCTCCATCTAGCTTCACTTTTTCATTCATTTTGATAGTCTTTTTTTTTTTTTTGCAAAGCACAAGCCAATATTTTTTCTCCATATTACTTCAAGTTGTCATTATTTTTGTTGATCTATTTGTCAGGTTGTGAAATTCTAGCCAATAAAGGAATTCTATGTTTTTTGATCTTATCATACTTGTGTTAAATTTCCTCTATTAGTTGCAAAATCATATCCAATAGGAAATCTCTAAGTCACTTGTTTTCTCACATTGTTAGTATTATGTAAGTTTGATTTTTTATTTTCAAAATTTGAGCCAATAAGATTGCTCCAAGTATCTTTGCATTTCAAAATTATCAATATTTTTAATCATGGCAAGTAGTTATCCGATAAGAATTATCCACCTATTCACATTTATCAATGTTTGTCATAATTTTTAAAAGAGATTTACTAAGAAGGATCCACATGTGTTTAGTTTTTTATTATTCATTTAGGTAGCACTCGAATTGTAAACCAATAGAAAAATGTTGTGTGCATTTATTGTTTTGCTCTGTTAGTTTCGCCTAGCTTTCACCATATCAGTCTCTACGTTTTCTTAGGCGAAAGATTGTGAAACATGGAATTTGATGTTGGACCCAATTTTTATTTTTATTTTGGCTTGCTATAGGGAATTTAATTCCACCCAAATCCATCTCTTAAAATTTTGACGGAAAGATACCAAGTGTCCTTTCTGGTCGATAGATTTTTTCCAAGTTTCGTTGTTTGATTTGTTTTTTTGTTGTAGTTTTTAACTCGGTTATGAACACGTTCATATATTTGTTTTAATTATTTATGAGGACTTCACATCCACCAGGGAGATATGCTTTGGAATTTTCCAAAAAGAAGACACGTGCCTCTCTTGATATTGTTGATTTATGCCACGTGTTGACACTTGCTTCACCATCCTTTAACTTTTTTATTGGTAAAGTGGATAAGTTCAAGCTCAATTAGCTCTCCTATGAGCTTTCCCTTGCTAAGTTGTGAAATAGCTTATGAGATAATTTTTTCCTAAACCCCACTCAGGATCCATAAGTTTATTAACTTCGTTTATTAGGGTGTTTCAATTCGATTAAGGAAATCTAGTTAGAAAAACACTAGAATTATGACACGTGACTCTCTTAGCCATTAGATTTGTGCCATGTGGTTTTTGCTAATTTATTTGCTCATTTTTAATTTAATTAATGTGTTATAAGCTATTTTTAATTAATTTTATTTTTAAAAGGGTTTTATCTTGACTCATTCCAAGCTTTATTGGCTCACATGTAAACTCAGCCATATTGAGTTGTTAATACATCCTAATTTGTGTGTCTTGCATGCCAAGCTGGTTTTGTAGCTCATAATAAGTGAGCTCAATCTTGAATCATATTTTCTCTCCCGCATGGAGTTTTTTATTTTATTTGAATTCATTTTCATAGTTGTGTGTGCTTTTATCAAAATGGCTAGTAATGCTATTTTTTCAATGGATAAATCTCAGTTGTTAAATGGAACTAATTAGAGTATTTAGAGAGTAAGGTTAAAATATTATTTCATGGATAGAAAGCTATGGGATCTTGTAACTGGTGTGGAAAAATGACCCACCGGAAGACTTGTAAATCCTAAAAATCTCATCTCCTTCTCTTAAAGATCACAAGAAGCTCTTTTTCATCCTATCGAAAGCATAAAAGATGAATTTTTAATACATATAGGTCATATGGATTCTCTTGTTGATGTCTGGAATAAATTAGAGACTATGCATGAAGGAAATCATTTATATAAGATAAACAAGCTAATTTTAGAATTTTTTACAACTCCCATGAAGGGGGTGAGAAAATTATTAATTACCTAGCTAAAATTAAGAACATTAAAGCTTAATTAGATGGTTGTAATTGTGAACTGTTTCAGGATAAGATTATGTAATTTATTATTTAGATAAATATTCATGAAAAATTAGGAACTATATCTCCATTCTTAACTCTAAATATCAGAATGAGAATGATCTTCCTGATTTGGATACTTTATCTTCTTTGTTAATTCAAGAAGAACGAGTAATGGAGAATTTTGATTCAAAAGAGACTGCCTCTCAAGCATTGTTCTCTTAGAATCATAAGTCTGCTCAAAATAGGAATAATAACAATCCTAATTAGAAGTCTAATATCAGATCAAGATTTAAACCCAATCCTAAATCTAATTATGCTAAAAATGGGCATAATTTTAAAGTGAAATTCAATGGAACATGTAACAAGTGTGGAAAATTTGGTCATAAAGAGTTTGATTGTCATGTGAAAGCTAACAAATTTGTTAAGAATACTAGAAATAGTAATCCTATTAATCAAAAGAAAAATCAGAATCAAAATCATGTAAATATTGTTGATCAATATATTGCCTTATATAATGCTCTCTCAGCTCCAAATGAAAATGAATGGATCCTAGATGGTGGTACCTCTAGGTACATGAATTATATTTTTGGTATCCTCTCCGAGGTTGTAAAATGTAAGGAAACTATATATCTAGGAGATAATTCATTAGCTCTGTAAGTAATGGGAATTTTAAATTGACAAATGGAACAATTAGGAATGTCTTGTATGTTCCTCGGTTGAAAAATAATCTTTTATCTTGCTCTCATCTATCCAAATAAATCAGTAAAGTTTTTTTGCTACAAGATAAATGGTATGTTAAAGATAAAATCAGTAATGTTATTACTTCTAGTATTCAGAAAAATGGCTTATATATTTTTGATGGATTTTTGTCTAATTATTTCTTTCCTTATTCTTCTAGAAATGATATTCATCTTTGGCATGAAATATTAGGTCATGTAAATTTAAAAATTTTGCATGAAATGTCTTGCCTAAATCTTATAATTTCTCTCCCTAAGATGAAATATGATCATGAAACATGTGAAAGTTTCCTACGTGGTAAGAAACATGTTCAACAATTTCACAAACATCATGATCCAAATTCCTCTCAATTATTAGAGTTGATTCATAGTGATGTGAGAGGTCCACTTAAAGTTCCTTCTCTCAGTGGAGCTTTGTATGTTGTTTGCTTCATTGATGATTTCTCTAGGATGACATGGTATTAGTTCATTAGGGAAAATTTTGATTTCTTATATAAATTTCAAGAGTTTGAGGCCTTAGTTTAAACTGCTTCTAATATGAAAATAAAAAGAATTAGAACTAATAATGGAGGTGATTATGTTAGAAAAAAGTTTGATGACTTTTATGTCATTTGGAATTCAGAGAGATTTGACTACTCCATATTCCCCACAGTAAAATGGAATTACAGAAAGGAAAAATAGGACTATCTTAGAAATAGATAGGACTATGATTCATGCATCAAATGTGCATAATTTTTTATGGGAATAAGCAATGAATATTGCAGTTTATATTTTTAATAGAGTTCCTAAAAATCTCATCATCAAGCTACTTTGTAGACACCAAAAATCTACACTCCCTCAATTTTTATACAAATCATAAATTAAACACATGTGACCCCGTAAGAAACATACTTTATCTCTATTTAATTAATCACTTAATTTGGTTAGTTAAATATATACCTTAGACCACATAATACGCCTCCACTTTTTAATATTTCATATCCACATATGAAAAATCATTAGTTTTAAATAATAATACCTAACCTAATAATTTTCCTAAATCCCCTTAAATCTATTTATTCCCTAAATCCATTCCCTAACACGAAACATCTATCATAACCACCTATACACCTATTAAAATCATTTACACACTCATCAAAATCATCTACACATTTATCCTAAATCATACCTAAATTAGTATGATCTAACCTATTCTATCACCTTCAAAAATGAGAAAAAACGTCTCTAAACATACCAAAAACTCATCCATTGAAATATGAACAAGAATCTCAAATTAGCAAATTGTTCCAAAAATTTACTAAACAAACCACAAACAAGCTGAAATCGCATCATTTTGAAGTCTCTTTTCGGGACCATCTTCTCATATTTTTGGAACCTAATTTTCCTATCAATAATGCATCATTTTTATACTACAGCAATGTCAACGCATTATTATCCACCATTAGAATTCACAATCATCAATTTTGGGAACCATTTCATAGCCTATCGGAGATTAAATAAATCATCATCCAACTCCAATTTTTTTCAAATCCATTCATCATCCAAAATCAAGGTCAGATATTATTTTACACCTTCATTTATATATTCAAATATATTTATTTGCTAATTTATTTATCCCACGTTATAATCTAAGTCCTTGGAACATCATATTTCCAGCAATAATTGGTTAGATATTAAAATTTTAATCATTCTATCATTATCCTTTAGAATCGCTAGTGATTACAAGAATCACATGCAATTCTTGTCTACTCTATTTCCGTACAGCATTGCTTAGATTTCATTTATCAACTACATTGTATCTAATTTGTGGTAACATGTTGACTAAGATCAACTTAGTACCTATCATCGATAATCCATTGCACTGGGAACAATACAACACTCTAGATGACCTCGAGTTGTGTGTTATCCATTCTACCCCTTTAGATAGTTTACAAAACATATTTGAGTCTATTCAGCGAATCCACGAAGCTACATACGAATTCTGGGAAGCCTATTTTGAGGTTCTATGTATCTGGGATGATTTAGCTTGGTTTGAATATCAATATGAAGCTAAATTAGAAGAATTGAACTCTGAGACTGAATCTGAAAATCAAATTGATTCCAAGCACTCATATTCTTATTTTTATTCTAACACGGAAGAGGAAGAGATGGGATACCTTTCTGACATTTTCAAGGAAGAGTATATTGAAGACTAAGTTTTAGATTTCTCTGGAGAAGAGGATCTGGAGTCCACTGGAGAATAAATTTATCCATCCCATGAGAACTCAGATACTGATTTGGATTCTAATTTATAAGCATAGTTCTTATCCATCATAATTTATCATTTATTTGCTTTATATTTGTAATAACTAAACATTTCTAAAAATAATTAGTATTACCATTTATCATATGTCATCTACCCACTTGATTGTAAAAGTGGATTGACACCCTTGTCAAGAATTCATTTGATTTCTAGGACTGGCCTTTGCTAGGAAATCCACCTAATATTTTATTAATCCTATTTTGTTTAGTGGATGTGATTTGCATGTATTCTCGCAGGAAAGGAGCTTGTATTATTTTGTATACGAAGCAAAAAAATCAAACACCATTCATCCACATTTGTGGGTATCTCTAAACCCCACCATACTGAGGTTAGGTTAGGTTTCTCCTCTTGCTTATTAGGCTAAGTTAAAGAGGTAATATTTTTTTATAACATTTTGGCATGCTGTGGGACCTAGTCCCTTATATTATTATTAATTTCAATAAATATCATCTTTTTAATTTTTTTGGTTCTCTATGTGGCCATCGCCTATGATTGGGTAAATTTCCAATAATTATCTATGTATTTTTTTATTACCTTATAGTTTTCCCTTTGATTTTTGTTTTCTTCTTTTTATTTTCTATTTCTCTTAACCTGTTTGTAGGTTGTTGTTTTTGGAGAGCTTATTTTTTGGGTTACTGTATTTCTTCCTTTAAAATTTCTAAAAATAATAATAATAGGAGTATTTAGTGGTGAGTCCTACAACCTTCCTTTTTGTTTCTAGTATTGCATTTTGGTTGATTGTCTTCATTGAAAAAATATTTTGATTTGGGTTTTAAAATGAATCATTCATCCTTCTTGCTTCACATAGTATTAATTAGGAAGGTAATTGATTGCATTCACTTTCCTTTCCCCCACACACAACTAAACCACTTAAACATAAAAACACATTTAAAATAATTCCCACCTAGGTGGATACCTACTTGGATTTGATCACCAAGAGGAGAATTTGACTCGGTGTTCTAGCTGAGTATAATCATCTATCTATTGGTATATATCGGCTAAGGATCTAACACCATTATCACTATGGGGCCATGAAGTGAGGGCGTAGTCCCCAATACCACGCCCGTATCGGTAGTAGTATAGATTTGGGCATCACATACCTTTGGGTATATCAAGGAATCCACCCTTAAACACACCTAAAACCAGCCATAGATTTCCATTTCCTAGGACCTTTGTTAACCATTTTACACATTTCACTCTTTTTAATTAAATCAAGAAAATCTAAAAATCATCTTGCTTGATTTTTATTGTTGTTTGTAACCAACTCATTTAGTTTATTTTTTAGGTAAGTGTTTGTTTTTTCATTATGGTACAAACTAGACAACAATCCCACAATCAAACCTCTAAAAACATGTCTCAATCATTATCCATGCCCTTGCAACAAAAAATCCCGCTATCTACTCCATTTTCTATACCATTATCTACACCTTTATCCACTATTGTATCTATACCAGTATTTACCATGCCATTGCAACAACAAAATCCATTTCATCAACCAACTACATCTACTCCTCTATATGATGCTCAACGAACTGGAACAAAATAAAGGAGGAATATAATGAAGAAATAAGACATCTCTTACATTCTTCATGTCATATTCATAGTCAAATTTTCCATACATCTGAACAAGAAGAAACTGAATAACCATACTCCCCCAGTTCACAATCAGAATCTTCGAACCTACTTTCTTTGAAAGAAGAGATCATGTTTTCCAAGAAATGTTGAATTTGAACCCCATTTCTTTCAACGCTTATCTGGTAGCTAAAGGTGTTCAAATTCCTTCATTCATGCCCAAACCATCTTCAACTATTCTTTATCCTTTATCTAGTTATTCACAACAATTCAGACCTAAACTAACTTCAAACATCCCTGATTCTTTATCCAATTCTTCACATCTCATTTATTTAAACCAACAATCTGAATCCAAACCACCACCTTATGTCCATGATCCTTCATCTGGGATTTCACATCTTATTTATCCAAAGCACCTACCTTTCATTCAACAAATACATTCATATCCACATTTAAGTCAACCTGAAACATCATAAGTTACATCTTCCATTCCTATTCTTAGTCTTCATATGGTTTCCTCTCAAGACACAACTACCCAACAACATACATCCTCACTTGAGCCTTCTACTAGTTCAACACCTCCATAAAACAATACTAGTGCTTCATTATCTACTCCTCCAACATCCTCAGTCACCCAAGCACCTCCAATGAGTTTTGTTTCCATTTCTACTATTGTATCTCAACTACTTACAAATATTTAGAATATTACCATGTCCAATCAGACATCTAGTCCTTTAATTAATACTAGTGATATTGCCACCACTCACCCTATTTCACAATACATACCACAACCATCACAACCATTAATCTCCATACCACAATCTACTCTTGCTATAAACATTCCACATAAAGCACCATCTTTTGTTTCCTCTTCTAAGCCCTTTCAACAACCACCTCCTTATTCAAAACTATTTACTACTAATATATATTTCACCCTTACCAATATATACAACCTTCACAACCTTTAGCTTCTCAACAAACACATTCCTCAATATAACATCCCACTTACCTATGACATTCCTCGTAAAAGAGTTCCCAAAAACATATCCCTTTAAAACAGAGCTTTCCTTCTCAACATTATTTTCCTTAGAAAAACATTCCTCGGTAGAATATTCAAATTCAACAAAACATTCCTTCTCAAAATTATATCCCACAACAAAATATACCGTACAAAACATTCCTTACGGTAAAATGTTCCTCAATGAACATTCCTTACAAAGAGAAAATCCCTAAATAGTACCAGATGTACTCACAACCTAGCTTGATTTGCATTTCAACCGGCTCATCCTCACAAGACTACCAACACAAATTATCCCCATTTAATCCCTCATGAATTATATATCCAGTCTAGAGGATGCCGATCTAAACCTAAAAATTTTCTCTCATACGATCAGATCTCAGAACAAACCTATCCACCTCATTGGGAACTTCAAAAATTTATTAAATTCTATAGTAAGGAAGATCCTCAACAACATATTTATGATTTTTTCCATGCTTGTTATCTAATATCCCATGATCAATACCTCATGTTGAGGAATTTTCCCATGTCCCTCGCCATTCTTGCATTGGACTAATACAATATCATTCTGTGATATTCCCTTTTCTCCTTCGCATAACTCACACAATTTTTCTTAGAACACTTTTCTATAAACATAGCCCACAAAGTCACTATCAATGACCTTTATGCTATCAAATAGTTTGAGGATGAATCCATTGCTGATTTTATTTCCCATTGGAGGGTAAAATCAATCAATTATCCTTTTCATTACCACAAGATGAATTGATTGAAATTTTTGTCGATCATGTGCCAAACATATTTTTTCAACATTAAAAATTCAATCATTCCAAACCTTTGACAAAGCTTTTACCATGGCCCGTAAGTTAGAACTGTGAGCTCTAGAATATGGTTGTGTTAAACTTCATCCTAAGAAACCATGAACTGAGTTTCCATCTAAGTCATCCTCTAGTCCCAAAAATCCAAATCAGTTGTTAATGCCATAGTAGTCAAATCTGCTCCCAAGGAAAATCCCACTACTAAATGTTCTCATCCCCAACTTAATTACACACCAATAAGAGAAACTTATAGTGTGGTATTTGATAAATTATTGGCTCCAAATATGATAACTCTCCCACCCATTCTACTTATCGATACCTCTCGTATGTAAACCCTTTTGGTATCGATATAATGACTATAGTAAATATCATAGGATCAAACTATATGACATTGAAAGGTTTCGTATGTTTCATAATGTTATTCAAGACTTGATTGACATAGGTGAAATTCATTTGGATAATCCTAATGCACCTATAAATCAAAACCTCAACATATTCAAACAACCCTTTCCAAATTATCCCCCATCCATTGATCAACCACAAAACAATGTTGTTCATGCTCACAACACCATTAACACCATTACTAAAATATTACCCATTCCCAAACCAATATCAACATCTACTGAATTAACAACCATACCTATTGAACAAACATCCACATTAACACAACAAACAACAATATGCACTTTGAACCTTTATCTATATCTATCAAATCCTCATATGCTATCAACATTACTAAAACTATCCTTCCATCCTCATCATAGGTTATTACCAAATCTATCTCCTTACCAATCATATCCTCTAGTATAGTTACAACTACACCTTCATTTACAAATATAACTATGATACCTCTCAAAAAAATTATGACACAAACACCTCCACCTAAGGAAATTACAAGACACGTTTGTCCTCCATCTACAAAATCAATTATCTCTACATCAACCGATCCCAAAACTACAAAATCCATAGATCATTTGGATCTCATCAATCACATTATTTAAACCCCCCTTCCTTCATCAAAAATTCTTCTACATCCATACCTAGCTCATCCAAAACCATGAAAGGACCTCACAAATAAGGTATTGTCCAAGTTTTCAAAAATACTTCTTATAATTTTCCCAAACCATATCGATTCTGTGGTCCTCGGCCTTTTCTCCGACCTCCTCCTAGAATGGTCATTTAAAATCCTAGTAATAATCCTATCATTCTAAGTCCAATACCTCCTTATTAGTCTTCCCCACTAGGTCCTCATCCCCCATTTACCTTACTATCTAGGACTCATCACCAATAAACAATTCAATGACTTGAAATCAATTTATTATTGCCACTAGAAGATAAGATACCTATAACTTCATCCCCTTCCACATCACCACCTAAGGGTCATTATGCAACCATTTTAGATGACCTCCTCCAAAAATCACTCATAACATTACCACCACAAAACTATTGGATCCATGAGGGTGGAAATATGTTTGTTATGATTTCAGTGTCTCGTGTGATTATCATAGAATGCAAGTTCATTCCATTGAGAATTGTAAATCCTTTCACTTAATTACACATAAGATGGGAATTATGGTTTCCTCTCCTATTGAATCACATCCAACATCAACATCATTGTCACTTTTTTCTCGAATCTAAATAACCCATTAATAAATCAAAGGAACCTATGTCTAAATATTCTTCTTGGCAAGTCAATTTCGTACATATCACTATTCATTCAAATAATTATGATACATAACCATCTATACCTAATAAAGGTAAAAAGAATTATTCACCCATCCACCTCTAGAAACACCTACTCCATCAGATAAACCCAAAGTGTCCATCCCCTATAACTCCGAAACATCTATTCAAACAATTTCACCTAGAACTAAGGTTTCCATCCTCACTACACCACCTTCACCATCCACCATGATGCAAAAGGTTGTCATTAAACAATTACACCAAGCTCCCATTAAAATGTCATTATACGAACTGATACAAACATCACCTCTTCATAAACAAGCCATGATTGAATCCCTCTAATCAATAATAGTACCTTCAGATGATCCTTCATCCTTTACAAAATTTTTAGGATCCCTCAAAGCATCTACCACCATATCATTCAAACCATCCAAAATACCCTCTCTTAAACCAGAAGATCATGACTTACCACTTTTCATCACTTGCTCAAATTAATGACGTTTGTATCAAAAGGGTAATGATTGATAGTGGTGCCACTATTAACATTATATCCTCCCTTTTTTTTGATCAAATTAAGATACCTAACACAGTTATCACTCAAACTCCAATCTTACTACAATCCTTCAATGACACTATCACACCTACATTAGGCACCGTTACCTTACCAATTAAATTCGGTGTTAAAACTTTATTGAAAGTATTATAAATTATACAAGGATAGTTTCAATATAATATGTTACTAGGATTCCCATGGATATACACCATGCATTGCATTTTTTCTAATCTCCATCATTTCCTTAAATATGAAAACTAGGGCTAGACACTCACCATTCCTGTAGATCTAAATTCTTTCACTAATTGTTACATGATGTATCATCCAAAAGGTGTACTTGTTCCTAAGTCCAAATATAAATCATCTAATGAAGAATCTAATATCACATCCAAAACTTATTCTAAACTACTAAATGATTCATCCCTTAGTGATGTCATATAAAACTTAACGTTATGGGAATATCGTCTCCTCATTTTAAATCAAATTCCTTCACCAAATATTTATGATCACCCTAACAAACAACCCACATATGACCCTAATGTAGGATATTTTATCTCTTATGACCCTTATTATCTCAAAAAAATATTGTTTATGGGGGACTTGACTATCCTTCATCCCATACAATTGATCAAAACCATGCCATGCCTTTTACATCAGATTTCAAATCTTTAGATAATCCAAATTTTTCTCACATGTATCTTCACCATTGTGTGTGGAGAGGTTTTTGACTTGGCCATTATGAACAAGGAATACATGATGTGGTTATCCAACATTCCCTTAAAACTTATGAAAAATATGGTTTAGGCTATAAGAAACCCAACTCCAAAACATTTAACGCCACTACATCCAAACCTACCACATCCATGCTCATTACTGAATTAGACCCGTTGTCACCCATAACCCTTGAAGATCCCATGTATTTAGATGATGTTGTACCCATCCCACAAAATTTTTTTAGTCAATATTATATCCTTAGGGCCACTCACTTATCAATCCAACCATGCCATTAAATAACTTCCTCTTATTTATCCATAAATGGTTGAAGAATATTTACCCACCATAGATATCCTTCAATGTCATGATGACCAGGACATCCTTTCCCATATGGGAGCTAAAGATCACTTCTTCCAAAATCCTTACCATCTGATACACCAACCCTCCTTAATGAATCCACCATCGACATAAACTTAGGAACCTCTCAGGATCCTCGCATAGTTAAGGTAGGTCAATCATTAAATCCATAAGAACTAGATGATTTTACCACATTCTTATCAAAATATTATCAAGATTCCACTGGTCATATAGTGATATGCATGGAATTGACCTCATTATTGTTTTACATAATATTGTCACATATCCAAACATTAATCAGGTAAATAAAAACTTTGTACAATGCCTCTATGCATAGATCTTCTTGTTAAATAATAATTGCAACACCTTTTATCTCTGTTGATTTTATCATACCCATTGATTATACACAATAGATATCTAACATAGTTCTCATAACCCAAGCCTCGGAAAGTTACGTATCTACACAGACTTCAGTGATCTCAATCTTGCTTATCCTAAGGATGGTTTCCCTCTTCCAAACATAGATCAGCTAATTGACCTAACAACTGGCCATGAAATTCTTTCCCTTATGGATGGTTTTTTCTAGATATAATCAAATTATTATTGTCACCGAGGATCATTATAAGAAATCTTTCATTACGCCTTGGGAACCTTCTACTCTTTGTGTCATGCCATTTGGCCTTAAAAATGTAGAAGTTTCTTATCAACATGCCATTCCTTAAATTTTTCATGACCACATCCACAAAACAGTCAAAGATTATGTCGATGACCTTTCAAGAAAATCCAAACAACACAAATATCATCTTGACATTCTTGAATCTATCTTCACTCATTTCATTCAATATTTTCTTCATCTCAATATTGCAAAATGTGTTTTTGGTGTTCTCACGGAAAAGTTTTAGAATTCATCACATTTATTCAAGGTATTGAAGTTTACCCAAAGAAAGGTTAATGCCATCATTAAGATTCCTTCACCATCTAATCTTACACAATTATGTAGTCTTTAGGGTAAATTACAAAGTACATTCTACATTTTACATCACAATTTTTTGACCGATGTCAACCATTTCATCATCTTCTCCGTAAGGATGTTGATTTTCACTAGGATTATGATTATCAGAAATCCTTCGATGAGATTAAACAATATCTTCTATCACAACCTATTCTCAAAGAAGATATATCAGTCCACGCAATCCATGAATATGAAACCCATTACACTAAAGTTGAAAATCTATGTTGTGCTTTATACTTTTCCACTTCCAAGTTGTGTCATTATCTTCTTAATCACAAAATGTATGTTTTCACTAGCTTCAATCCCCTCAAAACTATACACTCTAAACCATATCATAGTGATCATATCACCCAATGGATTATGCTTATGACTAAGTTTGACCTCAAATTCATATCACAAAAATCTATTAATGGTCAGGCTATTGCATATTATCTCGTTGATGCTCTCTTTCTTGATAATCAACTTCCTCATGAATAATTCTCAAATGAATCCATCAATAATGTCAATGAATATGAATTCATCCCTATCAAAATGACTCTCTTCTTTGATGGTTCTAAATGTTAGGAAGGGGGAGGATCTAGTGTTGTTATCATACCTCCTTGGGGCATTCTTATTCCATTATCATTCAAACTTAACTTCAAATGCACTAATAATATGGAAAAATATGAGGCTTTAATCATGGGTCTTATGACCACTATTCTCCTAGGTGTTCACATCTTATACATCTATGGAGATTCAAAGCTCATTATAAATCAAGTCAAAGGAGAATATCAATGTACAAATTAAATTTTACAAAAATATTAAGCCAATGTATACTTTCTCCTCAACGCTTTTGATCACTACACTATCCAAACCATCCCATAATACTCTAATAAGTTTTTAGATACAATGGCCTCTTTAAGAGCCCTCATCCCATTAGAAATATAAGAATCAAAAAATAACACTAAAGTATATGTCATTGTTCAATGATTAGATCACCCTTCACATCAAAATGAACTTCCTCCTATCAATATCATTGATGATAATCCAACTGATTTGTGGTATACTCAGATATATGATTATCTTGTTGAATCAAAAATTCCATATGACTTATCATGTAATGCTAAACGATCATTTCTTCAATGCATCACTCACTTTTTCATCATAGGAGGTATCCTTTAAAAATGTAGTTTTGATGGTATCCTATTAAGGTTCCTTAAATCACATGAGTCAGCTAAATCAATTGAAGAAGTCCATGATGGAGTTTGTGGAGGAAATTTCAGTGGAAATTCCATCACTAAACATGTCATATGGTTAGGATACTATTGGCCTACTATCACCAAATATTGTTGTGAATATGTCAAGAAATGTGTTAAATTTCAACTTCACTCAGATCTCATCCATGTCCCCAGTCAAGCATTACAACCTGCTCATGACCTATGGCCTTTCTCTCAATGGGGTTAGACCTCATTGGTGTTATTAATCCTAAATCATCTCAACAACATCACTCTATTATCACAGCTACTGAGTACTTCACTAAATGGGTTGAAGTTATCCCTTTAACATCCACTAAGTCAGGACCTATTATCAATTTCATATATCAATACATTATATGTCATTTCGGCATCCCATATAAACTTATCACAGATAATGGAAAATATTTTTAAAATAAAGAAGTTAAAAAGCTCTATGATACCTTCAACATCAAACTCAACTTTTCATCACCATATTATCCCCAAGAAAATGGATAGGCTAAGGCCTCAAATAAAACACTTAATAAAATCCTCATGAAAATAATAAATGATGCAGGAAGGAATTGGAATCTCCAAATCCCATTTTCCCTCTGGGCCTATCAAACTAGCATCTATACTCCACCGGGACCTACACCATATTCACTTGTCTACGGCTCTGAATCCATCTTACCTCTTGAAGTTAAAATTCCATCACTTTATGTATCACTTAAGGACTTCATCCCCGATGAATAATATCAATAAGACCATCTAGCACAACTTGAACTATTGGATGAAAAATTATCAATGTCCTTGAATATCATCAAAGTTATCAAGAATGTATTAAATGTGCATGTAACAAATATATAAAATAAGGAGACTTTACAATTGTTGATATTGTGGTTAAATAAAAAAAATATTTCACTCAATTAGAATGGAGTAAACGTGGAAAGTTTTCCCCTAATTGGATTGGTCAATACATCATCACTCACAAGTATGGGTTGGGAGTGTATTGTCTCGCTTCCCTTGATGGTGAACCTGAAAAGGAACATTTGAATTCCTTGCACTTGTGGTCATTTTATTGTTAAATGATTTATTTTCAGTACAATAGTTACATGTAAAATCTTATTGCTTTATCATATCATCCATATTTTCATAGTAATGATTTGAAAGCATGTGGTTATCTGTCATTACCTTAGATATACCTTAAAAATAAACACCATGGCTTTTTTGTCGTATCTTTCACTTTGGATAAGTTCCTCTCTTTCAGGAACCCCTTTAATCATTACACTCACCTACCATGTAAAAATGCATGACGTGGGGCACGAATGTGTAGCTCATATATATCTTCATCCCTCCTTGAAATGGTCTATTAGAGATTTTCCCTCAACCAAGAATATACATTGTGAAATAATTTGGATGTATTTATCAAAAGTAAAAATAAATGATAGACTGATCCCTTGAAGGAAAACTATCCATCAAAATCATAGACCAATCCCTCGAAGGATGGCTATCTATAAAATCAAAAGTAAAAAGTAGACTGATCCCACGAAGGAAAGCTACTAGTAAACAATGTAGACCATACCCTCAGAGGATGGATACCCATAAAAAGGTTTCTTGTATTAATCAGCCTTCAAAATAAATACATCAATATTGAAATCATATAATAGAGCTTCCCACATGGATCAGTTTTCTTTTAAAATAAAATATGGAAATCGGTGAATTTCTCTATGAGCCCGTGGAAAAGGATAACCTTATTCCTATCTCGACCTACACATGTTTGAAACCATTTCATGTCCTAGAAAATAAAATTCATTTAATTTAATGTTTTCTTAATATTTGTGTAACTATCCATTGATAATATCATTTAACTTTCATTAAGGCTACTAGAACAAGTGTATTCAAACTTTTAAAACCCATCACATATGTGTCAAATCCATCATGGGGAAATCATTTAATTTTACTTGGTTCATTTCATATCACATTTTAAAATCATTTAATTAATTAAACAATTCAACATTTTATCAAACATATTCATAAACCATAATATCATAACTAATGCTTCCATAAAAATCCATCAAACACTAATATACATTCAAATTAAAAACATACACATGAAATTCAAACAACATAAGTCATAAACCTCATCATCATCATCATATAAATCAAGTCCATATACATCATGATCATCATCATATCAAAATGGGCTTCTAAGAGTTGTACATCAAAATACATCATATCAATGTCATACAAAAAGGGCTTCGATGAGTCATTTATCAAATATGTGATGCCTGCTTCAACTACCACTTGAGACCAAGAAACAAATTAGGAAAATTATGGAATAATTTTTTTTATAGGAAGAGTCTACAACCAAGTTGCAAGACACTAGTTTGAAACTAAATAGGTTCTAGAACAAATTCTGATTAACCAAACACAAGATTTCCATTTTTATCTTATAACAAGTTTACTAGGTTCCAATTTGGAGGTTACAAGTTTTATTAAGGTTCAGGGAGAAATTTATCACCAGGCCTGCTCTCTATCAAGCCCTGAACTTCAACTAGATTTCTAACACACTTAGAATTATCAAAATTTTCGACTAGGCTCATTGGATAGGAAATTTCCTCACCTTTCCAACCATATAAAGAAGTCCTCAAAACTCCTTGTAAAACTCAAGTTATGGCTGGGCGGAGTTTTAGGGGAAAATTTTCCCAAGTGCCATGTGTCATCACATGATTGATGCGGGAGAGCGGGTCGTGGGGAAAATTTTGAAATTTTTCCCAAAACCAAAGTCTCTATTTTCCAAAGGAAAATTTTCCTCCATGCCCCCGCACTTGCTCAAATGGCCACGTGGCGCTTTGTGATTGGCCGAGGGCCGGCGGAAGAAAAAGTGAAGTTTTTCCAAAAGTGTAAAAAGTTAAGTTTTCAATTCTAAATCCTCATTCCTCCCTGCCACATGTTAGCACATGATTGGTGCGGGGCTGAGGAAATTTTTAGGAAATTTTTCCAAAGTTCAAAATTTAAATTTTTCTAAGGTCGAATTATTTTTTTTTTTGTTTGGGATGGCCATTTTGAAGTAAAACTTCAAATGGCCATAACTTTTGATAGGAAGCTCCATTTTAGGAAAACGAGGACTTTTCGGAAAGATCTCGGAGTCCTCTTTGCACAAAAATCATCAATTTTAGAATTTGGTAAAGTTTCAAGGGTCAATTTTAAGAAATAAATCTGCAGGGTTTATAATTTTAAAACTGGCAATTTTCAACTTATAAGATTTGATTCAATTTTGATATTTCTTCTTCTGAGCATGTAAATTGAGCATTGGGAAATGGTCTTGGGTAAATTTAAGTATATTTTCAAGGTCCAATTTGGATATTGGGTTGCATTTGGTAAATTTTTACGTTTTTGACAGTAAGTTGGATTGTGAAGTTAAAATTGGATTTGATAGAGTTTTGAGATATTTTCTTAAATATGAAGTTCAATGTGGGTTCAATAGGACCTAATACATCTAAAATACTTTGTTTCCTTTCTCAATTTTAACTAAAAATCTGAACTATACATTTTTATGGAAATTCATTGCCAGAATTAAAGAAAGAAACAAAGATCATTTGCTAACAAGTTTATTAACCAATTTGCATCTTCCAAATATGGGGAGGCATTTTCAAATCTTATCTAAGGCATTCGATTGATTCGAACAATTAATTGACAGTTCATATTCAAGTTTAAACTCTAGTTTTGATTTCAAACACAGTACATTTACTGACAATGCTATTTCTTAATCTCTTTCAAAGCAGAGTTTTCATTTCACAACAGCAACTCGGATCTAATACAACAATGAAATTTTGAGAAAGGAATGTAATTCTTTATTTGATTTCCAACAATAATTCAACAGTTTATCTCTTTCTTTGAATTTCAAATTACAATGCACAATACATATTTCTTTCTTTCACATTCTTCTCATAACATAGTATGGAATAATAATTCTTTACAATTCACTTATCACTTTCAACCTTTTAATTTCAATACAAGATGTCTTCTCATTACAATTAACAATACAAATCATCCACTTCAAAGTGGGAAGGTTATAATGAACTTGCTAAAAAGGAAATGACTGTCAAACTAATTTCTCTAAGCTCCAAATAGCAGCAGGCTGATTTCTTCATCTTTTATCTTTTAATCACAACAAGGAGGGGAGAAAGGCAACACTCTCCACCCAACCAAGATACCCAATGGGAAAATAGAAGCCATCTTTCCCCATTGGCCCCGAGCCCCAACCATATTGAAATGGAGCATGATAATACAACACATGGCAACATGGCTTCTTCACATACAAGCATAAATTCACAAACACAAATAAACACAAAGCAAGAGGATGTAGTTCTCAACTACAACAATCAATTCCAAACAAAACAAAGGCTCCTTCTCCAAGCAAGCAAGCCAAGCAAGAGCAAGAACTATGGAGGTCTCCTTATGCCTCCCAAGTTGAATTTTGGGCATCCACCAAGAGCAAACCACCAAGATCATAGCAATCCCATAAACCTTATCCCTCCTCAACCCCTCCTTATCCCTCCTCAAAATTTATCCCTCATACCTCCCCCAAAGTAGGAATTGCAAGCAATTTCCTTTCCTAGGTGGATCCCAAACCAACATTCCCTCCAAGAACAAATAACAATGGAAAATCCCTTATCCCTCCTCTGATAAACCTCATAGTATTCTCTCCACACCATGCCCTAAGCATTCTACCCATCCCTCTAAGAATTGCAAACACAAATACATTCAAAATTCATGCTAAAAGAGGGAAAAACAACAATTTTAAAAAGTGAGAGCCTACCTCTCCATAATGGGGACTTGCTCCCAAAACAACAGTCTTTATTTCACCAAAAACCAGTCCCAAATCAGCAAGGTAAATGTATGCACAAGAAAATCCACTTCTTCCACCAAGCAAGCTCCAAAATGCAAGAGAAATTTTGACCCAAGAGTGAAATCTCCAACCTTCAACAACCTCAAAATGAGGAGGAATTTCAATTTTAAAGGAGAGGGTGGAAGAGGATGATGTGGATTCCAAGTGGGATGCCACATCATTTTTCCTCATCCCCAAAAAGCAATCAACATCAAGGAAATTAAATCCCAATCAATGTGAATGAAAAACCACTTACACACTTCATTTTTTCCCATCCTAAAAAAGAATGCATTTAAAATTTGTAAGACAAGTGCAAACAAATCTTACAATAAATCATGTCAAAATGTAATAAAATAAGTTGATTTTGACTCCAAATTAATAAACAAGGTTGGTGGAGGATTTTGAGAGGTGTGGGACAAGTTTAACTTGTCCCACAAGCCTCCAAATTTGTCCTCCAAGCTCAAATTCGAATTTCAAGAGGGAGATGGAGTGTTTGACCTTCCAAAATCTTCTTACAACCTCTTACAATTTCTTACACAATCTATCACTTCACTTACACAACCCATACTTGGTAACTTACACACTCTTTTAAAATGCATTTATTTCTATGACATTTATTTATTACAAACTTTAGACACAACCATATATTTAATTACCATATGGTTATAAAATATATAAATAAATTTTATTTTCAACCAAGACAATAACATTTAATTTCACCTTCCACATCCTATTTAATTTAATTAAATTTTAACTATATGACTCTCACATTATACTATCACATTAAAATAATTAAAATAAAGAGCACATTACAAATAAAATACATACAACAATAATTTTAAAAAGGGACACAACAAATAAAGCACACATATACCCCATGGTCACAATAATGGAAATCCCCCCATGGGAAATCCTAACAAAACACAACATACAGCTCAAACACAGTTGCCATGGTGACCTTGTTGATTTCACACTGAATTCCAATATGGTTAGTCTCCAGTCCCCCAACATTGTTGTGATTTTAACCTGCAAAATGTAAAATACCTCCTTCGGCCTCGTGGCCACATCAGAACATCCAAATGATATAAGCAACATAAAATTATTAATTTTAAATCACAACAATATCAAGGATTCAATATTTATCATTAAAATTCAATTTGTAACTATATCATCATCCAATAGATTTCTATACTAGAGCTATTCATAATAATCAATGTCACATGTCTAAAATTAACATCAATAACCTGTCCATGTCAACTAGTATATCATTATCCACATAATAATAAAAATGTCTCAATGATCCTCAAGCACAATAACTGAATCCAGATCAATATTAATCCATAGTCTAACATCTAACCATCATGCTAATCAAAACATATTAATGTCCATAATAATCCATGAGCTAGTATATACACATCCTGTTACATCAAAATATAATAATATCCAAAATATGATCAATAGAGTCAGGATCAGTATCTAAACAGTGTCAAAGGGAAGTGGGCACTACATCCCCCTCCCCTTAAACTAGACTTCCTCCTGGAAGTCACTGGAAAAAATGTGGAAACTACACTCATAAAGCAGTAGCATCCTCCCAAGTGGCTGCAGTCTCATCATATCTGTCCCACTGCACTCGTACCTGATCAATCTCTCTGCCTCGAAGGCCCAGGGTCCTATGATCGATGATACGGACGGGCTCCACCATCACTGTCCCTGATCCTACACCTGCAATGATGTCCAATCCAGCACATGAGAAGGATCTGTGACGTATCTCCTAAGAACAGAAACATGAAACACATCATGTACGTGAGACAAATTTGGGTGGTAATGCTTGACGGTAAGCCAATGAGCCGATACGCTCCAGGATCTCAAAAGGTCCAACGAACCAAGGGGCTAACTTAGAACCTTTTCCATAATGGATCAGGCTCTTATGTGGCCTAACACGAAGGAAAACCTTCATGCCCACATCAAAATTATGCTCGGTTCTATGCTGATCAGTGTACTTCTTCTGCCTATCTGTGCCTCCTACAATCTCTGCCTGATCAACACTACCTGTTGCTCCATGTCCTGCAAAAGGGCTGGTCCAAGAGATACTCTATCCTCCAACCTGTCCCAACTAAGGGGTGTCCTGCACTCCCTACCATATAAGGCCTAAAAAGGAGACATGCCTATAGAACTCTGGAAACTATTATTGTAGGCAAATTCCACAAGATACAGATACTCCTCCCACTTAGACTGCTGATCCATCACATACATCCTGAGCATATCCTCCAAAATATGATTCACCCTCTCAGTCTGTCCATCCATCTCAGGGTGATAAGCTGTGCTGAAGTTAATCTTCGTCCCGAGAACATACTGCATGGTGGTCCAGAAATGAGAAGTGTATAAAGGATCGCGGTCACAAATGATCTTCCACGGAATCCCGTGCAACCTGAAAATCTCATCCAAGTAAACACATGCCACTGCACTAGCTTTATAGGTGGTCTTTACTAGAGAAAAGTGAGCTACTTTTGTCAATTTATCAACCGTGACCATGATGGCGTCATGGTGATATCTCGACATCGGTAATCCAACAATGAAATCCATGGAAATGGTGTCCCATTTCCACTCGGTATAGCATGAGGATATAGAAGGCCAGCTAGATGTTGATGCTCGGCCTTCACTTTCTGGCACTCTAAATAGTGTGACACAAACTGAGCCATGTCCCTACAAAGTCCTCTCCAGTGATATAACTATCTCAAGGTGGCGTGCATCTTCTTCACCCCAGGATGGGCTGAATAGGGTGCACGATGTGCCTCTGTCAAGATGTCCTGCCTCAAGCCTCCATCTCTAGGAACATAAATCTAACCTCTGTGCCTGAGAAGACCATCTGCCTCTAGTGAGAAACCATCAAATTTCCCCTCAAGGGGTCTCTGGGACTCAATCTCTGCTCGGGCTGCAATGTAGAAACTATCAAGAGGAAGCTGCTGAAGGATCCTGCTCCATAAATCTGTGCTCACTAAAGTAGCCATGCTCAAATGCCTCGTCTGCTGAGGGCATCTACAACCACATTCTCCTTCCCCTTCACATGCTCTATCTCCATGTCATACTCACAAAGCAACTCCATCCAACGTCTCTGACGAGCGTTTAGATTGGGCTGCGTGAAAAGGTGGTGAAGACTCAAATGATCTATCCTAAGTGTGAATCTCCGACCAAGAAGAAAGTGTCTCCATCGAACTAAAGCATGCACAACTACCACAAGCTCAAGATCATGGGTAGGATAATTAAGCTCATGATCCTTGAGTTTGCGAGACTCAAAAGCTACAACTCTGCCCTCCTGCATAAGAACACCTCCAAGGCCTGCCAACGAAGCATCTGTGCATACAAAGAACTCACCATGTGGATCAGGCACTGCAAGAATGGGTGTTGTAGTGAGATATTCCTTCAGTGTCCTGAAGGCCTTCTCACACCTGTCTGACCAAACAAATTTCTTCCCTTTTCGCTGAAGGGAAGTGATGGGGTGTGCTATCCGAGAGAAGTCCTGCACAAATCTCCTGTAATACCCTGCTAACCCCATGAAGTTGCGCACCTCTGTCACTGTAGTGGGTACTGGCCAATCCATAATGGCTCTAATCTTGGAAGGATCAACTATGATTCCTTCACCTGAGATGATATGGCCCAAGTACTGAATCTCTGACTAAAAGAAAGCACACTTCTCCAAGTTCCCGTAAAGCTGCTACTCACGAAGACACTGAAGAACCTGACGAAGGTGCCCCTCGTGCTCCTCACGCGTACATGAGTAAATCAGAATGTCATCAAGAAAAATGAGCATGAAGTGATCTAAAAATGTCCTGAATACCCCATTCATCAAACTCATGAATACTGCGGGGGCATTCGTCAAACCAAAGGGCACCACTGTGAACTCATAGTGCCCATACCTCGTACGAAAAGTAGTCTTATGGATGTCTGTCTCCGTAATCCTCAACTGATGGTACCCAGACTTGAGATCAATCTTAGAGAACACTGTGGCTCCCTTCATTTGATCAAACAAGTCATCGATGCGAGGAAGAGGATAACGATTCTTGATCGTTACCTTATTCAGCTGGCGGTAGTCTATGCACAACCACAAGGATCCATCCTTCTTCTTAACAAAAATAACGGTGCACCCCAAGGGGATACACTAGGATGGATAAGGCCTTTTTCTAAAAGGCCTTCCAGTTGTAACTTGAGCTCACAGAGCTCTAGGGTGGTCATCGATAAGGAGCTCGTGAGATAGGCTCTGCTCCTGGAACCAGATCAATATGGAAATCAATCTCACGTGGGGGTGGCATCCCGGTAGCTCCCCTGGGAAAACATCTGCATACTCTCTCAAAATGGGATGGTCATCTAGCGATGGCCCACTAGACCCATCCTCTACCCGGTCACTAACTGTGACTGCATACATCTGACAACCCCATCGTACACACCGCTTGAGCTGCATAGCAGAGATAGTGCGAATAGAAACAGGTCTCCTGACCCCAGAAATCACCGACTCAACTCCAAGATCATCTACAGAAGATATAGTATTATGATAGCATTCGATCTTGGTCCTATGTGTAGACAACCAATCCATGCCTAAAATGACTCCATACGAGCCCAAAGGAAGTATGCGGAGATCTGAAGTGGTGGTGAAAGGTCCCAAGTTAACAACACACTCCTTTACTAAGGATTCTACCAAGACCTTGGCTCCCGAAGCCATCTCGACATCCCAACTATGACCCTGTCTAACAACCACCAGCCTGCATCGCTCTACTAAGGATGGTGCAATAAATGAATCAGAAGAACCAGAGTCAAACAATATGGAGGTAGGAACACCTCCGATACTACCTGGGGTCTCAATGACCGTGCTCTAGTGCTCGGCCTGGCGGTTCTCAACCACTGCGTAGATCCTATGACTCCATCCCATGTCTCCAACTGTAGGCTCTGAGATGGGTGCCTTACCCTTATTAGGGTTTTGGGGGAAATCTCTCCAAAAGTGTCCCACTACTCCACACCGAAGCAACCACCTGAAGTCCTCCAAACTACAGCACCTCCAGAAGGTGCCCTAGAGGTAGGTGTTATGGATCCTGATGATCCAGCTATAGTCTATTGTGGCCTCTGTGGTCGAGCTCCTACCGACTGAGCTCTAGCTCCACCCTGTGTCCTGGTGGGTCCCCTAGGAGGAGGCCCCATACTGCGACCTCTCTATGCATCAGCTCTCTGAGGAGGCCTAAATGGTGGGTGGGACTGCTGCTGCTGCTGTTGTGGTCTGAAAGATGACTGCGAAGAATGCTGACCACCACAAGGAAGAGGAGATGACCCCTCGATCTACTATCCTGCAACTACTGAATACGGCTCCTAACCGGTCTCTAGCCTGTTGGGTTTTACCCCGAGTCTCCTCTGCAATGTAGGCCTTCTCAACGGCCTCCGCTAATGTCTGTGGGTAGTGGATCCGAACTGCACCTCCAATGTCTATATTAAGGCCCCGGATGAACCTGTGGATCTGCACCTGCTCATCCTACATGTAATCAATATACTGAAGTAGGTCTAGGAACCTACTCTCATACTCGGCCACTGTAAGGGAAGCCTATCGAAGGTCGTGGAACTCATCGATCCTCTGTTGTATGAATCTCCGTGGCAAGTATCTACTCCTGAATCTCTCCTCAAACAGCTCCCAAGTGATTGTCTCTGAATCTATATGGAGCTTCTACTCCTCTGTCCTCCACCATACTCCAGCTCCATCCTTCAGTAGATGGATCACAACACGAGCTTTCGTGTTGCTAGAACAAGGACAAAGCTTAAAGCAACCACTCAAGCTAACCAGCCAGGCCTCTACCTGGAAACCACCTGTGTCACCTGAATAATGTGAGGGCCTAAGCTTCAGGATCTCCCTGATATGATCCACAGCTAGGGTTTGATGGCCTCTGGGCCTCTCTGCTCTACTGTCCCCAAGCCTAGGGCTCCGAGACCTCTCTCTCTGTCCTGAAATATGGTCACCATGTCCCCTCAAAGGAGACTCTGCTCTAGCTGACTCTCCATGAAAATTCTCTCCTCCATCTTCCTCACCATGTGGAGGAGGTGCATGTCCCTCAATGGAAGTATCTCTATCCTATCTGCCCGAGTGCCCTCCTACTGATCCTCCACATAAGGTGGCATTAACATCCTGGAGGGTCTGTAAAATCTGTGGTAGGATAGCTGCTAAACCCTGGTCTGGTGGTGGTGGTGGTGGTGGTGGAGGTGGTGGTGGTGGTGACTCTGAGCCTCTGTGAACGTTCCTCCTGCTCCGTCTGAGCTCCCTGCACAGACCAGAGTGGGAGTTAGTTCATTACCTTGAGTTTTCTTCAGTTTTCTAAGTTTACTAACATGTTCAATTTTCAATTAGTTTTGTTTTCTAGATTATCAATTTACTAGTTTTAGGTTTCAAGTCTCAATGTTTCTAGTGTGCCCAATGGTCCAAGCTTTTGAACCACTACTCTGATACCAAGTGTGATGCCTGCTTCAACTACCACTTGAGACCAAGAAACAAATTAGGAAAATTATGGAATAAATTTTTTTTTATAGGAAGAGTCTACAACCAAGTTGCAAGACACTAGTTTGAAACTAAATAGGTTCCGAATAAATTCTGATTAACCAAACACAAGATTTCCATTTTTATCTTATAACAAGTTTACTAGGTTCCAATTTGGAGGTTACAAGTTTTATTAAGGTTCAGGGAGAAATTTATCGCCAGGCCTGCTCTCTATCAAGCCCTGAACTTCAACTAGATTTCTCACACACTTAGAATTATCAAAACTTTCCTAAACTAGGCTCATTGGATAGGAAATTTCCTCACCTTTCCAACCATATAAATAAGTCCTCCTAACTCCTTGTAAAACTCAAGTTATGGCCGGGCGGAGTTTTAGGGGAAAATTTTCCCTTGGAGGTCCGCGGGGATAGGGAGAAAACTGGGAAAATTTTCCCAAATGCCACATGTCATCACGTGATTGATGCGGGAGAGTGGGTTGTGGGGAAAATTTTGAAATTTTTCCCAAAACCAAAGTCTCTATTTTCCAAAGGAAAATTTTCCTCCATGCCCCCGCACTTGCTCAAATGGCCACGTGGCACTTTGTGATTGGCCGAGGGCCGGCGGAAGAAAAAGTGAAGTTTTTCCAAAAGTGTAAAAAGTTAAGTTTTCAATTCTAAATCCTCATTCCTCCCTACCACATGTCAGCACGTGATTGGTGCGGGTGAGGAAATTTTTAGGAAATTTTTCCAAAGTTCAAAATTTAAATTTTTCTAAGGTCAAATTATTTCTTTTTTTTTTGTTTGGGATGGCCATTTTGAAGTAAAACTTCAAATGGCCATAACTTTTGATAGGAAGCTCCATTTTAGGCAAACGAGGACTTTTCAAAATATCTCGAGTCCTCTTTGCACAAAAATCATCAATTTTAGAATTTGATAAATTTTCAAGGGTAAATTTTAAGAAATCGATCTGCAGGGTTTATAATTTTAAAACTAGCAATTTTCAACTTATAAGATTTGATTCAATTTTGATATTTCTTCTTCTGAGCATGTAAATTGAGCATTGGGAAATGGTCATGGGTAAATTTAAGTATATTTTCAAGGTCCAATTTGGACATTGGGTTGCATTTGGTAAATTTTTACGTTTTTTGACAGTAAGTTGGATTGTGAAGTTAAAATTGGATTTGATAGAGTTTTTGAGATATTTTCTTAAATATGAAGTTCAATGTGGGTTCAATAGGACCTGATACATCTAAAATACTTTGTTTCCTTTCTCAATTTTAACTAAAAATCTAAACTGTACATTTTTATGGAAATTCATTGCCAGAATTAAAGAAGGAAACAAAGATCATTTGCTAACAAGTTTATTAACCAATTTGCATCTTCCAAATATGGGGAGGCATTTTCAAATCTTATCTAAGACATTCAATTGATTTGAACAATTAATTGATAGTTCATATGCAAGTTTAAACTCTAGTTTTGATTTCAAACACAGTACATTTACTGGCAATGCTATTTCTTAATCTCTTTCAAAACAGAGTTTTCATTTCACAACAACAACTCGGATCTAATACAACAATGAAATTTTGAGAAAGGAATGTAATTCTTTATTTGATTTCCAACAATAATTCAACAGTTTATCTCTTTCTTTGAATTTCAAGTTACAATGCACAATACATATTTCTTTCTTTCACATTCTTCTCATAACACAGTATGGAATAATAATTCTTTACAATTCACTTATCACTTTCAACCTTTTAATTTCAATACAAGATGTCTTCTCATTACAATTAACAATACAAATCATCCACTTCAAAGTGGGAAGGTTACAATGAACTTTCTAAAAAGGAAATGATTGTCAAACTGATTTCTCTAAGCTCCAAACAACAAGCAGGCTGATTTCTTCATCTTTTATCTTTTAATCACAACAAGGAAGGGAGAAAGGCAACACTCTCCACCCAACCAAGATACCCAATGGGAAAATAGAAGCCATCTTTCCCCGTCTCGGCCTGAGCCCCAACCATATTGAAATGGAGCATGATAATACAACACATGGCAACATGGCTTCTTCACATACAAGCATAAATTCACAAACACAAATAAACACAAAGCAAGAGGATGTAGTTCTCAACTACAACAATCAATTCCAAACAAAACAAAGGCTCCTTCTCCAAGCAAGCAAGCCAAGCAAGAGAAAGAACTATGGAGGTCTCCTTATGCCTCCCAAGTTGAATTTTGGGCATCCACCAAGAGCAAACCGCCAAGATCATAGAAATCCCATAAACCTTATCCCTCCTCAACCCCTCCTTATCCCTCCTCCAAATTTATCCCTTATACCTCCCCCAAAGTAGGAAATGCAAGCAATTTCCTTTCCTAGGTGGATCCCAAACCAACATTCCCTCCAAGAACAAATAACAATGGCAAATCCCTTATCCCTCCTCTGATAAACCTCATAGTCTTCTCTCCACACCATGCCCTAAGCATTCTACCCATCCCTCTAAGAATTTCAAACACAAATACATTCAAAATTCATGCTAAAAGAGGGAAAAACAGCAATTTTAAAAAGTGAGAGCCTACCTCTCCATAATGGGGACTTGCTCCCAAAACAACAGTCTTTATTTCACCAAAAACCAGTCCCAAATCAGCAAGGTAAATGTATGCACAAGCAAATCCACTTCTTCCACCAAGCAAGCTCCAAAATGCAAGAGAAATTTTGACCCAAGAGTGAAATCTCCAACCTTCAACAACCTCAAAATGAGGAGGAATTCCAATTTTAAAGGAGAGGGTGGAAGAGGATGATGTGGATTCCAAGTGGGATGCCACATCATTTTTCCTCATCCCCAAAAAGCAATCAACATCAAGGAAATTAAATCCCAATCAATGTGAATGACAAACCACTTACACACTTCATTTTTGCCCATCCTAAAAAAGAATGCATTTAAAATTTGTAAGACAAGTGCAAACAAATCTTACAATAAATCATGTCAAAATGCAATAAAATAAGTTGATTTTGACTCCAAATTAATAAGAAATGTTGGTGGAGGATTTTGAGAGGTGTGGGACAAGTTTAACTTGTCCCACAAGCCTCCAAATTTGTCCTCCAAGCTCAAATTCGAATTTCAAGAGAGAGATGGAGTGTTTGACCTTCCAAAATCTTCTTACAACCTCTTACAATTTCTTACACAATCTATCACTTCACTTACACAACCCATACTTGGTAACTTACACACTCTTTTAAAATGCATTTATTTCTATGACATTTATTTATTACAAACTTTAGACACAACCATATATTTAATTACCATATGGTTATAAAATATATAAATAAATTTCATTTTCAACTAAGACAATAACATTTAATTTCACCTTCCACATCCTATTTAATTTAATTAAATTTTAACTATATGACTCTCACATTATACTATCACATTAAAATAATTAAAATAAAGAGCACATTACAAATAAAATACATACAACAATAATTTTAAAAAGGGACACAACAAATAAAGCACACATATACCCCATGGTCACAATAATGGAAATCCCCCCATGGGAAATCCTAACAAAACACAACATATAGCTCAAACACAGTTTCCATGGTGACCTTGTTGATTTCACACTTGAATTCGAATATGGTTAGTCTCAATCCCCCAACATTGTTGTGATTTTAACTGCAAAATGTAAAATACCTCCTTCGGCCTCATGGCCACATCGAACATCCAAATGATATAAGCAACATAAAATTATTAATTTTAAATCACAACAATATCAAGGATTCAATATTTATCATTAAAATTCAATTTGTAACTATATCATCATCCAATAGATTTCTATACTAGAGCTATTCATAATAATCAATGTCACATGTCTAAAATTAACATCAATAACCTGTCCATGTCAACTAGTATATCATTATCCACATAATAATAAAAATGTCTCAATGATCCTCAAGCACAATAACTGAATCCAGATCAATATTAATCCATAGTCTAACATCTAACCATCATGCTAATCAAAACATATTAATGTCCATAATAATCCATGAGCTAGTATATACACATCCTGTTACATCAAAATATAATAATATCCAAAATATGATCAATAGAGTCAGGATCAGTATCTAAATAGTGTCAAAGGGAAGTGGGCACTACAAAATATATCAAACATGTCATCAGCTGGTAAATTGGAAACTTACAAGGGACTGGCTAAGAGGTGCTTTACTACCTTCTCCTCCCTGAGCATCTCCACCTCCAATTACTCCTACATCACCAACAACACCAATATCTCCTCTAGCTCCTCCCTTGCTATCACCTACTCACTTTGGTCTCCAAGGTGGATGAACCACACTCATTGCACTAATACTAGGGTTTGCCACATTAGCAGCCAAGTGATCAATATACAAAGTGACATTGGGATAACTTGAGTAACCATATCAATGTAATAATCACGATCTTCTTGTAATGCCTCATAGTGAGCCTAAGAAACCATTCCACATCCCATAGGTGTCCTCTGTCCACTTTTTGTGGCCTTGATCCACTATCCCTTGGTCTCTCCCCACTTTCCTATCCACTAGCATGTGCTCTCTATCTATTAGCATGTGCCTACTCTGCCAACTCCACAATTAAAATAGAAGGCCTAGTAAGCCCCAAGGCTTTCCTCATCCCATATATCTATCCCTTATACCAATATTTATCTACAATTTCCTGGGCTAGTTGTACACTAAGTCCATCTCACTCAGTAATCAATGTGTCTCGAACTCCTTAGAGGTCATCCCTATCTCTCCTAGTTGCATCTATCTCTCCCTCAACTACGGCCTTCTTGACCGTCACTACTATAATAGCTATAACCAAATCATCATCACCCTCCTCCTCACTATCATCCTCAACATCCTTCACTTGCCTCCTTTGCTAGTACTCCTCCCTCCGCCCGAGCACGAACTCCGTCTAACTCTATGTACTGATCTCTTTGTAACCCAAGTCCCATAAAAATCCTCAATTCTAAGGTATGCCATGCTATATACTCGGGGTAACTCACACATCATCAATAGGCACAATCATACCCTCATCATTAGGGACCATAACCCCCTTCCCGATCAATGATAATATTAGGTTCCACACACTTGTACTATACAAGATCCTTAGGAACTCCATATAATAATCCAAACTATCTCCAAACATGATTAAAACAAATCAAATCGTACTCACCTAGTTGATGACCTTGAATCCATCTATCCCTGTTGTGAACCCATCAACTCATATGAATACTCATGCCAGATAGGGAAATCTAGATATGGCCTCCATACTACATCTCCCACCTGCAATCCAGATAGTAACTCTCAATAAAATCATGTCCTCCTCTTCCGAAAATGACCTTTGTTTGATCTCCACCTCATGAAAGTAGGATGCCCATCATCAATCCTCCAAGGAAACCCCTCTAAACGAGTAATGACAATGTTCTTGAAATCACAATCCTCGTTAACAAAAGGCCACATCAATATTGTACCACTTGTCGGCCTTGAAGCCCATAACTCTCTAGATGTCTATGAAACTAGGGTCGAACCCCACTCAAAAATTGTACGGTGCTATATCATCTTAGCCACCACCCCTACCATCATCCATGGAAACGGCCACCTACGGAATTTGACAATGCGATATAAATTATGGCCATCATCTTCATGGTCATTCAAGTATGACCCTCTATCTCACCTGAATATAGATTTCCATAAGCAAAGGCCCCTGACTGAAATCTGATATCCCCCACATGCTTTCCATATAATCTAGTTGTCACATCAGCTCTCTCTACCTTAGTAATAATATATACACCCTCTCCCTAGATAGGCAGTCTCAGGATGTGGTGTGCATCCTCCATAATAATCGTAATCTCCCCAGTAGGTAACCAAATAAACATGTGGAAGGATTACACTACTCTAAAAAATCAAACATAAAACTCTTACATCTATGTATCTGTCGATAATGTCTCATGGAACCAAAACTGATAAACTCAATCTGCTCCCAATTTTCACATGTCATATCAGCCTCACCTCATCTAAAATAAATGGTATATGATCACAAATATTCATTTGTGTATCCACCTTAAAACATAAAATATATAAACAAATATTAATATCGCCACCAAAAATAACAAAAAAAAGTCATCCACAATATATAAAAATTTTGTACATCAACATCAACATCATCACTTAAACAAATACCAACATATAAAACATCAAAAAGTTGTGATGGCACATCTTTATCCAAAACCATAATTTTCCATTTGTGAAAAAAGTAATGATACAAAATTAATTAAACATTAATGACATCAATTACATTATACATTCAAAAACAATGAATAGATTAGAACCAAAAACACCATCTCTTAAAAATTATATCAAAAAAAAAAAATGCAAATTGTTTATATTACAGGTGAATCACTAGTGATTCACTTTAATCAATGGTGATTTCATGAATCACCGACAATTCTGCGATTCAAAACTAGGACATCCATACACCCCCAAAATAGCTAAAACCCTAAAAAACTACAAAAATCAACAAAAACAGATTAAATCACCTACCTTAACCATCGTGGGCTTGTATTGCATACTCAAAGACACCATTTTGTCCAAATCTATCCTCTTTTGACCCCCACTCACTCACTCACTTCACAAATCATTTTCATTGTGGTAATAATGTGGTGAAATGAACTCGCAATCAAATTTTTATATCCCAAATTTACCTTGGGACAATCGCCGATGATTTCCCTAATCGTCGGAGATTTTCCCAATGCTAGTGATTAGCCCCTATTTTAGCCATTATTCTCTCCTTTTCCCTAAAAACATGTCAATCATCACTTTTCACAAGTGTTTCTTACTTTCAATGGACCCTAGTCCTTGAAACATTAAATCAAACAAATGAAATCAACATTGGGATTCATCATTCATCTATGGGATGTGTGCTCTTTAACCCCATCACTTGACTTTCCTATCTATATATCCTACCTTTGTGAATCATACGTCTATAGGATTTGAACACCTTGGTCCCCCTATTATTTGATTCATTGGTAGAACATCTTGTTTTGGTATTCCCTGGACTAGGGAAACATTTACTAAGCACATCATATATAAACATTGATGTTCCCTGTACTTCCTTGCAGTTGGATCACCCATATAAATAAACTCTTCATTATTTTTGTCTAACGCTTTGTCATTAAAATTACTAGAAAAAAATGGGCCAATGTAGACACTAAAAATCTACACTCCCTCATTTTTATCCAAATCATTAATTAAACACATGACACCCCACAAGAAACATCCTTTATCTCTATTTAATTAATCAATTAATTTGATTAATTAAATATATACCTTAGACCACATAATACGCCTCTACTTTTTAATATTTCATATCCACATATGAAAAATCATTATTTTTAAATAATAATACCTAACATAGTCATTTGCCTAAATCCCGCTAAATTTATTTATTCCCAAAATACATTCCCTAACATGACAAATCTATCATAACCACCTATACTCCTATTAAAATCATTTACACACTCATGAGAATCATCTACACATTGATCCTAAATCATAACTAAATTAGTATGATCTAACCTATTCTATCATATTCCTAAATGAACAATAACACGTCTCTAAATAGACCAAAAAAATAATCCCTCGATAATACAAACAAGAATCTCAAATTATCAAATTGTTCCAAAAACTTACTAAACAAACCATAAATAGGTCGAAATCATCGAAGATCTACTAAATTGCTAGTTATTACTTAAGCCCATTTTGCAGTAACTTTTTGAGGATCATCTTCTCATATTTTTGGAGCCTAAGTTTCCTATCAAGAATTCATCATTGTTATACTACATCAACGTCAACACATTATTATCCAACATTAGCATTCATAATCATCAATTTTTGGAACCATTTTAGAGCCTCGTTGGAGATTAATTAAATCATTATCCAAGCTGCAAGTTTTTTCAAAAAAATTCATCATCCTCAATCAAGGTCGATATTATTTTACACCTTGATTATTTATTCAAGTATATTTATCTATTAATTTCTTTATCCCATGTAATAATCGAAGTCCTTCAAACATCATATTTCCAGCAATAATTGGTTAGATATTACATTATTAATCAGTCTCTCATTATCCTACAGAATCATCAACTATTCCCATCTACTCTATTTCCATACAACATTACTCAAATTTCATTTATCAATTGCATTTTATCTCTATTAGTGTTAACATATTGACCAATATGGCTTGTTTAGATGGTAATAAAGGGCCAAGGTCATAAAATAACTAGCATAAACTCATTATATGTTATCCATCATCCATTGTATTAGGAAAAATATGTCATTATACATGGTATTGAGTTGTGTGCCATCCATTCCACCCCTTTGTATAGTTTAGAAAACATCTTTGAGTCTACCAAACGAACGTGAAGCTATAGATGAATTCTAGGAAGCCTAATTTGAGGTTCTATGTATCTAGGCTGATTTATCTTGGTTTGAAAATCAATATGAAGCTGAATTAGAAGAATTGAGCTCAAAGACTAAATCTAAAAATCAAAATGATTCTAAACTCTTATTCGATTCCGATTCCAACATAGAAGAGGAAGAGCTGGAATACATTTCTAACTTCTTTAAGGAAGATTATATTACATATGAAAGTTCAGATTTCTCTAGAGAAGAGGATCTAGAGTCCACTGGAGAAGAGAGTTCTCCTTCCTCTAAGAACTCAGATACTGATTTGGATTCTAATTTCTAAGCATAGTTCTTATCCATCATTGCTTATCATTTATCTTCTTTATATTTGTAATAATGAAACATTTTTAAAAATGTTTATTATTACCATTTATCGTATGTCATCCACCTAATTTATTGTAACATTGGATTGAAACCCTTTTCAGTAAGTCATTTGATTTTTGGGGACTGGCCTTTTCCAGGAAATCCACCTAATATTTTATTAATCCTATTTTTTTAGTGGTTGTGATCTACAAGTATTCTCATAGGAAAGGAGCTTGTATTATTTTGTATATGAAGTGCAAAAATAAAACACCATTCATCCACATCTGTGGGTATCTCTAAACCCTGCCATATTGAGGTTAGGTAAGTTTTATTCTCTTGCTTATTAGGTTAAGTTGAAGAGGTAATATTTATTCATAACATACTCCTCATGAATTATGGACGAATAAAAAACCAAATATCTCTCACTTAATAATATTTGGTAGACCTTTTTTTATCTTCATTCCAAAAGTTAAAAGGAAGAAGCTTGATCTAACCTTCTATTCTTGTTTTTTTTGCTATGAACGTATAACTAAATTTTTAAGAGTTTATGATCCTTTTAAGCATTAAATATTTTAAAAGAATAATGTTGGTGTCTTGGAAAATACATTATGTGATGCTTCTCATGAATATTCCTTTTTGTATCTTGAAATAGATCCTTATAATCCTTCTCCTAACAATATGGAAACATAATTTCAAGAGGTTGATTATCCTTATCTAGATATGATGGAGATTGAGGGGAGTCATCTCAAAAAAAATTACATCCCAAGATTCCTAAATGGGCTTAAAATCTTGTTAAGGATTATAATCTGATTAGTCTTAGAAAGATAACTCACAGTCATCATTCTTATAAATCGTTGATGGCCCCTTATGAGGTTGAACCACAATATTTTGAAGAATCATGTCAAGATGATAGATGGTTCAGGATATGAAACATTAATATAATGCTTTGATTAAAAATAACACTTGGGAACTAGTCCCTCATCCTTCTAAACAAAGCATTGTGGGATCCAGGTGGTTGTATAAAATCAAGTATAAATCTGAAGGAAAAATTGAAAAATTCAAGGCAAGGTTGGTTTCTCATGGTTTCACTCAGAAACCTAGTCTTGACTATGTTGAGACTTTTTCTCCTGTAACTAAGATGAGCCTTGTCATAATTCTTCTTGTTTTGGCTTCCTAATATGGTTGGTAAATTGACCAAATGGATGTTAAAAATGAATTTCTATATAGTGACCTAAAGGAATAAATTTACATGCCTAATCTAAGAAATTAAGAACCAATTTAAAGAACTATACGTTTGTAAGCTAAAAATAAGTCTCTGTATGGTCTTAAGTAAGATCCTAGAGATTGGTATGCTAAAATTAATAGTTTCTTTTAGGATCTTGGTTTCTCTAACTATTGTTCTGATAATGATTTATTTATTAAGTTTGAAAATAATCATATTATCATTATTTTCTTGTATGTTGATGATCTTTTGATTACTAGCAGTGATAAAAATTTAATTGTTATAATCAAAGAAAGATTAAAACAACATTTTGAAATGATTTATTTAGGTTTGCTAAATCATTTTTTAGGAATGGTTATATTTCAAGATCATAAATATATTGTTGCATCTCAATCTCAGTATGCTACTAATTTACTTAGAAGATTTAACATGATTTACTGTAAACATGTTTTCATTCTATTGAAGTTGGTGTGAAATTAGATCCTAAACCTGCATGTACTAAATTTGATCCTACTATCTATAGAAATCTAGTTATTAGTGTAATTTATTTGACTATTAGTAGACCATATATTTCATACGCAATAGGAGTTATTTATATATTTATGCAGGACCCTTATGAGGATCATTAGAAAATGGAAAAAATAATTCTTAAATATGCTTTGTTTTATTCTTCTTGTGATGATGTAAAATTATTTGGATATTGTGATTCTAACCATGTTGGTGATGCTATAGATATAAAATATACTTTTGGATATGTTTTCAAGTTTGGTGTAGGTTCCATCACTTGGAGTAAAGAAGAAACCAAAAATTTCTATCTCTTCCATTGAAGTAGAGTATAGAAGTGTTATGGAGGCATAAAAGGAACGTGTGTGGCTGAAAATACTATTGGATGAACTACATAAAGGCATCAAAGGAAGCATTAATTTTCTATGTGATAGCATGAGTTACATTTTCTCTTACAAACAATCCAATTTAACATCAAATGAAAAAGTATATAGAAGTTCATATGCACTTTATTCGAGAGAAATTCTTGAATGGTGATATTAATCTCAAGTTTTATTCTCACTGAAGATCAAGTTGTAGATATCTTCACCAAGACATTGTGTGTTGTGAAGTTTTATAATTTTTGTGCCTTGTTGGGCCTATCATAGTTTCCATTGAGGGGGAGTGTGCATGAAAATTACACCTCTTAATGGTTGTTGTAAAATTCCAATACTTCCTCCATTTTGTAATAAGTAAACAATCATAGTTTGTATGTGAGTTTACTTGTAAATCCCAACGAAGCATTAGTTATGGGTATGCATTGGTTTATAAAAGGCTCCATAATCTAATATAATTCTTCATATATAAATCACTTATCTTAAGAATTTTTGTATGGGAAGATCTGTATGATTTCCCTTATTTGCATGCTAGCTTGAATCACTGATGTTGATTTATGGATTTGTAAATCTTTTTAAAGAAAAATGTAATTTGGAATGTTTTGTTTTTTATTATTCCCACTTAACATTAAGGGGGAGAGTTGGGGTGATAATGTCAAGTGGGGATACTTTTTAGTGGACCACCACTTATGATCCTTTTATTAAAATTTTATTTATAAACTTAAGTCAGTCTTTCACAACTAAAAGTGTGAGACGATATGATTGTTTACCCATTCTATATATATATATATATATATATATATATATATAGAATGGGTGAACGGTCATATCGTCTCCTATATATATATATATATATATATATATATATATATGATCCCTCATGGGATGGGTATCTGAATGATCTATCCATGATAAGGATATATGCTCAATATTTTTATGTAAGCAAAATGTAAATTATGAAGACACTTTGGTATGCAATTATCTATGTGAAGACCGAGGAGTGAAGTGGAAGTGTTGGGTTAAAGATATTGTGAAATTATTAATACATGTAGTTTTTTATTTTAGTGGGGTTTTTTGCTTTAGGTTTTCCCACTAAATATCCATTGTCTCATTTACTTTATTTTTATTTTATTTCATCTCTTGTTATTACATTTTTGTAATTTGTAATATATAAACATCTAAATATATGGTTAATTTAAATGCACATCATAATTTATAATATTTGACAATTACTCTTTGGATTTATAATTTGTTAATTACATATTATTTTAATTTCCTAACATGTGCTTGAATAAATTTTTGGAGTGGGTGCTCAACAAATTTAAATCCTTGTAATTTCTTATGGGACAATTGTACATAATAGTGCATTGATTTTAGTGGGTTTTTCTCCCTTTAAGGGTTTCCCATATAAAAGATTGTGTCCTTGTGTACTTTATTTTCATTTGATTATGCATCAATTTCATTGTCCTCTCATGTTAAATCCTAATAAATATAAAATGTGTGTTGAGACATAGAAGTGATTTCAAAGTTTGAAGAAGCACTTATTCACCCCTCCTCTCGGTGTTTGTGTTTTCCATCACATTTCATAAATATGAAACCACTTCCTTAGAAAAACCTTTTCCCTGAATAATTTAGTCTCTTTTATTTAACTATCATATTCCATCACTCTAGTTATCTCGAACAAGTCTCTTATCATTCAGATCCATGTTAAAAATATATATTTCACACAAGCGTGTCAAACCATATGATAGATCTTATTATTGGACACTAAATGCATGATTTTCTTCAAGATTCTTATAATGGTTAAGGCATGTCTTCCAAACAATGAGTACCTTACTTCACAATCTTCAGGATATTGTTAAATAATGAAATTGGTTTCTCAAAACCTTCATGATTTGATTGTATCTTGGCTTGGAAGATATTGTATCAAGGCCTCCAAAAACATACGGTTTCAAGTCCTTTGATAAATAGGGATTGATAATGGTAGGGGCTTGTGATATTTCTCTTTTGATGACCTCAAATTAGACCTTTTCTTCGACACTCCATTTGAAAGGAATGTTTTTTATTCAACATGGATGTGAATGGCTTGACAAAGTTAGAAACATCTAGGATGAAATTCCTAACAAAGTTTATTCTTCCCAAGAATCTTTTCAATGCCTTCTTATGACTAGGGAATGAAAATATAAGGATGAAATGTTTACTGATTTAGGGTTTACAACATAGGGTTTAGGGTTTAGGGTTCATTATGGCTCAAGGTTCGGGGTTTGGTGTTACGGGTTTAAGGTTTAGGGTTTTGAGCTCAGGGCTCTAGATTTAGGTTTTAGGATAGGGCTGGGGTTCAATATTTATGGTTTAGGGTTTAGGATTTAGTGTTTAGGGTTTATCGCTTATTATTTTTGTTTTAGGTTTTAAGGCTTAGGGTTAATGGTTTAGGGTTTAGGGTTTAGGTTGTAGAGTTCATGGTTTAGGGTTTATTGTTTAAGGCTCAAGGTTTAGGGTTTAGGATTTATGGTTTAGGGATTAGGATTCAATATTTATGGTTTAGGGTTTAGGGGTTAGGGTTTAGGGTTTATTATTTAGTTTTTAGAATTTAGGGTTTAGGGTTTAGCATTTAGGGCTCATGGTTCATGGTTTAGTGTTTAGGGTTTAGGGTTTAGGGATTAAGGCCTAGGGTTGATTGGATTAAGGCTTAGGGTTTAGGGTTTAGGGTTTAGGGTTCATGGGTAAGGGATGAATGTTTAAGGTTTAGGGCATAGGGTTTATGGTTTAGGTTTTAGGGTTTAGGGACATCATGGTTTAAGGTTTAGAGTTTAGGGTTTAGGGTTAAGGGCTTAAGGTTTATGGCTTAGTATTTAGGTTTAGTGCCTAGGGTTTAGGGTTAAGGGTTACAATTTTAGAATTTAAATGCTAAAAATTTAGGTTGAATGTTGAAATCCTAAAAATTACGCATGTACCGACTAGATTATACTATAAAAAACTATCTCCTAAATTGTAACTCATAGAGCTATAAGACTTGTTCCATAAGGTGAAAAGTGAACCTAATTTCTTATATTTATGAAAATAAATTTAAAGTATAAGAAATAATACAATATAAATAATAATAAATGAAAAACTTATGCGTGAACATTTATTTTTGTAAATATAAGCATGTAAAATGCACATATAATGCTTATACTATGTGGAACACGTACGCATTATAACATGTATGTGTTTTATGTTTTTCCTTTTTCCAAGGCATGTCTCAAGGCTTGGATCAAGTTTAGATCCCCAATCCTAAGGCATAGACCTACACAAACACAAAAAACAATGTGTTTTTGTAGAAAAATGTTAAAATTCCACTTCCTCCATAATAAATAAAATCAAAACGATTGATTTGTTTAATAAAAATATGACTACAATGTAGATACTATTTTCTTCTTTCTAAAAATATAATTTTTCAAATTTTATGACTAATATAAGGTTTCTATATTATTTATTTTCTAACTATGCCTTTTATAGCTATTTTTTGAAGTTTAAACACGTCTATCTTTCGTTGTGTATCTTTTTTTGGCTCATCAAAATTGAAAAAAATATGCTATCCCAAACTAGGCCTAATTCTATACATATTCAAAATATATATATATAATTTTTGATATTTTTTGAGGTAGTTGGGGCACACAGTCGAAGCTCCATTATTTTTCAAAATTTAAAATTTTTGTAATAGAAAAATCATTAAAAAAATAATCACTAAAAAAATCTTTAAAAATGGAGCCCAAACTAGATGCTCCTAGCTATATGTCTATTAAAGGATTTTGAAAAATACTAAATGGTGCTCAAAAATTTGTGGGTGGCATGAAAGTCACTCTATTATGTTTTTTTCACAAAAATAGGAGAACCTTTTGGTATTTTAGTTATTTGAAACACTTAAATTTAATCATTTTCAATAAAATTTAGTATCTTAGAAACTAAACTCAAAATTCTACGATTCATGCTCTTACAACATCTTTCAATTTTGAGTGTAACCATTTCAAATAACTTGTGCAAGTTGAACATTTTTATTTTTTAGAAAAAAGTGTCCACTTAAGACCCCCTTTTGGTCCCCCAACTTGGTGCACTTACCAAAATAACAAATTTGAGATACATTCAACTTGAGTATGTGTTTCTTGCACACTAAGGTGATCCTCTTGATCAAATATTGTGCAATTTTATTTGATGAGTTTGGGTACATAAGGATTATGTGATATACAGAAATAGGTTTATAACTTATTGTAGCATGGGTGTCATATCCAACCTTAAAAATAATGTTATTCCAAGCTTGATATAAGTACCCATAAATATTAACATTTAATTCCCTTGAAAGGCACAAGAAAAATAATGGAGGAATATCAATGATGAAACCATGTTGCGGGATTGAGAAAATTTTGCATGCATGCGCAGTGTGAGGTTTAGACCCTTGAAAAACCCAATAGTTCCCACCACATTTCTATCCAATTACACCACTTGTTTCGATAGTGACTCGTATTCAAGACCAATTCATTTTGTTATATGTTTGGGCATTACTAAACTTAATCTCATGAGTCAATCATGCAAATGTGCACCAAATTATTTCCTACGATCAAAGACATATAGAATGGAGGTAGCTTCATTTTCTTACTCGATTGGTCATCCATTTGCTAAGGTGCATTGGCAAGAAACACTTTTTTATCATCCTTAGATGACTCATGCAGTAGGGGAGATTATAAATGTAAGCTTGTAAAAGATATCTCTATCTAGGAATAACCCGATATTCCCACATTGAGATGCTCACATTAACCTTCTTCATCTATTCTATAATGTTGAAAGGAGTACACAAAAACTTCTGCAATAGAGGAATGATATTTTCCTTTCTTTTGTTCCCATCTTAAAATTATCTTTGGATGGTGGAGCTTATTTGTTTCATGTATCTCCCTTAAGCTATAGATCTTGTTTGACTCATGGATTATCCCCGGCTTATGGAATTTCTTTTTCATATGGGATATCTATGATGTGTGGTTTTGTAATGTTCCATAGATATCTTATTAAATCTTTGAATCCTCCCAATTACATGGGTTAAGAGAAATATTGTATCCATTTCCTTATTTTTCATATGGTTTTTGCTACTACACTTGAAAAATGTGGACTATTTAAACCCTAAAGTCGATTGATCCTACATAAATCCTCCATTTTCTAATCGACAAGTGAAGCATCACTTGGAGGCATTTCTTGAGTAATTCCTAGTGTATATTTTCCTTTTTGGATGTATATTGAGATAATGATGAATTTTCACCATCAAATATTGGTTTAAAATTCTATTAGGGAATTTTGTTTGGTTTTGAGGAAGATTACAAGGGAAGCACCACTCATAATATTGCACAAGATTAGTTTTTACTAGAACTAAAGCCTTAGATGAACTATCCACATTAGGATTATAGGACTAAAATGGATTTGTAGGGGTAATTTTGTTTTCATTAGCTTATTAGATCAGTATTTTATTCGGGTGAAAGTGATCTTGCTAGGTTTGTATGGAGGTTGATAAGATTTAGAAATTTGATATTTTTTCCTCTTCAAAGATATCAATTCATTCCCAAAGTTTTACAACTACTTCATGAATTCCAAAAATCTCTTGAAGGGGTTGTAGAGGTAGATGTTTGACTTGAAATTTGATTTCTTGGGGTTGGTATGGGAGATAATTTAGGTGTTTGATAAGGCACATATGTCACTACCTCTAGTAATATAGGAATTAGAGGTCTAGGAGAAAGTTTCCTATCTTGGATAAGACCATTTTATACTCTAATAGAGATATCATAGGCATCTGGTAAAGATCTACCCCCATGGACTAAATCATGATATGTCACTATTAAAATCTGTTAGATAATAAAGAAATGCACAATTGGGTGTAGGTCTTACCGGTGGAGGAACTCTATCACAAGTCTTCTATAATCCAATGTTGAAATCAATCATTAACTCATTAGGGCATCTCTTGGTTCTCGCTTTCTCAGAAGGTTAGATATTTCAATTTAATTTCAAAAATGTTATAGATAGCTTCTCCTAACTCATCCTAAGTAGAGACAAACTAACTCTTAAGCTTCTATACCATTTCAGACTTTTTCCTTTTAAACAAGTCACCAACAATCTGATGGCTACATTCTCTTTTATAACATGGTAGACTGAGCATATGTTTGAAACATCCTCAATGTGCTCAATAGGAATTTTAGTTTTCTCTCTAGTGAAGAAAGGAACACTTTTTCAGGGATGTAAATGTAATTTCATCATATTGGGCCAAAATTAGAGGACTTCCTCCATTAAATTTACAAAATCCCAATTTTTATTTATGTGCCATGAATGTGATGGGGCTTAGAAATCTAGAAGATGACAAGAAATTCCCACTAAGAAGAGTGGAGAGAACTATATTAAGATATGATGGTGATCTTTGAATTGATCTACATCTTCTAATTCTCCATGGTGATAACTTCAAGTAATAAAATGGCTCTCCACTTGCTATATGTTTCCTTGTTTAAATTCTTCTCATAAGATTGGGGCACTAAACTATTTAAAATAGTAGATATGTTGTTGGGAGTCACCAAATGTGTTATTGTGAAAACCACTAAACCCCATTCCCAAGGAGGGGCCTAGCCCCATGAAAGTTGGTGAAAATCACTAATTTGACCTACAAAAATTATTTTACTAGTAATTTTTGGAGACTCCATTAGCAAATATCTACCGTTGTGCACCCTATAAAGATCTCTAAAATCCAAAAAAACCATATATATAAAAATCATTTAAAAAATAAAAAAATAAAACTACCAAAAATACTATCTCTAAATGTTTAAGAGCCTTGTTGCAATCCTATTGAAAAATATTCACTTTTCATGGTTGCACTCCTATCTAACATTCGAGAAAACTGAATATAAAGAATGTATACTTAAGCTAATCGTGCTAGTGGTGTTATTAATCTTTTGTATTTGAAGAACAACAATATGCTGATTTCAAACTATAGGTTGTCCATGTAGCAAGAAAAGTTAAGAAATATTTATTCCTTGAATTTGATCTTGAATTTTCTCTTGAAGATCCTATTAAATAACTAGTTATGGAACCATTATAGATCATTCCTCTAGAAGAAGAATAATAATAAATGGTTGCACCCATACCTCAAGGACAGAACACCGGTCTACTAGCATTGGCTCCTTCACTTCATGAGTTACCAAAAGGATCAAGAAATAACTTTCCCAAGTTATATGGAGACAAAAATTAACATTTAGATGATCATATCACAACTTTAATCACAACATGAAGATTTCTTGGAGAAGAAAATGAATATTTTGTCATGCATTTATTCATGTATTCATTGTAAGATGTCATATTGGAATGGTTTTACTACTTTCTACCTCATTCAATTACTGAATGGGGTGTCATGAAAACTAAGTTTTAGGTAATATTCAAGATTTTGGAAGATTAGCATGCCCTCCTTGCTCAATTATCTTAGATGAAGAAAGAACCGTAAGAGCACATGAGAGAATTTGTGGAAAATTTTAACAAGTTGATTAACAAAATTCCTACTGGTGTTTATCCTACTACAGATAATCAGAAGAGGTTCTTCATAAATTATTAGTTTCCTAAAGTTTGGTTCATACTAAAAGATCTCAACCAAATAATCTAGACAATGCTCAATAAATTTCCATTGAAGTGGAAGATGATCTTATCATGTCAAGGAAGGTCAAGAACTACTCAACAAAGAGATAAGTATAGTAATCTAAATATAAAGGTGTTGATCCATTGCTGTAAAAATTGGTCAATTATCTAACTACATTGAAGAAAAAAATTTCTCAACATGTCTCATATCAAAATCAAAACATGAATCAAATTGTTGGAGCACCCCAAAGGATTGCCTTGGAAGCTCCACCAGTTAATGTAGTATGTGGAACCTATGAATATGAAGGAGAAGAAATTATTGAATTATAAATTGAAGGATAAGAAGAAGATGAACATACAATAATTGGGTATCTTGAATACTCACCTGAAGAAGATCCTGAAGAATCCATGAGTAATATGAATATGTACTCTTTTGAAGTGTTCACCTACTCACAAACAAAGAAAGAATCTTATTCTCTCATTGCCCAAGTAAATCACTTGAATCCTCAAATGGTGACTCTACAAAAAATAAAAATAAAAGGAAGATCATCATTTCCTACTTTAGTAATGTTAGATAAGAAGAATCCTGAGACTACCTCAACCAAAGCTTCATCTACCTCTTTGAGTAAGTATCTTTCATCTCCTCTTGTCAAATCAATTTCCACTTCTATTGATCCTAAGAATGTAAATCCTACTCATGTAAAGGATTCCATAGTTCCTGATGTTCCTATAACTTCTTCACCCTTTGACATCATTAACCATGTCAAGAAAGAAAAAGTTTATATTTCTAAGTTTGAGTATTTGAAAACCCATCCTAAGAAATTTGATAAACTTGTCCAATTTATTTTCCAATTTATCAAAGGAATTAGTTCAAATTCATGTTCCAAAAATGAAATTACCAAATAGTAACTTCCTTCTCTTAATACAACTCCTCAAAACTTCTTTCCTCAACATCCCTCTCTTCTAGGAAAATATAACCTTTCTATCTTTCCTTGTTCATAAATGTAAAAATGAATAACTACATTACTGATTTTGATTCCTCTAGAAATTTCATACCGCTAAAGTTCCCAAGGCTCTTGGTATCTCTCTCATCCCCACTACTGGCCATTAATACTCAATGGAAACCAAAGAAGTGCCTCTCATTAGCTAGGTTAAGGATGTTCAAGTAGTATTTGCATATTTTCCTGACAAGAAAATCACAATGAAAATACTTGTGGCAAACATTCCAACTTCATATGGGATGTTGATGAGCCAAAGTTTCTGTTAGGATGTAGGAAGAGATATACATATGGATTAGTCATATGTCATCATACCCATCAATGATAAAATTAAGAAGCTCCTTCCCATAAGTAAAATGAAATACACAATTTAAAAACCAAATGACCCAAGGGAAGACATCCTATTTCAAGATTCAAGGTATGAAAAAACAATCATAACTTCATAGGAATATGTCAAGTTGCCCATTATGATGGAGGAGTATCCAAGATTGATTGAGCTAGTGGAAGAGAATTATGATTATTTAATGCATTTGTAATTTAAAATTATGTACTTCCCATTGGATGTGGATATAGATGTAGGTTCTCTACTTGGTGGTGATGAATATTTTGGATATCTTGACTTGCAACAAAGTAATCCCAAGATAATGAGAAATGCATATCATAAAGAAGAAGTGACATCATATGAATTCTTGGTAGGTAAACACAATATTTCCAATCATATTCTCAAAGTTCAGCATGATGACTTATTTGGTGAGTATGAAAATGAATGTCAATTTAAAACCTTCTTTTTCCCAATGGGAGAAGATGAATATTTTCTCATTGAAGGAAAGATAAATGGAATGGTTCTTTATTCTCTCAAGAGTGATTCTATTCAATAAAAGGACCTTTTTACAAGGTATGTATAAACAATAATATGCTTTAGTATCTCAATTTTTACTCTATTCAATAATAGGATCTCTCCATAATGAAGATGAGTTTTGAAGCTCAATATGGTCATGAGAAGGAAAGTGATGATGTCCAAATTTGATGACCCACCTTGTGTTCATTTTCCTTTCAATAGATTGGGGTATTGTGGAAATCACACCATTATAAGAAATCACTCATAAATTAGTTGTGTTGGAAATATTTTAATTTTTCAAAGGAATGTTGACAAGTATCTCATATGTTATAAATATTGGCATTAAATTTTACAAATGGGTTCCTCTTAGAAAAAGATGATTCAGTTTGAATTTTTCATTTTGCACGATAAAGAAAACTATTTTTAGTGTTATACAGGTTTAATAATGTTTGAAGGTTTCTTGTGTGGTGTTCTACGGGTTTGGTAAGGTTCGCATGTTTGGTAATGTTTCGTCGGTGTTTTTGGTGTTCCCTGGGTTTGATAAGGTTTCACGGTACCTATGTATATCACAAGTGGTTTTTGTGCCTCGTGTATTGAAAGATTACACTTGAAGTTATTTGGGTTTTTAAATAATAGTGCTCAACAAAGGATAATTTTGATAAGAAAATTTGTCGATATGGAAAATTAGGTTTTTCCACCAACTCTCACATGGCTACGCCTCTCTCAGTATCTTGAATGGTGTGGTTCCCATTATTGAATGTAACCTAGTATAATCCTATCTAAATGTTGTGGGTTGGCCAAATAGGTCTTGGATCACACAAGAACACTCTACTGAACCTGTGGAAAAGTGCTTGTATGGGGTACAAAGGGAGGAAATTACAACAATAAGGGGTGAAGGAGAGAATTTAAACAAAAGAAGGTTATTGTTGTGAGTAGGCACAAGAAGCATTCATGCCCAATAACAAGAATAGTTTAACATTCAATATAGAGGAAAGTAATAATGAAGCCATTAGTGAGACAAATAAAAACACATAGACACATAGTTCTTTGAGGCCCATTAATCGAAGATACAAAGCTATTTTTTATCACTATAATTTCAAAATGCATATAAGAGAGGAAGTAGAGGAATACATAGGGGAAGAGGAATGGAAGAAATGTAAATTTTTTTCATGTACATTGGTGATTAAAATATCAACAATTAAAATCCGTAATTGTTACAATATAGAAGCTATCAAAATCTAGCATTTTTTGGATCCTTTTAAATGAAGAATCCATTTAAATTTATAGCAATATGAATTGGCCTTTCACCTACCACCCACATGACTCTTCATGTTCCTATTCCACTCATGACCTTTCAATTTTCCCTAGAAGAGAAAAATTATGTATTTGTGTTATAATTTTGAGAAAATACTTTTACAATTTACAAATATGTCAGTTAAGTGAATGGGAAAATACACAATGATTACGTTTAATGAAGAAGTAGAAAGGAGGTAAAGAAAAGGGGAAAACATAGAAGAAAGGAAAAAATATCAAATCTGATGAAGAAGCTCCTCGATAAATAACTTCGTGATCCATGCTTCTTGATGAGAAGCCTCAAATTCTTTATTGAACTGAGTTATCACAGTTATCAACTTATCTACCTCTAGAATGCACATGCATACCAACACCTTGAACCATGTTCCAAGAACATCACTAATCTTCTTGCATTGGTAGAGCCATATGTTGTGATCCATTGCAATTATAGAAATGTGGCTTCTTATGTTGGCCAGGGACTCTAAATTGTCTTCATGGAAGGAAAGAGAGTCACCGACCTCCTTGACCAACTCCTAGAATGAAATGATGAAATCATCTGATGATGAATCCTTGGTGAGTGGAGGGAAATCAATTTTCTAAACACAATTGTAGACATCATTCAGGATCTCAAAATCATGTAGTATATAAGATTCCAAATCAGATATTTTTTTTTAGCATTACATATCTCATATCTATGATGCAGATCCAAACTTGAGACAAGTTCTCGGCGAGTTTATGCAAATAAGTTTTGGCTCACGAGAGTATGAGAATCAAAATAGATCATCCCAAACACTAGTGGAAACACCTCATCTAAATGATTGACCTCTTTTTAGAAATCCTTATTTTTCTTTACTTATGTTAAAGTTGCAAGAACATACTTGATTAAAGAGATGATATCTAGAAACAATGCTTGACCTTGTTCAATTATTTTCTCAATCCATTTATGTTATCCTTCCCCTACATCATGTAAGATTTTAATTTCTTGATTTCCTCAAGATTAACACGATGGTTGGGGAATATCTTCGAATGGAAGAAAATATGTTGATTTGGGTCCTAAGAAGGGTTGAATGTAAGAAGCGAGAAATTTTACCTATTCCTCTAATTGCACACAAAAAAAAATTGTATTATTTGTTTGAGTAGAGATGTGGGAATAGGATTCCTTGAACAAATGGGAATCACCCTCATGCAAATATTGACCCAATGAGATGCATTTCAACTCATAATCTTACAGAGTCATTTCCTAATAGGATTTTCAATCTTAGGCGAGAAATTCAACATATTAATTATCTAGGATGTCACTTTGAAGAAGTAGGGTTTTTCTAAGCATTCTTTCTTCATTTGTACTTAAAATTTCCTAATATTACTTCAAGAATTGGCATGATATCATGTTGTGTTGTCCTTGGCCCACTTTCAAGCAATTCATAAATCCATGGGAATGGTTCCTCGGTGTTGACATGATATATGTTACTAGAGAATTTTCAAAATCTTGTTGTGGAATCAATTATTTATCACCACAGGGAATCATTGACATCTTGGATACTTGGATGCTCTACATTGAATCACTCTTTCTTGGTAGCTCCTTCTTGCAATGCTCACCTCAACCAATTCACCTTGAATAGCACACCTAGTTCATCTAGATGACTCAAAGGGGATATATGTATGGCTCTAACCTGATTGAAATGTTACAATGACCACCTTGGATTGAAGGTTTAATTGATATCTTAGCTCTTTTAATTCTCCTTTGACTACACCATGCATCTCGTTTATATACTTTGTGCCACGCGACGTTCAATTTACGTAAATGTGACCAAAATGATTCCTTGAGACATTTGTGAGTACCAGGATCATTTGAGAATGTGTGAAGGACTAAATTGTTCCCACTTTTAGCTCATTTTATCCACTTACCATTCTTTGCATGTTTGACATCGGTGCACATTCTTACCAATTATGCTAATTTTTGCCAAATTTGCTACTTTTTAATGTTTTGAACTTGAAGGAGTATCCCAAGTAACTGGAAATAAAATTTTACTTGCACTTACTCTTTTTAGTAAGCTATGTGATAGGACTTAATAAAAATATAAATTGGTCTTCTCGATATCATATTCAAATGAAACCATTTTCATTTAAGTTTACATAATTAATTTTGAATCTCGTGTTCTAATTTTCAAGGGATTTTTTCCACTGGAACCTTCGGAAGTAAAGAGGTACCTCATTATCCTTTCAATGTTGTGTCATGGAAGCCATTAATGGAGTCACTGATATTTTATAAATTATTATTTCCCACCTCATATTGAAATGAAATCAGCTTCACCAAAATAGGTATATCATCTAGACTCTATGTTCAAATTTTTAGCTCGATTCACCCACAAGAATGCTTGGAAATTAAAAAAATCAAAAACTAGGGCACAAAACAAGGGTTTTTTTCCATTACAAATCTAGAGCGTATTTGAGTTTTCTTTCACTTTCTCCTTGGAGGCTCTGGGAAAGAGGAATATTGTAAAAAAATTAGTCGGATCCGTTTATCGGATTGAAAGATATGAGTTTTTTTATTCTAGGCATGAAGTCATTTAGACAAAAAATGAGCATGGTGTCTGGATAAAAATGCATATTTCATGGGTAATTTTCAGTTGATATCATGAGGACATGGAAGGAAAATGGAAGGAATATGGATGAAAGAAGGATTTCTAGAAAAAAATTAGGAGTATTTCTAGGGTCTTGCATGCAAATGGAGGAGGAGCAATGAAAATTAGAAACTTTTGCAAGTTCTAGTTTTTACATGTTGGGGGTGTACATTTATGTGTCCCCATTTACCCTTAGGATGGTACATAATGGAAAAAAAATTGCACCTCATCCTTATGATGACAAATGGTGGTCAATGATTACACAAGGTAGGGGCTAGAAATTTGGCAAAAGGGCTTACCAAGGCTTCCTAGGGTCATATGATGGGTCTAGGGGCCTAATTAGGCATGGGCCACCTTTTTGTGTCCCTATTTTCCTATTAGGATGGGACGGAATGGAGAAAAATTATGCCTCAACCTCATGTTGAGACGTGACACTTGAGAAAATGGCTAAGTATAGAAGGTTTACCTTAGGAAGGACCTTGAAGATAATGTTCCCAGAGCTTCGGGACAAATTTGTTGATGAATAACTATATTATTTTGACTCCAAAGATCATTTTTAAGACAATGGGATGGGTAAAAAGGTCTAATTATTATTTTAATTCCCTCAAAAATAGAATTCTTTCTCGGGATTCGGGCAGGTGTACCTGCTAATAATGAGTTATGGAAAGAAGCACTTTGGCCTTGTGAAATTTTTTTAAAATACCACCATGTAGGGGATAGAATTAATTTAAAATAGCATATGTTTTTACCTATAACACTTTCCAAAGATCTTGGAATTATCTTTCAAGCTCAAGTACTTTTTGAACTCTAACCTCCTTCACCTTCAAAAATAGGATTTCGCTAAACTTGTTCCTAAACCTTAAAATATTCCCTAAATATTCCTAAACCAATTGAAATATTATCTCACCTCCTCAATACCACTTCCTAATTAATTTTTTCTATCAAATTTGATCCATAGAATGCACACTCACCTTAGAAAGGCTAAAAATAGTCATTTCTAGGTTTATTAAAAATCTACCTTGAGAGGCACTTTGTCTCATAGGAATTTCATGAACTTGTTATCGTATTTACAACACATGGGAAAGTTAATTTCAAAAATATAAGCACTTTTAGTATCAGGATAGGTATGACACTTTGAGTGGTAACTAATCCAGAGGAGTGATCGAAAGGGTTTACAAGAGAAAATTTTGACACTAGGGTATAGTTGTCATGTTTCATCACTAAATTTTTCTCTTACAAAAACACATGACAACAGCTAGATATATCTTGGGGACATGTTATGAATTAAGTGTAGTGAGGAAAAATAAATCAGGAACCCAAGAATCTTAATAAACTTCATGGACCAGTGCCTTATCCATTAGGCTTATGAAGTCATTTCTTCCAAACACACACGAACAAACACATGGGAGGGAAACACACCATAGGCATAAAATACCGCACAATGGAAAGGGAAGTTATATTATAGGTGATGGATATTTACAAATTCAAGTAACTAATGTACACATACCTAGAAACAAGATGGGAAAGTACGTACCATCATGAAACAATGGACTAAAATCCATTCTTTGAAGCAAAAAAGTCGCTAGTTGATCATTTTATGCTCTGTTATGGATTTGCATGGCTTGAGAAGAAGAATACACACAAAGATTACATCTTCATACTCATATTTCACTAAAAAAATTATTGCATCCAATGAACATTTTGTTACCTACTTTTAATTTTTGTATCTTGATGCTCGGCTTGATGCTTTGTGAAAATGAAGTCAATCCTCCATGTTCTCAAAAGGGGAAACATTTAATTTTTCATGGAGACATTCATCCTCCTTGAATTTAAACATGAAACCATCTCCTAAATAATCAAGGCACTTAGATGATTTGATAACAAGCTGATTTACTTCTTGATCGAAAACTTTTTTGAACCTTTCCCTTTGGTGTTTTGAGCAAGTTCTTTTTAAAATAGATTCAACATCATTTGTGGAGGCCTTCACCATCCTTGAAAAATTTTACGACATGGGAGCATGTTTGAGACCATTAGGGACTTGAGAAATGGTGAGTGTAATCTTTTATTTAATCCTTTCACGTGATTCATGTACATTCTAACTTTATTTTGAACAATGATCTTCAATACAAATCAGCTCAATAGTTTTCTCATCATCATCCTTCATGGAGAAGGTGTTGTCTTCAAGATTGAGAATATTCATAGGAGATTCAAGACTCTCATTTATTTTGAATTTATGATATTCTTCACAAAATAAGAAAGAGGAAGACTCATCTTCACATTTTCTCTCATCCATCCATGTATCGAGGAATACATCAAGCTCATTCATTTGTTTAGTATCATCATCCAACATTGGTGCATGGGAAGGATAAAAACAACATTCCTTGTACCTATCTTACATTTCCATGGCACGAGTCAGGATCTCAATACTAATTTGAGGGTCTTAAATTTCTTCCATAGCCTTCAAGATGTCTTTCATAGATAACTCTTTCGATTTTTCCATATACTCATTCTCACCTTTACTAGAAAGTTCATCACATTGAGCTTAAAGGAGATTACTGAAAATCAGATCCACACATGTCCATGATTCATTTGAAACATCTTCATTCACCTCCTCTTCATTTCTTATCAAATGAGGCTAAACTTTTTGCAATAATGGGCAGAATTTATTTTCAACACTTTGTCTAACAATGAGAAGAGATCTAGGATATGTGGGAAGGGCACACCTTTGATCTCAAGATCCATTTCATCATCTTCATGATGGGAGTGAAGAATAATGTTGTTCTAGGAAAACCTTCAATTTCTTTTTATCATTTATCATAGCATCTTCTTATTCACAAGGAAAAGGATATATTTTATACTTACTATGATGATCATCATTATGCTCCTTGGTGAGGGTGGTGAAATAATCTCTTCGTAGAGGTCATGCTCAAATTGTTCATCCTCCTTAGTTTCTAGAAATAAATTGAAATCTTCCATATATGTATACGTGATTGAGTGTGAGAATAATTTGATTCTCCAATTATCTTAGTTTCATCATTCAATATTTCATCATCACTTAAAGAATCAAAATAGGAAGTAAAATTATCCATGATTACCTTGAATCCATCATCTTGAATCTGGGATGTCTGAAAATATTCTCATATTTCTTCATGATTGATGGATTATTCAGCAAGCATTGGGTATTTTGTTGTAAAATATTAATCCTCCTCACTTGAATTCATAGTTTCATCAAAAGATTGTGCGTCAAGCTAGAATGATTTGATAAATTGAGGTTTTACTATCATATCTTATGTGTTATCCTCGTAAGAGTTTATTTGACTCTTATGAGAATATTCAAGGATATGACAATCCTCATAAATGTCAAAGAAACTTCCAGGGATGATTACCTCATAATGTAGATAGGCATCGGGATCTTCTTTAGTTTCTTCTTCCTCAAAATTATGGAGTTCTTTAAGATGTTCATACCTTGTTAGCAAGGTTGTTGCATACTTCCAAACTTCATCATAGGCTTCAGGGTCGAATTTCCTTCTTTCACACTTAGAATTCTTTTCACATACTCTCTTCTCAAAACATCCATTTCTTCATCTCCATATGTAATAAAATCATCTAGAGGAAGGGAAATGAAAGACAATGTCATGAGTTTCTTGGTCAATTACGTGAAGTTGAAAATATTACCTTCAGTGGATTCTCCACCCTCGTGTCACTCATACAACATCTCATATCTCTTATGAATCTTCTTCATTCATTCCTTGGATTCTCGATCATTTTTGGGTGAGATTCCCATTTTCTTTTTTTTCAGCAGCGTAACTCTTGAATTATAGCCACCATGATTAAATGAATGGGTCTTCACAAACAACAATATTCTCCATTCTAGAAATTTTTTTGGATACTACAAAAATGACACAAACCTTCTTTCCATTAGTTAATTACAATATTTTATTTTTGCAATATAATATCTCAAATAATGCTTGATTGAAAATTTAAGCACTGAGAGTTGTTACCTGTTCCTCCAATTGTAAAATTATTTTATTTTATTTTTTTTCCAAGCAAGGATGTGGGAATATGATTACTTGAACAAATGGGAATCACCCTCATGTGAAGCTTGACCCAATGAGATGCAGCTCAACTCATAATCTCAAAGAATCATTTCCTAAATAGGATTTTCAATCTTACTCCTAACAACTTCAATATATTGATTACCTAGGATGCCACTAAAGAAATGAGATGTTTTTGGGTCTTCTTTCTTCACTTGGAATTGAAAGGTCCTGATATTTCTTTTATACTTAGCATGATAGCATGTTGTGTTGTCCATGTCTCACTTTTGAGCAATTCATGAATCCATTGGAATGGTTCCTCAGGTGTTGACATGATATTTGTTACTGGATCATTTTTAAAAGCTTGTTATGGAATAAATTCTTTATCACCATGGGAAATTTCTGACATTTTGGATACTTGGATTCTCTACACTGAATCACTCTTTCTTGGTAGCTGCTTCTTGTAATTCTCACCTCAACCAATTCACCTTGAATAACACATTCAGTTCATCCAAACATCTCAAGGGGGAGTTGTGGATTACTCTAATCTGATTGAAAAGTTACAATGACCATCGTGTCATGAAGTTTCAAATGATATCTTGACTCTTTTTAATTCTTCTTTGACTTCACAATGCATCTCGCTTACAACGGATGCACCTGCGGTAATTTATTCGCAAATATAACCAAAATGATACCTCAAGACTGTGTGAATACAAGGATCATTTGATAATTTGTGAAGGAATGAAATGTGACAAATTTTATCTCATTTCACTCGCTTACTATTTTTATAATGTTTCACATGGGTTCCCATTCCTACCAATTTTTCCATTTTTTTTTCCAAATTTGTCACTTTTGAATCTTTTACACTTAAAGGAGTTTCTTAAGAAATCTGAAATAAAATTTTCCTCAGACTTATGATTTTTAGTAAGCTATGTGATAAGGACTTACTAAAAATGGATTTTTTCTTCCCAATGTTAGATTTGAATGAAACCACTTGCATAAGTTTACATAATTCATTTCAAAGCTCTGCTCCAATTTTCAAGGGATTTCATCCACTAGAACCTTGGGAAGTGAAGAGGTACCTCACTACCCTTTCACATTTATGTCATGGCATCCATTAATTGCGTCACTAATATTTTTATAATTTTTTATTTCCCACCTCAGATTGAAACAAAATTAGCTTCATCGAGAATAGGTTTTTCATCTAGACTCTGTGTTCAAATTTTTAGCTCGATCCACCCATTTGAAATGCTTGGAAATTTAAAAAATCAAAAATTAGGGCACAAAATGAGGGTTTTCTACCATTAAAAATATAGAAAATATGTGATATTTATTTCAATTTCTCCTTGGAGGCACACGAGAAAGAGGAATATTGTAAAACATTTCATTCGGATCCATTTATCGACTTGAAAGATACGATATTTTTTCAATTCTGGGCACGAAGTAAGTCAGACGAAAAATGGGCATGGTGTCTAGATAAAAAATGTAGGTTTCGTGGGTATTTTTCATCTACAATCATGATTACATGGAGGAAAAAAGGAATAAATATGAATGGAAGAAGGATTTCTAGAAAAAATTGGTAACATTTCGGGGTTTTGTATGCACAAGGATGAAGAGCAATGGAAGTTAGAAAAATTTGCAAGTTTTGATTTTTATCATCTTAGGGGGTGAATTTTTGTTTCCCCATTTTCCCCTTGGGATGGGATGGAAGGGACAAAAAAATTTCTCAACCTTATGATGACAAGTGGCATTCATTGATTACATGAGGCGGGAGAGCTATAAATTAGGCAAAAGGGCTTACTGAGGCTTCCCAGGGTCATGTGATGGGTATAGGGACCTAACTAGGCATGGTGAACATTTTTTTGTCCCAATTTTCCTCTTGGGATGGGATGGAAGGGAAAAAAATATCACCTCAACCTCATGCTTTGACACGTTACACTTTAGAAAATGGCTAAGTATGGAAGGATTACCTTGGGTAGGAACTTGAAGACAAAGTTGCCAAAGTTGTGAGAGGAATTTTTATGAAAAATTATATAATTTCGACTCCTAATATCCTTATGAAGACAATTGGATTGGTATTAAGGTCTAATTCTTCCTAAAACACCTTTAAAATAGATTTATTTCTCATGATTGCAAGGTGTGCTTGTAAAAAATGAATTGTGGAAAGAATCTCCTTGGTCTTTGTATAAAATATGAAAATACCACCATGTCGGTAATTGAATTATCATTTAAATGGTATTTTTTTAATTCTAAATCTTTTGGACCTCTCATAATCATCTTCCGAAGCTCAGTTTCTTTTTTGAACTATAAGCTCTTTCACCTTCAAAAACTCACTTTATTTGGAATTGTTCTGAACCTTCAAATCTTAGCTAAATATTTCAAACATTTGAAATTTTATCTTATCTCCTCAATACCACTTCTTAGTTGATTTGAGACTTCAACTCGATCCGTAGGATGCACACCTGCCTTAGAAAGGAAAAAATAGTCATTTCTAAGTTTATTGAAAAATTTATCGAGAGAGGCATTATCTTAGAAAGAATTCATGAACTTGTTTTCATATTTCCAACACATGGGAAAGGTAATTAAAACACATATAATAATTTTTAGGATTGGGATAGGCCTAACATATAGAGGAACTGATCTAAATGAGTGCTTAGGAGGGTTTACAAGAAAAAAATTTGACACTAGGGTATAGTTGTCATGTTTCATCATTGAATTTTGCCCTTGTAAAAACACATGACAATAGATATATACCATGTAATGAATAGAAAGCAATATAATTCAGGTAGTATTGTGATATAGAGATGGATTGTAGTGTAATAAAGATAAAACTCAAAAAATTCCAAAATTGTCTATGATAGTCTTGAAATTACATAGGATCAAAAAAATAGGGGATGTCCGTAGGAGTCTTGGAAAACTTAAAACATTCAAATTTCAATTTCTATTAAATCCTAATCATGATGAATATTCAAAATGATGTTGACTCTTTGAAAATTCATATCCGTTCATGAATTAAAATGGCATATAAACATGGATTGAATTACAAAATCAATCAGTTCGCTCAAGGTATTATGATGCCTATTTTTAAAAAATGAGAGAGAGAGAGAGAGAGAGAAAGGATATTGTAATGAAGATATATCAAGAAGATTTATGAAGAGAGAGGAAGAGAAAACTCAAGCATATTAGAATGTTGTATTGTTAAATAAGAATATAGAGTGCACAGTGTATGAACTAATTTGAATGTGAAGTGTGGAATGTGTGAAGACAACAAGAAGAGTGAAGTGTAATCTAAGTGCCATCATCAGGTTGAAGAAGCAACTACAATAAGTGGATCTTTGTATTGTTGAGGTCGGTGCCTCATACAATTGGGGATTAGTGTCTCTAGTGATTTTGTTCTCATAAATCAAGATGAGTAGATGTTCGACCTTGGGGATTGGTGTCTCACATAGGTTTGTGCCTAGAAACATTTGTTAAATAATTAATTATGTGGCTATATTTGGATAGTAACTCCAATTAGTATTTTTCTATTGTTTTTATGCCAAAAGGGTTTTTCGATAAATATTGTGTTGTTCAATTTTTAAGCCGTATGTAAAATATTGTGTTGTGCAATTTTTATACCTTATGTAATTTTGATGTTATGAATGTTAAAATTTAAATTGTAAAAATTGGATAATACTGATTCAACCCCTCAATATAAGTGTGTTTTCTATAAGTTGGTGTGTGTGAAGGAAGACCATTTGGAATAGCAGGTACACATTGAATATCAAGAAATTGGTGATAGTATTGAAAATCCTATGATTTCTATCAGGAACCAATTCATGTTAACCATGATCATGGGAAACATGAAAAAGAAAGGTCAAATCTTCATTGGATATCATAGGCATGGTAGTGAATATTATGAGTTTAATATGGCCAAGATTCATTCTTGTGGCAAAGGAAAGGAGAAAATGAGAAATAAAAGTAGGGATGAACCGAAAAATGGATCGGATACTAGAAATGGAATGTAAAAGTAATAAATTAAATGTACTTATATGCCTTAGAATCACAACATGACTGCTAGGAACACGTGACCTCTAGAGGTCATGTCGGGACATTCGAAATGGAATAGATAGATGGAAATAGGCAGAAAATGAATATAGAACAAATCAAGGAAAATATATGTTCTCAATAGGCACAATGGGCATTTTCTCATTAAGGGAAATGAACACTTGTCTAACATACTCGGGTGTAATGGTGTGGTTGAGAATAATAGCCACACACAAGTCATGATCAATATTATTGGAATTGAATAAGACCCTACTAGGTTATGGAACGTAAGGAAACTGTTCTTCATCGTGTATGAATTCCTCTCGAAGAAGGTCATGTATATATGACAAAAATAGAATAAGGACACGTCTAATCCCTACAAGGTTGGTTTTCCTATAACTCTTCGAAGTGTCTACCTCATCATTCAAAGAAATAAGATGTATGATGATGGTAGGTGGAAATGGGGTAGTCTAAAATATGGGTTATCTAAGTCCCCGATCAATATCAGTCAATTGTGTGGCAATGTTTCGTTGCATTATGGTGGGATCACAAACTCTTTGTCTTGGGCCTTGGATGGTCATGTGGGCATGAAGCAAGGAATCTGAGAATTAAACAAAGCACTCAAATAAAATGAAAGGGTATAATGCTAAGTTCAAGTAACCTAAGCCACTAAGGAAACGTGGCAGCTTGTGTTAATTCCAATCTAATTAAATCTAAATTTTGATTTTAAACAATCAACGTAAACATATTCAAATTAAAAAAATTTATTACTCTGTTTTAATTTAATTAAATTTGTGTGCAACTAACTAATTAAATACATGTAAAAATATAATCTACTTATTTTTGTATTTTCTAGAAGCTTTTGAAATAAAATAAATAAAAAATTAATATAATTACTTTAATCTATGTTTTGGGGATTTTCTGGTTTGATGGAAACAAATACATTAAAAATATACAAAGAAATGGAATTTTTTTCTAATTAAATGAAAACTATTTCTAAGATATAATAATAACAAATAAATAGTGAAATATCCAGATATGGTTATTCCCATGTTAGATTACTTATTTCTAATCTAGTTTAAACAAAGGATTTCTATTGGCATGTGGTCCTAATAGGTGTTTTCATTGATGCAAAACCACATTAATGAAAAATTGGATGTTTTTTTATAGTCATTTGATGATTTATATAATGCTAACATGATGATTATGATATGTTTGTGTTGGTACGGTGAGAATCGGTGAAGATTGTTTGCTCTTGTAAGCCTATTCCGGTGCCTAGGTGATATTGTTGTGAAGACCTTGCAACACTATTTTACCAATCACAACAACATAACCTGCAACAAATAACTAAAGAAAAGGAACTCAAAATGATATTAAATCATAGGCCTCTTTAAGGGGAAACCTCCTTTGAGAAATCTCAATACAATATATTCATGGATGCTTCATTGAGCCTCAACACCTTCTTATATACTAATTCCTATCTAAGAAACTACTACTTCCCACACATGTGGGATTATTCAAATATGTTGAAAGGATGACTTACAAAGCATATGTATCCAACGTAACTAATCTATTATAAAGAAAATAAAAGGGTAGGAACATGGGTTCCTAACATCCCCTCCCTCTTGGAAAAATCTTTGTCCTCAAAGCTTCAGATGTGGAAATTGTTGTTGAATCTGGAGAAGTGGTTCCCATGTTGCATCTTCTGGTTGCATGTCATGTCATTGGATTAGGAATTCTGTTATGGAGTAGGAATGGAGTTGGTGGGTCCGCTTGTCTAGGATGGCTTCTAGTTCAAGAAGGATGGAGCCTTCATTATCGAGTTGTGGTAAAATTGTGTTTGTTTTGACATTTGTTCCCAGAACTTTCTTCAAACAAGAGACATGGAAAACGGGGTGAATTTGGGAGGAAGGTGGAAGCTCCAGCTTGTAAGAAACCAAACCAATTTTGGAAGGACCTTATAGGGCCCGTAAAACTTTGGAGAAATCTTATGATACCCTTTGAGCTTCAAGGATGACTTCTTGTAAGGTTGGAGATGAAGGAAAACCATATCACCTAGTACAAAGGTGTGCTCGAAATGGTTTTGATCAACTGATGCTTCATGTGGATCTATGTTGTGTGGAGATTAGCTCGTAGAGTGCTAAGAATTTTATCTCGATTCAAGCATTACTTTCGACTACATGAACTCGTCAAACGATAGGGTTATATGGAAGAAGGGTTGGTGGCTTTTGACCATATACTGCTTCATATGGGGTCATTTTAGTAGAAGTGTGGTATGAGGTATTGTACCACCACTCTACAAGGGGAAGCCACTTTTTCCATTGGTGTTGTTGTTTTGAAACAAATCAATGAAGGAATGTTTCTAAACACTTGTTGATAATTTTATTCTGGCCATCCATCTAGGGGGTGATACCTAGAGCTCATCTTTAGTTGGGTGCCTGTGTTTCAAAAATCTTTTTCCAAAAGTTTTTGGTGAAATTTGCATCACGATCAAAGACAATAGAGGAAGGAATGCCATGCAGATAGAAAATATGATCCATAAAAATATGGGCGACCATGGAGGCTTTATATGGATGGGTGAGGGAACAAAAATGACTATATTTGGAGAGGTGGTCGACCACAACCAAGATGACTGATTTACCTCCCGACCAAGGAAGACCCTTGATAAAATCCATAGAGATATCTATCCAAATCCTAGTTGGAATTGGAAAGGGCTCTAACAAACTGGAAATTGTTGTTGTCTCACCTTTGTTGCATTGGCAGGTATCACATTCTGCCACCATCTATTTAATAACACCCTTCATTCCTTTCCAAAAGAAGTTTCAATGGTCCTTCTCATAGGTTTTGTGAAAGCTAGAGTGTCTTCTGATTGAGAAGCATGAATTTTATAGAAGACAACTTGATGAAGGTCTATGCAATGGGGAAGCACCAAATGGCCCTTGTGGCACAAAAATGCACCATCCCATGAATAATGTGGTATGGTTGTGGGGTCAATGGCCAAACGTTGGATGAGGTGTTGTGAGGAGGGATCAAGTACATACCCTATTTTTATAGATTCTAGCTAGTTTGGGATGGGAATGGAGATGGCTGACAAGGATGCCTAGTCCTCGAATGCACATGAGAGAGCATCAGCCACAATATTGTCTTTACCCTTCTTATAGGTTATCTCATAATCATACCCCATGAGTTTTTTGACCCATTTATGTTGTGTTGGGGAGGAGACCCATTGTTCCAAGAAATATTTCAAACTTTGGTGGTTAGTTTTGATGTAAAAATTATTCCCCAATAGGTATGGCCATCATTTTTGTACTACATGGAGAATTTCCATCATTTCCTTCTCATATGTAGACAAGGCTAAGTTTTTACCCGAAAGATATTTGCTAGTGAAGGAAATTGGGTGACCTACTTGAAGAAGGAAAACACCCAAGCCATTCCCACATGCATCACTTTCAATGGTGAAAGTTTGAGTGAAGTCTAGCATGGCCAAAATGGGTGTGCTACACATAGCTTGTTGAAGAGCCACAAATGTCTGGTCAGCTGCGGTGTTCCAGGTGAAGGCATCTTTCTTCAATAAGGCAGTCAAGGGGGCCCAATATTTCCATAGTCCTTGATGAACTTGTGGTAGTACCCAGTAAGGCCTAAGAAACCATGAAGGATCTTGAGAGTTGTTGGTTGAGGCCATTCCTATATTGCATTGATCTTGTTTGGATCTACATGGACCCCATCGACAAAGACAATGTGCCCAAGATATTCCACTTCTTCGAGGCCAAAGGAACACTTGGACTATTTGGCACATAATGTATTATCTACCAAAAATTTTAATTCCCTGTCAAGGTGCTAGAGGTGGTTGGCCCATGTGTGGCTATAAACCAAGATATCGTCAAAGAAAACCAAGACAAATTGATGGAGGAAAGGCTGAAATATTTTATTCATGAGTGCTTGAAAGGTGGAAGGGGAATTTGTAAGGCCAAATGGCATGACCAAAAATTCATAGTGACCATCATGAGTGTGGAAGGATGTTTTGGAATGTCTTCAGGATGCAATCAAATCTGGTGATAGCTAGAGTGAAGGTCCAATTTGGAAAAACAATTTACCCCATGGAGCTCATCAAGCTCATCAATGACCGGAATGGGGAATTTATCCTTGATGGTGAGGTAGTTAAGGGCACGAAAGTTAATTTGTAATAGCCATGATATTTCCTTTTTATGGAAAATAAGTACTGGGGAGAGTACAGCTGGTTAGAGCGAATGATGCCACCAAGAGGTCCCTAACTAGGTTTTCAATTTTAGTCTTTTATAAATATGGATAGCGGTAGGGACGGATGTTGGGGGAATGATTCCTAGAAGGAGTGGGATGTAGTGATATTCAATACATAAAGGGGGAAACCCCATTGGTTTGATAAAAATAGTAGCATGTTTGTCGAGGATGGCTTGTAAGTCTGCAAGGTTGCGAGCGGTAGTGGGGGTTGGAGTTGGATTGAGTGCAGCTAGGAAATTATCCCATGGGATCCTTTCTTCAAAAGATTTTCCATGTGATGGGAGTTGATGATGGAAGTAGATCTTGACAATAATCCCTTTAATGTGTGCTTCTGGATGTTATCTATGAATTACATCCAGAGCTTAGAAAAATCCCATAGAATGGGTCCCAAAGTATGGAGCCATTATGCACCTAAAACCACATCACATCCACCTAGAGGTAGGGAAAACATATATATGATCGTAGAGTGTAGTCACCTATCGCAATGCATACATTCTAACATTTCCCTTTACAATCCTTTACAAGGTGATTCTCCTTCATTAGTAATCATTAATTCAAATCTATAATAAGGGTATACAAAGTAGTCTACACGTTTAGCAATGTGGGGATCAATGAAATTGTGTGTGTTGCCTGAGTCAATGAGGATTGTGAGAGGAATCTTTTTAAAGAACCCCTTGACCTTCATAGTTTATGGGGTGGTAATACCAATCAGTGTGTGCAGGGAGATTTCATGTTGATCCTCCTAGGGTGTGGAATACTTTACGGGGCCCTGTTCATCTATAGCATCCTAAAAATCCTCGGCTATCGACCTCACTATCTTTCTCTAGTGGTGATTCCACATCTAGTAGGTAAAGTTTTTGTGTGATACACATGTGACCCTTAACCCATTTATCATCATAGTTGTAACATAATCCCTTATCCTTACATGCCCACATCTCGGCCTTGGTAAGATGCTTGATCTAGGTGTGGGACGTTGGTTGTTGGTTGGTTGGGTTCTTGGATGTGGATGATAGTGGGAGTCGACGCTGCGCTGAGATTTTATCTTTAGCCAACTTAGCCAGGCCCAAGGCTTCCATCATGTTGGTGGGGAGAAACATTTTCACCTCTGAGTGGATTGGCTCCTTGAGGCCACTAACAAAGAATCTCTTAAAGAAGTCTTCTATTATCCCTTTAGTGTGATTATCCAGTTTCTCAAACTCCTACTGATACTCCTAAATAGTACCGATTTAGCAAAGTTTGGTGAGAGCTCCGGTGAAGTCCTCAAATTCAAAGGGACCAAATCTGCCCAAAATGAGGGATGTAAATTTCTTCCAATCGGGTTCATCATTTGCTATGAGATACCAATGATACCATTGTAGTGCATCTTTTTCCAAATGGTAGGAGGTGATTGGGACTTGATTGACAGAATAAGTGTCATGAATGTTGAAGAACTACTCGGCTGATAAATCCATCCTGTAGGATCTGTACCATTGAACTTGGGGAAGTCCAACTTGGGCCCATGGGAGGGGTTGGAGAAGGAGTTGTGTGAGGACTCCATTATTGGCCATTGTTTGATCAAAATGTCATGTTGTTGATTCAATCTATGTAGCCTTTGAGCCAACTCAGTGACCTGGGCTTTCAATGTTTCAAGTTCTTCCTCCATGACTTTGGTGCCTATATGGGTGACAACCATAACTAGGTTTTTTTTTGCAATGGATAGAAAAATCTTTCTAAAACACGTTTAGTAATGGCAATTTGGGATTTGAGCTAAAAAATAGGGAAATGGACTTGGACGGGGTTTTTGACACTTTCTAAGCAATTTTGACAGAGGAAAATTGTAATTTGGGGGTTGTAATGGTAAGAATTGAAAAGTTGCTCCTTGAGGCAAAAAGGAGCGATATATGAAAAGAAATAACGTGTGCGAATTTTAGGGAAAATGGGTAAAAATAAAGAAGTTATGGAAAACCCTAAAAAAATTAAAAATGGTGATTTCTAAGTGATAGAAGTGGAATCGGGTCTCGAGAACCTCAACGTATGAAATGTGCGGAGTGGGATTTTGGGTGTTCTAGGAAAGTTTCAAAACAAACAGATCTATAATATGAAAGATATAGGTAAAAATAATATTTCCTTTACCATTCTTAAATGATCATTTTTTAACCCTTAGCTACATTCGTGAACAAGAGGATTTGCATGCATCCATCAAAGACCCTACACACAAACCAAAAATGAAACCATACCTTAAATCAAGAAAACAGAATGATTTTGGCCCGATTTGGTTTGCTCAGAGAAGAATGGTCTCAAGAAAATGATGAAGGATGGTTTAAAGCCTATGGTTTTGGAAAAGGAGACCAAGTGGAGCTTTTATGTTTTCCGAGCTCTAGCCAATGCCTGTGCCAAGTTTCTGTGTGAAATTTAAGGAGTTCTGTGCATGTGAATAAAATGTGAATGGAATGCAATATTGCTGGAAACGACACAACTCTACCCAGATCTGTAAACAGAATGCAAACAAGATTTGGACCACTTTCTGATCACCAAGATCTCATTTGGGTGAGGTGAGAGCATACAATGGGAAGAATTAGATCACCTTGATTTTCTGCTGAGAGAGAGAACAAATTGGTGTATAAATTTCTCTCGATAACAAATGTGAAGACCCTGCAACACTATTTTACCAATCACAATACCTTCTATAATATTAATTTAATTATTTAAATTAAATTAATTCATTATCCTCACCATATTTATTATTTAAATCTCCTAATTGGGATAATGCCCACATATCCACCTCACCTAGACACCTCATCAAGCCACCTCACCCTAAGACCTATTCTTAGTAAGTTGCCATAACTAACTAAGACTTACCCAAACCCTAAAAATCAATGCCTACATTCCCTCTAACCACATTCCCGCATGCTTAAAAGAAGCTTCCATCTAATCCGCAAGTAGAAATGACATGAGATCCCAGAAAATCAAGGGGATCTACCCTAGTTTAGTAAACCTAGGAAATCCCACCTAACCGACGCCGGTTACCCTTAACCACCGCCGTTAAGCCGAACCATCGTCGGTCACCTTTTAATCCCCAAAACAACCTTATTTTCAAGGTTGGCAAAAGGTTGGCAGATTCTTGAGAGATATCACATCTTTTGAGAACAAGTTTTCAGTGAGAACACATGTAAAGAAGGAGATCAAGCATTTTCTCTTGCACAGACATCCAACATTCACCCAACAACCATCCAAACTCACCCCAACACATATTTGATCCAATCAGGCAAGAAGGAGAGCACATGCAGCCCATGCAAGAGCTCCCCAATGTTTGGTGATCCTCTGCAACATTCAACCTCTTATCAACACCTTCATTCCTCACTCACAGACATCCAGAACTAGATTCCAAGTAAGTAGAACATTTTACTCCTCTGGTTCATTCATTTCATCATTATATTTTCATCCTTTGTTCTCCTAGCCACCCATTGACCTCCTTTAATACTCACCCCTCCATATCCCTATTAAAACCTCACCAAATCCCATCCAAACAACTTAATACCTCATTTCAACCAACCTAGTCCTTTGTGCAATCATAAGGGAGATCTAAAGCTCATTTTGTGACATTCCCAATATTCCACAATAATCGCACCGGTTCTCCCAAACCAGCGTTGGTCACCCTTAACTGGCATCGGTCTCTATATTTACAATACAACCTAGAAATAATAACCTACCTACCTATTCCCACATCACCCTTAATCACCTGTGACCTACCTAAGACCTCTGTCAGACCTGCAGAGACCCAAAACCAGTTACTTGACCTTCGGATCTTATTTTAACCTAGCTTGTTAGATTAGATCTTTCTTATTGTGTTTTAAATGAGATACCTAAATCATTTTAACTACAATAGGATTTACTTTATTACCAGCATTAAATTGTTTTAAACAGTGGATTGACAGCCATCTAGGAAGTATCACACTTCCTGGATCTAGCACACGCTAGGTAGTTCACTACATATATTGTTTAACTTTTATTTGGTGGTCTTGTGTTCCATTTAGGTAGTTCCTCCTAGCCAAAAGGAATCTCTCATGATCAGTTGTGGATTCAGAAGTCATACGTGTGCAACAACCTATCAACCAACATTTCAATAGGTATTCCTCCTATGCCCATTACCCTATCTATTTCGTCATTTTCAAAGAAACGTCTAAGAATCAGGTGAAACATTTTGGCATGCCCAGTGGGACCCATCCGGGGTTCCTTGCATTTTATTCATTCCTAGGAAAATTTGTGTGTTTGTTTCCCTTCTAAAAAGCATACACATTAATTTTCTTCCTTGGTAACCTTCTTTTTCTTTCTATTTGCTCTAAAAGAAACCTTTCTTTTGGTGTACTTAAAAAGAACCATTTCTTCTTGTTTTCTACATTTTAGTGAAAGAGCATCCCTCTCCTCTTCATCTATTTATGTCATCGAATTCCATATTTTGATTTGGGCTTAAAAATCATTGCATTTCATTTTGATTTTCTACATTAGCTCACATTAATTGAGGGCAACCTATACGCTGGAAGTCATGCCCAGCTGATGGTTGACAAATGAATCATAGAAAAGCACATCTTTCTCTTTCTCTCTCTCTCGAGTCTTACCAAACCTCACAAAAATTCAAAAAAATACATATTCTTAAACAACATCTTTCCTGGGAAGAAGCTGTAGGTGATCACACGATCATGAGGACAATGGGTACTACCCTACTCACGCTGCTCTGTCAAGTCATACTTCAAAGTGAGGCCCACCCCCACCATAACATACCTGAAACCTCACCTTTTAGATCTCCTTCTTCGTAGGAAGCCATCCTCACCAAAAAACTCTATTCTACAGTTCATGAGTCAGTCCTTAAATAGCATAAGCTAAACAAACATAATAGAAAAGGCACTCTTAGGATCACATTTTTCTTAGTGTTTCTACTTGGCTTGCATTTTGAGGTGAGAGGTCACGTTCTTCATTTTTCTTTTTCTCCTTCACATGCTCCTCATCATAGTTGGTGTATTCTAGCTTCATCTGAGTGTGCCTGGACCATATTCTCATCATTCTCAGAATTTTGGGTTTGATTCCACATCAAATTTTAATTCACAACCATATTTTCTTTCATCATTATTTCAATTTCACAGTGACCGGTGTCGGTCCAAATGACCATCATCATCGGTTACCCCTAACCATCATGTTATACCCAACCAGCATCGATTCACTGTCATTTTGGTTAACCTACCCAAAAAGGACACCTATTCACTTTCTTTGACTATTCAGAGTCCCTATCACTATTATCATTACATACATTGACCTTGTAAATCTCATCAATATTTGGCATACCTGTCAAATTTGGCCTTATACCTTGTTTTTGACCAACTTTTCCACTTTCCACAAAGTGACCACCACCGGTTACCCTGACGTGACCGCGTCGGTTAGTTTACCCTAATGGCATTAGTTAGCCTGTGTCATTTTCCTAACTACCATTTTAGCCCCAATTCACCCACCACCACCTATTTATCCTACCTATGTTGTATTTTTGTGTCACTTACAGAAAAGTAGTCTTACCATGTTAGTACCTGTTCACATGGTACTGATGCATCAACAAGAAAGCACCCTCGTATTCCATGCCAGTTGTCAACCACTCCCACCTAGCCCTTCACCACCTTCCATTTTATCACCCACCATGGATCCTATCCAACCTATCACTATCGCTACCAGAGATGAGGAGTTTCACGACTCCTTGACCAAAACCCTATCACCTTGTAGTTTTATCTTTCCCACTCATCCACTCGAGATGCCTCGGGTCAGTTGATATATGGCATGCCCATATCTATCCCCCGACTCTCACTCCCACTCCTGCGTCAGCCCCATCTGGCTCCCGTGCACCCACATCTACCTTACCCCCAATCGTTTTCATAGCTAGGTCCTATACCCACTATGACTGTCATGTCTGCTACATCCATTGCACCCACCACATCCACCATACCTTCGACAACCACCCAAAACACAACCTCATCACCCCTATTATCTCGCATATACCCATAGCTACACAACCACCTCCCATGTCGGTGACCCCTACCCCTTTTCAAAACGTGGTCCTTTCTATTCCACAATCATTGGCCCCCATTACCACTAGGGTCACCACGACCCTTCCACCTCCATATATACTACTATCAAGCAGCCTCATGTTTCATCTGTTATTCATTCTAGGTATGTACCCCTATTTCACTACCTTCTTCTCAATCTACCTACATGGCAACACCATATACTGGAATGCCACCCTTGTTCATATGCCCAACACCAACCCTCTTATGCTACAAGAGGCACCCAACCATCACAACCTACCAATGACCTAATCAAATTAATGATGGACAAGATGTAGACATTGGAGGCATCGGTTTTTGGCTCCCGCAACACTCTCACCTATGATGAGATTTGTAATGAGCCTATCCACCCATCCATTCCTATCCATCCATACCCCATGCATTGGGAAATGCCTAAATTCAACCATTTCAATAGCAAGGAAGACCCAACAACATTTGTGGTCATTCAAACATGGGTGTTACCTAATCGCCCATGATGATGCTTTGCTCTTGAGGACCTTTCCCATGTCTCTGACTGGACCTACGTTAGATTGGTATAGTGGGTTACCTAGACACTCTATATTTTCATTTAATCAGGTAGCCCAAGCCTTCTTGGATCACTTCTCCATCAATATTGTTAAGAAGGTTACCATGACTGACCTATACTCCACGCATCAGTATGATGATGAATCTATCGCAGATTTTGTCACTCATTGGGCATAGCCTGATCAATCAACTCACATTCCAACTACCACAAACAAAACTCATCGAGCTCTTCATGGGCTTGTGCTAGACATATCTCACCAACCCTGTAGGTCCAAACTTTCAAACATTTGATGAAGCATTCACCATGGCATGAAAGTTAGAGATTTGGGCCATCGAAGAGAAGAAAATCCAATTACGCAATAAGAATTCAGCATTCAAGTCGAATGATACCTCTTCTTCTTCCAAACCATAGAACAATTATTCAAAAGCTAAGGGCACCGCTAATGTAGTGGTACTCAAAGCCTGGCCCAGCTCATCCATCAAATCAAGCTAGCCCCCTCATCTAATCTCTCACCCATCTAGACTTTTCAATTCAGATGAGAACAATGGAAATACACCCCAATTGGGGAGCCTTACTCTTCTGTCTTAGAAAAGCTCATCAAAGCTAGGGCCATCACCCTTCCACCTATAAAACCACACACTAGTTTTGACCCTACTCGCCCCACCCCACATGGTATAAAGAACATGACTTCTATAACTATCATCGAGTAAAGGGTCATAGTGATGGAAATTGCATCACTTTCAAAAACATTGTCCAAGAAATGCTCGAGAAAGGTGAGTTAACCATGGATAATCCTAACACACCTGCCAATCAAAACCTACATATCTTCAAGAAACCCTTTCCCAATCATGCCCCTTCATCTGATCAAACCGGTGAGACCTCAACTCATGATAGCCATACCCGTGAGGTCCACGCTATTTTCAAGTGACGCACCCATTGCTTCCCAATTACCTCATATTCCTTCCATAGAGGAAATTATAGCTCAAAATCCTCCTTCTACATTGGAACCTACCTCACCTATTCCTCCACCCACAGAGGAACACCTTTCACCTCCTTCTCACATGTGGAGGAGCCTTCCGCTAATATCGAGACCATTTCACCTTTGGCTTCTCCACCTAGGGAACCATCACCCACAAGTACTTCTTCAGTCCATGGAGGAGCACCCATCATCTCCTCCACCCATAGAGGAGCACCCATCATCTCCTCCACCTACAGAGGAACACCCATTTTCTCCTCCACCTATCACGGATCCAGTAGAGATACCTTTGCCTCTAGGTGAACATTCTCCATCAGCTACCCAAGATCCCGCAGACCTACTTTTGGCTCTCTTACCCACAAAATCTGAAGCTAGCAAATTCTCATCTCTAAGACACATTTTACAAGAATAGCCATTAGGTCCTCATCAACTTCACCTACAGATGTGTTGTTCTCATTTGGTTGATCGCTTAGATTATGTGGATAGAGCCTTACTGTGGGGGTGCCTTCTACTTCTGTCTCAACACAAATGTAGATGTCACTTGCTGATACTTCCACTATCTACCCAAAAATATTTCAACCAATCAAACCAAACACAACCACCTCTATCACAACTTCTTCCGCCATACCTATCATACTCAACATACACCCTCACCCATAACCCAACATACATCTAAATCCAAACCCACACCTACATCATCTTCCTTCGACTAAACCTATCACTACCTTAGGGGTCACCCCAACCACCAGCCTTACTCATCCACCTATCAAACTAGATTTAGCTACATCCTCCAAAGTCAACACCAAACCTACTCTGGCACCCAAATAGAAGAACCAAGCCCATAGAACTCATACCCCGGCTACGCCAATCATACCTACATCACCTTCACCCTTTCCATCCATTTTAGGACCTCAACCTCCCAACATGGTTAAGAAACCTCCACCCATCAATAAACCAAAAACACAATAGCCCATTCCTTCCTCACAAACCTCTAACATACCCAAGCACCCGACATGACTTACACCACACACCGCAACATCTTTACCACCCATACCTCCAATACCCTCAGCAACTTCTTCACTACCCACTACACTTCAGTCTCTATCCCTCACACCCCCTACATGACCCGTGCATCATCTACCTTCACATCACACCTCGTTATCCCCATGGGTAACTCACCCTCTTCCCCATCCACTTTTCCCTCTAGATCTCATACACCCATATCACCTTTACCCAAGAAGGTGCAACCCAAAGACAAAAATCTGCTACCCTCCAATAAGGTAGTCAAAACAACCATACACCCTCCTGCCCATTCATCTACCATACCCTACCCTAAACAAACACGACCAACACCCAAGACCACTCCAGCACCCAAAACCATGGCTCGACCCACTCCCCCTCCTGCAAGGACCATTCCTCAACAATCAATGCACCTACACCCAAACCCACTTTCACTTCCCATTGCGATCCACTAGCAGGGTCCTATGCCAAAATCTTAACCAACCTCCTTGAGACTTTGTCATCACATTACCACCGCTCAAACCTTATGACCCCCTCAAACCCAAGCCAAAAGGGTTTGATGACACTAAAATTTTTGCCTACCATCATGTGCTAGGGCACGATGTGGAGAACTGCAAGGCTTTGAAAACCATCCTTATCTAGTTGTGTCCTCCTGGAAGCCAACTTTGATGATGATGACCTTCTTGATGAGGACCCTACTTCACCAACACCCATTCCCATAGTCCTTCCCTCATTACCTACTCAACAACCATGACCTCCACCCCCACAGCTCCTAGAACCACCCCCAAGATTTGAAATTAACATGGTTCACATCTAGAGAACTTGCCACACCATTACCTAAATGTCGTTGCATGCCCAGCTCACCTCACAAGGTTTTTCTCCCCCAGTAGGTTTTTCCCATCATGTCGTTATACCACTCACCCTACACCTTCTCCATTTGCCAACTCCCCTCAAATCAACATGATCCACATCACTACCGTGCTGCTCGAAAGACAAAGGCAAGGAAAAGGCAACTGACCCACCAACCAATCCTATACCCAACATACCATCTACACCCACACCTAAAATCACTATCATGGCCCCACATACCCTATTTCTAATGGGGTCACACATCACACCATGCTCAAACAATTACACCAATCTCCCCTCAAAATGTCCCTATATGACCTCATCCAAACCTCAGAATCCCATCATCAAGCTCTCATGGAGGTTCTTCAATCTATTGAGGTTTTACCCAATGACCCTACACCCGTAGCCTCCATTATCACACCCCATCATGTAGCCTCTCTCACCAAATTGCCACCTTTATCCACACCTCACCCTACTCACCAAATAGCCTCCCTTAGCTTCTCAGAGGAAGAGATCACCACACCAAACCGATGACCCAGACCTAACCCTCTTCATCTCTATCCACATCGATGATATATGTGTATGATGTGTAATGATCGATGGGGGTGCTAGCATTAATATCATTTCATCCCATGCATTCACTCAAATGCGCATACCTGACAATTACATGCATAAACATCCTGTCATGTTGCATTCATTCAATGATGCTATCACCTCTACACTAGGCACCATCATCCTCCATTCGCGTGGGCCCCCGCACTATTCCAGAGTTATTTTACATCTTGGAGGGGGAATTTCAATATAACTTGTTGCTTGGAAGACCCTAGATTCATGTCATGGGTTGTGTTCCTTCCACTTTGCATCATTGTGTAAAGTTTGAGCATGAAGGGCACACCTATACTATTCTAGCTGATCCATCACCTTTAAAACATGCAACATGCTCTACCGACCCAATGATGTGCTCATACCCATTAAGGCATCTACCTCATGACCACTACCACTTCACCTACACCTCCACTTACCAGTATAGCTGCCACTACCTCAACCGCACATACATCCTCCATTCCTACCGTTGCCACAACCTCCACGGCTGACCCATCAGCCTCCCAATCCATTAGCTCTACCTCCACATCGACCACCGACACATCATCTATTCTAGCTACCCACATACCAACCATCGATCCCTTGGAAGGCATTTTTCAATGCCTCACTCTGGGAGAATATCGCTTATATAGTGTCAACACATTCCTTACTCCACAAGAGTATGGAAGTCTTCACCAACACCCTCACTATGATCACCACATAGGAGAACACCTCCTTTATGGTCCTCCTCATCTCCATACCAATCTCACCTATGGGGGACTTGACACTACCACTTACACACCCGAACCACCATCACAAACCCGCCCATTTTCCACTGACTTCTAGTCTCTCACCAATCGTTGTTTTTCCCACACCTTCTTACACCGATGTGCATGGAAGGGTTTTGGTTTTGGCTTTTATGAAGCAAGGCTGCCATATTATCATTCCATGTACCACCCGCAAACATAACGACCATAGTGGTATTGGCTTTGCTGAACCACCTACTAAGCAAGCCCACATTGAACCCATTGAGAACATCAGCCCTTCTCCACCTTCTTCACCCACTCCACCTTCATCACCACCTTCGCTGACGGATTCGATGGATCCTGAATCTATCCCTCCTAAATTTTTTTTCATAAACACCATTTCCTTGGGGCCTTTGACTTATCAATGCGAGGGTGAGGCCCTTCCTCTCTTCCCTTCCTATATCTAAAATGATCGATGATGATACACCTTCAATTAACGTCATTCAATGTCAAGATGATGAATCTATACTCACCTACCTTAGTGCAGAAGACTCATATATTCATCGATTCGTTACCTTCTAAGACACAAACCATGTTGAATGAATCGACTATCGAGATCAACATTCATACTCAGGACAACCCGCACATCCTAAAGATTGGTCAATCTTTAGATGCTGCTGAACAGAAGCCATCACTTCTTTTCTCAAAGATCATAACCACGCTTTCACTTGGTCTTATGTAGACATGCCCGGTATTGACCCCACCATAGTGGTCCATAATATCGTAACCATTCCGATGCCAAACCCATCAAACAAAAAGCTGAGGAAAATGCACCCTCATCATTGCCCTTCTCATCAAAGAAGAACTTCAGTGCCTTCTTTCCATTTCCTTCATATTACCCATTGATTATCCTCGTTGGATTTCTAACATTGTCCCTATCACTAAGGTGATAGGGGACTCCACATTTACACGGACTTCATGACCTCAACCTGCCTACCCAAAAGATGACTTCCTCTACCCAAATTATTGACCAACTGGTTGACCTTACGCTGGTCATGAGATGCTATCACTCATGGATGGCTTCTCGAGTTATAACCAAATCTTGCCCCAGAGGATCAACAAAAAGCCACGTTCATCACCCCTTGGGGGACCTTCTGCTATCGAGTCATGCCTTTTGGCCTTAAAAATGTTGGTGCCACATATCAACTGGGCTATGACTTATATCTTCCATGACATCATGCATCATATATTGGAAGATTACGTGGATGATCTCCTCACCAAATCTAAATGCCACTAAGCACCTTGCCATCCTCAAAACCATTTTTGACCACCTCATTAAATATTGCGTTCACCTTCAGCCAAAGAAGTGTGTCTTTGTACGGTTCTCTTAGGAAAGCTCCTAGGATTTATCATTTCCTTACGTGGTATAGAAGTTGACCCTACTAAATTCAAGGCCATTCTGGAAATGCCTCCGCCCACTAACCTTAGACAACTTCATAGCCTGCAAGGTAAGTTGCATAGTCTATTCACCATTTCATTTCACAATTATCTGATCGGTGTCAACCATTTCATCATCTGCTCAAGAAGGATGTCTCCTTTAAATGGGATGATGACTACCAAAAAGCTTTTGAGGCCTTAAAACAATACCTTCTCCAACCACCCATACTTATTCCACCTAAAGATGATCAACCTTTCTACCTATACATCTCAACTACCGATCATTCCTTGGGAGCCATGCTCACTCATCACGATGAACAACATAGGGAGCAGGTGGTTTATTACATAAGTTGTACTCTTTTGGACTATGAAACCCGATACACCCATCTCGAAAAAAACTTTGCTTAGCCTTAGTTTTCATTGCCACAAAACTCCACCATTATCTACTCAACCACAAAACCTATGTTATGACCAACACCGACCCCTTACACTTCATATATGCCAAACCTTATCAAAATCAGCATGCCGCATAATTTGGCTTATGCTTTTATCTGACCTTAACCTTGAATTCATTCATCAAAATTCCATCAAGGGCCAAGCTATCACCAAAAATTTGGTTGACGCACCTGTTTCCGGGGATCAACCCTCTAATTTTGACTTTCCAGATGAGTCAATTACTACCCTTTCCTTGGACAATCCCACTTATCAAATGACGCTCTTCTTCGATGGTTCTAAGTGTCAACACGGGGGTGGGGTTGGTGTTATCCTCATTCCTCTTGATGGTGAACCCATGCCTTTGTCTTTCAAACTTGATTTTGATTGTACAAATAATATTTTTGAATATGAAGCACTCGTATTAGGCCTCAAGCTGCCTATGCCCTCGATGTCAAAACAATCAACATCTTTGGTGATTCCCAATTGGTCATAAACCAAGTCAATGGTATATACCAATGTTGTAATGAGATACTTCAAAAGTATAAACATCATGTAGACATACTTTTGACCACCTTTGACCGTTATGCCCTTCAAACCATCCCTCATTTAACCAACAAATTTACAGATACCATGGCCTGCTTGGCCTCTCAAATACCTACTTCACCCATTGATTCTAAAATATTTTTCACCATACAATGACTCCAATCACCCTCATATTTTTACTTGTGAAGTTTACTCCATCGATTAATCTGCATACCCCGACCGAGTGACCTTTGGTATAAACAATACTCTGAATATCTTTCTCTCTCCATCTTACCTCCTGATCTCACCTGTAATGGACAATGTGCCTTCCTTAAAAAGGTCTCTTGTTACATCATCATGGGGGCCTCCTCTATAAGTGCAGCTTTGATGGTATTCTCTTACGATGCCTCACGAGTTCTGAAATTCCTTATACCATTAAGGAGGTTCATGATGGCATATGTGGAGGTCACTTCAGTGGCCTTGTTGTTGCTAAGCATATTCTTTGCCTTGGCTATTATTGGCTGACCCTCAACCATGATTGTTGTGACTACGTCAAATGTTGTGTAAAATGCCAACAACATGCCAACCTTCATCATACACCCAGTCACACCTTATAGGTTTCCCGTGACCTTTGGCCCTTCTCTCAATGGGGTTTGGATCTTGTCGGAGAGATCAACCCCCATTCTTCCCAATGACATCAATGGATCATCATCAAGTACGAATACTACACAAAATGGGTGGAAGTCATACCACTCATCTCCACAAAAGCTGAGAAAATATGTGAGTTCATCAATCATCACATCATTTTTCACTTTGGTGTTCCTCATTGCCTCATCACTGACAATGGAAAATAATTTAAAAACAAAACATTGTGAAAACTTTGCAACACCTTTGGCATTTAGCTAAGTTTCTCGTCACCTTATTACCCACAAACCAATGGCCAAGCTGAATCCACTAACAAAACCTTGAACAAAATTCTCATGAAAGTGGTCAATAATACTGGGAAGGATTGGCATACACACATTCCTTTTTCCCTGTGGGTATACCGCACTAGTATTCGTACTTCCACTGCCGCTACACCATTTTCTCTAGTCTACGGTACCAAGGTTGTTCTACCTCTTGAAGTCTAGATTCCCTCACTCTACATTTCTCTCCATGACATGCTCAATGATGATGACTTTTGTCAAGACCATTTAGCACAACTGGAGTTATTAGATGAACTTCGTCTTAACGCTCTTGACCAATTCCAAGTTTACCAAAAAAATGTATCAAATGTGCCTACAAAAAATGTGTCCATGAATGTACCTTCCAAGTCGGTGACCTTGTCACGAAAGAAAATCAACATGTAACCAAAACGAGAAAAAAGTAAACGAGGCAAATTTTCTCCTAATTGGCTTGGACCATACATCGTAACTCATACCTATGGATCAGGTGCTTATCGTTTATCTTCCCTTGATGGTAAACTTGAGCTTGAGCCCCTTAACGCCTTGCATCTTTGACCATTCTATTGTTGAATTTTAGTCCTACATCACTTTTTTCCTCTTTCCATGCTCATCCCTTGAGTACTCTCCACTTCTTACACCTCACCAATGATTATACAAGAATCATGTGAATACCCATCACTTGTTATCTTCTATTGAATATGTGTACCACGGCGTTGCACATAGCATGATTCTCATGGATACTTTTCATCTACCTTTAGATGAGATCCCATGGTTGTTTCACCCTACTTTCTAAACAAGAATCCTTTTCCTCACCTTGGTCTTGTCCATGACTTCAAAGCCCCACATGGGACCCAACTCCTTGAGTCAAAATTCTAATAAAATGATGACTCCCTCAAAAGGACATCTTCCTCTCTAGTAATCACTGCTATAAATAGATTGCTCCCTCGAAGGACAGCTATATACAACTCTTTCAAAAAATTAAAATTGAGAAAAAATGAGAGAAACTTAAGCTTCATGAAGACCTCAAGGAGTTAATTTAATCATCCCATATAGACTTCCCACATCAATCAATCTATCTCAAATACAATTCAAAATAGAAGGATCTCTTGCACATAGAACATGCTACCACATATCATATAAAACATACCCACCTTTCACCCCTCTCACCACTTACATTTCCCCTTTCCTATCGATCAAGGGATCACATTATCCAAAATTCACCCCAGGTAATTTTAATAACATCCATTAAATTCTCGAGTCCCAGGAAAATAGATTGATTCAGTGGCAAAAATCATGTTTCTAGGGTCCCCTCGGATTTTTCTAACTCTCCTGTCCAGGAAGAAAAGAGCAAGTTCTAAGAAAAGGTGAAAAAGTTACAGGAGACAAGCTTGGGCCAGGAAAAATCATGAAAAATGGCTAAGTCCTAGTCCTCGCAATGCTTGATCGAGACGTGAGGGACATCTCGGGAATGAATCGGCCAAAATGACGCCGGGTAGTCTGCGAGAGCAAAGGAACATCGGGCCGCTCATGACGCGCGGGATGCGGAAAGCCGGTTCGGTCGAAGGAGAAAAGAAAATCGACTAACTGCTGAGTGAAACAGTCTAGGACATCTAGGCCACGAGGATGCGAAGGACGCGAACCACCCGGATCGGCCGAAAAGGAGAACTTTCACACTGGGACAGTTGGGACAAAGGGACACGTGGGATGCGGATAGCCGAAGGAGCTGAAAGCCAATCAAATTACGCCACATGTCATCGGCAGATAAGGGACAAGGAAGCCCATTTCGGGTGGATCGGAAGTTTTCGTCCCAGACAGTTTGGGACATCTGGGACAAATGGATGCGGTGGACACGAAAAGCCGGCAGACCCGCAGACCAACCAAATCACGACACGTGTCACAAGGGGGAAACGTTCAAAAGTTCAAAAGGCGAGGTTTCAAGCGTTGGTCCGAACCAATAGGAATTGGACATGTGTCCAATGGAACAGGAGGAAGTGTGGAGCTCGGGAGGAGTTAGAAAATTTGGCCAAGTTTCGGCCAAGAAGCTAAAAGTAAAAAGAGCCCCGCGCCCTGTCCTCCAATCAATGCATGCCACGTGTCCCAAGTGGCGGGGGCAGGGGGAAAAGTGAAAAATGTTCCAAAATCATCAAAAAGGTCAAAATTCAAGGGAAAACCCATGGGTAAGGGGAAGGAGAGAGAATTACACCTCCAATCAGCGCTTGACACGTGTCATCCAGGTGGTGAGCAGCGGGAAAAATTTTCAAAACACATTTTCACCTGTTTTGTGCCCTAAATCTTCAGATCTCCATATCTTTTGATCCAGAGCTCGGATTTACACGTTCTTTATATCAACGGAAAGCTTATGAAATTATCTACATGATTCTAGGGTTAATCTTGAATTTTGGTGTAGTCTAGAGAGAGAAAGTTAAGAAATGGCTCTGACGCATGTTCATGGCCAGAAGTGACATTTCAGCGACCAAATTTAACGCAGAATGGGTCGCATTCTCCTGCAAATCAGTCAAAATTCATAGGGTATGGGTTTGTAAGGTATCCCATGCTATTTTAATAGATCTGCAGTTGAGGAGGAATGGGCTCTCATATATTTTGTACGTTTACGTCTCCTGGGCTCGACCCATGCAATGTAAAAGCTAGATTTGGCTCATTTCTAAAGGGGGAACATTTTTTAGACATAACAACTTCTTCTTTCACCTCCAGCAAGTGATTGTTTGAAGAATCAGACCTCTCCAAAGACTATAATGTTTTTACCTCTCTGAGGTTGTAATGCAGTGATTTTGACACTGGAAATGATAATGCAAGCTTTGTGAATGAGTTTCAGTCCTTTGTTTGTATTGTTTGCTTCATTTCAGATCCTAAATTATATCTTATCAGCCTGTGTATGTTTTATGCTGTAATCTCTGGTTTGTGTCTATTTGCATGATAGAAATGTTTCACCACTCCTTTTGGTGCATCACCACCTTTAGTTAGTTTCAATTTTTGCATTTCTATCCCTGTCTCCTTGCAGTTTAGAGTAGGATTAGATCTGAACCTCTTGTAGTTGTGCAAAAATATAGATCTAAATCGAGGATTTTGAGGAACCAACCTCTAATCTGGAGATTCCTCTCTCAGTTTCACAAGTCCCACACTTGGAGAGAGGTTTCCATGTTGTGTAATCACACTGGATGCTAAAGTGATCAACCTAGAAGCCTGATCTACATCCAGGGGTGCTGTGAGCCTACAACAATAGTTTTGGCATGCCGGTGGGACACTAGAGGTCTCATTTTTATTGCAGCAAGGTTGATGTGCATCTGCTGTAATTTTCTTGCTTAAAAAGAGCTATTATTTGCATATCTGGTGACTCCAAGGGGAAGAATCGATTGGTTTCAAGTGCAGGCCTGAAAACTCATGAGAAGAATCACCACAAGGTCAAGAGTTGGAGAAGAAGAAGTGTTGTTTGAATACCTGTAATTATCTCAAAGAAGAAGGAAAAGAGGAAGAAAGGATTCAAAGGTCTCCATCTCCACCAAACATAGCTCTCTCAACTCCTCCACCTGGTAGGCCTTTCATTCAGTCAACAAGGGTTTTAAGACCAATCAGAATGGCTCAAAACAATCCCTACGTCAACTTCACAGGAAGCAGCCCACTTGCCCTCAATGCGCAACATCCAATTCCTATTACAGCCTTGAAGAACATTCCCTACTTCACTGGAGAAAATCAGACTACTCTAGGTGATCATGTTAAAGATATTGCTAACCTTTGTGCAATCCATGAAATCAATGAAATGCAAGTGGTTGTCAAGTTGTTGGTGTCTTCATTCAAGGGTAAAGCATTGCAATGGTTTAGAAGCCTTGGAGCTGGTTCTATCACAAATTAGAATCAGCTATGTATAGCACTTCATGATCAATTTGGAGAGAAGGGAGATAACTTGTCTCTTTTGGAGCAGCTGACAACCATCAAGAGAGCTCCCAATGAGCAGCTGACTGACTTCAACTTCAAATTTCAAAAGACTTGGGAAAGGATTCCAGCAAGTGGCGGTCAAAGCCGACAATGAAGGTGCTTTTCTCTACTATCTCAAAGCTTTAAATTCTAATATTTCTATGTTAATTCAATCCATGGGAGGCATAACTATCCCTATGGCTTATAGCATTGCCATTAGGGCTGAAAATTGTTTGATCCAAGTGGAAAACTTGCCCCTAGACCTCCCATGCCATTGTTTCCAAGTTTAGAGAATCCAAACACCATCAAGCACCTAATTTGGCTCCTTCTCCCACTCCTAGAAATCGAGTTCAAATGAAGCTTCCACTTCATCTCCAGTGCCCCAAATGAGCTTCAAGAAGTCATGAAGTAATTGCAAAACCTAGGTAATGAGCTAGTTACTCTCAAGAGGCAGTAAAGCCCAAGGTCTATAGACCTTCTTATCAAGCCCCAAGCTCAGCCTTAATAGGCAGCCATACCAACCACAAAGGCCACCTAACCCATCTACAAATATGAATCAAATAAGGCCTCCTGCCAATAGACCATTTCAGCCATATAATCCAAATGCCATATCTACCTCTAAGGCATTGGTGCCAACACAAAACAACATTGCTCAGGAGTATGATTGGTGTTTTCCATGCAATGAGCCTCATAACCAATCCATGTGCTTCAATGGTGCTTTGAATCAAGCACTAATGGTGACAACTACTGGTGTGGAGGGTGAGGGTAGTCAAGGAAATAGTCAACAACAAGAAACATTCCAACAACAATCAGCCCCAAATGACACCACATTGGTGAACTGGCAAGCAGAAGATTTCTGTGGCATGAATCAAGTAGTTTCTCAAGGTGTTGCAGCCAACACAAGGTCAAAAAGGAGGAATTTGGGTGAAGAACAGCCATTAGCCCCAACCAATCCACAACCTTCCATGGCTCCACAAATGGTTGGCAAGCAAAGTCCAGTTTCAAATGCACAAGGGCAGCCAAGAACAGCCCCTAGGCCAACTCAAATACCAGTTGTTGCTGCCCACATGCAAGGAGTGAATGTGCAAACCAAGAGACAGCAAAAGGATACTTCATCACCGTTTAGTATCATTGATCAAATGAAGAAGACTAACGTCAATATATCAATGTGAGAATCCCTATCTATCCTGTGCCAAAGAGATCTGCTGCAAGCTGCCATGAAGGACTGGCCAACTTTGAATCAACAAGTTCAGATGCAAGAAAAGTGCTTACAAATGCTGCCCAGCCTGAGGGAAATCATGGAGGACAGCAAGGTAAGATGTTGAAGCCCCCTCCTTTCTATGTTTCATTGATCATTGGAAATCAACTAGTGCATAATTGCATGATAGACTCCGGGAAAGTAGCTCAAGAATGCCTAAACAAATAGCTAATTAGCTAGGGCTCTAGTATGAAACCATATCCAAAGGGGTAGTGCAGAATTTGGATGGGACAAAAAGTAGCAATAGTTGGAGTGATTAGAAACCTGAGTCTTACCTTGCATGCATGTCCAAATGTTGTTGTTTTACAAGATGTATCGGTCATAGAAATTCCACCACTCTTTGCCCTTTGTTTGTCAAGGGACTTCACACCAAGATTGGGGGATATTTGTCTGCCGATTGGTCACACATGTTGTTCAGAACAAGGTACGGAATTAAGGCTATAATTAGGTCTGAACCTATTGCAAACTTTCATATTGAGCCTTACACTCCAAGTCGATTAATGTTAATTGCTCGGCATTTGATCAAGAAGATCACCCAAGCACCGATGAGGCCGACACCAAGGTTTGAAGCATCCCGGATCTAACTCTTGATGAATGGACAAAAAGGTACATGCTTTTGATCCTTATCAAGAAGTAGAAGAATTTGAGCTAGGGGTCTATTGCATACACGAAGAAAATCAGCCTATTCCCAAGCATCGCCAAGCCAGACCACAAGGATGAAAATGAGGTATGACAGCTGTTTTTTGATGGATCAAGGAGTAGACAAGGTGCAGGAGGTGGAGCCATGCTTGTTTCACCTCAAGGAGTAAAGTACTACTTAGCTTTCAGATTTCAGTTCGCATGCTCCAATAACACTGCTGAATATGAAGCTTTGGTGCAAGGGATGCATTGGGTGATAAAGAGAGGGATAAAGAACTTACAAGTTTTGGGGATAGTGAATTGATTGTAAATTAGGTCAAGGGACAACATGCTGCCAAGAATGACCTTCTCAAGTGCTACAAGAATAGGGTGTGGGACCTCATGGAATATTTTGAGGCTTTTAGCATCATTTCCATCCCAAGAAAAAGAATGAAGCCGGCAATGTGAAGATAGCAGCAATTGGGGCTGCATTTGACGTTGTAGAAAGTATCAAAAGTGAGAAATCTCAACCTCATATCAAATTGGTTGTGAGACCAGCTGTTCCGGATAACAATACAAGTTGGTAAGTCTTCGAGAATGATTAGAAAATTGTTAATTTCCTCCAAGAAGAAGCTGAGTTCTCCGCCAGAATCAAGACAAATTGCAAGCATCAGTATGGTGACCAAGTGGTGCAGCTGAGAACTAACAAATTACCAAAAGGCCTCATAACCTTGGAGTCAATCTTCAACCCGAATGATCAGTTCCGGAAGGAGAAAGCAAACATTCAAGTGAAGGGTGAAGATTCAGAGCCTATTTTAGTGGAAGAAGGCAAAACATTGCAGATTGGCAAAGTAAGTACCTCACAAGAGAAATCTGATTTTGTTCAGCTTTGTCAAGAGTTCCCAGATGTCTTTGCTTGGACTTACAAAGATCTAAGAGGTTTCAACCCAAAGTTGGCACAACATACTATTGAGTTGGATCCGGAATCCAAGCCTGTCAGGAAAAAGCAAAGGCCAGTCAATCCCCATATTGAACCTCTCATGAGAAAAGAGTTAATCAAGCTTATTGAGGCCAGTATCATCTTCTTCATCAAACACTCAAGTTGGGTTGTAAACTTGGTGCTAGTAAGAAAGAGAAATGGAGAGATTAGACTGTGTGTTAACTTCAGAGACTTGAATAGAGCCTCTCTCAAGGACCATTACCCACTCCCTTCCATGGAGCAAATATTACAGGTTGTAGCTGGTTCAAAAAGGTTTTCATTGCTAGATGGATATTCAGGCTATAATCAGAGAATGGTAAAGGAAGAAGATCAATTCAAGATAGCCTTCACTACAAAATGGGGTGCATATGTTTACAAGAAGATGCCATTTGGACTGTTAAATGCCGGAGAAAAATTCCAATGAGCTATGGATATGGCATTCAAAGGCTTGATCAACAAGATAGTGCTGGTATACCTAGATGATATCACTGTCTTCTCAAAGAATGTAGTAGACCATCTCCTTCACCTCAGGCAAGTGTTTCAGAGGTGTAGAAGGTTTGAAGTGTCTTTGAATCCTAAGAAGTGCATCTTTCTTGCACATGAAGGAAAGCTCCTTGGCCATATTGTCTCCAAGGAAGGATTAGCAATTGATCCTGAAAGGGTTGAAGCCATAAGAGCACTACCATTGCCAAGCCACAAGAAATCCCTTCAGAGTTTCTTGGGAAGGATAAACTTTGTTCAGAGGTTTGTCCCAGATTTTGCAGCCCTTTTCAAGCCCATCACCAAAATGTTAAAGAAAAGCATGGCTTTCAAGTGGACAAAGAGAAGGAAAGGAGAGTTTTGAAGAAATCAAAGAAGCCATCTCCCAAGCACCAACTCTCATCAACCCAGACTTCTCCAAGGATTTCATCCTCTATGCATTTGGAGGTAATGACACTATCTCTGCCATTTTGGTATCGGAACAAAGATAATGATGAGCAGCCAATTGCCTTCTTCAGCCAGAGCCTAGATGATTGTGAGGTGAGGTACTCTTTTATTGAAAAGCATGTACTTGTAGTAATCAGAAGCTTGAAGAAATTCAAGCATTTAGTCTCAAACAACAAGGTCCAGATCTTTGGTCTCACATGTGGGGTTAAGGACTTCCTCCTCAACAAGGATCTGAATGAGAAAAGAGTAAGTTGGATCACCCGTGTTATGGAGTATGACATTGAGATCAATATCACCAAGCTGGTAAGAGGGAAAGGATTGTGTGAGCAACTAGTTTTGGGAAGCAAAAAGAAGTATGCATTGAAGAAGAGGATGTTTTGACAGTCCAGAACAGCCATGAGCCAAGTGGCAAGCAAGAAGAAGACAATGCTGCCCCCACTCCTTGTTGGACCCAAGGTATTATACACTTCCTAGGCACATGCCTATGCCCTTTGGAGATGAACAAGACCCAAAGGAGACACTTCAGATTGCAGGCTATCCCGTATGCCATTGTTGATGGAATTTGTTCAAGAAAGATGTGAATGGAGTGTTCTTTGAGATGCATTAGCATAAATCAGATTCAAAGGGTGTTAGAAGAGTTTCATGGTGGACCAGCTGGTGGCCATTTTGCACCAAGAGTGACAGCTCTAAAAATCATGAAGGTTGGTTATTATTGGCCTAAGATCTTCAGTGATTGCTATGCATGGATCAAGAGGTGTAAGAATTGTGCATTCTTCACGGGAAAAGAGAGACTTGCTGCCCTTCCATTACATCCAATCTCAGTTGACCAGCCATTCATACAATGGGGTTTGGAATTCATTGGAGTCATTAATCCCAATTCAAGACAAGGGCACAAATGGATTTTGACAACCACAGAATACTTCACCAAGTGGACAAGAAGAGCACTCAAAGAGGCAAATGAGTCTAGCATCTTAGACTTTTATGAAGGGATAACAACCAGATTTGGTGTACTTGCTACAATAATCTCTGATAATGCATTGGCATTCATTGGATCTAAGGTGACTGAGTGGGCTGTCAAGAATGGTAATTACCTAAGCACTTCATCAAACTATTACCCTCGAGGTAATGGCGAAGCCGAGTCTACAAACAAGAACTTGTTAAGGATCATTAGGAGGACTCTTGACGAGAATCGAGGTCTTGGCATACCAAACTGAAATCAGCCTTATGGGATGATAGGATAACTCCCAAGAGATCCACATGTGTAACTCTCCATTCAAACTTGTCTATGGAAGAGAGGCAATCTTGCCCATGTCACTGGAGTTGCCAACATTGGAACTCATGAAGCAACTGGAGTTGCTTGAATTTGAGCCCATGGAGGTGAGGTATGCAGAGTTGATGGAGCTGCAAGAGATTAGAAATTAGGCATCCCAAGCAATGGAAAAGGATCAAGCTTTGATCAAGAAGACCTTTGATAGAAAGGCCAAGGATATATCTTTTCAAGTTAGAGATCTAGTGTTGAAATGGGATGTGGACAGAGCAAAACCGGGAAGGCATTCAAAATTTGATGCCATTTGGAGTGGCCCATACATGGTCACGAAGTGTAAGAACAGCAATGCTTTTCAATTGGCCTCATTGGATGGTGAAGAACTGCAGATTCCAGTCAATGGAATCTATCTCAAGCGTTGCTTCTAGAGGGAAGTTCACTACTTTGTAAATATTAGATTAGATTTCATTCCTCTAAGTGCTTGTGCACATTGTTTTTCTATAGGTTAGTTTTGTTTTCCCTAAGTGCTTTGGCACAGCTTGCTATCCATGGAGATGTTTTTCAGTCCTTGCTTTCATCAGGTGATATTCCATCTTCCTCCTTACACATTCTAAGTCAGTTAGGGTTCTAAACTGAATATTTGATAACTCCATGCCCAATGGATCGCTTTGTGCAAATCGGTATCTTCTACCTAGCAGGTAGGTAACCCCGCTGAGTTGCCAAATTGTTATCCAAAATTCACCCCCAAGGTAATTTTGATAACATGCATTAAATTCTCAAGTCCTAGGTAAATAGATTGATTCAGGGAAAAAATCATGTTTCTAGGGTCCCCTCATATCTTTTCTAACTCCCCTGTCCAAGAAGAAAAGAGCAAGTTCTGAGAAAAGGTGAAAAAGTTGCAGGAGACAAGCTTGGGCCGGAAAAATCATGACAAATGGCTAAGTCCTAGTCCTGCAACAATCGGGATGTGAGGGACATCTGGGCGCGAATCGGCCGAAAGGCCGCCAGGCAGTCTGCAGAGCAAAGGAACATCCGGGCCGTCGGGATGCGCGGGACGCGGAAAGCCGGTTCGGCCGAAGGAGAAAAGAAAATCGACTAACTGCTGAGTGGAATAGTCTGGGACATCTAGGCCGTGAGGACGCGAAGGACGCGAACCGCCCAGATCGGCTGAAAAGGAGAAATTTCACTGGGATAGTTGGGACAAAGGGACGCGTGGGACGCGGATAGCCGAAGGAGCCGAAAGCCAATCAAATTACGCCACATGTCATCGGCAGATAAGGGACAAGGAAGCCCATTTCAGGTGGATCAGAAGTTTTTATCCCAGACAGTTTGGGACATCCGGGACAAATGGATGTGGTGGACGTGAAAAGCGGACTCGCGCAGACCAATCAAATCACGACACGTGTCACAAGGGGGAAACGTCCAAAAGTTCAAAGGGCAAGGTTTCAAGCGTTGGCCCGAGCCAATAGGAATTGGACACGTGTCCAATGGAACAGGAAGTGTGGAGCTCGGGAGGAGTTAGAAAATTTGGCCAAGTTTTGGCCAAAAAGCTAAAAGTAAAGGAAGACCCCGCGCCCCTGTCCTCCAATCAATGCATGCCACATGTCCCAAGTGGCGGGGGCACGGAGGAAAAGTGAAAAATGTTCCAAAATCATCAAAAAGGTCAAAATTCAAGGAAAACCCACGGGACAGGGAAGGAGAGAGAATTATGCCTCCAATCAGCACTTGACACATGTCATCCAGATGGCAGAGCGCGGGAAAAAATTTCAAAACACATTTTCACCTATTTTGTGCCCTAAACCTTCAGATCTCCATATCTTTTGATCCAGAGGTTGGATTTGCACGTTCTTTATATCAACAGAAAGATTATGAAATTCTCTACTTGATTTTGGGGCTAATCTTGAATTTTTGTGCAATCTGGAGAGAGAAAGTTAAGAAATGGATATGACGCATGTTCATGGCCAGAAGTGACATTTCAGCGACCAAATTTAACGTAGAATGGGTCGTATTCTCCTACAATTCGGTCAAAATTGACAGGGTATGGGTTTGTAAGGTATCCCATGTTATTTTAATGCATCTGCAGTCGAGGAGGAATGGGCTCTCACATTTTTGTACGTTTCTGTCTCCTGGGCTCGACCCATGCAATGTAAAAGCCAGATTTGGCTCATTTCTAAAGGGGGAACATTTTTTGGACATAGCAACTTCTTCTTTCACCTCCAGCAAGTGATTGTTTGAAGAATCAGACCTCTCCAAAGACTGTAATAGTTTTTACCTCTCTGAGGTTGTAATGCAGTGATTTTGACACTGGAAATGATAATGCAAGCTTTGTGAATGAGTTTCAGTCCTTTGTTTGTATTGTTTGCTTCATTTTAGATCCTAAATTATATCTTATCAGCCTGTGTATGTTTTATGCTGCAATCTCTGGTTTGTGTCTATTTGCATGACAAAAATGTTTCACCACTCCTTTTGGTGCATCACCACCTTTAGTTAGTTTCAATTTTTGCATTTCTATCCCTGTCTCCTTGCAGTTTAGAGTAGGATTAGTATCTGAACCTCTGTAGTTGTGCAAAATATAGATCTAAATCAGAGGAGTTTGAGGAACCAACCTCTAATCTAGAGATTCCTCTCTCAGTTTCACAAGTCCCACACTTGGAGAGAGGTTTCCATGTTGTGCAATCACACTGGATGCTAAAGTGATCAACCTAGAAGCTTGATCTGCATCCAGGGGTGTTGTGAGCCTGCAACAACAGGGACCCCTTGGGAACCATGACATTTGGTGATCATGTGACTAATTTTCACCCTTCAAACAATCGATCATGCATTGTCTTTCGAGTCCTATGTTCATCACCTCCTCTAAGGTATGACCTACTCATTATGACCCTAACCAATAAGGTGGCTTTCTTTCCTCCTCTTATCTTTTACCTTCTTTATTACATTTTGATTACCTTATACAAGACTTGGTCCTTGACATGTACCTTTGGGGTATTCTTCTTCTTTTGCCATAATCGACATCACCTATACCATTTTTCCTATAACCCACCCACACCTAACATACCTAAACCCAAAACATGCCTAAAACCTACCAACTCATTTTCATACCTCCTCATATTTTTCCCTAGCTTATGGGAGAACTACATCAGCCTGAGGTCCCTTTTTGTTGGGACTATGTAGGTAGAACTCTAAGGGCATGGGGCCCTTGGAGGTTAGCTCACCACTCTCTACCTTAACTAATTCATCTTTCATTTTCCTCAAATCACATTCTAACCTACTTAGTTTCCTTTTTATATCTAAAAATTGGAAACTAAACCAAACAAACAAGTTGCTTAACATTTTTATCATCATCACAACATTCATTTATTATGACTTCCATTTTTCTACCATCATCATGCATATATTATAAGACATTTTAAACATGACCCATATCATCATTGATTACTCAAATTCATGAATCACAACTTTAACTAATTTAAACTCGATCCATGTCTAAACCAACCTAACTCAATCCATGCCTAAACCAACCTGACTCGATCCATGCCTATACAAATCTGACACCATCATGCCTAACTCACCTAGTTTCCATCCATATCACAACAAAAAATTAAAAGTCTCATCAAAACACCAACAAATCAAGCATCTCATGTATCTCATCATATAAATAAATATGTGTGTCTCAATATAATATGCATGAATATCCCATCATGTCTATCTCAAACAAATCATTAGCATACAAGCCAATACTCAATACAAAATGTCATCAAGACACATGTTTGGTCTCATATACAATAAAATAATAAAACAATACAAAATATCTTTAGCACACAGGCTGGTATATGCTCAAAATATACAAAAACTCTCATACATCCTCACTCTCTTTGGCACGCAAGCCAGTATGTGATAAAAAATATATCCTCTATAACAATCTCTCGGCACATAGGCGTATATATTAAAAACTCAAAACTATGTCAAAAATCGAGAGCCATATATCAGGCACCCTCTTGGTGGACATCCTCCATATCGGTATCGCCTATCCCCTTAGCCTCTTTGGCCCCTATCTGGCAACCTACTAACATCTCCCCACCCATCATAGGTGGTGGCTAGGTCCTTGCTAGTGCATCACCTGGAGTTGGTCTCTATGAGCTAGTGGCCTCTCCCTAATCCTATCTCGAAGCTCGATGGCCCCTTGTGCTCTCTACACTATGTTATCCGTAAAATTGACAAGGGCAATTTTACCGATAACCATACCAAAAATTTTGCTTCGATCCCTCGTTAGGGATCCTTCGCGTTCGAAATATTGTAAAATCCCTTCCCGGGAAATTCAGTTTTTGAACTTAGTCTTTTTTGAGCCTTTTTGGCTAGGCGCATGGTTTTGCTTTGCAACATCAGTTTTTGATGCGCCCTTAAAAAAGCCTTTGGCGCATGGTTTTCCATGTTGTCACTCCTTTCGGTGCGCCAAAGGATGTTGAGTAAGTTTTTGGTGCGCCATAGGGCGCACATAATATACCTGTTACACCAAGTTTTGGTGCGCCAAAGGGCGCACATAACTTCATGTCGACAACGAATTTGGTGCGCCAAAGGCGCGCTCATTCTTCTGTTGCCATTTCCTTCCATGCGCCAAAGGGCGCACGCTTTACCTTGTCGACAGCCATTTCCATGCGCCATTTCAAAAGGTTGGTGGCGCATTAATGACAGGTTTTTCTATAAATACCCGTGCGCGCCCAATGTCATTTTCATTCTTTTGTCAGCACGTGATTTTTAGGATTTGTGCCCCCCTCGCTCTGTCGCTTTCGTCGTGTTGTGGACCCGCTCAAGGAATTTTCGCTATATTTTAAGGTAAGAGGTTCTTCCCCTTCCCTGTTTTATGTTTTCTATTCTTTGGGCTTGTTTTTTGTCCGGTTTTGGTGTGTGTGCCAACTTGCTGGCCGGTTTTCATCAAAGTTTGAATGTGTTTGAGCCTTTCCCCGTGCTTTATCCCTGTTCATTTTCTTCGGCGCACCCTTTGTCCACGCTGCATAATGTTTCCATACGCCAAAGAGCGCACCCAGTTTCGATGCAACAAAATCCTTTTTCGCGCAAGTATAAAGCTAGATAAGGCGCGGGCGCATCCTCCATTGCAGTAACATAATGTTGTGTAGACCTTCCATGCGCCGCGCTATATTCCTTTGGCGCATCATTTGTCCATGCCGCATGCTTTTCTCGCTGCCAAAGGGCGCACCGAACCCTAATGTAACATGCATTTCTGCGCCCGCTTTAAGATGCAACCTGCTTCATCCATGCGCCATGCGCTTTTGGCGCCAATATAACCTCTGCAACATTCCTTTCTTGCGCGCCTTATCTATTTGGCCTGCCAATTGTATTTTTCCTGCGCCCTGAGCCTTTAAATCTCTAACTCCTCCTGCTAAGCTTTCCAGTGGAAGATCAAATGACTAATTCAACCTTTTTGGATTGGGTCTCTCTTCTTCTTCGTGCAGATCAGCAGCTGAGTTCGAAAGAACACATGTCTACGTCAAGCAAGAAGCCCACCAAACTAAGAGGAAAGGAAAAGCTAACAGAAGAAGAAATGAAATACAAATATCAGAGGGTCAGGATGCCCGAATCACAAGCCGAAAGATGGATGTCCGGGACTCTGAATTGGGTCACATTGACATGGATGAGTTCTGGCTTAGAACTCAAAAGGTTACAAGAAGTCCATGGATGGACAAACTAATAGGCAGTGCCCTGCACTTTGCCGGAGGAATCCCTGTCAGCGCTGTGAATAACGAGTTTATGATGGTTGTTGCACAATCCTTCAACAAAGACACGAGATGTGTCGAGAATAGCAAGGGCGAAGTAGTCATAAACCTCACTGCCCGCCATTTTGAGTTGATGCTTGGCATTCCTCACCACCGGAACTACGTGGCTGTTAGCCAACAGGAATGCATCAAGGCCTGGGAAGACAACGAAGACCAGTGCATGCAGTTAATGAATGAGGTCTACCTAAAGAATAAGAAGGTAGTGACCCGGTGGCCTCAGACTATCCACCGAAGTGATTTCTCAGAGGAACTCAGTGATTCTATCACCTTCTTGAGCAGAGTCTTCGGGCTTTCAGATGCCCACTATTTCCATAAGTGGATGCTGCGGTACCTAGAAACAATGAATAAGAATTTGCCCGATCAGCGCTTTACTTTGGGTGAAATAATCAAGACTATCTCGAAAGAAATGCATGCACTTGCCACAACTGGAGTATTTCATATGAACTCCTATGTAGTCTACGCTGCAGCATCGGCAAGGGATTAGCCAGGGCTCAACCGAAGTGGAGTATGGCCTCGTGCCAAAATATTTGATTACTATCCGTGAGCTAAGGCTAGAGAATAGTATCTCTTCATTTGCTAAAATCAATGATGTTTTCTTCTACCACATCATGTGCATGTTGCATGCCAAATTTGACTCATAAATGGACAACCAAAAACATAGTGGCGATCCACAGAGAAATGGGGAGCCTTGTTCACCCAATTTCCCACGTTCACCTATCTAAGGGCTGCCAACTTTTTGGGAGAGCCAACCAGGCTACCAAGGTATGCTGGACCAAAGCTGATTTTATTGGAACTGTCAAGACAGCTCGTCACATACCATGAAAAGTGCCTCAAGAGAAAGAAGGGCGGAACTCCTTTCCCCCTCACAGTAGGCCGTTACACATGCTCCAGCTATCACAAGGCGAAGGAGATGTTTGCTGAGCTAGAATTGCTCAACCTAAAGCATGATTTCCCAGCAAGGCCTACATTCGACCCTAGGGGCTGTCTACCAAGGGCTAAGCTTGATCCAATTCATGTCCCTCAGATTGAGGATATCTACATTGACGTTCTCCATGAGGTAGAACTCAGAAGAAAGGATCACTCTCGCTTGGCATTAACGGAAATCATCCAATACGGAGTGGCCATTGTCCCAAAAGGCTTCCAAACCACGGAAGACGAAGTAGACAAAGTGTATAATGACACAGAAGGGGATGATTGGCCCTTCCTGACATTGACAGAGCAAGGCTCCTCAAACAATTCGAGGAGAGGGTAAAAGAAACTATGCGGAGAACGGAGCATTGGTGCCGCATGAACGGACTAATCTACCTCGGGGTAGATTTCACGACTTCCCCTTTGGGCAACGCACCTCCAAGGACAAAGAAGCTGCTGAAAGGCAAAGGTACCGAAGGTGAACCTAGCACCATTCAGGAGGAAGCCCCTGAAAGTCCTCTTCCTTCAGAGCCTGAACAAGTAATAACTCTGGATTCGCCAGAGAAAGAATTGACAGAGGATAGTCCTATACGCCCATCCACCTGTGATGTCGGCGTCCCTACAACTTCTCAGAGGTCCCTTCTATCCCTTCTTCTTTCTTCTCTTCCTTCCTCCTCGAGTGACTCAAGCAACCACTCCTTTGGTTGTGTCCTCTGCCCCTTCTTCTACTCTTTCCCCCGCCTCTTCATCTATCTTCTCCTCCCTTGCTGATTTGTCTTCTTCCATTTCTTCCCTCATCTCCGAGCTCCCTTCCCTTCCTATATCTTCTGCGGTTGCGGTTTCCCTTTCTCCCGTGGGCACTTCCTCGGCTATTCTTTCGATGCCGCCGCCGCGTGTCTCCACGTTTTTCCCCTCTTCTACCGTTGCTGCCTCCCCCTCTGTCTCTGGTCCTTCTTCTATAGGACCAGCTTGGATCTCTCAGCAGCTAAGCCAACAAAAGAGGAAAGTCCCCATCGCTCCGATGGACTTTTGAGTCATTCCGGCTAAAGGAGCAAAGAAGCACAAGCCGGTTACACGCTTCTCCAAGAGCGCTGCAGGTGAGAGGGTTATGGAAATAGCCTACCCCGATCCCACCAAAGAGAAAGAAGATCTGTCTCCGGCAGATTTCACAGTGACCCAAGTCACAATGGGGACATCCTCAGAAAGTCTCCAGGGGGAAGCTCTTTCCGCAGTTGATGCACTCTGCGAAAAGCTTCAAGAAACAAAGGAAGAAAAGAGGCTACTGAAGGAGCAGAATAAATACCTGCTTCAAGCCTTACAGAAGATGGGAAGTGCACCTCCCACAACCGCTGCGCCGAGACTCCCGAGTGCTCGGTCGGGGAGAAGATCAATGAATATTCAAAGATCGGCGAGCAGGGCATGGCTGTTTCTGCTTGGAGGAGTCAGATCCTCAAGGATAGCGAAAGAGTAATCGCCGAGTATATCAGTTTATACCTGAATATCGAGAAGGCGAATAAGGAACTCCAAGCATTAGCAGGCCCGATATCAGAAGAATTAGAGCATGCTAGACTCCAGCACGAAGCCTTCCAACAAATGTTCGACTGTTCAGTCGAAGATCTGGTTAAGTTCGGAGTCTTCGGCCATCCAAGGGCCCTCAACAAAACTATGTCCACTCTGGACTATCGGATAGATCAGCTAGAATTTGTTCTGGAAAAGATAGACAAGGTAAAGGAAGAGGCCCTGGATGCGATGCATCAAATGGAGAAAATTGTTTTATCTATGACTCCAGGGTTGCTCACTCCTTCCCTTACCTTGAGATCAGCTGATGACACTATCCGGATTTTCAAGGAGGTAGCTTCTCAAGGGACAGGGCCAGAAGTCACGTTCGACATCGAATCCATCAACAACCTACTGGCCTGTAGAGACTTCATCGGGTCCCTAATCGAGGCGGGTAAAGACTATTCCAAGATCCCAGAAAAGCTCATAGATGAGCGGGAAACTTGCGAAGCAATCAGTGAACGGCACAAGGATCCATCACAGGATCAATTTGGGCCGATGATCAGCAAGTTCTTGGAATACCGCGCTCAGTTCCACATCTCATCTCCTGATCAGCATCAGAAACAGGCGACCCCTTTTAGGCCACAGGATGATGATGATGAATAGCTTCCTCTTCTTCTTCTTCTTCTTCTTCTCCTCTCTATTCTCCGACTTTCTTTTCGTAATATCTGAAGTAAGTTGGCACAAATGATGACATCATCCATGTTGCATCATGGGATGATGTCATCCATCCAAGTTGTCAAAGTCAACATGACTTTTGGATATTTTGTAAATATCTTGTAAATAAGTGGTTGGCTCCATTTTTCCTTCTCTCTCCCTCATCTTCTATAAATACAAGAATACTTGTTGTATTCAAAGGGGGTGAACATTTTTTAGATAGAAATAGAAGTGAGGAGAGAAAGACTTTGAGCTTTCTTGTAACAGAAAAGAACAGTAATACAATTATTCAGACTTTGTGCTCAATAGCTGTGTTATACATTAGATCTTTCTTACGTTAGATCTCGTATGTGTTTGATCTCGTTAGATTCATATCTACTTTTCCGTCATTTGTTTATCAAGATTGCTTTGTTTATTTATGCAAGTAGGTTTGGCTCTGTTTACTACCAAACTAAAAGCATAGATCTTCCGACCCTTCTCGCTTTGGAATTCATTTCTTTTTCTTCCTTCGGATCTCCTTTCTTTTCTCTCTCTTTCATTCCTTTCTTTTCGCAAACTGAACACTCTACTGGGATGAGATCCCAACCCCCGAAGGCAGAATCTGTGAGACTTGCATAGGTTCCTGCTAGTAGAAATAGCAATAAACCAGTTTCGCTTTGCTGTCTCAAAGAGGGGCTAAGCCCTGCAACACTGTTGGCTCGTCTATCCATAGATCTGTCCACGCGACAGATTTTCGGACCAACAGTTTTTGGCGACTCCGCTGGGGAACGGACAGATCTGTCAGATCTATGGTGGTGGTATAATATAAAATCAGAAAATATAAGAAAATCACTGCCTGTTTGCAAATCTGCACTTTTGTTGAAAATCCAAAAAATTTGCAAAAGTGCTCAAATCGAAAAATTTCCTTCTGAGAGTCATAGATCGGGCCTAGTTACAGATCTTTAGTTCGCTGAGTTTTTATCAAAATCATTATTTTTCCGTAGATCTGGATTTTTGACTATTTTCCAAAAAGTTTAAAACCCTTTGAAAAAGTAAAGATCAGATCTGAAAATCAGCTTACTATCTTCCCTGCCATCTTATCCTCGTTATTATTTGTCATTAACCGCAATCGGTTTTTCGAAGAGGATAGTTTTTTTAAATATTCAGAAAAGTGCATGCTGCTGGTTTTTGACAGAAAAACCAGAAAATCAGCAAGTACACCCAAAAATAAAGTTTAAATCTGCGCCGTAATATTGCAGATCTGAAAGGTACACTGGCGAGTGAACCTTTTACGCGCAGCAGGAGAGCCCGTGGAGAAGTTGATCCTACTTTCGATCTGCTTCAAAGGCACAATTTCAGCGTAACACCGGCACGTTTTTCAGCGTTAAGCTCGGCTAGGTGGTCATCCAGGAGTGTCTCACCTCCGCGAAGAAAAAGTCTGTTACAAGGAGCATCTACATCCCTTTGTAGTGCCTTGCTGCTCAGTGGAACCACCCTCCCAGTTCGTGTGCTTTTTCCAGCCTTTCAAATGGCAGTACCATGGGGAAATGCTATGGGTCCTCTCGCACTGCCACATCCAGTTCACGCACTCCCTCACGGAAATCGAAAGAATTTTCCTAAATTTGACGGGAGCGGAAATCAAAGCACAGATTCCCACATATCTGCTTTCATCATGTCATGCAGTATTTTGGACGTGACTCATGAAGATGTGTCAGTTCGCCTTTTTCTGGAAACCCTACAAGGACCTGCAGCTGAATGGTTTCAGCATTTGCCGGCCGGATCTATCACCAGTTGGGCTACCTTGCGGGACGCTTTTGAAGACAGGTATAAGCCTTCAGAGGATGCATTTGCATTGCTATCACGGATCACGCACCTGAAGAAGGAAGCCAATGAGACCATGCGCGATTTTGTCGCCCGTTTCAATGCACTAATCAACCGTGTCCCTACTGCCATGCTTCCAACGCCGGAGAATCAGAAGTGTTTCTTCGTGAACGCCATGAGCTCAAAAGTCAGCTTCTTGCTCCTTCAAGAGCGAGTAGCTACTCTACCTCTTGCTCAGGCTGCTGCCATCCGGATAGAAGACAATTTAATAATATCTGGCGAGTTGAAAAAGGAATCATCAAAGCCTAAGTCTTGGGCCCTCGCCCACCACTTCATCTGATCCGGCATTCCAAAAGATGGCGAATGACCTACTTGCACTAAAAAAGCAGCTGGCCCAAGCCTCTCCCAGTTCCTCGTATCGGGATATCCCGCGGAGGAATTTTGTTCCTAACAATGCTTCACAAAGGCCGCGCTTGCCTGCAGCTGCTCCACGGTTGGCGCTTGAGGCCCCTCCGGTCAATGCTCTGGCCGAAATTGAAGAAGAAGAGCAGTACTATGAAGAACCTTCGCCTCAAGACGAAGATGATCAAGATGTCGGTGAGCCGACTGGCGACTCCACTATTGGATACATGGAATTTGATGAGGATGAATCTGATGAAGAAGAGAGTACTCAGGGCTATGCAAGCGGACAATCCTATGCTGTTTTTACCCGCTCGCAAGGAAAGGAAGCGGAAGTTGCTGCCCATGTGCAGAAGGAGAAGGTCGTGTCAAACGCGCCTCCAACCATTGCTAGAAGAGGTAATCCTCTTCCTACTCAATTCCCTGTTAAGTCTTTTGCAAAGAAGTCTTTCCCGCCCATCTCTCCTCCGAATCAACCCCCACATATTCCTATCAAGATCAGTAACCCTATTCCATCATCGCGAAGTGAAGGACTCATTCCTTTACCAACGCAACCCTTGGCCGCATTCGATATAATAGATCATGCAAAAAAGACCAAGATCCAGATGTCTGAAGCTGAGTATCTTCAGTCAAACCCCGAACAGCTTATAAGATTGACTAAGTATATCCAAAGTCAAGCTGTTATATCTAATCAGGCTTCCCCTAAAGGAATCCTTTCCACTCCCCCTGAATCCCATATAAATGTTGCTTCAACATCCGCATCAGGCAAGATAGAACCTTTCTATCTCTCCCTCCTAATCAATGGCCATAAGTTGAGCAACTGTATAATTGATTCCGGAGCTTCCGATAACGTCATGCCGGCGAAAGTCGCCCATGCTTTGGGCCTCACTCTTACCAAACCTTTCGGCAGATGTTATTCATTGGAGACCAAACAAGTGCCATTGATTGGTCAAATCAAAGACGCACAATTTGCGTTTGCGGCCTTTCCCGAAAAGAGGGTAAAAATGACCGTTCTTGTCGCTGACATTCCGGCAGCCTATGGAATTCTGTTGGGAAGGAGCTTTTGCAGCGAAGTTGGTGGAGAAATTCACATGGACTGGTCCAAAGCTAGAATCCCAGTCAAAGGCGTAATGCAAACTTTGGAGCCGGAATCCCAAAAGAAATACTTGGTCACTAGCTCTGAAGACCCCAAAGCCCAAATCCTTTTTGAATCATCAGGGATGGGGAACTACTTTTTGTCTACCGAGACGGGTACAAAGGGTGTTTTTGTTCAAGAAAAGGATCTTAATGAGGTCTGGACCCTGCAGTTTGATGGCAGTTGCGCGACTAGTGGATGTGGCGCTGGAGTTGTACTGATATCTCCCAAAGAGGAGGTAATTCCTCTTTCTTTCAAATTGCAGTTTTTCAACACTAACAATACTGCCGAGTATGAGTCTCTGTTACTCGGTATGCAAGCTGCAAAGGAAAGAGGAATAAAAAATCTAAAGGCACAAGGCGATGCCGAGCTAGTTGTAAATCAGGTCAAAAGGATTTACCAAGTGAAAAATGAAAGGCTCAGGCACTACCGTAATGCAGTATGGGACAGCATTGAGGAATTCGATGCCTTTTCAATAGAGGCAATTCCAAGAGCTCAAAATGATATGGCCGATTCATTGGCCGTTTCAGCATCTCTCATGCTCCCGCACCCGGGTTTGAAAACAAACAAATACACCATTGAAGTGGTTTTCCGCCCGAACGTGCCAGACAACTCTCAGCATTGGCAGGTATTCAATAATGATAATCACCTCATTGCCTTTCTAGAAAAATCAGAAAATTTTAATGAGTTGTATTTTGAAGGATCCACCTCTCCATGCCGCGAATCAATCAACGGTCAAAACCATGAGTCAGGGGAGAACGATGGCATATGTCAGCTCAAGGGAAATAAGATTCCAAAAGGCCTAGTTTCTCTGGAACGCTTGTTTGACAGGCACGATCGTTTTATAAAAAAGAAGAAGCAAAATGATCCTGATTCGTCCCCAGAGACGGAATCAGTCAATATAGGTTCTGAGGCACATCCGCAATTTGTAAACATTGGCAAATGTTGCACGCCTGAAGAAAAGCGGAAATTTGTCAAGTTGCTGAAAAGATATATGGATGTATTGGCATGGTCCTATGCAGATTTAAAGTCCTTCAAGCCAAAGGACGTTCAGCATGATATACCGCTGAAAGAAGATGCCAAAGCCTTCCGTCAGAAGCAAAGGCATTATAATCCCAAGATTTCGGGCACCATTCAAGCCGAAATTCAGAAGATGCTGGACGCAAGAATCATCTTCCCTATCCATCACAGCACTTGGGTGGCGAACATTGTGCCGGTACGCAAGAAAAACGGTGAGATACGCATCTGCGTAGACTTTCGAAACTTGAATCAAGCTTCGCTGAAAGACAACTACCCTCTTCCCATAATGGATCAAGTTCTGCAAGCAGTGACTGGATCGGAAATGCTGTCTATGCTTGATGGTTTTTCAGGCTATAATCAGATTGAAGTCTCTGCCTGAAGATCAATTCAAAACAGCATTCACTACTCCATGGGGTACATTTGCCTATAGCAGGATGCCTTTCGGCCTAACTAACGCTGGTGCCACTTTTCAGCGGGCCATGGACTTTGCATTCAAAGGCATGATGGGAAAAGTCATCGTAGTTTATCTAGATGACTTAACCGTGTTCTCTAAACTACGAAGTGATCATTATGATCACTTGGAGCAAGTATTGGCCAGGTGCCGAGAACATGGGATTTCCCTAAATCCCAAAAAGTCTGTTTTTGGGGTTACGGAAGGGAAATTGCTAGGCCATGTGGTTAGCAAAGAAGGAACGAAGATTGATGCCGAAAGAGTTAAGGCTATCCAAAGCCTTACTCTGCCTACAAGCAAGAATGGTGTTCATTCTTTCTTCGGAAAGGTGAACTTTCTTAGGCGTTTTGTCCCTGATTTTGCTGAGAAGACCCGCCACATACTGAACATGATGAAAGGGTCACCCACTTTCAGATGGAGTGAAGAGGGGAAAAGGTCGTTTGAAGAGATAAAAACTTCTGTTGCTCATGCACCGGTCCTGGTATGTCCGGATTTCTCCAAGAACTTCATTATGTATAGCTACGCATCAGAGCATACTGTGTCTGCAATCCTAATGCAAAAGAACTCGGAGGATATTGAATCTCCAATCGCATTCATGAGTTCTCCTCTCAAGCCTCACGAACTGAAAATGACTCAGCTGGAAAAACACGCCTTTGCCGTTGTCAAAGCGGTGAAGAATTTCAGGTATTACATTCTGAACTCGCATACGGTGGTGCTGGTTCCCGACACCGCGGTGAAATCAATTCTAACTCAGCAGGAGTTAGGAAGTTTGAGAGGGAATTGGATCGCAAAAGTCCAGGAATATGACCTGGATATTAAACCCACCAAGCTGGTAAGGGGTAAAGGCCTGTGTCAGCTAATGGCTGAGAATAGGGGTTCAGAAAATCCTGATGAAAGAGAGAATTATACCGACAAAGAGCAAAGCCCTCTAGAGGAGCCTGATTCTCTGCCTCTGGTTCTATTTATTGCGACCAGTGATGAGTGGTACTCCGACATTGCTTTCTTCCTTACCTACGGCGAATGCCCGATGCACCTAACTGCAAAGGAGAAGCGTGCTATAAAGCTCAGGGCAGCTAAGTATGTCATCTGGGATGACGGTTTATATAAGCGCGGGATAGACGGTGTCTTCCTGCGATGTGTTGACAAGCCCCAGCAAGTAAAACTGCTGGAAAGTTTTCACAATTCAGCCTGTGGAGGCCATTTTTCTTCTTCCGTGACAGCACACAAGATCATTCGAGCCAGGTACTACTGGCCGACGCTCTTTCAAGATGCGGCTACCTGGGTGGCAAAGTGTGAACCCTGTCAACAATTCGTCGGCAAGCCCAAGTTGGCTGCCCTTCCCCTTAGGCCGGTCATTATCAATGAACCATTTAGGCAATGGGGAATTGATTTTATTGGTGCACTCAATCCTCAATCGAGTGCTGGACATAGCTATGTCCTCACAGCAACGGATTACTTCACTAAATGGGTGGAAGCCATACCTGTCAAGCACGCCACTTCTGAGGTAGTTTGCAGTTTTATCAAAGAAAATATCATCGTCAGGTTCGGTGTTCCAGACAAAATCGTTGCTGATAACGCTTCTAACTTCTCTTCGCGGGAAGTTATTAGTTTTTGCTATGAATATGGAATAACTTTAGCACATGCCTCGGATTATTACCCTCAGGGAAATGGTCAGGCGGAATCCAGTAATAAGAACTTGGTGACCATCATACGGAAATTAGTAGATGAAAATCAGCGGATGTGGCACAAGTCTTTCAGACGATGCTTTATGGGCGGACCGCATTACTCCTAAGAGATCTCTCGGCATGTCACCTTTTCAAGTGTTATATGGCACTGATGCCGAGCTTCCCATTTCTGCGGAACTTCCTGCTCTACGCTTGGCACGAGCAATCGAAGATGAAACTTTTCAGAGTTCTCTAGAAAAGAGAATCATGTATTTGGCAGAACTTGAAGAAAAGAGAGTAAAGGTGGTCGACAGGATCACTGAACATCAGAATCAAGTGAAGAGGCTTTTTGACAAGAAGGCCAAGCAGAGAGATTTTCTAGTGGGAGATCTCGTCCTTCTCTGGGACAAGCGAAGAGAGCCAAAGGGTATGCACGGAAAATTTGATTCCCTATGGAGAGGGCCCTTCAAAATCAAGCAACTCAATGGAGAGAATAGTTTCTATCTCTCGTATCTGGATGGAGCTGAACTCCCGCTTCCCTATAGCGGGCAACATCTCAAGATCTTCAGGAAGTAGAGCTTGCTCTCTTCTTTGTACAGTTTATTTTAGTCGTGTGTTTGCTTTAGTCGTGTGTTTGCTTTCAGTTTGTTGTGTGTTTCCTTTGTTCTCCCTCCGGTCCCCCTTGTTTTTGACTCCGTACCCAATGGATAGGCACATGTGATCTGGGATTCTCTACCCCCGAATTTGCTCAGAGATAGTCCCCAGAAGGAGCCAGCTGTTATCCCGTAAAATTGACAAGGGCAATTTTACCGATAACCATACCGAAAATTTTGCTTCGATCCCTCGTTAGGGATCCTTCGCGTTCGAAATATTGTAAAATCCCTTCCCGGGAAATTCAGTTTTTGAACTTAGTCTTTTTTGAGCCTTTTTGGCTAGGCGCATGGTTTTGCTTTGCAACATCAGTTTTTGATGCGCCCCTTAAAAAGCCTTTGGCGCATGGTTTTCCATGTTGTCACTCCTTTCGGTGCGCCAAAGGATGTTGAGTAAGTTTTTGGTGCGCCATAGGGCGCACATAATATACCTGTTACACCAAGTTTTGTGCGCAAAGGGCGCACATAACTTCATGTCGACGACGATTTGGTGCGCCAAAGCGCGCTCATTCTTTTGTTGCCATTTCCTTCCATGTGCAAAGGGCGCACGCTTTACCTTGTCGACAGCCGTTTCCATGCGCCATTTCAAAAGGTTGGTGGCGCATTAATGACAGGTTTTTCTATAAATACCCGTGCGCGCCCAATGTCATTTTCATTCTTTTGTCAGCACGTGATTTTTCTGGATTTGTCAGCCCCTGCTCTGTCGCTTTCGTCGTGTTGTGGACCCGCTCAAGGAATTTTCGCTATATTTTAAGGTAAGAGGTTCTTCCCCTTCCCTGTTTTATGTTTTCTGTTCTTTGGGCTTGTTTTTTGTCCGGTTTTGGTGTGTGTGCCAACTTGCTGGCCGGTTTTCATCAAAGTTTGAATGTGTTTGAGCCTTTCCCCCCGTGCTGTCCTGTTCATTTTCTTCTGTTGCTCTTCCTCTCCCTCCCTCTTTCCGGATCTGCTGGAAAAGGGGTCGTTTTGTAGCTAGCTGGGTCTGTTTACAAGATTTTTGAAAAACCTTACTTGTCCAAGCAATTTTTGAAGTGGAAGAGAAAGAAAGAAAGAGGTTTGAGAGCTTATTTCACAAGGCGCACCGGCGCGCCTTGTAACAATCAAGACAGTCGCGCCCCTCGGCGCACCTATCCGACTTGCAACATACTCAAGATCCGCGCCATGGCGCACCCTGCCATCCTGCTACAGCTGAAATTCATGCGCCCATAAGCGCACCCCTTTTGCATGCTCCAAGTGTAAAACCCGCGCCTCCTTAAAAAGCCTTCGGCGCACCCTTTGTCCACGCTGCATAATGTTTCCATACGCCAAAGAGCGCACCCAGTTTCGATGCAACAAAAGCCTTTTTCGCGCAAGTATAAAGCTAGATAAGGCGCGGGCGCATCCTCCATTGCAGTAACATAATGTTGTGTAGACCTTCCATGCGCCGCGCTATATTCCTTTGGCGCATCATTTGTCCATGCTGCACAGTCTTTCCCTGCGCCAAAGGGCGCACCGAACCCTAATGTAACACGCATTTCCTGTGCGCCCTGCTTTAAGATGCAACCTGCTTCATCCATGCGCCATGCGCTTTTGGCGCCAATATAACCTCTGCAACATTCCTTTCTTGCGCGCCTTATCTATTTGGCCTGCCAATTGTATTTTTCCTGCGCCCTGAGCCTTTAAATCTCTAACTCCTCCTGCTAAGCTTTCCAGTGGAAGATCAAATGACTAATTCAACCTTTTTGGATTGGGTCTCTCTTCTTCTTCGTGCAGATCAGCAGCTGAGTTCGAAAGAACACATGTCTACGTCAAGCAAGAAGCCCACCAAACCAAGAGGAAAGGCAAAGCTAACAGAAGAAGAAATGAAATACAAATATCAGAGGGTCAGGATGCCCGAATCACAGGCTGAGTGCAGTATGGATGTCCGGGACTCTGAATTGGGTCACATTGACATGGATGAGTTCTGGCTTAGAACTCAAAAGGTTACAAGAAGTCCATGGATGGACAAACTAATAGGCAGTGCCCTGCACTTTGCCGGAGGAATCCCTGTCAGCGCTGTGAATAACGAGTTTATGATGGTTGTTGCACAATCCTTCAACAAAGACACGAGATGTGTCGAGAATAGCAAGGGCGAAGTAGTCATAAACCTCACTGCCCGCCATTTTGAGTTGATGCTTGGCATTCCTCACCACCGGAACTACGTGGCTGTTAGCCAACAGGAATGCATCAAGGCCTAGGAAGACAACGAAGACCAGTGCATGCAGTTAATGAATGAGGTCTACCTAAAGAATAAGAAGGTAGTGACCCGGTGGCCTCAGACTATCCACCGAAGTGATTTCTCAGAGGAACTCAGTGATTCTATCACCTTCTTGAGCAGAGTCTTCGGGCTTTCAGATGCCCACTATTTCCATAAGTGGATGCTGCGGTACCTAGAAACAATGAATAAGAATTTGCCCGATCGGGCGCTTTTCTGGGTGAAATAATCAATGACACCATCTCTCGAGGCGGCTGCAATGACTTGCCACAACTGGAGTATTTCATATGAACTCCTATGTAGTCTACGCTGCAGCATCGGCAAGGGATTACCCAGGGCTCAACCGAAGTGGAGTATGGCCTCAGGCCAAGATATTTGATTACTATCCAGAGCTAAGGCTAGAGAATAGTATCTCTTCATTTGCTAAAATCAATGATGTTTTCTTCTACCACATCATGTGCATGTTGCGGCCAAATTTGACTCATAGCCGGACAACCAAAAACATAGTGGCAGTCACAGAGAAATGGGGAGCCTTGTTCACCCAATTTCCCACGTTCACCTATCTAAGGGCTGCCAACTTTTTGGGAGAGCCAACCAGGCTACCAAGGTATGCTGGACCAAAGCTGATTTTATTGGAACTGTCAAGACAGCTCGTCACATACCATGAAAAGTGCCTCAAGAGAAAGAAGGGCGGAACTCCTTTCCCCCTCACAGTAGGCCGTTACACATGCTCCAGCTATCACAAGGCGAAGGAGATGTTTGCTGAGCTAGAATTGCTCAACCTAAAGCATGATTTCCCAGCAAGGCCTACATTCGACCCTAGGGGCTGTCTACCAAGGGCTAAGCTTGATCCAATTCATGTCCCTCAGATTGAGGATATCTACATTGACGTTCTCCATGAGGTAGAACTCAGAAGAAAGGATCACTCTCGCTTGGCATTAACGGAAATCATCCAATACGGAGTGGCCATTGTCCCAAAAGGCTTCCAAACCACGGAAGACGAAGTAGACAAAGTGTATAATGACACAGAAGGGGATGATTGGCCCTTCCCGGACATTGACAGAAGCAAGGCTCCTCAAACAATTGAGGAGAGGGTAAAAGAAACTATGCGGAGAACGGAGCATTGGTGCCGCATGAACGGACTAATCTACCTCGGGGTAGATTTCACGACTTCCCCTTTGGGCAACGCACCTCCAAGGACAAAGAAGCTGCTGAAAGGCAAAGGTGCCGAAGGTGAACCTAGCACCATTCAGGAGGAAGCCCCTGAAAGTCCTCTTCCTTCAGAGCCTGAACAAGTAATAACTCTGGATTCGCCAGAGAAAGAATTGACAGAGGATAGTCCTATACGCCCATCCACCCAGGATGTCGGCGTCGCTACAACTTCAGAGGTCCCTTCTATCCCTTCTTCTTCTCTTCCTTCCCCTCCTCGAGTGACTCAAGCAACCACTCCTTTGGTTGTGTCCTCTGCCCCTTCTTCTACTCTTTCCCCCGCCTCTTCATCTATCTTCTCCTCCCTTGCTGATTTGTCTTCTTCCATTTCTTCCCTCATCTCCGAGCTCCCTTCCCTTCCTATATCTTCTGCGGTTGCGGTTTCCCTTTCTCCCGTGGGCACTTCCTCGGCTATTCTTTCGATGCCGCCGCCGCGTGTCTCCACGTTTTTCCCCTCTTCTACCGTTGCTGCCTCCCCCTCTGTCTCTGGTCCTTCTTCTATAGGACCAGCTTGGATCTCTCAGCAGCTAAGCCAACAAAAGAGGAAAGTCCCCATCGCTCCGATGGACTTTTCAGTCATTCCGGCTAAAGGAGCAAAGAAGCACAAGCCGGTTACACGCTTCTCCAAGAGCGCTGCAGGTGAGAGGGTTATGGAAATAGCCTACCCCGATCCCACCAAAGAGAAAGAAGATCTGTCTCCGGCAGATTTCACAGTGACCCAAGTCACAATGGGGACATCCTCAGAAAGTCTCCAGGGGGAAGCTCTTTCCGCAGTTGATGCACTCTGCGAAAAGCTTCAAGAAACAAAGGAAGAAAAGAGGCTACTGAAGGAGCAGAATAAATACCTGCTTCAAGCCTTACAGAAGATGGGAAGTGCACCTCCCACAACTGCTGCCGAGACTCCTGAGCTGCTCAGTCAGGAGAAGATCAATGAATATTCAAAGATCGGCGAGCAGGGCATGGCTGTTTCTGCTTGGAGGAGTCAGATCCTCAAGGATAGCGAAAGAGTAATCGCCGAGTATATCAGTTTATACCTGAATATCGAGAAGGCGAATAAGGAACTCCAAGCATTAGCAAGCCCAATATCAGAAGAATTAGAGCATGCTAGACTCCAGCACGAAGCCTTCCAACAAATGTTCGACTGTTCAGTCGAAGATCTGGTTAAGTTCGGAGTCTTCGGCCACCCAAGGGCCCTCAACAAAACTATGTCCACTCTGGACTATCGGATAGATCAGCTAGAATTTGTTCTGGAAAAGATAGACAAGGTAAAGGAAGAGGCCCTGGATGCGATGCATCAAATGGAGAAAATTGTTTTATCTATGACTCCAGGGTTGCTCACTCCTTCCCTTACCTTGAGATCAGCTGATGACACTATCCGGATTTTCAAGGAGGTAGCTTCTCAAGGGACAGGGCCAGAAGTCACGTTCGACATCGAATCCATCAACAACCTACTGGCCTGTAGAGACTTCATCGGGTCCCTAATCGAGGCGGGTAAAGACTATTCCAAGATCCCAGAAAAGCTCATAGACGAGCGGGAGACTTGCGAAGCAATCAGTGAACGGCACAAGTATCCATCACAGGATCAATTTGGGCCGATGATCAGCAAGTTCTTGGAATACCGCGCTCAGTTCCACATCTCATCTCCTGATCAGCATCAGAAACAGGCGACCCCTTTTAGGCCACAGGATGATGATGATGAATAGCTTCCTCTTCTTCTTCTTCTTCTTCTCCTCCTCTCTATTCTCCGACTTTCTTTTCGTAATATCTGAAGTAAGTTGGCACAAATGATGACATCATCCATGTTGCATCATGGGATGATGTCATCCATCCAAGTTGTCAAAGTCAACATGACTTTTGGATATTTTGTAAATATCTTGTAAATAAGTGGTTGGCTCCATTTTGCCTTCTCTCTCCCTCATCTTCTATAAATACAAGAATACTTGTTGTATTCAAAGGGGGTGAACATTTTTCAGATAGAAATAGAAGTGAGGAGAGAAAGACTTTGAGCTTTCTTGTAACAGAAAAGAACAGTAATACAATTATTCAGACTTTGTGCTCAATAGCTGTGTTATACATTAGATCTTTCTTACGTTAGATCTGTATGTGTTTGATCTGTTAGATTCATATCTACTTTTCCGTCATTTGTTTATCAGTATTGCTTTGTTTATTTATGCAAGTAGGTTTGGCTCTGTTTACTACCAAACTAAAAGCATAGATCTTCTGACCCTTCTGCTTTGGAATTCATTTCTTTTCTCCCTTCGGATCTGTTCTTTCTCTTCTCTCTCTTTCATTCCTTTCTTTTCGCAGCCTGGAACACTCTACTGGGATGAAATCCCAACCCCCGAAGGCAGAATCTGTGAGACTTGCATAGGTTCCTGCTAGTAGAAATAGCAATAAACCAGTTTCGCTTTGCTGTCTCAAAGAGGGGCTAAGCCCTGCAACACTGTTGGCTCGTCTATCCATAGATCTGTCCACGCGACAGATTTTCGGACCAACACACTATGAGTACGAGATCTCATCCTCTCACTCGAGGCCTGTTGTGCCCTGTACTCTCTATAGGATAGAAAGTCTATCCCAGCTACCATCAATTGGTCTTGGTAATATATGGCCTTGCCTAGGAATCCTACAACCTATATATGGGTAGAATTTGTGGTGGCCCCATAGGCCTCGACCCCTATACCTATCCTACGGGACCTTGTCCCACCCTTGCCTTTCAACCGGGACCCTGTCCTGGTAATTGTGGTGGTTCCATCATCCCCTACCCCTATGCCTATATATGGGCTTGTTAGGCCCAATTATTACCCGTGCTATGGCCAATCGACCCTACAACCCTGTCACCTATGCCTATAGGGAAGCCACCCGACCATCATCTTCATCTCCATCTCCATCTCCATCTCCACCCTAGGCCATCTGGGCCTGAAGACTAGCCACCTGTGCATGTAACTTGGCCACCTCCACCTCTGAGCTAGCAAGTTATGTTTGTACCATACCCAACTGGGTAATTAGAGTCACCACCTGCCCCTTTAGGGTGTCCTCTACACCGTGATGGTGGCTAGATCTAGCTACCCTCAGACTTGAGTGGTACTACTCATAAATGAACTACCCACCACTTTCTATATCTATCTTTGATCCCGGAATCATCAATCCACCGGTCCACTACCCGATCCTCCCGTCCTATGGGTCTTTGTTGGCTATGGTAGAGGTAACGGCCTCTCCATGTCGTCTCTCTTGTATTGTAAGAAGGGCAGAAGTATATCTTGTAGTAGCCCAAACTACCACCTAACTCTATCAACTAGGATCATCTCATGCTCCCGGCATGGCGACCCTATATCCATCTCAATAGTTGGAGCTTAGCTAGCTCATCACGCATATGCCTATATGATGGGAAGTCCACATATGGCCTCCAAATGATATCCACCCGGACAACCCCTCCAATAGTCACCGGAAATAGGCCACATCATGTGTGGGCCTATCTAATCTCTACTCTCCAATAATAGGCACCCATTGCCTATACCCCACTCATACAAATCCTGGCGGAAAGGCATCAACAGGGCATACCCACTAGACACATGCAAACAATGTTCTCATATGCCCAAAGTAGTGAAGTAGAAAGGTACAACACAGGCTGAACCTATGCAAAAGCCCATACACCCACACTCTCTGTATAGTTGCACTAGGAATGTTGGCACCTAGGTAAAGCAGGTCTGGTCTATTGTCATGTCATGTAATACCCCATCAATGATCCCGCAACTCCCCTACACCTCATCCACTCCCCTATTCTCCCACTTATCTCTCTCACCACTCCTATTTTACCTAATTTACCCTCCCATTTCCAAATTTTATTTTCCCCCACCCAAAATAAAAACAAAAACCCAATTTGACAAATCACCTAATCTATCTAACAAAATACAAACAAGAGTTAGATGCTTACCTCATCATGCTACCATCGTCATGGTGGCACATCTGGCCGCTACACCGGTGGCCCACCCGATCCCTCTCCGGCCTCTGCCATCACCAAATCGCTACCCGTGCCTCCAACTAATCAAATCACACACACCAATCCCGTGGACCTACCTCTCAACAACTAATCACCCACCGTTCAGCTCACCAACTCAACTCTCCATTCCGTCTAGACACTTTTCACCTTTTTCTCTCTCTCGTGTCATTTTCCCAATTCACAAGAAGATAAATGAATAACAAAAATGCAGATTTTTTGTTTTTATAATAAACCTGACCTAACCGATGTCGGTTTTACTTCACCGGCATAGGTCACATGCCCTACCTTACCATGATTTGTTACCCCATACCAGCATCAGTTACCCTTTATCGGCATCAGTCACCCTCTCCTACACATTACCCTCAATTCTACCCTAAGTACCCTACCCATCACTCTTTTTCCCTCACCCAATGTTCACCCGACCATTTACCTCACCCCCGACCTCACCCTCTGACCTCATCATTTATTGCCTAACATTTTCCTCCTTGGGGACTCGTTATTTTACCCATACCTCAACCCTACTCATTCCATGACCTAGATTCTTGGACTGGAAAATCACTAGTGACCTTTGACCCCATATGTTTGATATACCTTGCGACATTGTTACCTGTGTTAATTGACCTAATGACCTTACCTTGCCTCTTGTCGTGACCGTTTATCCTGACCCTACCTTTGGTGTACGAGAACACACCAAAATGTTCCTGTACCTAACCTACATTATGTTTCTGACCATATCCTATACCTTGATACCGAAATCACTTTAACCTTGTTTGGATAACCCTATCAACCTTAGACAATGTAGAGTTTACTCGCTCTTCAACATGGTGTTGTGCTACAATTTATACTTGTGTGTGTGTTCGATCTATTACGACCTTTGACCCTAACCTATTACATAGATTACCCGAGTATACCTTACTCCTTTTTCCGTGTTACCCACCTTCCTTTTCATCACATTTAATTTTTAACAAACCATTCATCGATTCAACCTTTCGCCTCATTAATTCTTGGTTTGAGAGGGATCACCTCCACCCACACATGGGACAACCACATCTTAATTTTGTCGGCGTCACTTACCAATAGAAGATACAAAAATAAAAAGGGTCAAAATGTAGACACCCAAATTAGGTCACACTCCCCTTTGGTCCCTCATCAAATAAACACTTTCATCACATTCACCTAGCCATGGCACCCTTCACCCCACTATAATATTAATTAAATTAATTCATTATCCTCACAATATTTATTATTTAAATATCCTAATTGGGATAATGCCCACATATCCACCTCACCTAGACACCTCATCAAGCCACCCCACCCTAAGACCTATTCTTAGTAAGTTACCATAACTAACTAAGTCTCACCCTAACCCTAAAAATAAATGCCTACATTCCCTCTAACCACATTCTTGCATGCTTAAAAAAAGCTTCCAGTCGAATCTATGGGTAGAAATGACACGAGATCCCAGAAAATCAAGGGGATCTACCCAATTTAGTAAACCTAGGAAATCCTTCCCTAACCAATGCCGGTTACCCTTAACCACCGCCTGATTAAGTTTGGAACCGCCGTCGATCACCTTTTAACCCCCAAAAAATCCTTATTTTAAAGGTTGGAAAAGGTTGGAAGATTCTCGAAGAGATATCACATATTTTGAGAACAAGTTTCCATGAGAACATGCATGCAAGGAAGGAGATCAAGCATTTTCTCTTACACAGACATCTAGCATTCATCCAACAACCACCTAGCACACTTTTATCCAATCGGGTAATAAGGAGAGCACATGTAGCCTATGCAACAACTCCCTAACGTTTGGTGATCCTCTGTAGCATTCAACCTCTTATCAACACCTTCATTCCTCACTCACAGATGTCCAAGAACAGATTCCAAGTAAGTAGAACATTTTACTTCTCTGGTTCATTCATTTAATCATTGTATTTTCATCCTTTGTTCTCCTAGCCACCCATTGACCTCCTTTAATAATCACCCCTCCATATCCCCATTAAAACCTCACCAAATCCCATCCAAATAACTTAATACCTCATTTCAACCAGCCTAGTCCTTTGTGTAATCATAAGGGAGATCTAAAGCTCATTTCGGGGACATTCCCAAAGTATTTCACAAGAATTAACACTTGTTCTCCCCAAGCGCCTTCGGTCACCCTTAACTAGCATCGATCTCTATATTTACCAAAATAACCTGAACAGTAACCTACCTACTTATTCCTGCATCACCCTTAATCACCTGTGACCTACCTAAGACCTCAGCCGGACTGCAAAGACCGTAACCAGATTACTTGACCTTCGATCTTATTTTAACCAGGCTGTTAGATTAGATCTTTCTTATTTTGTTTTAAATGAGATACCTAAATCATTTTAACTACAATAGGATTTACTTTATTACCAGCATTAAATTGTTTTAAACAGTGGACTAACAAATGATCGTCAGGAAGTATTACACTTCCCGAGATCTAGCACATGCTAGGCGATTCACTACACATATTGTTTAACTTTTAGTTAGTGGTCTTGTGTTTCATTTCAGGTAGTTCCTCCTAGCCAAAAGGAATCTCTCATGATGTTTGTGAATTCAGAAGTCATACGTGCACAATAGCCTATTAACCATCATTTCAACAGGTATTCCTCCTATGCCCATTACCCTATCTTTTTCATCATTTTCAAAGAAACGTCTAAGAATCAAGTGAAACAAATATATTTTTGGATGATTCATTGAGCCTCAACACCTTCTTGTATACTAATTCCTATCTAAGAAACTATTACTTCCCACACATGTGGGATTATTCAAAGATGTTTGAAGGATGACTTACAAAGCATATGCGTCCAACGTAATTAATCTATTATAAAGAAAATAAAAGGGTAAGAACCCGAGTTCCTAATAGTTTCATGGAGGTAGGAGCTTCTTGTATGCTTTAGAATCATTTTGGCATGATTGATAACAGGTTTGGAGGGTTATTAGGCACTCACAATAGTGGCATGGTGCAGATATAGGTGGATCACAATGTTACATGTGCTCATTGGGAGTGAGTATGGTAGCTTAGAGGTGTGACAGTGTGGTTTGGAGCCATATGAGTTTGTGAAAGCATGATATCAAGTGTATCATGTCATATCAAGTATGATTGGGTAATTTTTATAGGTTTTATGACTAGTTATTACATTCTTTCAGTTCACCCTAACTTCTACAGTGAGGAACATACATGTAAGCAAAGGTAATTCTTAATGGATGGAGATATTGAAGTATGGATTTGAAATTATGATCATTGGATATGTTATAGGTATGTGTAATAGTTCTTTGATAAAAATTTCAGGTTTCTAGGATATGAATTTTGTAAGATATGACAATTTATGTGAGACAAGGTCAAGAACAAGTCAAAATCAAGCTTGAATTTGAACTTCTAATGCTCGTTGTGAATTGTGTTCATTCAATGATAGATTTTGGCTTTCAAGGATGTTTCTATGGTGATTTTATAATTTTTTAAAAAATAATCAGGTCATTTTATCATCACGTTTTTATGAACGAATGTTAAGAAGATAAAGTGGTCTAAAACCCTAGTTAAACCCTAATTAGGAGCAGTTTATAGAAAGAGAGTTATAGTGACCCAATTTTTATTGATTCATAAAAATTATGATTTTATTTTGTATAGGACTCCCTTATATTTCTATAAATGTATGGTTGAGGTCATAGTGATGAGTGGGCCCCACTCAAACAAGTCAGTTTCTAAAGAAGAATATTTTTAGACAAGGTTGTCCAAAGTAGTTGCATGAAAAAATTATGGTCCATGATTAATGGGAGCTTATATTGATTTCCATGAAGGTTTCAGGACATTTTCATGTAGTTACATGGTCATTTGAGGTCCATATAAGTTGACTAGTCAAAGGGCAATTTTGGGGTCTCAAATAACATGGTTCAGTAAAATGGGAATAACTTGAGATAAATATGGAGTTTGAAGATGATTCAAGTTGTTTTGGAAATATGATTTAGAGATATTTACAGTGATATAATATTTTCCTCATGATGAGATCATTTTCGAGGATTCTAGGCCGTTCTTTGGACAAGAATATTTTTGGCAATGTAAGACAGGATGTGTTTTTGTGCAAGTTTGAAGTTGTTTAAAGCATGAGATGGATTGGATGATGATTGATATAACTGTAATGTTAATAGGGATGAATTTTTCATCAAATTAATCCATTTTATATCTTGAATGTATGTATAAATTTTTTTATTAGCTAACCTTTGGAAATAATTGTTTTGGTAGGTTGATCTGGTGAAGACAAAAGTAGTTGTGGTTTGAGCATGAGGTTGATTAAAGGATTATAACTTGATTAGAAGTGTTCTACAGGTTATGAAATTTCCATAAATTTTTTACATGGCATCATTTTCTCATGTTGGAGTGATTTGGTGGCAATATGAAGTTTCCAGGAGGTTGTTGAAGGGTGGAGGAAATAGATGTTTTGAGATTTGTAATGTGAAACAGGCCCAATTAAATGAAATAATTTGATTGTTTATCAAATTTATGACCATTTATGGATGTAAAATTATATTTTAATAATATGTAAGTGTTTTTGGTCAAAACTATGTATTGATTTAATGTAAGGGCTTTTTATCTTTGTGCCCATGAGGTTTTGAACCATTTTGGGCACATGTATTGAGTTTTTAGTTGGGCTGGCCTATTTGGGTGATATGTGACTTTTTAATTCAAATTTTAATTTTTTTACTTGATTTATGGATCAAACAAAATGAGGGAAAAATTGTCCCTAAGTTTGAAATGATAAGAAGCTCATAAAAGCATCTTTTTAGGTGCTTTTTGGAACTAGTGATGTGTGTGCAAGGTGAGAAACCGAGGTGAGAGGTTATTGCAAGTAAATGAGCATGATTTGAGGATGACAAGATGACATGTGTGCAAGGGTTTGATGATTTTTAAGTGATTGAAGATATTTTTGTGAAGTTTGATCATCTAGGGTTTGAGTGAAGAAGTGTGAGATGAATAAGAGGTATCCATTAGTTGTGGAAGAAAAAAATAGTATATATGATCATCATAAGGTGGTTGAGTTGGTTATTGATCATCTTGGGGGTTTTACCCTTCTTATGGAGTTGGTATTTCACAAAATTAGGGGTTGGTATTTATTGCAAGGTTAGTTCTCTACTAAACTAGGGGTTGGTGCCTCACTAAATTCTAAAATATATAAATATAATATATTTTTTTCACCGGTTTTTCTTCCCCTTTAAGGTTTACCTCCTATATCTTGTGTTCTTCGATGATTCTTTATTTCATGGTTGTTTGCATCTTTGATGGTTTATGGTGTGCACACATTAAGTATTGATTAAGTGGATATTGTGATTGAATGGTTATGAGATTTTGAATATTCAGATCTGAAATATAATTTGAAATATTGTAAGGATTGATTCACCCCCCTCTCAGTCCATTGTGCTTCTAATAATTGGTATCAAAGTGATTCCTTTTGTAGAAGTTTGATAGTTTGAAAGGAGATCCTTGAAGCAAAATATGGTAAGTTACATAATTACTAGAAAGGATCCATTGTTTGATGGAGTGAATTATACTCCTCCTACCACTCCTTCGAGTGCGAAGGTGAAAATTAGGATTATACTAATAATTCAAGAACCTTGAATGCCATCATAAGTGGTATTGGAGAATCGGAAATGGGAAAAGAATGCACTTCAAAAATGAAAAGGAAGCATAGGAAAAGATACAATTCTCTATGAAGGTGACTCAAAGGTAAAAAATTTAAAACTTCAAAATTTTAGAAACCAATTTGAAATCCTTAAAATGAATGATAATGAGTCAATTGTTTCATACCTTCTTAGAGTTGATGCAGTTGTTAATAGCATGATGGGATTAGGATATGAGGTAAAAGAAGAAGTTGTAGTGTTTCACTAGATTCTTGATAAATTAATGAAACAGATAGAGGGTGATAGGCCAAGGATGAATACCTATTTTTGATATTAGTTGAAGGTTGTGCACATGTTTTGATTTCCTGATCTAATGTTGATTATGAATACTCCCTTTTGGCTAGGAGGAACTACCTACAAACTGAAAATCAATACAACCAGATATAATTAAATAATACAATAAGTGGACTACCTAGTAGAAGCTAGATCTAGGAAGTGTGATGCTTCTTAAACAAGCTATCAATCCACTTTTTAAATAAAAATATTAATGTTATCCAAAATAAACATGAAATAAAAATCTTATTGGAATTGAAACGATTTAGGTATCTCATGAAAAACAAATAAGAAAGACCAAATAAAAGGTCATTGAGGTCAAAACAGGTTAGGTGATGGGCTAGTATTGGGTTAAGGTGTCAGTACAGGATCTGGATAAGGTTTGGTAAATATTAGGAGTGATTATGGGTTGTTAGGGAATGGGTATGAGTTCACTAGTCTGAGGTATGTTTCCAGACACAATAACTAGTGTTAGTTGTGTGACCGATGTCATTTTTTCATGATGATCTATGTCAGTTGGTTAACCGCATCGGTAGGGGAAGTTAATAAAAAGCTCTTAGAAATGGTCTTCAGAACTTCTATTATTGCAAAGAGGCTGAAAATGGTGGGGATGAGGTTGTGGAATGGTCTAAAAGGTTCAGAGATGATTAGGATATGGGGGAAGATAGGTTGAAGGTCCCGGTATGGTAGGGTGATAATTTGGTGGAAGGAAGGGAGGTGTTTGAATGTACAAAAGAATGAATTAATGAGATGAATAATAAATCTTAATAAAAGAAAACAAAGATAAATAAAGAGATATTAGGTACTCACTGAAGAATGGGTCTAGAGAGTGAAGGTGATGAGTACAGTGATGGTGGATATCTAGAAATAAGAGAAGTTACATTCATGTCATGGCATTTTGAACCTTCATAATTCTCTTTGTGAATTTGTGATCGTGAAGGAGATGATGGATTCCAATGGTTGTTGGCGGTGTTCCCGTGTGTTTTCCTTTTCTTGAGTGCTTCATAAAATCTGAGTGCTCTAAGTCTCTATTCATATGATATCTTAAATTGAATGACCAACCTCAGTAAAGGATTTTGGAAATGTATTTAACCTAACTAACAACGGTTAGGGGACCGATGTCGGTTGAGGTAAAACTTGGCGTCGATTAAGGTGCGAATATCTAGGTTGATCAAAAATAGCCTGATTGTTGCTATTTTTGGTGTGGTCTTTAATCTTCATCGAGTCTTGAGTGATAGATCATGGAAGAATGAGTAAAAGTCCTCTTAGGTTTATTAATAGGAGTTAAGTCTAGGTTTATACTAAGTCCTAGTTGGTTATGATAGGCTTAGACTTGGCCTTAGATCATTAATGGGGTTTGAGTGGGTCATGGAGTGAGGTGGCTAGGTGAGTTGGTTGGGTGAGGTGGTCAAGTGAGGATGTTAATTAAATTAATTAAAGTAATTAATTCAATTAATCATGTGCACTATGGGATATGAATAGGTAAGGTATGGTTAATTTAATTAACGAGTTTATAAGGGTAGTATGACCTAATTTTTGTGTCTACATTTTTCCCCTTTTTCCATGTAGCTTGTATTAATAAGTGATACTAATAAAAATAGGAAGTGATTACCCCATGTATGGGTGAGAGTGGGGTTACCCCAAGTGTTATTGGAGGTGATCCCCTCAAACTAGGAACTAATGAGGTGTTACATGGAATTGGTGAGTGCTTTGATAAATGTGTGTAGTGGGTGTAACTTAAGGTAGGTGGGGAAGGGCATGGGTATTTTGGGTAAAGGGTAATGGTAAAATCAGGTAATAGGTAATGGGCCAGGGTAAAATTGGGTAATGGGTAATGACAATCAAACACACACACACACACATACATATAGACTGCAACACGGTATCAGGTTGAAGAGCTTGCAAACTCTACATCATCCAAGGTCGATAGGTTTATCCAAACAAGGGTGAAGTGATTCAGATATCTAGGGTATAGGATATGGTCTAAAAATACAATGTAGGTTAGGTACATGAACGTTTAGGTATGATCTGGTACACCATGGGTTTGGTCAGGATAAATGGCACGACAATAGGCAAGGTATGGTTGTTAGGCTAAAATAACATAGGTAATAGAATCACAAGGTATAACAAGTACACAAGTTCAATGGTCACAAAAAGTAGGTTAGGTCTAGGTAAATAGGTCATGGCATGGGTAAGGCTAAGGTATAGGTAAAATAACAAATCCCTAAATGTAATTAAGGAATTGTATGGGTAGTTGAGGCTTGTGGGTAGGGTCTATGAAGTGTTGGTAATGCCAAATGTTATGGAACAATAATGAGGTTAGGTCGAGTTAGGAGGAGGAAACGGTATTGGCAATTGATCGATGTCAAGTTTAAGGTAACCGACAACAGTTTGTGTAATCGATGTCGATTTGGTGTGACCGATGTTGGTCATGGTGCACTAGGGTTATAAAGTTAAAATTACCATTTTTCACGAAATCATTTTTGTTATTGACTTTGAGAAAACAATGAGTGAGTGACTCGTGCATTTGTCGGGGATGAAAAAGATAAGGTATTAGACTAGGCCAAGGTAGAGGTGACTAAGTGTTGAGAGGAGGTAGACAAGTCCAATAGTGTAGTTGGAGATGTTTTATTTGTAGAAAGGTTCGAGGTAGATTTATGGTATGGATGATGTACTTGTGTTTTAATTTACATTATTATTTGTGTGTAGATGAAAACTAGGTGAATTAGGCATTTTGAATCAAGGTCATGTAGGCATGATGGAGTTTAGGTTAGTTAGGCATGATGGTGTCTAGGTCAGTTAGGTATGGTAGAGTTTAGGTCATGTAGGCATGGTGGATTTAGGTCGATTAGGCATGGTGGAGTACAAATCGGTTAGGCATGGTCGATTTAGGTCGATTAGTCATGGTTGAGTTAGGTCGATTAGGCATGCATTAGTTGTGTGTGGGTTGTATTTAATTACTAATTTATTAGCAGCATGGAAAAATGAATGATGATGAATATGTATGTTATGGTGATGTAAGAAATAGGTAGATATACATGTTTTTATATTTGTATTTTTGTTTAGTTTCCAAGTACTATATAATATGGAAACTAACTAAGGTAGAAATTGAATAGAAAAATGGGGGTGGAAATTTGTTACGGTAAAGAGTGGCAAGCTAATCTCTAAAGGTCCCATGCCCTCGAAGTGTTGCCTATATATCCCCAGTAAAAAGGGGTCTCAAGATGACATAGTTCTCCCATAAGCTAGGGAAAATTAAGATGAGGTAGTAGAATGGGTGGGTACATTTTAGGTATGATTGATGTTAGTGAAATGGGAATCCCTAAAATGTAGGTATCGATGGTCTAGTCCTATATAGGGTAATCAATAAGTAATGAAGAAGGTGAATGGTAAGAGGTGACAAAAAGATCCACCTAGTTGATAAGAACCATAACAATTCTACCATACTAAATATTGGCTTATGAACGTAAGACCCTAAAGGCATTGCATGATTGACTATTCTGAGGGTGAAGAAAGTCAAATGATCACAAAATGTCATTTTTAGCCAAGTCCTTTGAGAAGGTAAGAAATTAGGGTGAAAAGGGAAATGAGGTGAAGATGGTTTGTGTTTAGCATCACCCGACATAAGAAAGCATGCCTACTTGAAAGAGACCTAAGATTAAAATATGAAATTCCATGACAAAAAAGTTATCATTTTCTTATTTTTTGTTGTTTTGATAGACCGATCGATGTCGGAAGTCTATGTTGTTATTTTTGGAGCCTAATAGTTACGGGGATTGTAAGGGGGTTCATCCCCTTACGAGGTCTAGGGGCCATGTGTCTTGGTGAGGGTTAGGGCAAGTGCCCCAAAAGCCACATTTTATATGTATTTATGCATTGTGAAATCTAGACCGTTCATTATTAGGTCACAAATCTAACGAGTGGTTTTCTATGTTTCCCCAAAATGATAAAAACCCTAATATATTTAAAGGGTCATTATGTATGAGGCTCATTGTAAGTGTGGATGCACTATGAGAGAGTGTTTTGTTGGACTGAATAATAAGGATTGGCTATTTCTAGTGGACGTAGCCCATTTTTGGGTGAACCACGTTAAATTTGTGTCTTTGTTTTATTGCATTATTTTTTGTTTTACGTTTTCTACATTATTCATTGCATGTTTGTTTATCATACAAGTTGGTATAATCCTAACATATGTGGTATGAGTAGATTATCTCCTTAAGGTCTTCATGAAGCGATCGATGTGGGAAGATTCTGAATATTTGATTTTATTTTGCAAGAATAGTCTGTTTGGATGAGAGACTAAGTACAATAAGGCTAGCTTTGTATAGTTGTCCTTTAAGGGAGCAGCCTATTTATAATAACTAGAGAAGAGAGAATAGATGTCCTTTTTGAGGGGATCATCTTTTTGCTAGAAGTTTGACTCAAGGAGTTGAATCCCATTTTACTTTTGAAATTTCTTTGCTTTTGGACTTTTAAGTCATGGACAAGACTATAGAGAAAAATAGGCTCCTAGTTTGAAGGAAAAACCATAGCACACAAAGGCTAACTATGGAAGAGAGAATTTACATTATGAATGACCATGGGATTCCATCTTGAAAAAGATGAAAAGTATCCATGAGAATCATGCCATGAGTAGGGCCGTGGTACTCATATTGAAGATAGGGCTGAAAAAGTGACGGGTAATCACATGATCATGGTTTAGTCGTTGATCCTTAAGATAGGTAAAATGGAAGGTGAACAGTGCTCAAGGGACGAGCATTTAATAGAAAAGAGGTGATATAGGACTTAATTCAATATTAGAAGGGTCTAAGATGTAAGGCATTGAGGGGCTCAGGTTTAGGTTTACCTTCAAGTGAAGACAAACGATAAGCACCTAATCCATAGGTATGAGTAACGATATAAGGTCTAAGCCAATTAGGAGTGAATTTTCCCCATTTACTTTTCTCCTCTTTGGTTACATGTTGATTTTCCTTCAAGACGAGGTCGCTGACCTAAAAGGTTCATTCATGGACACACTTTTATACATGTAATTTGAAGGGATGCACATTTGATTTTATGTGTGGGAGGAAATAATGTTGATTCTGGCACCACCATCGATCATAACGCATCGAACATTAATATTATCGATATAGATAGAGATGAAAAGAGTGGGATCAGGGTCATCTAATTATAGAGGTACAATCTCCTCATCAAAAAAAAAGATGAGGGTGGCCCTTGATGAGTGGTAGTGGGGATAGAAGAAGGAGATGATTTGGTAAGAGAGGAAATGTGGTGAGGGGTGATAATAGAGGCTACTAGTGTGGGGTTTTAGGTAAAACCTCGATGGATTACGAAACCTCCATGAGGGCTTGTTGATGAGATTCAAAGGTTTGGATGAGATCGTACATAGACATTTTTAGAGGGGATTGGTGTAATTTTTTATCATTTTACGTTGGTTTACCCCATCGAAATAGGGTATGTGTGTCCTTGAATGGTGATTTTAGGTGTGGCTACGAGATGGTATGTTAAGCATAGGATTATCATATGGGCTGGTTGCTTTTGATTTTCCTTTGTCCTTTTGAGTGCGAGTGGAAACTTGGATCATGTTAATCTGTGGAAGAGAGGTGGATGGAGAAGGTATGTCATGAGTAGTATAACAACATGATGAACAAAATCCTAATGCAAGGTAAGAACCTTGTGAAATGAGTAGGCACACTAGCATTTAGACAGCGGTTTTCCCAAATCTCTAAACTGACCATTTGATCTTGAATGTTGGAGGTGGATAAAAAGGTTTTGGAGGTGGAGATGTGGGTGGTTGAATAGGTAGTGGATGAGGACATGTGGTGATTGGTGAAGGTGGAATAGAGTCCTCATCTAGAAGATCATCGTCGTCAAAATTTTCTTTAAGAGGGCATAGTTGGAGAAGAACAGTTTTTAGAGCCTTATAGTTCTCTACATCATGTCCTAGCACATGATGGTAGGCACAAATTTTAGTTTTTTCAAACCCCTTTGGTTTGGGTTTGAGTGGGTCATAAGGTCTAAGTGGCGGTAATGTGATGACCGAGGTCTCTAAGAGGTTGGCTAAAATGTTGGCATAAGACCCTTGAATGGATCATAGTGTGAAGTGAGTGTGGGTTTGGGTGAAGGTGCAGATGATTGTGGTGGAAGAGGTGTTATAGGAGGTGGAATAGGTTTGACCACCGGTTTGGTAGGTGGTATTGTCTTAGGTTTTGATGGTACCTACTTGGGTAAAGGTATGGTAGATGAACTAGCAATAGAAGGTGTCATGGGTTTAACTACCTTTTTGGAGGGTAGTGGGTTCTTGTCCTTGGATTGCACCTTCTTGGGTAAAGGTGAGGTAGGAGTACGTGATGTAGAAGGGAAAGCAGATGATGGTAGAGGATGGGTTAGCCATGGTGATAATGGAGGTGTGGTAAAGGTTGTTGGTAGAGGTCGGGTGGAAGGTATGGGTTGAAGTCGCATAGGTAGTGATGGGGTTATGGTAGCTGGTGGAGGTATAGGTGGTAAGAAAGTTGTGGGTGACGGTGAAGGTTATGCAAGTCAATTGGATGTAATAAAGGATCATGATGAAGAGGTGGGTTGTTGCACTTTTTTTTTTCTTTGGGTAGGAGGTTTCTTGACTAGGGTAGATGGGTGAGGTCCGAGGATAGACGAGAAGGGGTGAAGGTGATAGAGGCATGGTGGGTGAAACTGGAGTATATAGTCTTGAAAGTTGGGTATTTTTTCTAGGTGGAGGATTGGTTTTCATGCAATCTTGGGAGGATGTGGCTAATTCCAATTTGACGGGTGGATGGACAAGGCTTGATGTCGGCATGACACCCAGGGTAGTGATAGGTCTAGAGATGGGAGAAGATTTAGGTATAGGTAGGTTCTTAGGAATAGGAATGGGTTTGGTTGTGGTTAAAGGTTCGGATGTAGGAAAGGGTGATGAAGAAGAATCCATTTCAACATGCATGGTCATGGTTGATTTGGTCTCTTGAAATACCTTCAGATAGATCATGGAGGTATCAGTAAGTGACATCTGCATTTGGGTTGAAAAGGGTAACCGAAGGCATCCCCAAAGCATGGAATTATTAACGTAATCCAAGCAGTCATCTAGGCATGAAAACATCACTACTGTAAGAGAAGATGTATTTATTTTAATGTAAATCCATGTAAAATATGTCTTTGATACAGTGGAATTGGTTAGCCTCGGACTCTGTGGGTAAAAGAGCCAAGAGCAGATCAACGGGATCATAGAATGCTAATGGGGAATTGTCACCAACAAGAAGTGACACGTCTCAAGGATCTCCCATGGGTAGGAGAGATGGTAGGTGGGGTGGGGTAGATTCCTCTTTTTATGGAGTAGAAATTGATGGCGATTCTCCAGTGGGTATTTGAGTTAATACCATTGATTGTTGGGTAGGTTGCGAGGTAGATGGTAGAACAACAACAACATAAATTATGGTCTCCTCTGTGGGTGAAGAGGGAGATGAAGGGGAATCCTTTATGGGTGAAGGAGTAGATGAGGTAGGCTCCTCCATGGGTAGAGGATCTCATGCTAGAATCTCCTCAATAGACATGATAGGTGGAAATTGAGGAACGGCTAGTACAATATCGAAAACAACCTGAACTTCACAGACATTGTTATCATTGGTTGAAGGTTCACCATTTTGATTAGATGATGGTGCATGGTTAGGAAATGAATTCTTAAATATATGCAAGATTTTATTTTCCAATGCATTTGGGTTTTCCAATATGAGATCTCCACTATCGAACATTTTCCTGGACAATGTTCTTGAAGGTTATGCAATTACAATCGCTATGGCCTTTGATGCAATGATAATTACAATAGTCATGTTCATTATACCATGCAGGCATAGGATGAGTGGGATTGAAACCAAGTGGTTTTATAGGTGGAAGTGCAATGGCTCTGACCTTAAGAATCTTTTCTAAGAATGAAGAATAGGAATCTCCAATTTGTGTGTACTTTCGTTGTTCCCGTTAGAACTGAAAAGATTGAATGGGAGAAAGATTGGAGGAAGGTTTGGCTTGGTTAGATGGATGAGATGGACTAGATTTGAGAACTAACGCATTGGCATATCCTTTTCTTTTGAGTAATTGTTTTAGGGCTTTGATGATGAAGAGGCATCATTTGATATGAATGCAGTGTTTTTTTTTCGTAATTGAATTTTCTTCTCTTCAATGACACGAATTTCAAGTTTTCATGCCATGGTAAATGCTTCATCAAAGGTACGGAAGGTTTGTAATTGTAGAGTTGGTGAGATGTTCCTGACACAAGCTCTAGTGAGCAACTCTATAAGCTCAGCTTGAGGTAACTGGAATGTTAATTGGTCGATAAGGCTTCTCCAAAGAAGCAACTAAATCTATGATAGATTCATCGGCATCTTGTTGTGTCGAGTATAGGTCATTCATGGTGAATTTTTTGACAACATTGATTGAGAAATGGTCTAAGAATGATTGATTCACTTGGTTAAATGAGTAATGGAATGTCGTGGGAAACCACTATACCATTATAAGGTATGTCATGTCAAGGACATGGGGAATTTCCATAGAAGTAAAGAATCATCATGGACAATTAGATAGCACCCATGTTAGAACTAATGCAAGCATTTTTTGGGTCTTCTTTACTATTGAAATGATTAAACTTGGGCATTTCCCAATGTATAGGGTATGGGCGAATGGGGATAGATGGATGAATAGGCTCATTACATATTTCTTCATAAGTTAAGGAGTTGTGAGAGCCAGAAACTAATGCTTCTAATGTTTGCATATTTTCCATCATCATCTTAATGAGGTCATTGGTGGGTTATAAGGAATGGTGCCCCCTGTAATAAAAAGAGGTTGATGATGGATGTATGATGTGGATAGAATCCTAGTATATGGGGGTGCCAAGTATGATAACTGTGAAGGGGGGATAGATGCGGGTGGAAGATATCCTGAATAAGTGATAGACAAGATTGGGGGTTGTTGGTGATGCATGTAAACAAGTGGGGTAGTCGTAATGACTCTTGTGGTAATTAGGGGTAGAGACTGCGGGATGGAAAGGATAAGGTTTTGGAATGGGGTGTGGGTTTCGACACCATGGGTGGTTGCGATGCAATGAGTATATATGAGGTGACAAGTACAGATGAGGCTATGCCAAGGGTGGCTAGTGAAGGGATGGTCGATACCATGGGTGTGATAGATGTCGTAGGTGCAGCAGTTATAGTGGATGTGGGGTCCAGTTGAGATACCATAGGTGGTAAGGTGGATGAAGGTAATGTCAAGCTAGTGGTAGCTGATGTGGAAGTGGGGGTGAGGGTAGGAGGGATAGACACATGCATGTCATATTCTAATTGTCCCAATGAGTCTCAATTTGGATGTGTGGGTGAGATAGTATTATAGGAAAATGTTATTTTCGTCAAGGAGTCTTGCGAACTCCTCGTCGCTAGTACTAATGGTGATGGGTTGAGTTGGATCCATGGGCAACAAGATAAAAGGTAGTGATGGGCTAGGTGGAAGTGGCTGAAGGATAGCATGAAACACAAGGGTGTTGGCTTGGCTACGAGTCAAAACCATGTGAATTAGCATAGACCTAGTAAACTATACTCTATAAATGACACAAAAACAACAAAAATGGAAAAGAATAGATTCGGGAGATGAAATGAATCAGTGTTTTAATTAAAAATCGAAAAAGGAACTCGATTATAGCTAGGTTAACCGATTACGGTTACAAGGTGATCTGATGATGGTCGGAAAGCGATATCGATTACTATGGGAAATCAACAGTTTGGAAAATGAGGTAAAAAAGGATAAAAATGAAATAAAGAAGTTATATTTGACTGTGATTTTAAAATTTTGGAGGTATGATGATGTCCTAAAAACTTAAAAAAGGAATAGAAGATGCAATGAATGCTATTTTTGGAAGAATGGCCAAAAATAGGTAGAAACTCACAATGGTTAGATAAACTAATGATGGTCAAATGTAAAGCGATGATGACGATCACCTGGACCGATGCGGTCACTATGAAATTTTAGAAAGTGAAGAAAAATTGTTTTTTTGTGAATTAAGTCAGATGAAACATCAACCTAGAAAACTGAGTATGATAATAATGGATCCTGACACACTTAGAAATAGTTGGAGTAAACCAATTATGATATCTAAGTGTGAAAGGAAGAATAAAATTAAGAACATAAACTCACAACTCAAGAAAAACCTAAGAAAAACACGCAATCCTATAAGTGAATTTTATGTTTTAGCTTATGCTATTTTAGACTGAATTTGTGAATCAGAACAAAGTTTTTGGTTGGGAAGGTGTCCTATGAAGAGGAAAATTCTAAGGGTGGTTTCAGTTATGTTTTGGTGGGGCGATTCTTTCTCTAATATAATGATTGGATAGAGAAACCAGCTAGGAACCAATCATCAATCCTTTGATCGTGTGATCATTGATAGCTTCTTCCAAGTAAATTCTTATTTAAGAAGATGTTTGAATTTATATTTGTGTAATTTGGAAAAGAGAGAGAGAAGATAAAGTGTTGGCCCCTTAAATATTGGCTAAGTAAAAAATGGTGCATAGGCGCGCAAGGCCTAGTTGAAGAAAAGCGCGCAAGGATAAGGCTCACGAGGGTAGTGCTTTAAGAAAACCCATGGCATGTGTGCAGACAAAACCAAGGGTTCGGGACTTAGAAATATTGGGATTTTGGTAGAACACATGAAAAGTATGACCTGAATGTGTATGCGGAGTGGATAAGGTGTCAACCTGGTGACAAGGTGGCCCAAGAAGGAGCATGCCTACGGTAGAAGCTTCTAGAAGATCATCATGGTAAAAAGTGGAAATCTTAGGCTTGGAGAAGCATGCTTGCATGGAGGACCACATTCAAACACTTGGCATCAGATTTGAGGCCACTGGAGGATGAGTTGGTAGTCCAAAAATCCTATATATATAAGCACCGTAGAAGGAAAGATATATAGATAGAGGGTGGAGCTCTGCAGAAATATCACAAGAACTCTATTAGTTTGGGTAATTGGGTTTAGGGAAGGATGCATCAATGGTATGGGGTTATAGATTTATTTTGAGAGCCTAGTCATATGAGTCCGGTTATAATGCATGATCTGCGGTTTGTTTCTCTGTAACATTTTGTAATGGCACCATGAATGTAATGAGGTTACCAGCTTACAATGAATATGAACAGTGATGATTCTAATGCATACATATTTCTCATAGCTCTTTCTCATTTATGTTTATGATGAAGTATGAGTGCTTATACAACTTCTTTCTCTTTTTGTATAATTTATTCAATTTGTTAAGCATTTTTCTATCCTGGAATGACCGAAAGGACCTAGAAGTCATCTTGAGCTCTATGGTGCTGTATGTTTTACTTCCTTCCAGTTCTCTTAAACCTAGATCATAAATGATGTTTCCCACTAAACTCAGATAAAAGAGAGACTCGACACCCACGCGTGCCTCATGTGAGAACCCATCTCCCGCTGGGTGATAGGACGGTGCGCATGGGGTTCCTTTCTTTTGTGATAAGGGTAAAAATGACTACATCTTGGTTCCATTTCCGAGACCTCTTTTCGAAGTTGTAGTGGGAAATGGCATACATCATGATCTGGGTAATGAGTAATGACAGAACATTTAACTCTAGAAAGTTTTGAATCATGGTTCAAGAGCATGGAGGATGAATTTTCTCAGAGATTTAGCACTGGACTTGAGTTTGATGCACGTAGATGGGTAGAAGAGAACCTCTACCATGATTTATATGAAACATTTTTTGTTGTTTCCTAGTAGAGTTGTATGAATGGCTCTCAAGCATATGCATCTAGATCAATTTGGTATTCTAGATCATGCATGTGGACCCAAGAAGATTACCAGAGGCTACATGATGCATATCTGACATGGAATCGTGTTGTGGATCATTGGTGGGAAGGTGTGTTGGCTAGCTACACTCTAGAGTATGCTATTTCCACATATTCTTTCTCGAAGTTGCTAAGTTTGAATTTATGTGGGAGCCTAGAGGATCATTTCTACGTGTTATCCCTCTGGTAATGAAGATCTTGGTTGTTACTTTGGGTTTAGAGGCATTTCCAATGGCCGGCTAAACCATTCTGAGCACTGGGTGAGGGAGCTAGGGTGGAGGAAGGGAGGAGAGATGGCTCAAGTATAGTGAAGCATGTGAAAGGGAGATTACTAGATGACATGAGGCTACAAGTGTGATGGATCTATGGAGGCAGACATTGTGGGAAGGAGTTGAGGTTCACATAGAGGACATGGAACCTGAGCAGTCTATGCTACCCCATCTTGGAAAGCACGTAAGAGAGACCCCTTCGGTTTTGATGATATTTTGTCATGTGGAGAAAGAAGATTCATTGGCACGTATCTAAACCCACCCAATGACCAAACCCTGGCACTTGGTTTTCCAGAGCAAGGAAGGAGTATCATTGACCCAGTTGGAATCAGTGGAAGTGATAGATCTATGCCTAGGAGGTATAATTTTTTAGTTCCCACTTCTATGGCTACACATATCCCAAGATTTGGAGGAGTCTTTAGACAAGGAGCAAGTATACAAGCCTTTGGTCTCGCGTCTGAAAGTGGCATGGGGTACAATTGATGTAGTGGGGCATTATCACTGCACCGTCGATGTATAGTTCGGTGGAACCTTGGGGGTACATGGCACAACTACTATAGGACCTGGTGGTTCGGTGGATCCAGTGGATCGGGAGGGACAAGACCTAGTGGATATGGTGGCTTAGGAGGCATAGGACACAGCGGACCTGGTGGATTTGGTGGTAGAAGAAACACCTGGGGGAAACCAAGGCTCTAGCTCAGGAGGACAAGGACCCTAACCACCCCCTCAAGTCTTATTTGAGATGTCGTTACACTTTCCAGATTATAGAGGTATTGAGGATGTTGCAGAGCATGTTCACAAGTGTGAGTTGCTATGGCGTGCAAAGGGGATCACAACCTCATAGTGCAGAAGGCTAGTCAATTTGTAACAACATTGTAGGGACGCACGCATAGCTGGTATAGGAAATATGACCCTCATCAAATGGTGGTGGATTATATTGCTTTAAAGAATGCCTTCTTGGTAGAATTCCACATCCTTGAGTTTGAATAGAAGAGCATCAGCACCCTGAAGGAGATTCAACAAGGAATGGCAAAGAGTGTGTGGGAGTATGATGCACATTTTAAAACTCTCTTATCTAAGTTATCTTATGATATTCACCCTTCACATTATGCTTAGTGGTTTGTTGTAGGATTGATCACACCTTTTGGAAGTGCCTTATCTCATAAAATTTTCACATACCCGCGTGAGATGTTGGAAGTCGCTTTCGTGCCGAGGTCATTGGTAGTGTTCATACCGGAGTTAGCCCATTCACGGAGGCTCAAGCATCGCTATGTTTAAGTAGCTGGAGAAATTATCTACAAACTCGCCCATGAGACTCGCGATTGTTTATGGTGTATGGATTGTGAAGTAGAGGGGCATGTCAAGGGTAGTTATCCTCAGGAGGGCAGTACGCATGTGACAGTAGACTGTGAAATTTTTCATGGGGACCATGATGTAAGTAGGTGCCCCTTGTTACAATGCACAATCCAGGAAGAATGTGTCTTGCTACTATAATATTTACACCTCTACAACTCATGATACTAAGTATTGTAGGCTCATTGATCAGATCTATGAGGCCATTGATCATGGGGTGCGCTAAATCAGCATTGCCAGTAGTTCTAAAGGGGATGATCGCCTCTATGAGGAGCACGCAGATGGTGGCACACATGAAAGGGGATTTCACCAAGTATTTTGTGGTCATGGTAACTATGGGGGAGGAAGGAGTGAGTTCCCGTGTGGAACCTATTTTAATTGTGGGTCTACAGAACATTATAAACGAGAGTGCCCAGATCTACTATAGTTCTCATGGTGTGGAAAGAAGAAAAATTATGAGGGATGCTCAAAGTTTTTTGAGCACATGAATCAGCAACAACAGAAAGACAAGGGTGCTGCAATGATAAGCATTAAGAATACATACACATAATTTATGTCACGAGTAACACGTGATGTAAGATTGGAACCTGTTTTAGTAACAACAAGAGTAGAGGCCATGCACACAAAATAAATACCAAGGCAGAGGACCCTGGTTTCAAGAGAGGAAGTAGTTCATGGGAAGTACCAGAACCCATGCATCAAAAGGAAGTATATCAGGATACCATGGATGTCATTCAGAGTTTACAAGGATAAATCCAATGTCTAAAGGAGTAGTCCATGAGGGAGGAGAAAAGGAGGAAGGTTGAGGCACCAAAGGATGACCTAGATGAGGTCAAGGAAGTATGTAAAATGCTAAGGCAAGAGAATGTTATTCCCTTGCTAGGAGCATGGTTAAGGGAGAAGGTACCACACACCAGGGAAGAGTGTGAGAGATAGATCCTGCATGTAAACCTTCCCCCTCATAGCCTTGACTATGACAAAGAGATCACATTAGATGTAGTCGTAGATGGATGGCTCCTTAGTAATATCCTCATTGACATAGGCATGGAGGTCAATGTTCTCACATTGGATGCTTGGCATCAGATGGGAAGACTGCATTATAGCCATCTTCAAATGTGTTATATATGGCAAAAAAACAAAGGAAATGCCCATTGGTGTCTTAAAGGATGCAATTATCACTATCCAGGGTGCTAAGTTTCTCGGGACTTCAAGTATCAAGCGCTCACCGAGGCGCAGACAATTTCCCAACACTACTTGGGCACCCATGGTGTTACAAGAAAAATGCAACCTTTGGTTCAACAAGGGTACATCAGCATTGAAAATATGGAGGAACGGGTTATTATACACTTCTCGATGGGAATTCAACACCCTATACTGAATCTTTGGGGGAAGAGGTCTTAGATAGGATATATGTGTGCTCAATCAGGGATCTAGAGATAATCCATCCTACCAACGGAGTTATCCAGTTTGAGGATGCTCAGTCAATAAGTGACACCACCAACCTAGCATGTGATAATTAGGTGCATGGGACTTATGAATTGATTGGATAGCAGTTGAGAGGATCGGTAACAAAAGTAACAAAGCTGCGCATATAGTCCATTGCACAGAGGAAAAAAACTACCTAATTATTCAGGAGGGGCCTTCCCTAAGATCTTTTTACAGGAGATGGAAGCTCAGTGGAAGGAGGAGAAGGAACGAAGAGGGATGTTAAGTTATGTCCTACTCAGCACAGTGGCACGATGGTGGGCTACACATCAGGAGAGCCTTTTGGAATGGCGTGAGGTGAGAATTTCTCTCTCTATCGGTTTTCTAGAAGCAACGTACCCACCACCATCAAGGACTACCATGGTAAGGAACCCACCTCTTTCCACATCCAAGCTTGTGAGAAGGTCTGGAGAGAAGGCGTGGAATATTTTCCACCATCCCTTTGGGTGCACAAGTTGTATTCTACACTGCAGGGTTGTACGCGCGCATGGTACATACATTCTGAGACATGCCGCCAAACAAGGAATTGGCAAGAGCTAACAATTGACCTCATTCAAACATTTGAATATCAAAGTACCAAGCCATCAGTTGATAAGGCATTGTAGGTTATTAAGTGCCTTACCATGGGGGATAGTGCCATGGAAGAAGATAGATCATGGAACTACTTGCTTGGACCAATTTTGGAGGTGCGCTTTGAAGAATAAGTAGAAGAAGTAGAAGAGATCCATCTTGAGCACGTGTTCTTGGAAAAGGAGAAAGGGAAATTAGTATATGTTATTGATGGGGAGGAAGTAGAGAGCTTGGATGTTAACCATTTTGTGGGGACATGTAAGGTAGTGGATAGTGCTGATGCTCGTGTGTGCACCTACCATGAGCCTTTAAAGACAAATAAGGTTAACATCGGCTTAGAAGAGGAACCTAACAAAGCTATCATTAGAGATTATTGGTCAGAGAAGGAAATCTCCAAGATCATTGATCTTTTGCATGAATTTGAGGATTTATTCCTGCATGGGTACCATGAGCTCAAAGGAATCCACCATTCCTTGGGGAAATGAGGATAAAGTTGAAGGATGGTGCACGCCCGGTCAGGAAGAGACCCTACCGGATGAATCCAAATTTACACGTAAAGGTAAAGGAAGAGATAGACAAAATGATAGCTTCTGGAATCATTGAAGTGTGGAAGAATCAGAATGGATAAGTCCGATGGTAATAAGCATCAATAAGGATGGGTAGATTAGGATATGCATGGATTATAGGAGAGCTGAACACAGCTTGTGTCATCGATCCTTTTCCAACCCCGTCACCTGAATAAATCTTAGAGGGATTCACTAGGCGTGAAATCTATTCCTTTATGGATGGATTATCGGGGTACCACTAAGTCCAGATTGCAAAGGAGGACCAAGAGAAGACAAATTTCACCATTGAATGGGGACATTTTGCATACATGGTCATGCCCTTTGGGTTGAAGAATGCGCCTATTATTTTCTCGCGCATAGTGGTTCAAGAATTCCTGGACTTCATCCACAAATTTCTTCAAGTTTCTCTGTATGATTGGATAGTGTATGGGCTAGTGAAAGACCACTATGATAATTTGAGGCTGATGTTTGAGAGGTTTCGATAGTTAAGGATATCCCTCAACATTAAAAAGTGTGTCTTTGCTACACCCTTTGGGACGTTATTGGGGTATATCATATGTAAGGAGGGCTTTCTAGTAGATCCTGCCAAAGTTGTAGTTATTGTGGGATTGGGGGAGCCTACTAGCCAGAGCATAGTGTGTGGATTTCTTGGGCATACGGGTTATTATAGGAAATTCATCAAGGGGTATGCCAAGATAGCCACGCCTCTAGAAGAATTACTCAGACATAAAAGTTCCTTCCATTGGGGAGAGGCAAGTAGAAGGTGTTTGACACATTAAAGGATAGGCTTGTCACCACACCTATATTACGTTTTCCCTCTTAGGACAATCCCTTCCACGTTCATGTAGATGCCTCAAGAACCACCATTGGAGCAGTTCTTATACAACCGGGTAAAGGAATTGTTGATCATCCTCTATGTTTTATAAGCAGGAAGTTGACACCAGTAGAGCAAAATTACACCATGACTAAGTGCGAAGCATTGTCAATGATCTACGCACTTTTAAGTTCAGACAATATCTATTGGCAACACCCTTTGTGTTTTACACCGACCACATGGTGTTAAAGTACTTGGTAAACAAGCCCATTCTATAAGGGCACATATGTCGATGGGTGCTATTATTTCAAGACTTTGAGTTTATGGTAGTTGTGAAGCCTAGAAAGAGTAATTATGGACCTGATCATCTATCAAGAATTGATTCAGGGGAGGATGCACAGAGTATTGAAGAGGCTATACCAGATGTGTAACTGTTTAGGTTACAACACGTGCCATTAGATTTGAAGGATATTGTAGTATTCCTAAAGGAAGGTGTCGCATTGGAATGGATGAAGGCATTAGAAAGAAAGCAACTAGCCATACACACCACACCCTACATGTTAATCAATGGGGACTTATACAAGTTAGGGTGTAATGAAGTTTTACGCAACTTTGTACTAGAGCATGAGCACCTCACCATCATAGAGGAAGCACACGGAGGAAGTGTAGGTGGACATTATGCAGGTGACGCCACCGTGCGTAAAATTTTAATGGCAAGATTGTGGTGGGAAACTCTGTATAAGGATTACAAAGACTATTGTAAGGCGTATGACCATTGTCATCGCATTGGAAAACTAAGAAGGAGAGATGAAATGCCTTTGCATCCTATCCCTAGCATTGAACCTTTTGAGAAATGGGAAATAGATGTCATAGGCCCTATTATACCAGCAATGCATAGGATTGGATCATGCTATGTAATCACTTGCACGGACTATTTGACAAGGTGGGCAAAGGCAGCCCCAACTAAGGACTGCACAACAACCACAACAACAAGATTTTTGTGGGAGAAAATTATCACAAGGTATGGATGTCCTTTAAGTTTAACTAGTGATAGGGGTACGCATTTCTTGAATGAGACCATGAGGATCCTGTTAGTAGAGTTCATGGTAGCTCATCACAAGACTACCCCTTATCACCCACAAGCAAATGGAACCACAGAAGCATTTAACAAAATACTGAGTCATACCCTAACCAAAATTTGTGATGTCGGAAGACAAGATTGGGATGACAAGGTATCAATTGTATTATGGGCTTACAAGAAAACTTATAAAAGGCTCAACAAACCCACTCCATTTCAATTGGTTTTTGGTGCAGAATCTGTTCTACCGGTTAAATTCATGTTACCTTCTCTCGTGAATAGCACGCATAGGAGGGTTTTACGATGGGAAAGCACTTTGGAAGAAAGGATTGATAAAATAATGAAGTGGATGAAAGACGATCACTCGCTAGGTGGAGCCAAATAGTAGAAAAAGCAAAGCAAAAAGCATGGCATAATTGCCACATCAGAAACAAGAAGTTTGAGGTTGGGTAGATGGTCTTGCTATATGATTCTAAGTTTCTGCGCCATCTTGGGAAGTTGAAGGTCCATTGGTTAGGTCCCTATAAAATCTCATACATCCTTGATTCGGGCGTGTGCCAGTTACAAGCACTAGATGGAATGAAATTGCCTGGACACTTCAATGGGAGTAGGTTGAAGCCCTACTATAAATAAGTCTTCTTAGTGTTTGTAAATAAGGTAGTTTTACTAGTTAGTTTAGAATTTCCTTTATGCATTTCTTTTCTTGTGTTTTCCTTTTCGTGTTGTTGTTTTGTTTTGCACCTTGGGTGTCGGTAACCCTTATTACTCTTTGAGGATTTTTGAGTGTGTAGAGGACCGCACATCGTTTTAGTGTGGGGTGGAGTGATGTGAAGGAGAGCATGAGTAAAGTGCCAAGGAAGTTTGTGTTGAAAATCCCGATTGAATGGCCCTATTGAAAGAGGTGCATGGAAAGAAAAGATGGAAAAGGATGGTTGGTGTCAAGATAAGGCTACTTTCAGATCCCATGTACAAAGGAAGAAAAATCACATAAGCAACATGAGGTAGGCGAGAGAAAAAATCATGACAGAAGAAGTGCCTTTGTGCCAATGACATGCATGCAAGAGATTCCTGTCTAGCAGATTGGATTGGTGCGTGCGGAAGGTTGGAAGATTATCTGCGTACAAGGCCGGGCATGTGCGTTAAAGTGCTATAGTCGAATTTATTTTAAAAAGCCACATTAAATGTGAAAAGTATGGTGGTAGGTGAAGTAACATTTAATGTTTAAAAATGGAAAAACTATAAATAGAGGGTCAAGGCATTTCATTATTCACTTTATGTACAAGGAGAAAGAAGCACTTTTTACATTTTCGCAAACTAGGGCTTCCAAAAACTGATCCGTGTGAAGAAAAATTTGAAGAGATTGAGCATAAGTGACTAGTTTGGATCTGTGAACCGAAGGAAGGGATTTCACGGGTGTAAAAGAGTTGTGAGAAGGCATCGTCTTGTGAAGGGATTATCCTAGCTAGGGTTTGAAGAACTAGGGCACGGGTTTAAGGAATTTTCTTCACAAATTTAAGATCTAAGGTGGGAAAGAGTGGAAGAACAGAGTTACAAGAAGTGATTAAAGTAAGAAGAAAACCTAGACAATGGCACCCAAGAAACCAATTAGCACACCCAAGAAGGGAAAGGGCAAGGGCAAGGGAAAACAACAAGAAACCGACACACATACAAATGAAGAGTGGTATGCAGAAATGCAGTACCCAGATGGAGTATTGCTAGGGAAGGAGTGGGAGTCCCATCTAAGGAACATGTCTGTAAATGACTATAATCATCGTATGAGCACAATCAAGAAGGAGATGGTGCTGGAGTTAGTGTGCCCAATGAATAAAAGGACACCAGAGGGTTTTCCCATTTATAATGATGACGTGAAGGTCAAGTTGGAAAAGGTAGGGTTATTGCAACTCTTTGAGTTGCCTTACTTCGGGAAGCCTGAGTGCCTCTATCAATGGCTGATGTCACGCGTGCATGAGGACTACTTCCATTTCGCAGGGCGCAAGATGTGCATTACCCCTCAGCTCATCTCACATTTCATAGGCCTCATATGTGAAGGAGATGGTTTGGAAGATGACCTAGGTGATAAAGAGGAAATTAAGGAGACTATCACTTGCCTATGCATACAAAAATGGGTCAAGGTATTATGATATCAAAGACATCGAGGACCCGGTAATGAAAATGGCCATGTATCTAGTGACTAAGTTAAATGGCAGGAGAGATGGACCCAGGTCAATAAGCCATGGTTACATGTTTGCAAGAAGATCACAGAAGGCACCATCTACAACTTGTCTACGTTCATCGTAGATGATATTGTAAGCTGCATGAAGGAAGGAGACAAGATCCTATCAGTAATGTCCTACTGACAATTATTTTTTCAGAGATTAGAGTACCTGATGCATTAGACAAGTTCGTATGGGAGTACCCAGTGAGGACCCTTCACCCATAAAAAGATTTGAAAAATACGCATGTGACTCCATGACAACTGTGCACAAGCGCGCACTGGAGAAATGGTATATGTGCCTGAGGAACGTGTTCGGGGTAGAATGGAGAATTCCCAAACAACTGCTAGTGGCCACCAAAGGAGAAGTTGAATTTGTTGTGTACCAACATTTCTGCCTGGGTAGGTTCAAACTAATGGATGAGACATGGAGCCCATGGTGCAAGCTCCCCTTTGCCTTCACAGCTCAATACTTCCAAGTGGGAGTAAACATGTTCAAAGAGTCCAAGAAGTTGAAACTGGACCTTAGTAATTTGGACTAGGAGCATAGGGAAATGCGTAAAGGGTTGGTCTACCCCGGAAAGTGCACGTATGTGGAGAGGTATGTGTCGCATGAAGTACAAATGAAAAATCCCATGACCTTGCCCATTACAAGAGGATCTGCGACACACGTGTACCTCCGCATAAGACCCAAATCGAGAGAAGGGCACATATCTAGAGAACGAGGTGTCTATGCCTGGGGATCCAACTAGCAGGAAGAGACCCGCACCCAAGTAGGTGGAAAAGGAGCCAGAGAATAAAATACCAAGTGTTGTGGAAACACAGGTAATAGGATCCCCTAGGACAAGCGCTAGGACAAGCATGTATTTATGTAAGAAGAGGCCCTTAGTCAAGGAAAAGACTCTAGAGCTAGAAAATCCATCAAATAAGGAGTCCTGGGAGAAGAAGAAACAGAGTCACCTACACCGGAATCCCCGGTTAGGAAGAAGCAGAGGCTAGAGGAGGAGACCGCCTCGAAAGAAATTGGAAGTTTGGACAAGTGCATAGGTGAAGAATAAGATATCGAAAAAGATGTTAGTGGGGAATACGAGCTTGGAAAAGAACAAGGGCTAGCTGTTTTCAACATACATGATTCAGATGAAGAAGGTGGAGAAGAGGAGTAGGGGTTCCTCTTCATGTGGCACAAGGATAGCCAGGAAGGGAGAGGTGCCTAGGACATGAGAAGTGAGGAGATGGCACACATACGCAGAAGGCTCCAAGCCTTATGGTGGAATAGGAAACCAAGGTGCCAGGGAGAGAAGAAACAAAGGCCATCGAGACCTTGGAGGAGGAGAAGTTGGAACGATGCGTTGAGCCGGTGTTGGACGAAGAGAAGGAGGAGAGCATGGAAAAGGACCATGGCAGAATTAGAGGTCCCATTTTAACTGTAAGTATTTGCTAAGGGCACACTCATGGGAAGAAGGTGCACAGGGGACGAGAGGCCAGGGATGGGTTACATTGATGACCCCAACAAAGTGTTTCATGGGAGGTTCCAAATCATGATTCCAGTAGAAGAGCTCGTGGAAATGTCATATTTTGAAAAGGAGGCTACATACCCATAGATGAGGAAGATGCTCTCATGGGAAATTGAGTCCCATCTTGATGAGCCAGAATTTGAGGTAAGCCACGGGGAAATAATAACATTGCCAAGGCCAACAGAAGACAATCTAGTGGTGAATGCTTAGTAGCTCTTAGATGAACAGCTATGCAACGTGCTTGAACAAGGTCTCCATTGAAATTGAGGCTAGACTCTTGGGTAGAATGATAGAATCAAAGATCTAGAGGAGGACCTGAAGAAGAAAGAGGAAGAACTAGCTGCAAGGGCCAAGGAGCTTAGTCAAGAGAAACTAATCAGCCCACATTGCAGCGTGAGCTAAAAGATGAGAAGGCCAAGGTGTGGGCGGTGTACAAAAAGGTGGAGGCCTAGTAATAATGCTATAAAGATTGAAGCATTCGGACCTTGAACCTCCTATGCGAAGTATGGATCTACCTTAGGATGCCTAGAGGATTTAACAAGGGTCCTCACCATAGAGAGGCAATCGTTAGCCTTGCAATTTGGAAGAAGTGGCCATGCGCTTAGAGAAAGAAGATAAATTGAAGGTCATGGCATTCATAGCAGATTACAACAAGGTTCTTACTGCTATAAAAGTTGCTTCCCAAACTACTAAGGCTGCATATGACAATTGCGTCGGACAGAGAAAAAGTGGCAGGCATCTTGGTCGCCACTCATGAAGTAGAACTCAAGGAGTTCTAGGAGAAGAATAAGGGAAATAGGGTAGAAAGGGACAAAATCCTTGCAAGGTCAAAAGAAAATCTAAAGCCATTGAATCCTTAAGGGGTTCAATTAAAAACCGGTTGAAGGAACTATACCCACATATTACACAAAGAATGGATGCACTGGATGTAGGTAAAGAGTTAGAGAAAATTTATAACACCATAAACACACAAGGAAATGGGCTAATATTTGTGGAGGTGAGCACCTTGGTTGGTGACCTCTGTCAGAGAGCATGGAATGAAGTCGATGCCTGGAACAAGTTGGAGGCCAACTTGCAAAAGGATTTTCCTAGCCTACTGCAGTGATTCCATCACTTCCCATTCTTTCTTCTTTCTATATTATTTCATCCTCTTACTCTTTTCCCACAATGTAATTCTATTGCATTCTTTCTTTTCAATAGAGAAGTGTTCTCGTAGATGGAGAACAGGCCTAGTGTGGGGTAATGTTGGGCCCCTTAAATATTGGCTAAGTACAAAAGGGTGCATACACGTGCAAGGCCTAGTTGAAGAAAATCAAGCAAGGATAAGGCATGCAGGGTAGGGCTTTAAGGAAACCCGTGGTGTGCACGCGGACAGAACCAAGGGTTTGGGACTTAGCCATATTGGGTGTTTTGGCAGAACACGAGAAAAGTATGACCTGATCGCGCATGTGGAGTGGATAAGGTGTCGGCATGGCGATAGGTGGCCCGGGAAGGAGCATGCCTGCAATAGAAGCTTCTAGAAGCTCATCATGGTAAAAAGTGGAAAGCTTAGGCCTGGAGAAGCATGCTCGCATGGAGGACCACATTCAGACACTTGGCATTGGATTTGAGGCCATTGGAGGATGAGTTGGCAGTCCAGAAATCCTATATATACAAGCACCTGTAGAAGGAAAGATATATAGATAGAGGGTGGAGCTCTGCAGAAATACTGCAAGAACTTTGTTAGTTTAGGTAATTGCGTTTAGGGAAGGATGCAAAGCAAGGGTATGGGGTTATAAATATCTTTTGAGATCCTAGTCATATGATTCCAGTTATAATTCATGATCTGCGGTTTGCTTCTCTCTAACATTTTGTAATGGCTCCATGATGTAATGAGGTTACCAGCTTACAATGAATATGAACATTGATGATTCTAATGCATACATCTTTCTCATAGTTCTTTCTCATTTATGTTTATGATGAAGTATGGGTGCTTGTACAACTTCTTTCTATTTTAGTATAAGCTATTCAATATGTTAAGAATTTTCTATCTAGAATGATTGCAAGGACCTAGAAGTCGTCCTGAGCTCTATGGTGCTTGTATGTTTTACTTCCTTCCAATTCTCTTAAACTTGGATCATAGATGATGTTTCCAACTAAACTCACATAAAAGAGAGACTTGGCACCCACGCGTGCCTTGGGTGACCGCCCAGTGCCTGCTAGGTGATAGGTTAGCGCGTATGGGGTTCCTTTCTTTTTTGATAAGGGTAAAAATGACTACATAAAGTTCTCTATGATTCAATTATGTCAACCATCAGTTGGGCATGACTTCTAGTGTATTGGTTGCCCTCTGTTTTAATGTGAGCTAAAAATACAAGCATAGAAGTATGAAATGTAAGTATTTTAAAACCCAAATCGAAATGTGATATTTGATGTAAACAGAGAGTGAATAGGAGAGAGAATGAATTTCACTAATGCAAAACAAGAAGAAAAAGAAGGATTATTTTTAGTCCCAAAATACAAATGTCACTTAGAAAAAATAGAAGAAAGAGAAGATTCCTAGGAGAAAATTTAATGTTAACTTCATTTTTAAAAGAAACAAACATACAACAATTCCCTAAGAATGAATGAATGCAAGGAACCCCAGATGGGTCCCACTGGGCATGCCAAAATGTTTCACCGAATTCTTGATAAATTAATGAAACAGATAGAGGGTGATAGGCCAAGGAGGAATACTTGTTTGTGATGTCGGTTGAAGGTTGTGCACGCGTTTTGATTTCTTGATCCAATGCTGATTGTGAATGCTCCCTTTTGGATAGGAGGAACTACCTATAAAATGCAAAACAATACCACCAGATAGAGTTAAATAAAACAAGTGGATTGCCTAGCAGAAGCTAGATCCAGAAGCATGATGCTTCTTGAACAGGTTATCAATCCACTTTTTAAATAATAGTATTAATGTTATCCAAAATAAACATGAAATAACAATCTTATTGGAATTGAAACAATTTAGGTATCTCATGTAAAACAAATAATAAATACTAGATAAAAGGTGATTGAGGTCAAAACAAGTCAGGTGATGGGCTAGTATTGGGTTGTAGGTCTGGTACAGGCTTTGGATAAGGTTTGGTAAATATTAGGAGTGATTCTGGGTTGTTAGGGAATGGGTATGAGCTTGTTGGTCTGAGGTATGTTGTCAGACATAGTAATCAATGTTGGCTATGTGACCGATGCCATTTTTTCGAGATGACCGACATTGGTTTCACACCAAAGATCGGTAGGGGAAGTTAATAAAATCTCTTAGAAATGGTCTTCAGACCTTCTATGATTACACAGAGGCTAGAAATGGTGGGGGTGAGGTCATGGAATGGTCTAAAAGGTTCAGAGATGATTAGGATAGGGGGAAGACAGGTGGAAGGTCCAGGTATGGTAGGGTGATAAGTTGGTGGGAGGAAGGGAGGTGTATGGATATACGAATAATAAATTATTGAGATGAATAATAAATCTTACTGAAAGTAAATAGAGATAAATGAAGAGATATTAGGTACTTACTGAATAATGGGTCCTGAGTGCGGGTGATGAGGACGGTGATGGCGAGAGATATGGAAAGAAGAGAAGTTTTGTTCGTGTTACGGAAGTTTGAACCTCCGTGCTTCTCTGTGTGAATTTTTGATCATGAATAATGTGATGGATGTTAAATGGTTGTTGGTAGTGTTCCCATGTGTTTTACTTTTCCTGAGTGCTTTAGAAAATCAGAGTGCTCCAATTCTCTGTTCATATAAGATCCTCGAATCGAATGACCAACTTTAACAAAGGATTTTGGAAATGTTTTACGACCTAACCGACAACGGTTAGGGGACCAACGTCGGTTGAGGTATAGCCAAAGATCGGTTAAGGAATGAATATCTAGGTTGGCCAAAAATAGCCTGATCATTGCTATGTTTGGCATGGTCTTTAATATTTGTCGAGTCTTAAGTGATAGATCACATACGAATGAGTAAGATTCCTCTTAGGTCTTATAATAGGAGTTAAGTCTAGGTTTAGACTAAGTCTTAATTGGTTTGGATAGGCTTAGAATTGGTCTTAGGTCGGTTTGAGTGGGTCATGAAGTGAGGTGTCTAGGTGAGTTGGTTGGGTGAGGTGTTCAAGTCGGGATGTTAATTAAATTAATTCAATTAATCTTGTGCACTATGGGATATGAATAGGTAAGGTATGGTTAATTTAATTAACGTGGTTATAAGGGTAGTATGACCTAATTTTGGTGTCTACATATAGTTCAAAAATGTCTAAGATCACTTACTTCTAGGTTTGACTCTAAGGTTTCTACTTTTGAAGAGGAAAAGGATCTAACTACCTTGAAATTAGATGAGTTACATGGTACTTTGACTACTTATGAAATGAGGATAGGAGACTCAAAACCAGCCAAGAAGGAGATTGCATTCAAATCTGAAATGAAGTCAAAAGGAAAGAAGGTAAAGGATGATGATTCCACTCTTGAGATTGAAGATGAAGAGCTCTTTGTTATGATGGCTAGAAGATTGAAGCAAGGATCTGGTAAGTATAGTGGTAAACTTCCATTCAAGTGTTTTAATTGTGGTGAAGTAGGAAATTTTTCTGCCAAGTGTCCTCATAGGAATGAGAAATAAAATGATGATGTTGAAGATCATGAGGTTGAACCTAAGAAGAAAAATTACAAGTATGACAAAGGTAAGAAGAACTATAAGAGGTTTAACCATAAGAAGGATAAAAGAAGTTTTTATACAAACCAAGATGATGAATTTTCTGATGCAAGTAGTGGTGTATCAAATTCTAAATCTAAATTTGATTATGAAAATATTGGAAATGAGGCCTTATTCATGACTAAAGAAGCTATGAGGTCTTTAGGTGATGGATCTTCCTTGTTGGGAGATTTTATTTATGGTTATGGAAGCTATATGATAAGTATGATGAATATGAAAAAGATGATCTTGAAAGTATGAAAAGAGAACTTAAGAAAGATGAAAAAGAGAATCAAAAATTGACTTTGCAAATCTTGAAAGTATGAAAAGAGAACTTAAGAAAGATGAAAAAGAGAATCAAAAATTGACTTTGCAAATCAAAGAATATGAAAATAAGTTTCATAAGCTAGAAGAACAGTATGTGGTTGAGTCTACAAAGCAAAGTGAAGCAAATAGGTTACTAGAAGAAAAGGTAAAGTTTCTTGTTTCTAATTTGCAGGATAAAGAGATTTTGTGCACTAAGTATGAAGAAGATATAGAATTCTTAAGGGATGAGTTACTAGAGATCAGAAAATATATTCTCTACAAAAATTTGAAAAGAGTGTTAAGGATCTAGATGATCTACTTGGAAAACAAAGAGCTGCAAATGATATGACTGGTTTGGGCTTCAAAGAAGACTCTAAAGGAAAATAAGTAAAGCAAGAGGATGGTTTTTCAAGCAAGGAATCAGGTGAACCCATTGTGAAGGAAGAAAATAAGGTGACACCTATCCAGGAAAATTTGAAATCAAGTTCTATTAGATAGTCCAATGCCTCAAGGTATGAGAGAACCTTTAATGGTCATTATTTTACTTGTAATATTTTTGGTCATAGGGCTATTGAGTGTAGAAGATATTCTAGATATGATCATCCTTGGAGAGATAATAGAAGTGAGTTTTCTAAAAGGATAGTATGTTATAATTGCAATGAACAAGGACACTCTACTAGGTATTATTGATATGATACACCTAGTCAAAATGAAAGATTAAAAAGAAAGAACTCGAGTAGTTTGCTACAACTATAATGAGACCGGTCTGTGGCAAGATTTTGTTTTTATATTTATTCAAGAAAAAATAAGATGAATCAAGGGCCTTGGGTGCATGGAAATAACATTCAAGGAGCTAGAATACAAGGTAATGATCCTATATGAGTATGGGAGCCAAGGAGAGATGATGATGTATCATAAAGAGAAAATGATTGTGGAAAGAGAAGCTGTTACATAATTTTCAGACAAGAATAAATAATATGAAGGTGTTTTCCAGGTTCCCAAGAAGGCTTGTGACCTCTTCAAGACCTTATTTTAGGTCTTCATGGAACATATATACCTTCACTATGTTTCTAGAAGGTATACCAATTTGTATGAAGCACCTGGGAGGGGGCTTTGTCTAAGTCAATGTGTGACTCCTCCAAAAGATCAAGGTAAGTGTGTTCATGTTATTCATAGTATTTTGTGTTCATGGTGATGAGTCTTATAGTCTTTATGTCATTCTTGAATCTCCAAGTTGTGCTTGTAAAGGTACGTGCATGTATTCTCATGTTATGTAGTCTATCCGAGCTGGTCATGTGTGGTCTATATAGGTTAATGGGCTCATTACAAATTTTCTCATAATTGAATGTACTCTTGGGGCCCAAGGTAGCATCCTATTGGTCAAACATTCTACTCAACAAGGCTTACATGGGATCATTTGATGTATGAGGATGAGGAGATGATTGATGTGGTTGTGGATTGTAAGAGTTAGATAGATGGCATTGTTGGTAAGATTGATAATGTTGGGCATAATTAGGAGTTTGTGGGGGTGGTTGGTAGGGAGGAATGTGATTAAAATTTTATGATTGAATCGGTTGCAAAATATGGGGTTTTGGAGGGATGTAATTAGATGGGTAATATTGTGATGGTTGTTATTGAGTGATGGGGGATTGGATTGGGTTTGTGTTGGATGAGTTGGGATATGTGCATGAGGTGGTTGGGATGTTTAAATGGGTTGATTAGGGAACATATGTCGAAATATGCTTTGGAGTGGAGGTTGATTAGTTTGAGTCAACTCCAAAGGGAGAGGTTGTGAGGTAACAACATTGGTATGGACATGGGATGTGAAAAGAGGCACCAAGCTTTGAAGGTGTTTCTCGGGTGGTGGAGGAGTTATGTTGGTATCTTAAAGAGTTTGGGTAGGAGTGTTGATGATAATGGTATATGAGGAGGGAATATGGTTAAAAGATGTAGGGATAGTATTGATATGAGGTAAATTAGGTAGGATGGGCACCACCAATTGTGTGGAATTATGGGTTTGGGAAACCATGGTAGAAGATTCATGAGGGACATGTTCATTTTGGGCTAACACCAACTCATTCATGGCCCTAGGGAAGAAGATGACAAGTTGGGAAGTAAGAACTTCAATGGATTCGGAATACAAGGGATAAGCATAGATTTTTTGAGGGGGTTCATCAATGGGGATATTGGTGGATTTACGAGCTAAGTAATCATGGAGAGCGACAGAGTTAGCATTAAGGAGTTCCGAAACTCCAAGCATCCGCGAGGATAGTGGGAGGTCTAAATTCTCCTAAGGAAGTAGCAAAAGGAGGTGTAGCTGGTCTAGAGGGGATGGAGTGATGGTAGATAAAAGGATTGGTCTCAATGTGGGGATTGGTTTGAATCATATGAGACTTATGAGGAGGAATTGTAGAAATAATGGGTTGGGAGACCAAACATGAGGTGATCAAAGATGTAAAGTAAGCAAGAGAAAGTGTGGATGTTTTTGTGAGGGATTGTTTGAGGTGGGGATGCCATTGGAAGAGGTTGATTGTTCCATTTTATTATCTTGGGAATGAGTAATAATGGAATGAAATAAAAAATAAAAACCCTATATGAACTATTAATGCAACAAACAAGTCAAGCAACAGAATTTTTTTATCTTGCTTATTTATAGAATGTGAAGAGGGAAGAGGATCAAAGGGAACCTAAAGAAATGGTCAATCCACATATGGTTTTAGGTATGTTTAAGGATGGAGTCCTCGATATACCTAAATGTACATGAGGAAACAATATGTGATGACTATTGTTACATGGCCTGATATAGGGGCCTACCCCCACACTTCACGCACCACAACAATAAGGGCGTCGGGAGCTTAGCTGATATATGAATAGTAAAAACATTTGTTGCACGATAGAACAACCGTGGTAGATTCCTTATCGGGTGATGAAATACCAATAGCTCCACCTAGTAGGAAATGTTTAGATGTGCATATTGGTGCATGTGGTTTGGTTATCTATGAAGGAGATGTGAATGTAAAATGTTTAACGCCTACTTAAAGCTATGTGATCAATAAAATAAGCAAAAGTGTTCGTTTTCGATCCAAATCCCAAATGTGATATTTGATGAGGACAAGGAAACAAAGAGATGGTAGAATGATGAAAAAGGATAAAATAAGGATAAAAAAGAAGAATACCAAGATAAACTTTTCGTTTTTCCAAAGTATGCATGCGTTGTTGAGAAAACAATCAAACCCCCAAATGTGCAAACGATGAACTCCAACTGCGGAGTTAGTGTAAAGAGAAAAAAATAGAATATGGAATAGAAATTGAAAATAAATAAGAAACTTACCAAAGAAGGTAGATAGGTACCACCATGCGTGCCAAAATGTTTGACGAGTTTTCCGTTCATGTTCTAAGTTAATGAAATGGTATGCAAGAAAACAAGAAACTCAAAATATGGGAGGGTTTAAGGATACCTCCAATGTGTGATGATGATAAAGATGTGATACAAGTGCACAAAATCATTTCGTAGTGAGCTTGAGAACCTACATAACATAAGGGACAACTAGACAAGAAAAATATTAGTAGATTATATGGTGGGATGTCTGACAATGTCAGTCCGAGAAGTGATGAACTTCCTAGGGAGGATGTCAACCCACTTTTCTTAGAAATATTGATTGAAAATGAAAGATAGATAACATGCAAGAAATAAGAAGAAAAAAAGTAAGAGATGTACTAAAAAAGAGGATTTGATAATGATAAATTTAGAGAAAAGGAAGAAAACCAGATAGGGTCAGCGGTGACCCACAACAATCAACAACGACCGTAGAAAAAACTATCAAAAGATGTAATGAAAACAGATCTTAAATTGATTCTTGAATGTTGAAGATGTCTTGGATCTAGTAAAGAAGCATAGGAAACAGAAATGATGTAAATTGTAGAGAGGTAGCTGAAAATGTAATTGATGCATATTAGGTCAACAAAGACCATAGGACAATCGATGGAGAATGTGGAAGAAATATGGGCTCCAGGGATATCATGCAAGAAAAATAGAAAGGTAGTTGAACCTAGATGTTGTAGAGACTCTAAACTAATGGAAGGAGGATAGAATGTAGGTAAGAGAGACTATACAAATCGGATCGATGATGATCGAGTGCAAGAATCGATGGCTACCGAGGTTGGATTAGGGTTTAGTGAAGGATGATATATGGCTTCGGACTATAATAAAGAAACTAGGATGGCTGATATGACGAAAAATCTCCAAGGTGACAAACAAGCTGCAAAGATGATGTAACAAGTTAGGTCTCCAAATAAACTTCAAGCTTCATATCCTAAAATATGATAGGAAAGGTCTCAAGATGAATCCAAGATGTTGATGGTAGCTCACAAGAAGAAAATAAATCTACAAAACTTGATAGAAGTCGAATATCCAAAGTTTCATCCTCTTTAAGGAGGGGCTAGTGATGTATTTATAGCGTCGCCCGTGCTCGATAGGGTCACCGTCGACTATGGAAGGCCATTGATTTGGATGATACAAAAATCAAGACATGAGGCCCTATTTGGGTAATATTAGGGTCCGAGTTTATTTGGTGGGTTAGGGTTACATATGGATAGGAAAGGGTCGTTGGGTTGTTAAAAACATTAAATACATATAGGTGATAAGTCTAGGGAAGATAAACGAGAGGTTTAGGGATGTGATTAAGATAATATATTTGTTTAGGGATGATTAAATGTAATTAGGGTGAATAATAAGAGATAAAATAATGATGGGATGGGATATATTTAAGATAGGAAAATAGGAAATTAGAGGAAATAAATATGATTTAGGAGAAGTAAGGAATTTTTAATAGGACATGGGTGCGAGAGCATGCATAGTGACAAAGAAGGAACAAGCGAATGCGGGATGGGGAAGTAGTGAACCAAATTTTGGTGTCTATAGGTTGAATTAGTGCCTCTCAAATCTGTATCGGGTTTGGTGTTGTTAACAACTATACTTATAAGTGCAATATTTACTTCATTTCTCGCCTATCTTATTTTTCTTTCTCCTAATGAAGCATCTAGGAGAGAGCTCGAGTCTGAGTCCTAGACGGTGCTTTTTGACCCATTTCAATCAATTTTTTTGACATTGTGATCAATTATTTTCTAAATGACCAAGATCAATGAATAATTATCCTTGCAACTCATCTTCTTTGTGTGAATATTCTTCATGCTCATCATCTGATTGTGAGAGAAATTTGTGAGAGGAGGTCGGTATTGACTCTTTTTTGTGTGGGAATGAGTCAAATGATGACTCATCACAAACCACATCTCAAATCTCATATATCTTCTATGTCTCAAGATCCATGAGATGATATTCTTTTGAGGTAGTATTGTACCCCAAAAATATACAATGCAACATCTTTAAATCGATATTTTTCCTCTTTTAGTTGGGACATGCATATATATTGTATAACCAAATACTCTAATATGGGAGATCGAAGGCTTATGATCAATACATACATCTTCTATTGTTTTTTCTTGCAAGATATTTATAGGTTCCCTATTCAAAATATGCACAGGTGTCTAGACAACTTCGACCTATATTTGTTCTCCAACTTGGCAGTGGAAAGCATGGAACAAGCCATCTCTGCGATGGTTCAATTGTGACATTCTACAATGTCATTCGTTGGGGTGTATATGGGAAGTCAAGTTTTGTGTGATTCCTTTCTCCTTTAATAATGCCAAGAACTTCTTTGATGTAAATTATTCCCTCGATCCGAGTGGAGAATAGGAAAGGGTTTCCTAGTCTACTTGAACAACTCGTTGCTCGAAGATCTAAAAATTAGCAAATACTTCACTCTTCTTCCTGAGGAAGAATGCCCATGTCTTGCGATAATAGTCATCTATTAACAATTAGAAGTATTGAAATGTCTTAAAGGATTCGGTAAGCATCCTCACATATAGGTATGAATGACCTCAAGACGGTCCTCCACATAAAAGGTACTGCTCGAATGGATCTCGATATTATTTAGCTATAAGATATTTTGAACATATAGGAAAAAATGGGAAAGTTGAGGAAATCCTCTTATCATCTCCTTATAACTAAAATTATACAAGGAACCGGTAGAAAGGTGTGCATATCAATAATGCCAAAGATTAGTAGACTCACCTTTGTAGAGGTAGATAGAGAAACTATAGAGGATGATACTACATCTAGTGCAAATAAATGATCCTTTAAAAATATCTAGCTATTATAGTACCTTCTCATGAGATGACATAAGATTTGATGCCTTTATGGACCATGAAATCCATGTTGAGCTTGTGATTCAAGAGTCAATCACGGACATGAAATTGGTTGTCACAAGACAGAACATAGAACACCTTCATGAGGGTACAACTTCTTGTCCCAAGATGAATGATGAAATTTTCAATTGATTTTGCATCATACTATTTATTGTTTGCAATTCGAACCCAATCTCTAGTGGGTTGATCTCGCCAATGAATCAAAGAGGTTCCTATCACATTTCATATGTTTGTTGGTGAATGAGTCAATCAGCCAAATGTTTCGCGATGGATGCAAGGTTTGGGAGACAAGAAAAACATTCTCGATTCTCGGTACTTCCTCATCGAGTCATCATCTCGTTGGGTCATGACATGTCCTTTATGCTTCCTATGGTGAGGACGTTGTTTGGATTGTTGAGAATCATGCGACTAGATGTTCTCTATTTATTAGAATTGTCATATGTTAGGCCATTATACTAGCTTGACTAGTAGTGGCATGCGTATTTATAATGCAGATGTGACAACATCCACTCACTTTCTAAGACTTATGTTGTTGTGGTTTTTCCTGGGGCTGCTTCTATTGTTGTCCCTTTTGAGACTTATGACTATGTTGATGTCTTGAGATCAGTACCTTGTCTTCAAACTCCTTGTGCATTATCTCGGATAGATTTTTCATGTCAAGAAAATGCACCAGCTTCTTCAAAGGACACCACTTATTTGGTGATGTTCAATGTCATGACAAATGTCTAGAATTGGGAAGGAAGATATCTCAAGGTGATCGGGACTAGTAGTTTTTCCTCCACCTTCTCACTGAGTGCCACAAGATTTTCTCATAGTTTTGCCACACAATGCAAGAACTCTACTTTCTCATCATATTTCATATTGAGCATATGAAGCTTTGACTAGAGATGGAGGATCTTCATCGGTTATTTGTCTCGTAGATGGTGGATAGAGCATCATAGGATGCCTTTGATGTTGTCCCATCGCATACATGTGGTTACACCTTGTAAAAAATGTTGATGTGATCAACATTAAGGCTTTGTATTAGCCTTTTCATACATCTTTTGTTCATCTCGTGTCAAAGGGATGCACCACTTTACCAAGAATAATCCCCAAAGATCTTCGAACTAGAGAGTCATGCGCAGATTCGTCTTTTAGGTGGCATAGTTTTTTCATAGTTTTTTTCTTTGAGTAAATCGAGCATCGACAATAACAAATTGGGAGAAGACGTGATGCTAGAAACAAAAAATATATTATTGTATTAAAAAAATGCAAGCCCTTATGGACGAAGAAGAGAATGTAAGTGAGACCTATATGCTTGTGCAATAAGACTTGACTGTTTGTGGAGTAATTCTACCTCATGTTCATAATCTACATCATAGCCTTCCTTGAGCTTGGCATGAATCTTCTCTGCCTAACCCCGCACGTAGAACAAGAACCAATCAAACAGTCCTTGACGCATTATGTCTTCAAATTACAAGTTCACGATGTTTTGGATACTGTCTAGCAATGCAAAATAGAAGTCGACGCTCTCTAAGGCTTGACATCGCCCTCATAATGGTTGTACATCCCCGGATTGCTCGCAGCACTACTAGCATCAGATGGCATGATAGGGTTCACAGTGAAGGTTCCACGCGTGGGAAGTTTTTGGTTATTCGGTTGATAAAAAGTCTTCCTCACACGTCTCCACTTCCGCTGCCATGTTGGTCAGACAAACAACCAAAGTATGTTATAAATGAAGGCTTGTGATAAACAGGTTTGCGCCGCGTGCTTGGATTTTTTTAGAGTTGTTACGTAGGGGTCTACGCCGTGTGCTTGGATCTCTTTATAGATAATATCCAAGTCACGCTAAATGACATACTACACGCCAATGGAACAGTAAACAGGTTTGTGTCTTACGTCGCTCCAAATGGTATTCACGCTTTTGTTTGCCTTGTCTTCCACATTGCATCACCCAGATCGCTTTGATACCAATGATAAAGCAGAGAGAATGATTCGATAATTTATTTATTCCAAAAATTGTCAGAAATATATACAATATGAAATACAATTATGTCAGTTTACAAACTGACTCCTACGTGGAGAAACCGACACTAGTGAACAATGTATTAATTAAGCTAACAGTTGTGTAGGAAACATTGATGACAAAATGAGGACTTTAAGATATGTTTTTCATTTCAGTCTAGGAGTTCAGTGTCATAGGCTTCCAACAATATAATATTTCTACTCTTTCATCAGTATAAATGAAGTATGTAGCAGTTACATCAACAACATATCAAGTAGTTTAGATGAGAAAAGTGCCATTAACATTGAGGTAACAGCAAAAAGAAGGAACAAAGATATTTTGTGATAGTAATTCAATAATAACATTATTAAATAACCATGTTTGTCACAAAAGGAGAAAACCCATTGGTATAAAATATCATTTCATTAGAGAGCTTGTCAATGATGGTGATCTATACCTAGATTTTGCAGATCAAAAAATCAAGTTGCAAGTATTTTCATGAATCCATTAGCTAAGGATACTTTTGGCCATATGAGAGAAAGTTTAGGTGTCATCAACATGGGAAGTCAAGCTTAAGGGGAGTGCTAAAATTTTAAACTTAACATATATGCATTTAATATTTTTAGGTAGCTTCTTTGAACTAGCTTGACATGTAGTGTTTTGCTATAAAGATGTTACTTTTATTAAATATAGCTCTCCAAATATGAAATATGTATTAGGTCTTATTGTAGGGTTCTATGTTTAGGTTGATAGGTTGCTTCTAAAGCAAATTAAGAAAATTATAGATATAAATGTGTAGTTTATTGAAGAAGAGAGAGAAATAAGAAGAGAAGCAGAAATAAATAAGCGAGAAGCCAATTGTAGAAGCTTTTGTATGTAACAATATCCATTTTAATAAAAATATATTTTGTGTTCAAATTTTGAGTATATAGGTATTTGTGTTTTGTTTACCAATCTACATGCAAACATTACAACTAATTTAATATTAGAACGATCCTTAGTTGAAGACCGTCAATCAATTGAAAGCAATCCTATCGACATAATAAGACAATGCAATACTCTACTTATTAACATACTTTTGGGACTTTAAAAAGATGGCACAAGTGATGTAGAAACTTCATTCTTTTTTTAAATTGTGTGGAGGGTATGGTGCCTCTTTTAAAAGTGCAGGGCGGGGGAACCCTTTCATGTATTTTGGTAGGATGTTTACCAACTTTTCAGTGGCATTAACTTGGTTTGGAGGCCATGATATGGCGAGGGGCGAACGAAAGGCTTTGTTTGCATGGTGCATGGTCCACACTAGTGACCATTACCTACCTGCTCTACCTCTACCTCTACAATGGGGAGTGTGAGGAGCCACGCGGACGTGGGCGCTTTTAGTCCATTAAGCCTACCTACTTACCTGAATTATCATCCCACGCTTCGAATGTTGCCACGAAATTCTTGGCGGAAATGAGGATATTTATTACATTGCCGTCACCGTGACCCCATACAGAATGTATGCCTCCGCACACGAATGTTCTATATATTCTGCACCTGACATTTCAGTTGTGAATACGAGAAACTACATTATCTGGCGGGTTCGTTTAGAATTCAATGGCACCTCCCTGTTTGGAAGAGAGCGTGATGAGTTTAGCGGAGTCGGGGGTGAAAGAGCTGCCTAAAAGTTACTTAAAGGACGAGGATGAACGCCCCACCGTTCCCCACAATGTTTTCTGCCAGGACATCCCTGTCATATCCCTCCTCAATTCTCACACCCATGGCCCTGAAAAAGATAGACTAAAAGCCCAGCTGAAAAAGGCCTGCCAAGAGTGGGGAATTTTTCAGATTGTAGATCACCGAGTCCCCAAGGATCTCACGACCCTCATCATGAGCGCCGCCATGGAATTTTTTTCGCTACCTGCTGAGGAGAAACTGCAATACGCCCTGAAGCCAGGAAGCTATGTAGGGTATGGAAACGGAAGTTTTATGAGGGACGACCCACTCATGGATTGGAGAGAGTTGTATGTGACCAGATGTTTGCCTCGTGACATTACCCTCTGGCCCTCCAACCCACCCTCTATGCGGTAACAATCATATTATCGCATTAACTCTTCATTACTGATTCAATATCCCTGCGTTGTGTTGATTTAGTGTTTGTTGTTTGGCAGGAAAACTATTGCAGATTACAGTGACGCAACGCTGGCATTGGTGACAGAGTTGTTAGAGCTCATATCCGAGGCTCTGGGGCTGGAGTGTAAAGCTATTGATAATGCGTGTGGAGAGGCGGAGCAGAAGCTTCTGCTAAATTATTACCCCAAATGCCCTCGCCCTGATTTGACACTGGGCTTGAAGAGGCACACGGATCCGGGCACCATCACTCTGTTGCTCCAAGACAAAGTTGGCGGTCTCCAGGTCACTAGAGACGATGGCAAATCCTGGGTCACCGTGCAACCAATCGAGGGGGCATTCGTAGTTAATTTGGGAGATCAGATGCATGTAAGACAGGAGATATACTGTAACTATAATTCCAATTCTATTAATACCACCAAGAATAGTCACTCACATCAACTTTTGATCATATTAATAATTTGTGCAGGTACTAAGTAACGGGATTTTGAAGAGCGCAGATCATCAAGCTGTAGTGAATTCAAGCACAACGCGGTTGTCCATAGTAACCTTTCACAATCCCAACCCTAATTCCATGGTTTATCCGCTTGACGGCTTGGTTGACGAGGAGCATCCCACCAAATTTGAACGCTACATTTACAAAGATTTCTACGGGAGAAAGATGACCCAACATGTTGCAGAGAGAGCCAAAAAAATGAGATTGAAGGAAGGGAAGAAGAGCAACACACCTCAACAAAAGTTTTAAATAATACGTACTACGTTAACGCTTTAATGTATGGACTCTTTATATTTTTGTTACTAGAGACAGTGGCACACGACCCTATAACCGTAGGGGTGAATAAGTAGATACTTCTAAAATATTTACTAGTTTTCTATATTGAATGTTGTTTCTTCATAATATGTTGAATGATAGGTGTATGGTTGATGATAGGTGTACGCTGACAACATTGATATAAAATTTGCTTCTTCTCAAATCTGGGTGTACGCTCACAACATTGAGATAATATTTGCCGCTGTTTCTTTTCTTTCTTTTTTTTTTAAGATTTCACGAAAAATTCGTGTATGCATGACAACATATTATTTCACAAAGTATCAATGAATAATTCATAGTATTCATAGGATTGTTTTGCCGAATTTGTTAGGGTAGTAATCATCATTCCATTAAATATGGACATATTTCAATTTAAGTGCTTAAAAATATAGATGTTGTCGGAATCCAATAATGTTGATATCAGAATCCATTTTTGTAGGTTTTGGAATTTAATTTAGTGAAAATTGGAACCCATTTCGATTTCCGATCCATTATGACCATGAAGAACTTCCTTTTGGCTAGGAGGAACTACCTGTAAATATACAACTAGACCACAAAAATAATATTAAACAATATATGTCAGTGAATTGCCTCGTGTATGCTAGATCTAGGAAGTGTGATACTTCATAGATGGTTGTCAATCCACTTCTTAATACATTTTAATGTAAGAAATAACATAAACAAATATCATCCTACTGTAGTTGATATGATTTAGGCATCTCATTCAAATACAATAAGCAAATCTAATCTAACAGGTAGGGTTATGATCAGATCTGGAGGTTGGGGGTGGTTTTGAGGTTCTCGCAGTGCAGCAAAAGGTTACAAATGATTATGGGTAGTTTGGGAATGGGTATTATCTTGTTGTCCTGAGCTAGGTTTCAGACACAGATACTAACGTCGGTCAGGTATGACCGACAACGGTTTATATGTGATCGATGACGGTTTAGGGTGGATAATGGTAGAATGTCAAAATAGATGCCCATACTCTCTTTGTGTCTAGAGAGAGTTGGGAAGGTCTATGGTAGGATTGTAGGTGGGGTACTAGGTTTGGGTAAGGTTCTATGAGGTTTTTGGGGTGTTGAGGTCAACTTAGTGAAATTCTATCAAGAGACACAATAACCGATGTCGGTCTAGTGACTGATGCTAGTAAAGGGGAAACCGACGATGGTCAAGGTGAACACGGTCGGTAGGGGAAGAATTGTGGAAATCAAATAAACTTGGTTTTAGAGCTTCTCTGTGATTGCACGATAATGGAAGAAGGATGGTTAGGTTCAGTAAAAATGCTAGGAAGGCTCAGGAATGCCTAGGAGTCATGTATGGGGAGCTAAACGGTTGTGGGTGGTTGGATGGGTGGATTGACAAGAAAGTGGGGATGGTGGAATGCAAAGGAGAATAGGATCTAATTAAATAGAGATAAAGAAACTACAATCTAAGTAAGTATAAAATGATGTAGATCAAAAACACACTTACTTGTATTTGCAGGCTTGGCTGGTGGAGGATAGTAATGGTTGATCTATGAAACTGGTGATCAATGTCGCGACAAAGCTTCCCTGAATGTTACCGTAAATTCCAATGCCTTCGAATCAGTCTTGGTCTGGCTAGGGGGCATATGGGTGCTCGAGAAGACTACGGTTTGTGCTTGTATGCAAATCTCTCTCTCTCCAAACTCGGAAATGATCAACCTCTCCCAAAACTCAAAATTGCCAACCTCTCGGAACTAGGTTGCCAAAATGAGTATATGGTAACCAACAATAGTTAGGGTGAGTAGCGTCGGCTTATGGTTAACTAATGTTGGTTATGGTGGGAAATCCTAGGTTTGCCAAAATAACATGTCTTGGCTATCTTTTGGCTAGTTACGCATGTTGGTGCTGATCTAAAATGATATCTTGCACTTAGATAAGTGTGTGTATGTTAGTAGAGAAATAATATACATCTAATGTTAGGGTTAGACTAAGTCTCAGTAAGTTAAGGTAAGAAGAAATTGAGTCTTAGTTAAAAGAAACATGCTAATAATAGGTCCATGATGAGGTGTCTAGGTGATGTGGCTAAGTGAGGTGGTCAAGTGAGGATGTTAATTAAATTAATTAAAGTAATTAATTCAATTAATCATGTGCACTATGGGATATGAATATGTAAGGTATGGTTAATTTAATTAATGGGGTTATAAGGGTGGTACAACCTAATTTTGGTGTTTACATTTTTCCCCTTTTTGTTGTGTAGCTTGTATTGGTAAGTGACGTTGACAAAAACAGGAAGTGATTGCCCCATGTGTGGGTGAGAGTGGGGTTGCCCCAAGTGTGGGTGAAGGTGATCCCCCTCAAACCAGGAACTGATGAGGTGTTATACGAGAATCGGTGAGTGGTTTGATAAATGTGTAGTTGGTGTAAGTGAAGGTAGGTGGGGAAGGGTATGGGTACTTTGGGAAAGGGTGATGGTCAACTCGGGTAATAAGTAATAGGCCAGGGTCAAATTGGGAATGGGTAATGGTCAAATTGGGTAATAGGTAATGGGCCAAGGTCAAATTAGGTAATGGGTAATGGCAATCGAATGCACACACACATATAGACTGCAACACGGTACCAGGTTGAAGAGCTTGCAAACTCTACATCGTCTAAAGTCGATAGGTTTATCCAAACAAGGTTGAAGTGATTCGGATATCCAAGGCATAAGATATGGTTAGGAATCACAACAAGGTCAGGGGTAGGAAATTTTAGGTATGTTCCAGTACACCAAAGGTTTGGTCGGGATAAATAGCATGACAATAGGAAAGGTATGGTTATTAGGCTAAAACAACATGGGTAATACAATGCAAGGTATAATGAGTACACAAGGTCAATGGTCACACAAAGTAGGTTAGGTCTAGGTAAATAGGTCATGGCACGGGTAAGGGAAAGGTATAGGTAAAATAAAAAATCCCTAAACGCAATTAAGGAAATGTAGGGGTAGTTTAGGCTGGTGGGTAGGGTATAATGGGTGGGGTTACAATGAAGACCAAATATAGATTGTGATAAGGTACCAAGATGAAGAGCGCATAAAATATACATTGGTAAATGTTGGTAGGTTTATCCAGCAAGGGTGAAGTGATTCAAGTATCCAAGGCATAGGATATGGTCAGGAATCACACAAGGTTAGGTGTAGACGTTAGGTATGATCCGGTACACCAAAGGTATGGGTTGGTTTGGATAAATGACATGAAATTTAGGCAAGGTAAGGGCATTGAGCTAAACAACCTGAGTATCATTATCGCAAGGGATAACGAGTACACGAATGCGAGGGTCATGAGGGTCAAGGTTGGGTTGGGTGAGTGGGAAAGCCCGTAGGTAAGGCCATGTTAGGGGCCAAAATATGCCCCAACAAAAATGAGGGCAGGTGGAAGGTAAAAATGTCCCAGGTTGGGGGTTCTAGGCAAAAATTTAGTGGTGGAGAGGTCAAGAGGTGAGAGCGTGGGTAGGGATGAATGTTGTGTGGTGTGGAGGTTAGGAGGTAAGGTTGTGGGTAAGGCCGATATAGAGAGAAAGAGGTGGAAGGGAAAAATATGAGAGGTACCAGTTGGGTGGTTAGGTGGTAGAAAATACCTTGGGGTTAGTGGTGAAGGTGGTGAAGGGTAAAAGTGTATGAAGGTGGTTAAATTGATGAGAAGGGGCCAAATGGGGTATAAGGAATATGACCAATATCAGTCATAGAAAACTGATATCGGTCATCGTAAACTAATATCGGTAGACTAGAGCATGTGACCAATTTTGGTGTGGAAAAATCGACATCGATTAGGTCGAGCCCTTGTTAAAAGTAAAAATCCGTATAGTTACGGATTCATTTTACATTTCACATTATTGGAAAGTGACGAGCAAGGAGTGTGTGGTGTTTTAGGGTGTTGGTGCTCAATTTTATCTTGCCCTGTTTCTCCTTGAAATTCTTCAGTTTGTGGGCTCTGTCGTCTTTTTTATCTCCCCATATTAATGCATGAAATTTTTTTCCTCCACTTGGTTGCCATGATCATTCCCTTCCTTTGGTCGAGGATCACTTTTAATCCAGAATTTATTTTCCATTCCTCTGTCCATGTGGAAGAATTTGTAACTTGGGCATAAAATTGGTTTTTTCCCTTCCTTCCAATTTTCCACAGTCATGTTATGTTTTCCCTGTCAATTTTTATCCCAATACCTGTGGAAAATTGGTCCTTTCTGATTGGATGTGGCTTGGTGGATCACATTTGGGCCTTATATCATTTCCAAATTCTTTGTCCTAAAAGAAAGATTCATTTCTAGGCGTAAATGGTGATTTTCCTGCATTTTACGGTTTGATGGGTGTGTTTTCCCCTTTAAATTTATATCTCAAAGATCTCGTAGAAACGTGTCCCTTTCTCGGTTTGATGCGGGCAGCGAGAGAACTTTGAAATTCTAAGGCCCGCTTTAATTAAAAACTTGTCCACATGGAGGGTCGACACTCATCTGACAATTCACCTTTTGGTTTGACCTTGGAGTTGCGCTAGGGAGACACGTGGAGAATTATGAGCTCCTCTCTATACTTAAAATTTTCAAGCAACTTTCTAAAGGCCTAGGACATGTGAGGGGCCGTGCCTGTTTGGGGACCTTCCCTAAGTTTTATTTTGAAGAAGTGCCAGGAGGACACTTGGAGGCTTCCACTCACTCTATCCTTGCTTGGACTTTTCAATGGCCAAAGAAAATTGTCTCGGACCCTAGACACATGGCACCTTCTACTGGTCCTTCAACTTTTTCAAACAAAAATTAGGCTCGACTAAGACATGTGGTGAGCCCGCACTTGCTTGGGGTCTCCACTTTTGGGGACCATCTCAAAGTGCGCCATTGAGACACGTGGAGGCTTCCACTTGGCTCCTTTTTATACTAAATTTTTCAAAGGCCAAAAGGTGTTTTTCTTGGGCCTAGGGCACGTGGAAGGCCCGTGCTTGTTTGGAAACTTGCCACTGTACCTCACCTTTGCAGTTGCACCAAGAAAACATGTGGATTACTCTAATCTAGAGTTGAGAAGGGGAAAAATCAACAATTGCTGTACATTTCACCTATTTTTTTGCAATTTTGCTTCAAGACTCCTAGAGATGCGAATACACACTATTTTTCATCATTTTTGATGAAATTCCTTGTCTTTTTGTCTGTAAAGTGCCATTGAATGGATTTAGAACTTAATTTGTGAGTCCAAGAATTGTTAAGGTTGATATTTTGAAGTTGGAATTTCTCGGGCACTTGCAAAAACATGAATTACCGAGAGAAGTTGGATGCGGGACAAAGTTGTAGAGGAAAGAGAAGGAAAATGATGAAATGATGGAGGTGCAGTGCAAAAGATGAAAAAGGTGTTGCCTCGAGAGCGAAAAGGATTACTAGATCCAATTGCATGCAGAGCCTCCTGAAAATGATTAAAATGAGGATTTATAGATGCATGCAGAATCAGAATGATTAGAAGGAATGCCAAAAAGTTGTGGCATGGCATCCTAGTCATTAGTTGAGGGTCTGAGAAATGTGATTAGTTCATGATTTTTCCATCGGCAACTTTTTTGCAAATTTGTTAAACGTCACTTTTGAGAAAAATTGGTAATAAGCAAAGGTCCCTCGAATATTCTTCTTTTTGGGGGAAATTTTGGGATGAGTGAGTGAGTGAAATGTATAAATGCAATGAGAATACTCTCAAAGGGGGATTAGGGGTTGAATTCTTGAGAGAAAATTTGAGAGAGTTTGTCTTCCGAGAGACCAATCTATGAAACTGTTAATTTCTGTGTTTTAGATTTCAATCACGTCAATTTGGTTGCATAAGTGTACAACCATTGACAAGCTCTCGAGACTATTCAATGAAACTTTCCCATTGATGAATTTAATTAACTTTGAGTTTATCCATGTCAATCTTGGAGCAATTTGTGTTTGCTTTATTTCAGAATGTTTGTAAGTCATTTTTGGTAGGGCTATTTATTCCTATTGTAATCTTGTGTCAAAGTCCCTCCGAATCACATAGGATCTCATCCCTATGACAATTTAGTGGAATTTGCAATTCATTTCAAGAAGAGCCTTCATCCTGCGATGAGATAAACAATTTAAAATAACTCCATTGTCATTTGTTGATAAAGATTGTCTATAAGCCTTCGAGTGTATCTTAGGCATGAGGAACTGGGGTGTTTGATGTTTTATTGAGTCTTTAGCTTGAGCCTTTGTGTTAAATTCTTGCAAATATGGGCTTCCATTAATGCACACCTTCTGGTTGAAGGAATATTTTAGCTATTTCAAGCTTTCTGTCATTTAGCTTTCCAATTGTTGTGAAGTCTCTCAAAGATCTAGTATAATCAATTTTATCCTACTTAATCTCCCACCAAAATTACTCAAAAACAATGAATCCATCCTGAACTACCCTTGTTTGCCCTATGTGTCCACAAATGTATAAATTCTACTACTAAAATATGCATAAGCAATCAGGATTCCATAATGTCTTTAGTAACCTTAGCCCTATCTAGGAAATATCACCATTCTTTAGAAGTGACAACTCATGAGAGTTAAATTGTGGTGCATTGATCATATTTTCAGGGTCCCCTTTTAGATTTTTGCAAAGAAGGATATCTTCGTTCTCCTTCACCGACAGAGGTTACAAAATGGGTCCTCTCACCTTGGTCGAAAGGCATGGCCTAAAGCAAGTGAGGATAGATCAAATCCTTAATGAAGGTGTTATCCATTTCTTTGATGCCCGAGTGACAAAGAGTCAGAAAAATCCCCTCCCAGCCTAAAAATGACTCATAATAAGATTTGTATGTCTCTTAGTGTCTTGTTAAATATTTGATGCTGCTTGCTTTCTAAGGGAGAATCAATTTGGATACCAACACGGGAATAGAGGACAAGGTGTTTATACAAGACTGAGGTGGAGGGATTTGAGTGGTTGTTGGAGTGAGGAAGATGGGCCCACGTGATCATGTGGAATGAGTTGATTCGCAGAGGATTGGGAGATTGATTTTAGACATGGTGGCGCAGTAGAGAGGAGCGGCAGAGGTCCACCATTACAGTATACCGGAGGTGCCAACGAGGAGGAGGTAGTGATATGAGGTAGGTTCCAACTCTTATTGCATATTTTTAATTGAATTTGGTGTTAAAATGAAGAAATGGGGAAGTTTTAAAATTTTCAAAATGTGGGTAAAATGATGCGAGATTTGGGGGAGATGTTGGCAAGGACTGATAGAGAGAGAGGAGGAGACATTGAGACTAGCCCCAAGGGTCTCAAGTGGGGTGATGATTATCCATTTGGTATGATTTTTATTTTTTTGAGATTTTGATATATATACCGGCTTGCAAGCCGAAGATAGTGAGGATGTATATGAAAATTTTAATATTTTGATCTTATACTAGCCTACGTGTGTCGAAGATGGTGAGGAAGTACATGATATTTATAAGATTTTGATATTATACCGGCCTATGTGCTAAGATGGTGAGGTTGTATGATATTTCTCATGAGATTTGATGATGATATGCATATCTACACATTCATTGTATTGAGATACAAACATGTTGATTGGTGATATATGGATGCTTTATGGTGTTATTTATGGCTCATATGATATGATGTTAATGATGAATTGGGTTGTATTTCCTTTGGTTATGGTGATGTGGATTTTATACTATTCGTGATAGACATGGTATAGTCAGGTCGTAGGTATGGAAGAGTGAGATCATAGGCATGGAAGAGTCAGGTCTAGGCATGATGGAGTCAAGTTATCTAGGCATGATGGAGTCGTGTCGTAGGCATGATGGAGTCAGGTTTGTTAGGCATGGTGGAGTCAGGTTTGTTAGGCATGGTGAAGTCTAGGTAAGTTAGGCATGGTTAAGTTGTGGTTTATGGTTTTGATTTAATTTCCAAGTTATTGGTAATCATGAGAAATAAATGATGATTTATATGTATGTATGTGGTTTAAATTTCCAAATATTTGATATCATGGGAATGTAAAATGATAAATGGATGATATGATGGTGTGTTAAAAATGGTAGGTATGTATGTTTGTATGTTTTAATTTTCCAATTTTTGTGTAAAATGGAAAACTCACTAAGGTAGAATGTGAATAGAAAAATGGGGAAAATTGGTTAGGGTAAGAGTGGTGAGCTAACCTCCAAGGGCCCCATGCCCTCGGAGTGCTACCTACATAGCCCACGATGAAAAGGGGCCTCAGCCGATGTAGTTCTCCCATAAGCTAGGGAAGAATATGATGAGGTAGAGGAATGGGTTGGTAGGTTTTAGGCATGATTGAGTCTAGGTCATTTAGGCATGGTTAAGTCTTGGGGTTGTTTAGGCATGGTTGAGTTTAGGTCATTTAGGCATGGGTGATTTTAGGTTGATTTTGGTGAAAGAGAATTCTTAAAATGTAGGTGTCGATGGTCTAGTCTTGTATAGGAAAATCAACAAGTAATGAAGAAGGTGAAGGGTAAGAGGTGATAGCAAAAAATTCCACCTAATTGATAAGAACCATAACAAGTCTACCATACCAAAGGTGGGCTTATGAACGTAAGACCCTAAAGGTGTTGGATGATTGACTATGCTAAGGGTGAAAAGTCACATGATCATGAAATGTCACATTTGTGACAAGTCCCTTGAGAAGGTAGGAAATTAGGGTGAAAAGGAAATGAGGTGAAAATGGTTGGTTTTAGCGTAACTTGGTGTGAGACAACATGCCTACTTGGCAAGAGACCCAAGATCAAAATAGGAAAGTCCATGACAAAAAGGTTATCTTTTTCTCTTTTTGCTTTTGTTTTTGATAGACTGATCGATGTGGGAAGTCTATGTGGGATGAGTATATTATCTCCTTGAGGTCTTCGTGAAGCTGATCGATGCGGGAAGCTTTTGAATATTTTATTTTTTTTTTCAAGGATAGTCCTTTTTTATGATAGAGTATGTGCAGTATGGCTAGCTTTGTATAATTGTCCTTTCGAGGGAGCAGTCTATTTATAGTGGCGAGATAGAGAGAAGAGATGTCCCTTTTGAGGAGTCATCTCTTTGCTGGAAGTTTGACTCAAGGAGTTGAATCCCATTTTGCTTTTGAAATTATTTTCTTTTGGACGTTTAAGTCATGGAAAAGACTATAGAGGAAGATTAGGCTCTTGTTTAGAAGACAAAACCATAGCACATAGAGGTTAACTATGAAAGAGATGGTTTCAAGTGATGAATGACCATGGGATTCCATCTTGAAAAAAGATGAAAATTATCCATGAAAATCATGCCATGAGTAGAGCCATGGTACTCATATTGAAGATAAGGTTGAAAGGTGATGGGTAATCACATGATTCTTGTTTATTCATTGACCCCAAGAATAGGTAATATGGAAGGTGAAGGGTGCTCAAGGGATGAGAATTTAATAGATAAGAGGTGATATAGGACTTGATTCAACAAATAGAATGGTCTAAGATGCAAGGCATTGAGGGTTCAAGTTTGGGTTTACCTTGAGTGAAGACAAATGATAAGCACCTGATCCATAGGTATGAGTAACGATATAGGGTCCAAGCCAATTAGGAGAAAATTTTCCCCGTTTAATTTTTTCTCTTTGGTTACATGTTGATTTTCCTTCAGGACAGAGGTCGCCAACCTGGAAGGTTCACTCATGGACACATTTTTATAGGCATGTTTGATACATTTTTGGTAGATTTGGAGATGATCAAGAGCATTAAGATGACATGTTCATCTAATAACTCAAGTTGTGCCAAATGGTCCTGGAAAAATTCATCATCGTTGAGCATGTCTTGGAGTGAGATACAAAGAGATGGAATTTGGACTTTGAGAGGCAAGACAGCCTTGGTACCATAGACCAGAGAGAAAGGTGTGGCAAGTAGTTGAGGTGCGAATACTAGTACGGTAAGCCCACAAGGTGAAAGGAATGTGTGTATGCCAATCCTTTCAGTATCATCAACTACTTTCATAAGAATTTTGTTCAAGGTTTTATTGGTTGATTTCTTCTTGGCCATTTTTTGTGGGTAGTAAGGTGAAGAAAATGAGTTGAATGCCAAAGGCATCAGAGTTTTTGTAGGGTTTTGTTTTTGAACTATTTTCCATTATCAGTGATGAGATGGTGAGGAATACCAAAGTGAAAAATGATGTGATGATTGATGAATTCACATATTTTCTCATCTTTTGTAGAAATAAGAGGTATGGATTCTACCCATTTAGTATAATATTTAGTAGTGGTTATAATCCATTGATGGCATTGTGAAGAATGAGGATTGATGATCTCTCAATAAGATCCAAACCCCATTGAGAGAAAGGCCAAAGGTCTCTCGTGTGACTGTAAGGCATGACTAGGTGTGTGATGAAGATTAGCATGTTGTTGGCATTTCACACAATGTTTGACATAGTCACAATAATCATGGTTGAGGGGGCCAATAATAGCCTAGGTGAAGGATGCATTTAGCAATATAAGCCATTGAAGTGACCTCCACAAATTCGTGAACTTCCTTGATGGTATAAGGAATTTTAGAACTTGTAAGGCATCGTAAGAGAATACCATCAAAGCCACATTTATAAAGAAGACCACCCATGATGACATAGTGAGAGACACTTTTGAGAAAGGTGTGTTTTCCATTACGAGTAAGATATAGGAGGTAGAATGGAAAGGGAAAGGTAGTTCGAAAAATGCTTATACCAAAGGTCACGTGGGTCAAGTGTAATGGTTTCGAAGAAGTTGACATCTCAAAATAAATAAGAAGGTGATTGTAACCTTTGTATTATGACAAATATTTTGGAGTTGGCAGGTGAAGCGGGTATCGAGAAGCTAGAAAGCCATGGTATCCATAAATTTGTTAGTGGAATGTGGAGTGGTGTGAAGTTCATAATGGTGAAAGGTAGTCAAAAGTATGTCGACATGGTGTTTATACTTTTGAAGTATTTCATTATGACATTGGTATATACCATTGACTTGGTTTACAACTAGTTGAGAGTCACCAAAGATATTAATTGATTTAACATCTAAGGTGATGGTAGTTTGAAGACCTAATATGAGTGCTTCATATTCGGTGATATTATTAGTATAATCAAAATCTAGTTTGAAAGATAAAGGCATAGGTTCACCATCAAGAGGAATGAGGATAACACCTACGCACCACCCCCACATTGACATTTGGAACCATCGAAGAATAAGGTCATTTGGTAAATGGTATCATCCAAAGAGAGGGTAGTAATGGATTCATTTGGGAAATGAAGTTAGAGGATTGATTTTCGGAGAGGGGTGCGTCTGCAAGTTGGTCAATGATGGTTTGGCCTTTGATATATTTTTATGGATGAATTCAAGGTCAAGGTCGGTGAGAAGCATGAGCAAATGCAACACGTTGATGTTGGTAGGGTTTGGCGCATACATGTAATGTAAGGGGTCAGTATTGGTGATGAAAAAGGTTTTGTGATTGAGTAGGTAATGATGAAGTTTAGTGGTGAAAAAAACTAAGGCTAAGAAGATTTTTTGGCATGGGTGTACCTAGTTTCATAGTCTAGAAGTGTATGGACTTATATAATAGACCACTTGTTCCCTGTGTTGTTCATCATGATGAGTGAGCATGACACCTAAGGAATGATCAGTAGCAGAAATGTACAAGTAAAATGGTTGGTCCTCCTTAGGAGGAATGAGCACGGTGGTTGGAGAAGGTATTGTTTTAAGGCATCAAAGGATTTGTGGCATTCATCATCCCATTTGAAGGAGACATCCTTTTTGAGGAGATGGTGAAATGGTTGGTAGTGGTTGGAAAGTTGTGAAATAAAATGATGAATAGATTACAACTTACCTTAAAAACTACGAAGTTGGAGAAGGTTAGTAGGTGGAGGCATTTTGAGAATAGCCTTTATTTTAGCAGGATTGACTTCTATGCCATGCAAAGAAATGATGAAACCAAGGAGCTTTCTGAGAGAACAAATGAAGACACACTTCTTTGGTTGAAGGTGAACATAATACTTGATGAGATGGTCAAAAATGACCTTTAGGACTATAAGATGTTTCCCGATGTTTTGATTTGGAAAGAAGGTCATCTACGTAATCTTCCAATATACGATGCATGATGTCATGAAAGATATAGGTCATAGCCCATTGATATGTAGCACTAACATTTTTAAGGCCAAAAGGCATGACATGATAGTAGAAGGTCCCCAAGGAGTGATGAAGGAAGTTTTGTGTTGATCTTTAGGGTGAGTAATATTTGGTTATAACTTGAGAAACCATCCATGAGTGATAACATCTCATGACCGGTGGTAAGATCAACTAGTTAGTCAATACTAGGTAGAGGAAAGTCATCTTTGGGGAAAGCTAAGTTGAGGTCACAAAATCCATGTGCAAATGCAGAGTCCCCCTTCACTTTTGTGACAGAACGATGTTAGAAATCCATTGGGGATAGTCAATGGGTAGGATGAAGGAAACCGAGAGAAGGCGTTGGAGTTCTTCTTTGACAAGAAGGGCAATGCGAGGATGCATTTTCCACAGCTTTTGTTTCATGGGTTTGGCTTTAGGGATGGTTATGATATTGTGGACCACAATGTTTGGATCAATACCGGGCATATCAGCATAGGACCAAGAAAAAGTGTTGCTATGATCCCGGAGGAAAGAAGTAAAAGCTTCTTGTTCAACAACATCTAAAGATTGGCCTATCTTTAGAATGTGTGGGTCATCTGAGTGTTAATATTGACTTGATGGTGATTCATTTAACATGGTTTGCATCTTAGAAGGTAATGACCGAGTGAATATAAGAATCTTCCGCACCAAGGTAGGTGAGGATAGACTCATCATCCTGACATTGAACGACGTTAATGGATGGTGTATCATCATCGATCATGTCAGGATATAGGAAGGGAAGAGAAGAGGGAGCCTTTCCATCGCGTTGATAAGTCAAAGGTCCCAAGGAAATGGTGTTTATGAAAAAAAAAAGTTAGGAGGAATGGATTCTGGATCCATAGACTTGTGGGTGAAGGTGGTGACATGGGTGAATGGGGTGGAGAAGGTTTGGCATCCTCGATGAGGTCACATGGGCCTTCTTAGAGGATAGTTTGGTGAAAGTTGATACCACTGTGGTCTTTGTGTTTATGGGTGGTACGAGGATGATGGTATGATGACCTTGTTCGTAAAAACCAAAGCCAAATCCTTTCCATGCACAATGGTGAAGGAAAGTGTGGTGAAAAGTGGTGGTTGGTGAGAGATTGGAGGTCAGATGAAAATGGTCATGTTTGGGATGGTGGTTTGGGTGAATAGGTGGAAGTATCAAGTCCCCCATATGTTAAGTTGGTGTGAAGGTGGGGAGGACCATAAGGAAGACCTCACCTATGTGATGGTCATAATGAGGATGTTGGCGTAGGTTACCATACTCTTGTGGAGTAAGGAATGTGTTTATATTGTAGAAGTGGTATTCCCCCAGAGTGAGGCATTGAAAAACACCTTCTAAGGGATCGGTAGTAGATATGTGTGTAGTACTGGAATAGATGAATTAATAGGTGATGGGAAGAAGAAGAAGGATTGGTTGGTTGGGAACTAGATGGGTTAGTGGTAGATGGGTTGGGCTACGAGAGGCTATGGACAAGTAGTGGGAATAGAAGAGGTAGGTGTGGGTGAGGTAGCGGAAACATCGATGGATGGGGTTGTGGGTGAAGGAGAAGTGGCAGGTGGTAGATGCCTTAACTGGTACAAGGACATCATTAGGTTGGTACAACATGTTACAGAGTTTTGAATGGTGATGGGTCAAGTGGGATGGTGTAGTTATGTCCTTCATGTTCAAATTTTACACAGTGGTGTAAAGTTGAAGGAACACAACCCATGACATGAATCCAAGGTTGACCAAGCAATAGGTTGTACTGGAACTCCCCCTCTAATATGTAGAACAATTTTGGGATAGTACGGGGGCCCACACGAACATGGAGAATGATGGTACCAAGGGTGGAAGTGATGGCATCATTGAAGGAGCACAACATAACTGGGTTATTATGCATGTAATTGGTAGGTATGCACATTTGGTTGTATGCATGGGAGGAGATGATGTTGATGTTGGTGCCACCATCGATCATAACATGTCATCGTATGCATATATTATCGATATAGATGGAGATGAAAAGGGTGGGATTGGGGTCATCTGATTGGAGAGGTACAATTTCATCATCAGAAAAAGCTGAGAGCAGCCACTTGGTGAGTAGGTGGAGGTGTAGAGGAAGGGGATGAGTTGGTGAGAGAGGCCAGATGATGAGGGGTAATAATGGAGGCCATGGGTGTGGGGTCATTAGGTAAAACCGATGGATTGCAAAACCTCCATGAGGGCTTGTCGATGAGATTCAGAGGTTTGGATGAGATCATACAAAGACATTTTTAAAGGGGATTGGTGTAATTGTTTTATCATTGTACGATGGGTGACCCCATCAGAAATAGGGTATGTGGGACCTCGAATGGTGATTTTGGGTGTGGGTGTAGTTGGTATGTTAGGCACAAGATTAGTGGATGGGCTGGTTGCTTTTCTTTTCCTTTGTCTTTTTGGGCATGAGTGGCAACTTGGATCATGTTAATATGAGGGAAAGAGGTGGATGGAGAAGGTATGTCATGAGTAGTATAATGACATGATGGAAAAAAATCCTAATGGGGTAAGAACCTTGCAAAATAAGTAGGGCACATTGGCATTTAGGTGGTGGTTTGGCCAACTCTCGAATACGGACCATGTTGATCTTGAATGTTGGAGGTGGATAAAAAGGTTGTGGAGGTGGAGATGTGGGTAACTGAATAGGTAGTGGATGAAGATGTGCATGGTGATTGGTGAAGGTGGAATAGAGTCCTCATCTAGAAGATCATCATCATCAAAATTTCTTTAGGGGGCATAATTGGAGGAGAGTGGTTTTGAGAGCCTTATAACCCTCTACATCATGTCCTGCACACATGATGGTAGGAAAAAATTTTAGTTTCATCAAACCCTTTTGGTTTGGGTTTGAGGGGTTGTAAGGTCTAAGTGGTGGTAATGTGATGACCGAGGTCTCTAAGAGGTTGGCTAAAATGTTGGCATAGGACCCTACCAATGGATCACAGTGGGAAGTGAGTGTGGGTTTGGGTAAAGGTGTGGATGATTGTGGTGGAAGAGGTGTTATAGGAGGTGGAATAGGTTTGACCACTGGTTTGGTAGGTGGTATTGTCTTAGGTTTTGATGGTACCTGTTTGGGTAAGGATGTGGTAGATGAACTAGAAATGGAAGGTGTTGTTGGTTTAACTACCCTGTTGGAGGGTAGTGGGTTCTTGTCCTTGGATTGCACCTTCTTGGGTAAAGGTGAGGTGGGAGTACATGATAGAAGGGAAAGAAGATGGTGGAAGAGGATGGGTTATCCATGGGGATAATGGAGGTGTGGTGAAAGTGGTTGGTAGAGGCTGGGTGGAAGGTATGGGTTGAAGAGAAGAAAGTTTCATAGGTAGTGATGAAGTTATGGTAGTAGTGTGGAGGTATAGGTGGTAAGAAAGATACGGGTGATGGTGGGGGTGTTTGTTGTGTAGGAAACTTGGGTATAACAAAAGATCGATGAAGAAGTAGGTTTCTTTGCTTTTGATTTTCCTTGGGTAGGGGGTTGTTTGGCCAAGGTTGATGGGTGAGGTCCTAGGATGGATGGAAGGGGAAAAGGTGACAAAGGTGTGGTGGGTGAGACTGGTGTATGTGGCCTAGAAGGTTGGGTCTTCCTTTTAGGTGGAGGAATAATTTTGGTGTGGGCTTGGGAAGATGTGGCTAAATCCAATTTGATGGGTGGATGGGCAAGGCTTGATGTTGGACATGACACCCAAGGTAGTGATGGGTCTAGATATGGGAGAAGATATAGGTGTGGGTAGGTTCTTAGGCATAGGAATGGTTTTAGTCATGGGTAAAGGTTGGATGTAGGAAAGGGTGAAAAAGAAGAAGCCATTTCAACAGGCATAGTCATGGTTGATTTGGTCACTTGAAACACTTTGGATAGATCGTGGAGGTATCAATAAGGGACATTTGCATTTGGGTTAAAAGGGGAGCTGAAGGCATCCCCAAAGCATGGAATTATCAACATAATCCAAGTGGTCGGCCAAGTGTGAAAATGACACTTGTAAGAGGATTCGATGTTGATTTAGTAGCAATCCTTGTAAAGTATGTCTGTGAGATAGGAATTTGTTGGCTTGGACTCTATGGGTAAGAGAGTTGAGAGAAGATCAACAGGATCCTAAAAGGATGATGGGGAATGGTCACCAACAATAGGTAGTGGCACTTCTAAAGGATCCCCATGGGTAGGGGAGATGATGGGTGAGATGAGGTAGGATCCTCTTTCGGTGGAGGAAGGTGAGCATGACTCTCCATGGGTAGGAGAGTTAATACCATTGATTGTTTGTTGGGTTTGAGAGGTGAGTGGTGAAATGGCATTGGTAGAAATGGTGGACTCCTCTGTAGGTGAGGGAGGAGATGAAGAGGACTCCTCTGTGGGTGAGGGAGTAGATGAGGTAGGCTCCTCTGTAGGTAGAGGAGCTTGTGCTAGAATTTCCTTCGATGGAGGGGACAAGAGGAAATTGGGGAATGGTTGGTATGATATCGAAAAAACATGGACTTCATGGACATTGTTATCATTGGTTGAAGATTCCCCATGTTGATTAGATGATGGTGTATGATTAGGAAATGAATTCTTAAAGATATGTAAGTTTTGATTTTTCGGTGCGTTTGGGTTTTCAGGATGAGATCTCCATTATCTAACATTTCTGGACAATGTTCTTAAAATTTATGCAATTACCATCATTATGGCCTTTGACATGATGATAATTACAATAGTCATGTTCCTTATACCATGTAGGCATAGGATGAGTGGGATCAAAACCAGTATGAGGTTTTATGGGGGAAGTGCAATGGCTCTAGGCCTTAAGAAGATTTTCCAAGACTGAAGAATAGGGCTCTCAATTGGAGTGTATTTTAATTTTCATTGTTCCCCACTTAGGAACTGAAAAGTTTATGAATGGGAGAAAGATTGGAGGAAGGTTTGGCTTGATTAGATGGATGAGATGGACCAGCTTTGAGAACTACCATGTTGGCAGATCCTTTGGCTTTTGAATAATTATTTTGGGGCTTTGAAGATGAAGAAGCATCATTTGATTTGAACGTGCAGTTTTTTTTTGCAATTGGATTTTCTTTTCTTCAATGGCACAAATTTCTAGTTTTCGCACCATGGTAAATGCTTCATCAAAGGTATGGAAGGTTTGTACCTATAGAGTTGGTGAGATGTGTTCTAGCACAAGCTCTAGTGAACAACTCTATAAGCTCAACTTGAGGTAACTAGAATGTTAATTGGTTGATAAGGCTTTCACCAACAATGAGTAATGAAATCTATGATAGATTCATCATCATATTGTCATGTTGAGTATAGGTTAGTCATGGTGACATTTTTGATGACATTGATTGAGAAGTGGTCTAAGAATGCTTGAGCCACTTGGTTAAAGGAGTAGATGGAATGTCTGGGTAAACCACTATACCAATCTAAGGTGGGTCCTATCAAGGACATGGGGAATGTCCGTAGGAGTAAAGCATCATCATGGGAAATTAGATAGCACCCATGTTTGAATGACCACAAGTGTTGTTATGGGTCTTCTTTACTATTGAAATGGTTGAACTTGGGCATTTCCCAATGTATAGGGTATGGGTGAATGGGGATAGATGGATGAATAGGCTCATTACAGATTTTCATCATAAGTTAAGGAGTTGTGAGAGCCGAAACTAATGCTTCTAATGTTTGCATCTTTTCCATCATCATCCTAATGAGGTCATTGGTGGGTTGTGAGGAATGGGAACCCTACAGTAAAGGGAGGTTGATGATGGATGTATGATGTGGATGACATCCCAAGTATATGGGGGTGCCGAGTATGAGAACTATGAAGGGGGAATAGATGTGGGTGGAAGATATCCCAAATAAGTGATAGAACAAGATTGGGGGTTATTGTGGTGATGTGTGTAAGTGGGTGGGGTAGTTGTAATGACTCTCGTGGTAATTGGGGGTAGAGACTATGGGATGGAAAGGATGAGGTTTTGAATGGGGTGTGGGTTTCCGACACCATGGGTGGTTGTGATGCAATTGTATATATGAGGTAAAGGGTGCAGATGGGGCCATGCTTAAGGTGGTTGGTGAAGGAATGGTTGACACCACGGGTGTGATAGATGTCATTGGTGTAGTAATTATAGAGGATGTGGGGTCTAGTTGAGACACCATAGGTGGTAAGGTGGATGAAGGAAATGTTGAGCTAGTGGTAGCTGATGTGGAAGTGGGGGGAGGGAAGGAGGGATAGACATGGGCATGTCATATACTAACTATCCCGAGGAGTCTGGGTAGATGAGTGGGTGAGATAATATTGTAGGGAAGTGGGATTTGGTCAAGGAGTCTTGCAAACTCCTCATCACCGATATTAATGGTGATGGGATGAGTTGGATCCATAGGTGACAAGATAGAAGGTGGTGATGGCTAGGTGGAAGTGGTGAAGGCTAGCATGAAACACAAGGGTTGGTTTGGTTGTGAGTCAACACCATGTGAATTAGCATATACTTGATAAACTGTACTTTGTAAATAACACAAAAAAAAGAAATGGAGAAGGATAGATTTTGGGAGGTGAACTTGGTCGGTGTTTTAATTAAAAATCAAAAAATAGGAAAACGGTTAGACTAACGATGATGATGGTTAAATAATGATGATGGTTAAAGGGTGACCGATGATGGTTATAATAACCGATACCAATTACTTGGGGAAATCAACAAGTTTTAGCAAATGAGGCAAAAAACTGATGAAAATGAAATAAGGAAATTGTACTTGACTGTGATATTAGAATTCTGGGGATATGATGATGTCTGAGAACTTCAAATAGAACAGAAGAGGTGATGAATGATTTTTTGGGTAAAATGACCAAAAGAGCTAGAAACCGACACCGGTTAGGTAAACTGATGATGGTTAGATGGAAACCGGTGATGGTTCACTTGGATCGATGCCGGTTATTGTGAAATTTGAAGAAGTGAAGAAAAATTGGTTTTTGTGAATTAAGTCAGATGGAGTATCAACCCAGAAGTCTAAGGATGATAGTATTAGACCCTGACACACTCAAAAATAGTCAGAATACTCCAACTATGATGGTGGAGTGTGAAAGGAAGAGGAAAGTGGAGAACATAACCTCACAACTCAAAACACAACTCAGGAAAAAGCTAAGAAAAAAACATGTAATCCTATAAGTGAATTTTATGTTTTTAGCTTATGTTATTTAAGACTGACTTGTGAATTTAGAACAAATTTTTTTGGTTGGGAAGGCATCCTATGAAGAGGAAAATTCTAAAGGGTGGTTTTAGGTTATGTTTTGGTGGGGGTGGTCCTTTCTCTGAGATAGATAATGACTAGACTAGAGAAACCAGTTGGGTGCCCACTATCAATCCTCTGATCGTGTGATCATTGAAAACTTCTTCTAGGTAAGGTGTTGTTTAAGAAGATGTGAATTTTTATTTGTGTAGTTTGAAAAGAGAGAGAGAAGAGAAAGTGCTTCTATGATTCAATTATGTCAACCATCAAGTTGGGCATGACTTCCAACATATAGGTTGCCCTAGTTTTTAATGTGAGCTAAAATGCAACATACAAGGATGAAATGCAACAGATTTTAGAACCCAAATCAACAATTATATTTGATGTAGAAAATGATGAATAGGTCAAGAATGTGCTCTTTCACTACTATGCAAATGCAGGAAGAAAGAAATGATTCATTTTAAACACCAAATCACAAATGTTGTTTAGACAATTAGAAGAAAAGAATGTTACTAGAGGAGAAGATTAAATGTGTATTTTTCAAAAAGAAAGAGACACAAGATTTCCCTATATGAAGAAAATGCAATGAACCCAAGAGAGGTCCCATTAAGGGCGTGCCAAAATGTTTCACCAGATTCTTAATAGATTTAATGAAATAGATAGAGGGTGATAGGCCAAGGAGGAATACTATTTGTGATGTCGGTTGAAGGTTGTGCGCACATCTGATTTCGATCTAGGCTGACCATGAAGAACTTCCTTTTGGCTAGGAGGAACTACCTATAAATACAAAACAAGACCACAAGAAGAATATTAAACAATATATGTAGTGGATTACCTAGTGTGTGCTAGATCCGGGAAGTGTGATACTTCCTAGATGGTTGTCAATCCATTTTAATACAATTTAATGCAAGAAATAACATAAACAAATAACATCCTATTGTAGTTGATATGATTTAGGCATCTCATTCAAATACAATAAGAAAATATAATCTAATAGGTAGGGTTATGATCAGATCTAGAGGTTGGGTAGGTGGTTTTGAGTTTTTAGGTCTGAGAGAGGTCAGTAAAGGTTATAAATGATTCTAGGTAGTTTGGGAATGGGTATTAGCTTGTTTGTCCTGAGCTGGGTTATCAGACACAGAGACCGACGTCGGTCAGGGGGTTATGACCGATGATGGTTTAGATGTGACCGATGATGGTTTAGGGTGGATAATGGTAGAAATGTCAAAATAGATGCCCAGGCTCTCTGTGTCTACACAGAGAGTTGGGAAGGTCTGTGGTGGGATTGTAGGTGGGGTACTAGGTTTGGGTAAGGTTCTGTGAGGTTTTTGGGGTGTTAAGGTCAACTTAGTGAAAGTCTATCAGAGACACAATAACTTAATGCGTCGGTCAGTGACCGATAAATGTCTAGTAAATGGGAAGCGACGATGGTTAAGGTGACGGTAACGTCGGTAGGGGAAGAATGGTGGAAATCAAATAAAATTGGTTTTGGAGCTTCTCTGTGATTGCACAAAGAATGGAAGAAGGATGGTTAGGTTCGTAAAAATGCTAGGAAGGCTCAGGAATGCCTAGGAGTTGGGTATGGGGAGCTAAATAGTTGTGGGTGGTTAGATGGGTGGATTGATAGGAAAGTGGGGATGGTGGAATGCAAAGGAGAATAGGATCTAATTAAATAGAGATAAAGAAACTATAATCTAAGTAAGTATAAAATGATGTAGATAAAAAATAAACTTACTTGTATTTGTAGATTTGGTTGGTGGAGGATAGTGATGGTTGATCTATGAAAATGGTGATCAGTGCCATGACAATGCTTCCTGAAATGTTACCGTGAATGCCAATGCCTTCAGATTAGTCTTGGTGCTGGCTAGGGGTGTTTGGATGCTTGAGAAGACTCTAGTTCATGCTTGCATGTAGATCTCTCTCTCTCCAAACTGAAAATGATCAACCTCTCCCAAAACTCAAAATTTCCAACCTCTGGAACAAGGTTGCCAAAATGAATATATGGTAACCGATGATGGTTAGGGTGAGTGGTGTCGGTTTAGGGTTAACGGCGGTTGGTTACGGCGGGAAATCCTAGGTTTTCCAAAATAGCAGATCTTGGCTATCTTTTGGTCAATTTCTTCCCATTGGTCCCGATCTAAAATGGTATCTTATGCTTAGATAAGTGGGTATGTTGTTAGAGAAAGAATAGGCATCTAATGTTAGGGTTAGACTAAGTCTCAGTTAGTTAAGGTAAGTAGAAATTGAGTCTTAGTTAAAAGAAACATGCTAAGAATAGGTCCATGATGAGGTGTCTAGGTGATGTGGCTAGGTGAGGTGGTCAAGTGAGGATGTTAATTAAATTAATTAAAGTAATTAATTCAATTAATCATGTCTCATCATACATCAATTTCATTTGAAAAAATATAAATATGAGTAAAGGAAGAGAAACATGGGTAAGTGCAACAAGTTGGTGAACATAAAAACCCAAAGTTTAGGTACCATAATCATGGTTTATAAATCATGCAATGCAATTGTTTTTAAAGTTTCAGTAATATTCAAACCTAAAACCGCGCTCGTAGTTTCAAATCTGCAGTCGCGGTCCTCTGAGACAAAAAAATAGACCTGCAACTCCTCATTTTCCCCATTTTTCCTTTCCAACTGCGATTTCTCCTAGACCTTTGGCACTCGTGCTTTGAATACCCCCTAAAAATTTCTCTTCGAACTTCTAGATCACGATAGTTTCAACCATGCCACCAAGAAAAAGAGGTAAGCCCTTAATTTTGATCAATTTGTTTGCATTTTAGGTTATTTTTGTGATTTTCACGGGTTTTTCAATTTTTTGTTTATGTATACAATTTTTTTGTTTTGTCAATTGCTCGGCAAGCTTGTAATCCTATAAACCATCAAAATATTCCTCAAAACCCTCCAAACAATCCTCAAAACCCTCCAAACATTCCTCAAAACCCTCCTCCAAACATAGATCCACCTCCTGTGGCTCCTTCTATCCCCACGGAACCAACAGGAACATAAGATGATATCGTTGGAAGAATATGAAAAAATAAAATTGTCATTGAGAACCTTATTTAGACTATAAGACAAAATCATGCCACAAATCATGTCCCGCATGAATTTAGCCAACACATTACAAACATTGATTGGCGAAGTTGAGTCTCAGTAACCAACCAAATAGATAGATGTAATACCTTTAGAGGTGATTGCAGGTGGTGGTATGCAGATAAATTATCCCATGCAGCCGTAAAAGACAAAAATATTTGAAAAGACTACATTCATGGATTATTTACGGACCCGAGAGAACTAATGCCCCCAGCCTACTTACAAACGGTTTCCAATCCATTGGTGCCATAATGACTGAATAAAGAACAATTTTTGGGACCGATGGTGGATGGTTTTTGATTATCCACCATGCAACAACAATGAGGTTCCTCTCTATTTTTGAAGAAATTATATTGCAAGTTCATGCTTAGTGAGGTCCTAAATTATTTTGAATTTTCTAATTTTTGTGGGTGAGGAGGTGGCTCGCATAACGTAGACCTGGTGCACGCGTAGGTCAACCAAGGATATCTCATGCCCCAAAACCCCCACTAACTTCAATTATCCCTCCTACAGTGAAGGATGTTGTGGAGATTGACACACTACATGCATTAAGGGAGCTCACCGACACTCGAGCTAAAGCATAGTGAGTATATTACATCTGGTGATGTTGGTGGAGGCACCGGTTGTAGCGTACCACACCATTGTGGATCATGTGGCACGTTGTATACACTGCGGAGTAAGACATCATTTCTTTGGATCACATGATTTATTTTCTCTAGATGAGATGATGGTGGATGTTTTGGGCTGGTAGAAAGGATGTTAGTCTTTCATAGGTAAAGTCTTTCATAGGTAAATGTCAAATAAATATTTAATATATATACAATAGTCTAATTCATGTTTGATATTTTAATATATATGTATTTGACTCTACGTTATGTACATACATGTAAAAACTAATTTTTTATTTTATTTTAAATAGCAAGATCCAGTGAAGGAAACATCCGGCGTTGACATGCTAGCTCTTGCGGCGGGCATGTTACAAACGTAAGTTTTAAGTTGTACTTAAATTTCAAATTTCATTTGATTTTACACTTTTATTATTATAATGTTTCACCTATACATGTACATATTATTATATGTTTGTCTTTATACACATGAGCATGACGGGCCATCATCTGCTCTAGGAATGAGACTCGACACGCCTCACGTGACTTTTACGTAGGCTAGTTTCTCTTTACACTTTGTTTCTAATTGTGGAAGTTCACATGGATTATGCCTTGGCTCTGTTATATGGAAGTCATGTAGATTAATATTTATTTGTACATATTTTTGTATAGCTTCCGACCGTTAGAGAGACTCCTCCATAGATGCAGATGTGAGGTGGAGGCTCTGTAGATACTACCATAGCATCTCAGATCCACTAACCGAGGTAAAAAAATTTAAATTTGTTAAAATTTATTTAGGAATTATTTCTTATTACTCAAATCTACAATATCAAATTCTACACATGAAATATTTAATTTGAAATTTAATTATTTATATGTAGCTTACCCTCACAAGTCTATTATTGTCATTGTCACATGTCAACAAAAAATTGATAGGGATCATGACATTGCGGTAAGATTTCACATGCATTTTAACTAAATTCTAAGTTTCTAAATTTTGAATGTATTTTAAAAATATGGGTGTTAAAAACTTGTTGTTTATGAATGTGCGGGATAGGTTACGGGCTGCTTTGAGACGCTTTAGTACCACACTGAGATGAAATCCATAGTGGCATCTCCCTCCACTACATCCACGGGTTATGGACATGCTACTTATAGTAGGGTGAAGAGAGGGAAGATGTTTCATGATTAGATTCATAGGACCTGGATGTACATAGATATATATATGGGCCAGCTAGTCCTAGTTCATGATTCTTCATAGGACATTGTATATATAGCCTTATGTGACTGCATGTGGTCCTATATGTATGACAGACTTAGTTCGAGATTTACACATGTTATGAACTTATATTTTCAGATACGTGTGTCTAGCACACTTAGTTCGAGATGTACACATGTTATGAACTTATATTTTTAGAGATGTGCATCTAGCACACTTAGTTTGATACATTATATATCCATGTGTTGGTTTTCATAACGATATTACTTCTATGTTTGATTCGATTTCATTGCACATGATATCCTTCTATGTATGTATATTAGTTCTATATGTATGTTTGATTTAAAATTAAAAAACTATGGTGCAACATATATGAATATAACGTTACTATGGTGCAACATTGTATGGTACAATTGTTAAGAAATTAAGGGAAGCCTGTGTATTCCTCCATCAACATGGGAAAATTATCATTTTCCTCTTAAGTCATGAAAAATATTTCATACCTTGAATCTTGAAATAAGATGTCTTCCCTTGGTTCATTTGGTTTTGAAGCGTGTATTTAATTTTATTTATCGAAGGATATTATTCATTTTACCATTGATGCGTATGGTGGTGTATGACCAATCCATCTTTATATCCCCACCGATATCGTGATAGAAACTTTGGCTCAACAATATATCATACATAGCTATCATGTCTTCCACAAGTATTTCCATCTTGAGTTTCTTGTCAGGGAAGTCTACAAGTTCTACTTGAGAATATTTCACCTATCCAAAAAGAGGTAATTTTTTTTTCATGTAGTAATAATGGCCAATATTAGGGCTAAGAGTAATACCAATAGAAATAGCAAATTTTATAAGCATGACATTGTCAGAGGCGTCAGAGTCAATAATGCAATTATTCAATTTATACCCATTGACCAACAAGGAAAGATAGAAAGGTTCTTATTTCCTAGAAGAGGAGGATTTTAAGGAAAGAAGGTTCTAGGAATGAGTGGTTCTAGGAGTGGGAAGTGATTCTTTAGTGTTGGTAGGATTCTTGGAATATGTATTTTTACTACTTCCTTTGAAAAACTAGACGAGTTTATTAAAATGCTTGGGGTATTTTTTTGTGTAATCATATTCAAATATTTGAATTTTATCTTTCTTAAAATGGTCACCGATGTAAAAATATGAGGAAGTGGTAGGCAAATTCGGAGCTGTGGAATCCTTGACATGAGTAGGATTTTCATTCTTAGGAATAATAGAAATAAAAATCGATTCGACAAGAGGAGGTGAAAGAGACTTACTCAAAGAGGTAGATGGAGTCTTGGCTAAAGTAGTATTAGGATTCTTCTTAGATGACCCCATAGAAGTAGGAAATGATGTTCCTTTTTTTGTTTTTTTCTATCAAGTCACCATTTGAGGATTAATGTGTTTTGCTTGGGAAGTAGAAGAAGAGGCTTTTTTTTTTTTTTTACGAGTGGGTGAACACTAAACAAGAGTAACCATTCATATCATCTATGGATTTTAAGGATCTTTGTTGGGTGAGTATTCACAATAACCAATAATTGCATAACCATCTTCTTCTTGTCTTTCAATTTCTGATTAAACAATTTCTTTTCCTTCATCTTCATAGGTTCCACATATTTCATTAACCGATGGAGATTCTAAGGAAAGTATTTTAACCAAGATCTGATGACAGGTTTTATACCCCTATATATAAGATATATATAGGTTGAGGCCTTATTGTGGCACCATGCAAGAAGAGATGTCATTGCTTTGGGATACTTTATTTGGGCGTAGTCCCTTAAGAGCATTGAGACCAAAAAATAATTCAACTTCGACAGGTGACTACGTAGACTCCATGGCACCTAGAGACATCTCATCTCGATCCTACACCTTGGTGTAGGGACCTTCTACAATAGCCTTTCTTGGTTTTTTCCTTCTCCAATCGGTGCTCTCGTTGCCCTATTGTTTGTAAACGCGCCAAATAGTGTAGTTTGAGACAGTGTAAGGATGTCAAATAGTATATTTTGCAAACGGTGGGTCATGGCACCAAACAAACTACGCTAAAATATTTGGGTGGCTAGGTGAATGCTAGAGGAGGCACCGTTTCGGTGTGGGACAACGTCGTTGCTTTCGGGATACTTCGTTTGGGTGTAGTCCCTTAATAGCCCTTAGACCAAAAAACATTCAACTTTGACGGGTGACTATGCGCATTCCGTGGCACCTATAGATGTCTCATCGATCCTACACCTTGATGGAGGGAACAAATACAATAGCTTGTCTCGGTTTTTTTCTTCTCCAATCGGTGCTCTCACTGCCCTATTGTTTGTAAATGCGTCAAATAGTGTAGTTTGAAATAATGTAAGGTTGTCTAATGGTATATTTTGTAAATGGTGGGTCATGGCACCAAACCAACTACACCAAAAAAATTTAATGGCTAGGTGAACAATAGAAGAGGATTTGTTTTGGTGCGCAACAATGTCGTTGCTTGCTTCCGGCTACTTTGTTCGGGCGTAGTCCCTTAAGAGCCCTGAGACCAAAAAATCATTCAACTTTGACGGGTGACTACATGCACTTCGTGGCACCTAGAGATATCTCATCTAATCCTACACCTTGGTGTAGGGACACTCTACAATAGCCTATCTCTATTTTTTTCTTCTTCAATCGGTGCTCTCACCTTTGTCATATTGTTTGTAAACGCGCGCAAATAGTGCAGTTTAAGTTAGTGTAAGGTTGTCTAATGGTATATTTTACAAATGGTGGGTCATGGCATCAAACCGACTGTGAAAAAAATCTGGGTGGCCAAGTGAATGCTAGAGGAGACATCATTTTGGTGCGCGACAATGTCATTGCTTCCGAGATACTTCATTAGGGCATAGTCCCTTAAGAGCCCTACGACCAAAAAATCATTCAACTTCTACGGTGATTACGTACATTCCATGGCACCTAAGGAGGTATCATTTGATCCTACACCTCAAAGATAGGAACCTATACAATAGTATGTCTCAGCTTTTTTCCTTTTCCAATCAGTGCTCTCGCTGCCCTATTATTTGTAAATGCGCCAAATAGTGCAGTTTGAGGCAAGTGTAAAGCTGTCTAACGATATATTTTGCAAACAATAGGTCGTGGAACCAAACTGACTGCACCGACACATCCGGGTGGCTAGGTGAACGCTATAGGAGACATTGTTTTTGCACGCAACAATGTCGTTGCTTCCGGGATACCTCATTCGGGCATAGTCCCTTAAGAGCCCCGAGACCAAAAAATCATTCAACTTTAACGGGTGGCTACGCGAACTCCGTGGAATCTAGAGATGTCTTATTTGATCCTAAACCTCGGCATAGGGACCCTATGCAATATCCTATCTCAGTTTTTTCCTTCTCCAATCAGTGCTCTCACTGCCCTATTGTTTGCAAACACGCTAAATAGTGCAGTTTGAGACAATATAAGGTTGTCTAACGGTATATTTTGCAAATGGTGGGTCATGGCACCAAACCGACTACACTGACACATTTGAGTGGCTAAGTGAACACTATAGGAAGCATCTTTTTAGTGCATGACAATGTCGTTACTTTCATGCTACCTCGTTCAGGCGTAGTCCCTTAAGAGCCCTGAAACCAAAAAATTATTCAACTTCGACGGGTGACTACGCGGACTCCGTGGCACCTAGAGATATCTCGCTAGATCATACACCTTGGTGTGGGGACCCTCTACAATAGTCTATCTTAGTTTTTTCCTTCTCTAATTGGTGCTCTCGCTGCCCTATTGTTTGCAAACACACCAAATAGTGCAGTTTGAGATAGTGTAAGGTTGTCTAATGGTATATTTTGCAAACGGTGGGTCGTGGCATGGAACCATCTGCACTAACACATTTAGGTGGCTAGGTGAATGCTATAGGAGGTTTCATTTTGGTGTGTGACAATGTCATTGCTTCCGGGCTACCTCATTCGGGCGTAGTCCCTTAAGAGCCCTGAGACCAAAAATCGTTCAACTTCGATGGGTGACTACACGCACTCCGTGGTACCTAGAGACATCTTGTCTAATCCTACACCTCAGCATAGGGACCCTCTATAATATTCTATCTCGGTTTTTTCATTCTCCAATCGGTGCTCTTCTTTACCCAATTGTTTGCAAATGCGTCAAATAGTGCGAGTTTGAGATAGTGTAAGGCTGCTCAAATGGTATATTTTGCAAACGGTGGGTCATGGCACCTAACCGACTATGCACATGCGTAGGGATGGTCTTGTAAACACTTGGGGAGGTGTCATTTTTGTTCTCTAAGCTCCAGGTCCTTCTGGGCTACCTTCCCTGAGCTAAGACCCCCTCCAGAGGTACATAAATCGTTGTTAATTGCTTCTCTTTTCTTGTAAAATAATGAAAGCTTCACATAAAAATGCTAACCACGTGAAGGTGGAAGTTTTTATGGCACCACTAACCTACACATAAAAGTGTTATTCAAAGAAATTTAATTTTCAAATCAAAACCATACTAGATATAGCAAAAATACACAAATTTAATAAAATATATGAACTTAAATTTATCTAACTAACAAATTTATATATACCAAAGAAATTATATCAAAGAAATTATATATACCAGACATGAGCATTGTAAATTCATTCCAATGAACCATCAGGATCGGATCTACTCTAAATAACAGACATGATTGCTTCATGATCTGACTCTCAAACCTTCCAAAGAATCTTGTTATTAGGCCTTCCTCAATATCTATACAATGAATATTTGTTGCTATAAATAGATGCGAATATAAGAGTATTTTCCTGTGTGTCTCAAATTCTTCAAACACCCAAATAGAGGAGTTTTTTAATGGATACCATGGAAGCCAAGTTCTAATAACTACCACTCACCCTATAAGGTACTCAATAAATTTGCCATATATAACGGGAGAAGTCAACTTATTTTTTTCCTCGATGTAATGACATAAGAAATAGTCTGTTCATTCTTTATTGTCTTGTGTTGCAATAAGCTGCAAACACATGCCCTACAAAAAAAAATTCAACTCAAATTTAAATTGTACATATTAAAATTTCAATGGACGTAACTCAATACAAAAATTGTAAATAACCATAAATACCTTGTCGCACCAAAATCAAGATTTCTTCAAAGTCCTTGGATGTTGCAACTTCATCCTGTAGAAACAAGTCGTAATGCTTATGGAGGTTGATAACCGGGAAGCGGAGTTAGAGGCCTACAAATCCATCCATCCACCCATTCTTGTGAATCACACTCAAGCAGTGACAAATTCGATACAGGATGCACAAAAAAATATCAAATTTCTTGTCCATGTGGCCCATGAAGTAGAGTCCGAGCTACAAAATGAATGCATATCACTGGACCCAGTGAGTTTCATACAATCCTCATAGTTAGCAATTTATTGTTCCTCTATCAACCAAAAATAGTTGCGAACTATGAAATTTTCTTGAGAACCTTGGGCCATGTTGTCAATACACCATTCCACTATGCTCTTTGCATCTTTCAATTTAGCACCATCTTTATACTTCAACTCTTCTCTTGTAAGAGCTCTTTCACACATGCCCCTGTACCGTCATGTTCTCCTTTTCCATGTCTAGCCTCAATGAAACTCTAAATATGTTGCACACCCATCTTGATGTGCATCTTTCTCATCCAATAAAATATTCGTGCATTCTTAAACTGAGACATGCAATTATTTGACCATGTATAAAGTTGTTTGAAGTGGATGTCCCTATCAGACAAGTTTTCATAAAATAACTGGAAACAACCTTGCAAAAATTTAGTAGAATGAGTACGATCATCACTGATATAAAAGTGGTACTCTTTTTAAAAAATTCAATCATTCTCTGTATTGTCAGGAGAATGTATAAATGCTATATGCACAAAAATGACAACTTGTACTAAGTTGTAATATTGTGATTGAACCTCCATTTGTGGTTACAATGTGTAATTCTCTACAAAATTGACCACTGAAACAATAGTACCAATAGGAAATGTGTCTTTGCATATCTTGAACTGTTCATCTAACCATCGAGCTCTGTGTGTATGCCTAGCATACTCATAAAAATTTCATTCTTAAATTTTCTCATAAATTGAAAAACAGACATATGTTCTGTAACTAGTTCACACCATTTAGACTCTTTTCCATCTTTCAACTGGTATGCAACTGATTTATATTTATCAAACTCAACTAAATTATGTCCTATTACACCTTCAATTTTCTCATGGATGCAACTTTCCAATATAGGTAATACGCCACATGTACCACAACTTCCATCTAAACAATCCCTGATTGTAAAAAATTGTCCAACTTCTTTTCACAAAATATCGTAGGAATGAAATCCCTGCAATGTATTGGTGGAACTTGAACACCACATTCGATAACATAGTTTCGTAATGAAAAATAGAAAACGAATATGTAAAAATTTAGCATAATGCATCGCAAATTCAACATCTTTCCTACAACAAGTGGTGCAAGTGTGGTTGATTTTCACATAGAATGGTTTCAATATTTCAAAAAAATGTTGACTAATCTTAATTTTCAGATGCTCTTTTTCAAACTTACGAAAAAATTGAGTTTGAGTCATATCTAAGAAATGCTTTGGATGTGGTTCGCGATTAGTAGAAACAACTCTCCATTTTACAACATCTCTTGTATTAGGTGAAACTATAGTTTTATCATGCCAAAATTGAATAAAAATTCTCTTATAGCATTAGAATTATATTTGTCCTTACGTGGTGCTCTAGCAGAAAATTCCCAAAAATTGATGTTATTGAGCGATTGAAGGGTATTACATCTTTCAATTGCTTTCATTAGAGTTTTTCGATTAACTTGTAACATTCGAATTTTTTGCATAATCAAACATTGTTTTTTATTGATTCACTTACAACACTAGTAGTAAGTACACAATGCACAATATTACTATCCCAAAGTACGTCTCTTGACACCAAAAATGTGATATGCATCATGAAGGTTTTCAACAATTGTAGAGGTTTAATTGATTTTCTAAAGGTAATAGCCACAAAACCGTACACATTCATGAAATTCCACAAACTAACGAAATGTTGTGTTTAGAGTGTAGAATACATGTATATTTTTTTTAAAAAAATTGGCAAAAAATATAGTATTTTTCTTAATTTTATTCATATGTTGTTTCTTATGTTATTAAAGAGGAATGATTTGTCCCGGTGGTTTTTAAAATGAAAACTTATCTTTTCACTATGAAATTTTAGATATATGTTCAAGATTATAATTTTGACGTGCTGTCAAATTTTCATATTTTTTTGACTTATATTTTTTTAATTAATTATTTAGTAACTATATTTTAAAATAAATGGCGTCCATATTTCAATGCCAATAAATTTTAATATTTATATCGAAATTTTTTTTTCACAGGAAAGAAGAAGAATTCAACAAATACTAAGTATATTTTTTCAATTTTTTTGATATATTGTACTATTTTTCAAATTTGGTTGATTGTGTACTATTGATTGTCCTAAAATACCGTATGTTAGTAAAAATTAAAAAATAAATAGCAAAACAGATTTTTAAAAAATGAAAATTACATTTTTAGAAAGCCAATAAAAATATGAATTTTGTGTCAAAATTTTGTAAGTTAACTATTTCGTTTACCCTAATTACGTGGCACCCGAGTGGCAGATTTTGGCTCACAATTGTCCCCCAAAAGGATTTGGAGCCAAAATGTGCCACTCAGGCGCCACGTCACTGCCACTCATCGGGGTTCGCGCGAATGGGGTTCGCGTGAACATCGTTCGGTGAATGTGGTTCGCGTGAACCCCATTCGCGTGAACCCCCTCCGCACCACCAAAGCGCCACCAAAACGTCTCCTTCTAGATTTAATGATTCGCAATTGCGTCTCCCCTTCTAAATTTAATGTTTTACAAGTTACTTATTTAATATTGTTCACTTTTTATGTTTTAAATTTAGTTTTTTACATATTTTTTGTGTTTTAAACTAAGTGTGTTTTTTTAAAATTGTTTTTAACCAAAAATATGTAATATTAAATTAGAAAAGTTGTTTTACATATTAAATATAAATTCTATTAAAATTAGAAAAGTTGTTTTAAAGTTATAGAAAACTAAAATTAAAAATAACCTAATTTCTACTGAGATTTGTATATAAATAGAGTTGCATGCACATATAGTTTTGTATCAAGTTTACTCTTAGACATTCAGATCTATCACGATTTATGTGTGCGGGTGAAAATTATTGAAGTGGATGAATCATGGGAAATGCAAAGAATGAGAAACGAAAATATACCGAGGAAGAGAATGCAGAGAAGAATGCTAGAAGATTTGTTCGTAGGAGGGCACAAAGAGAGAGAGAGAGAGAGAGAAGACACAACAAGTGAAAGACAACGCTGCAAAAATTGGTACATATGTATAGAAACCCTTGATAGATCCTATTTTTTTTTTTAGTTCTAAGGTTTAAATATGATAATTTATGTTTTTTAGATTGCGTAAAGGCAAGGGTTTTGATAGGATCCCATGTGTATGTTTATGGACATAGATCATGATGTGCAACATTATGTTGAAGTGATAACAAAAGTTATGGAATTACTTCCCAAAAAAATGTGAAACACTTGGTGAAGATGGATTTACAAAAATTAAAAGAATTTTCCGAACAAGAACCACTATCACGAAAGAAAACAACAAAAAGTGTAGAGATAGTATATGGTGAATTTGTTAATTTGACTACAGTTGCTAGAGCACATTTGTTGGTTACATTCTTGAATCATGTTGATATGAGGGAAACATTAGAATTGTTAGGTGTTGATTTTGGACGGAAAAATTCAAAACGTGTAGAAGAAGAATTTGTTGGGAATGTTTTTAAAGGAATAAGTTCTTTGGGTACAAAAACTAGGTCTGCTGATAAGAGTATTTCTCGTAGAGCAATATTAACTTCAGTTGTAAGTGAAGATACAACAAAGAATCGTCATGTTACCACCTTTGCAAGGCATTGGGTTTATCTAGAAAGACGGTTAGTAGGTATGCAAAGAGGAGGAAGACATTGGATGACTCTACTATGGAAGGAAATTGGGCACTAATGTGTAGAAATCCACGTTATGATAAAATAGAGGATAATATTGTGAAGATAGTTTCTGATTTTTGGACTGAGAGGACTCGTCCTTCTCCGAATGTGAGGGATGTTTTAAAACATAGGATAACTCGCAATAACTATGATGAACATATAAAACATTGGCTTGAAATAACTCAACATGAGATGTACATAAAGTTTACAGAAGAAAATCCAGATGTTAAGATTGGACAACGAATGTTTGAAAATTTGAAGCCTTGGTATGTGCGAGCTGATAAAGTCCTTGACACATGTTGTTGTCGCTATCACGTTGAGTTTGATTATCACTATCAGGTACATAAAAATTTATAGATTCAATGTATATATATTTTGAGGCGTGCTTTCATTTATATCTATATATTTAAAATTTGTTTAAATATCATTTTTTGAGACATGTGATTTAAAATTAATGTATTTCAAAATCTATGTTTTTTTCAGGTGTATAGAAAGTTACGAGAAGAAATTGCCCCACCTACACATGTCAGTGAATTCATAACTTCAATTATTTGCAACGTATCTGATGATCATGTCGATGATCGTATGACTTGCATCAAAGGTGTCTGTGACAAGTGTGGGGACTTGAAATTATTGCCAAAAACAAATGAAGATTTGGACACAGTTAACCTGGTTGCTTGCAAGAGGTGATATATATAAATTTATGTTTTTAAATTTGGATGTTAGATTTTATTTTGATTTTTATTTTATTGCAAATGAATACATGACAATTTGTCCATGTTATGAATTGATTTTGTAGGTTCAAATACATAAAATATTCAACAAGGCTTGGAAAAGATGCAACCAGGTTGGATTTGGTAGAAGAGGAAATCCCCATTGCTACATTCATGCAAAGTTTCGAAGTTTAATTAGTCCGTACATCAAACATTCTCACTATTCAAAGTGGCAGGCTACACAATTCAAGACTAATAGGGACACATTCCCTATTGGTTCCATATTGTCCGTGGTTGATTTTGCTGAGAATTACTCATTTTCTCATCAAAAAGAAATTCAAACACAGTATTATCATACTGACCAGGTTACTATCATGGTTCAAGTATTTTATAGGCATGCACAATTGGATTTGGATGGGGTTGAAAGTACATATGTGAAGCGAATGATCAAGAAGGAGTATCACTTCTATATAAGTGATGACAAGGAACATGACACCCACTTTGTGCAACATTGTTTTGGTTTGTTCTTTCAATATCTTCATCAGCGAGGAATACAAATAGATCACCATTTTGTTTGGTCAGATGGTTGTGCATCACAATTCAAATCCTCTCGCCCTTTCTTTGCACTCAGTCGTTATCATCATCATCACAAAATTCCTCATTTATGGAGTTTTTTTGAGAGTGGTCATGGGAAGGGAGAACACGATGGTGCGGGTGCATGCATCAAACATGCTCTAAAGAAACAAATCTTTGATTATGAGGGAGATCGATTGATTGATGCCCACACCGTTGTTGAATGGTGTAAGAAACATTTTGCAGTTTAAGTTTCAACCTCAGGCTTCAACCTCACATGCTTCAACATCACATGCTTCAACCCCACAAGCTTCAACCCCACACAGAGTATTTTGGGAGATAACAGGTACATGCACATTTAAAACATAGATATGTAAATCTTGATGTGATTTATTAAGTGAACTACAAGTTACTAACTTTAAATTTTTTTATTCTGATTTTTGTTGTTTGTTTTAAACTTTATTGATCTTTTGAGCATGATTAAATGAAGGTATTGATCGGAGGACAAAGTATGGATGTGAAAGGATTCCCAATTCTAGGTCTTTGCACTCTTTGATGACTATGGATAGTAATAACTGGACAATCTGTACAAGAGATTATTCTTGTTTTTGTTATGAATGCATGAACAAATCATATTCAGAGTGCAATAGTCAAAAACATGGGTATGTAGGTGAGTGGAAGCAAGTTCCTTTAGTTGTGGATGACACATATGGATCAGATCATGATGATAGTTTTGAAGATGTGCCATTAATTTCAACTGATTATGACCACATATCTGGACTGGTTAAACAAGGTATGTTTTATTTGAAAGGATCAAGTATAATTTGATAATTAAATATATATGTATATAATTTATACTATACATCCGATCATTGAATGTTTCTTTGCATTTTGTTGTAGGAGATGTATTTGTAGTCATTTCTGAAGAAGCCAATATTGAGAAAGTGAGAGTACTTACTTGTTGTTGCACAGAGGAGAGAACAAAGCTAACATGTGAAATAACAAGTGAAGTGACAACATTTTTTACTGGCTCGGTTGTAGTGCAGGGAACATACTTACAACAAGTGAAAGCCCTCCAAAGTGGGATTCACTTTGTTGATTACAAACTAGACAAAAAGGTGTATCATTACACCCATCACATAATTGCTACAGGGTTACAATTGCAGCAGGTGAAGACTACAAATAGTAAACACAAAAATGGAGACTAGATGTAGAAGACCATGAAAAACTTTTACAAGTCATTGAACAATGAGCAGAGCCACTTGGTATTATATAGAAGGACATGGAATAAATTACTAAACCTTGTTGGTAATAAACTATTAAGCTAGATAGCATTGTATTTTCTACTTGAAGGGACTATGGAGACCACTATACAATAAAGTTGTTTAATACTTGTGATTCTTACTTGTTGTGAGATGGTTTATGGTTTACAAGTATTGTGATATGGTTGTTACATGGAAGTATGTATGGTATAAACATGATTTATGATGTGGATGTATGTTACATTATTATTTTTAATGTGGAAATGTTAGTTGGGAATTCAGATGTACATAGTTTTTGATATATGTTATTTGTTTAGTTGTGAACCAAAAGGTTGTATATGGAGTACCCTTATCACTCCACCCTTATCACAAATAACATGTTCTTCTGGGTTATGTTTTCTTTTGCATCAAACTTTGTGTCATATTTGTAATTACTATAACTATAGGATATGGAGCTTATTAATAAAACCTGACATGGGGCACTTTTGGACATTCCTTATATGGATTGTGCCAATAAGATGATTGAAATAAGACTACCGTAAAAGAATACAAGGTGTGACCTATTTTAATGGATAAATGCCTTCTAACTATATTTTTTGCTTTGACAATATGCCCTTCTTAAAAAGTAAAAATGCCTTCTAAGTATATTTTGTGCTTATGCCCTTCTTAAAAAGGAAATATGCCTTCAAGCATATTTTGTGCTTGACAATATTCACTATTTTAGCTTATTTTACATTTTACATGTGGAATTGTTATATGTTGATTCCCGTTGTCAGAAGATTTTAAGTGCTCGTTATGGATCATGGTACAACATAGCTTGAAAATATCTTAAGCAATTTAAGACATTGTGTAATGCTAAGCAATTTAAGAAATTGTACAATGCTAAGCAATTTCTCTAGTCTTACTAGTAATTTTAGATTTTGGTTTATTTAATAAATAGATTTTGTTTTTTTTCTAATTGGAGATTTTGGTTCGTAAAATAAATCATTTATATTTCTACCTGATTTCTACCTGCTTGCTGTACTGGTGCTAAGAATAGAAAATAGCTGTAGCTAGCTGCCAAAAAATGAAAAGAGGGAATCACAGAGGCTATTTCTTAAGCAATTCAAAAGCGTACATACCACAGAAGAGAAGCGCTTGCACCCTTTTGGAACAATCAATCATCCAAACTCCCATATTCCATGTTTTCATATACCATACATCCTCTGTTTAGGAAAATGCTGAGAAACATCACCATGTGAGGCTGATGTATGTGACTTCGAACCTCAACCTACAAATAGGATTCAAGAACAATCATCCCTAAATCTTGTGTACACTCTATTCTTTTATCCTTCTATGATGTCTTTAGTATGTACTTGATAAATTGAGACCCCTTGAGTTTTGAAAGCCTTTTGGTTGTCAAACACTCTAAACAATGAAGAAAATGTTAACCCTAGCACAATAGTTTGAGATCTCTTGGGTTTTGAGAGCCTTTAGTTGTCAAATACTCTAAACAATGAAGAAAATGTTATTGACCCTGGGGTAATGATTCCGAATTTTGGTTCCACTGTAGATATTTTTTCAAACTTTGAAAAATTTAAAATGGGCACGGACATGTTGATTAATGTCCATTGACAGTAAAACCACCCCTTTTCCAAGGTTAGCAGAATCAATGAAATTATTTGATCAACATAAAATTCAACTAGTCAAATTTCTCCAACTATATTGGCTACTAAAAGCATCAGTTTCAAAATTGTGAACGTGTGCTCAATAATTAGTACCAATCACAAGTTTCATAAGCAATCCGTCAAGAAAGTTGCTCCAAAATATTCAATCTCATCCGTATCCTCCTCAAAACAATATTCCTCAACATTTATTACGTTACATCTAACCTTGATTTAAGTATGCTACTAGTCAAGAAAAAATATTAAACAAGGTTGCATCAATACCTCTTTAATTAATACAAGTAATGAATAAAACACTGAATTAGCAAAAAAACAAAATAAGGTGTTCAACATAACAAGGGCTTTGTTTTCATATTTGTCTGAGACGAGAAGTACAGATGCCAACATTTTTTCTTGTGTTGAAAGTAGAGACAAATCGCCATATTGAAGATCTGCAGAATTTGTTCTTTACAGTAAGTGCAGAACACTACTGTTGCCTTTCAGGGTTTCTGGGAGAGGAGGAAGTGGTTGTATGAGTATAAATGCTTTGACAATATTCTCAGAAAGGTGGCCAATTTCAGGCACTACTCACATCAGAGTTTTACTGGGTCCAATAGATGGACTAATGCTTTCTTCCACCCTATTTAAATTAATGGCAGTATGGAGCATTTTGCTGTCACAACTGATATCCATGATGATGGAAGGTAATGCTCCTAACCCAGCCTGCTCAGAGGCCAGCCAATCTTCAAGATTCCATACATGGAATAGGTTGGGAGTTGCCCCTACGTGCATCCAATCCAAAGCTTATGACTGAGACAATATTACTAGTTTTTTTCTCACATCCACCAGGTGTTCTTCTCCCTTGGATGTAAGAAGTGCTAACTCTTCCATACCTACTAGAAATAATTTGATGCCACCTTATCAAAACTGCTAAAATTTGAAGTGCTAAAATTAAAACTCATTTTGTTCTCACTTGAAGTGCTAATAATTGATGACTATTTTCCTACCTTGTAGAGGCTGTTGGCCTTGGCTAATTTGGATTTATAGAATACACATGTATAATTTTACTTTTTTCATTTGAGGATAAACATTCAGATATGGAATCTTGAACACCATAATTATCTGCTGCACTTCTAATTATTGCAGTAGTGGAGATGTTCATGACTTAGATTTGAACACTTTGCATGGTCACTTCATGGAGCATGGTCCTCTACGCCCAAGGGCAGCATCATGGAGCATTTAGTCTAGTATAGACCTTTCCTTACCACCATTCTTTTATTAAGCCGCTGGTAACATGCATCTATCAATGATATTTCAATTTATTTGGGGCAGAAACAAATCTACTATATTTATCAAGTCTATTTGAGAGGTTTTTCATATTCAAATAGTACCAACTATGTCTATTGGTACATTAATTGGTACAGTGTATTTTTCCAAAATATTTTGGATACTTGCAATTCAAAAGTTCTCGGTATACATTTAGGCAAACTGTAATAAATAAGTTTTTGTTTTTAACATATGCTTACATCACAAGATTCGGGAAAAAAATCCACCAACTGGGGTCAAGAAAATGTATATACATACAAACTATGAACATTATTTAGTAGGCAAAATGAATAAAAATTGAACGATTCTTCAACTTAAAATTAATAAGCAAATGCAACTAGTAAGAGCATAAATTCAAATTTTGCAACATGGAAGAGGAGAATTTTGGTCCGGAGCTATCCCTCGTATACAATGCCGATATGGCTTTGCCAAAGATCCTTTAATGCTAAAAATCCTTCTCAAAGTCATTTGGGAAATCAAAGATGCACGAGCATACACCTCAGTTGCATGCATCACTGGTGCTACTAGCACCTCCACTACTAGTATCATCGCATCTTTGAAGGTACTGACCCACATGGTTAGAAGAGATCAATTAGGTTTCGTGAGAAAGACCCTTGATAAGCAGCCTCATGTGCAATCATAACGAAAGGTGTTGTGACATCCTGAAATCCTGATAAGAATGGTTGTGGCCTTGGTACAAGTTACCACGTGTCAACAACTGCAGGAGCTCCCTCCTTTCTATATGCCCGCACTGTGGCTAATACGGCCACGCCCCTATGCCAAATAACTAGGGATGTCTAAATAGTTCACCTTTAGGTTTAAGTGAACCTCAGCATGTAGCATCATTATGAAGTATAACGGTAATTGGTTATTATTTGGAAATTGGCCTTGAGAGGCCAAAAATCTAGGATAAATCAAAGGGAAACATAAAGGACATGAACATTTGTTTACATAATATGCCCTTATTTTCCATTTGTCTGCATAAAAACTCCAACAAGACCTCTTAACGACTTCCTTATCAGAAATTCATGATGTAATCTCATTATAACCTACATCTCCTGAGACACTTGATTTTAGTGAATCTATAATTTTTTTATTGATTCAGAATCAAATGGATTATATGTTTTCAAACTTGTCTCTATTCTACAAAGATCAACTAGTATTTTTTCGCAATGGGCTTTATACTGCCCAACTGTAGTTGGATTTTGAGAATAGATTACAATTTTGCAATCTCTAAATCGGTCCTCTCAAACAAATTAGGAGTTCCGAAGAAGCCATGACTATAAGACAAATGAAAGTAAAATTCTAATTAATAGTACTTTTAATTAAAAAAATTCCTAAGATATTCTCCTATATTAATGAAAACAGAAATATGAAATTTTCAAGCTTCAATGCAACTAATATAGAAAATAAATTACAAAATCAAATAAATTACATAAATTACAAATCACAATGATAACAAAATATACCAAGTGATGTTGCAGAGTTTAGAAATGAAAAGTTTTGAATACATTTAGATGATCTTAAAGTCAAAGCAATGTTTCTAGAAGAGAATGTAAGTTTACCTGGGCACAAACCATTATCAAAGCCTCACATTGAGTGGGATTCACCTTTCCCTGGAACACAATTTTTGTGCATATGATACGAGAATTAGAACAATAAAATAGAACACCAATCAAATTTTAAACAACAAAACACATCGGTAAAAGACATGTCTAATGCATCTATATCTCCACATGTACAAGTTGACCACTTATGCATGCTTAAAAATCACAAAAACATTGAAATTATTTGTAATCTATTATTGATGTCATCACAGTGTTTGTATACAAAATCAGGGATAAATCAACTTTACATTTCAAGGAAGCTGTTTATTTCTAGTAATTAAGTAAGAAAATTCCTTAATAATAAATGAATGTTCACGTATTTTTCATTGCCTTTTATTTTCTTTTAATTGTTCTGCAAGTAAGGTTATGGTATGTATTTGTGCTATGTCTATTTACAAATTAGTAAGGTTATTCTACTCACTGGACTCATTTGTGCTATGTCTATTTACAAATTAGTTATGTTATACATTTGACAAAACATGAGTACAAACTAAAACTATGCATGCGATCTCAACTATGCTTGTTTATAGAAACTACGGACACTAATCAAAACTGCAATGCATAAGAGGCTAGGGAATCAAGACTTCCATTATATAAAACAACAAGATATTGCACTAATCTATTACTGCAAAATCAACCTTCTACGGATGGTTTCTTACACTCTTTCATCTTTCTTCTTACTCTAAGAGCATTACATTTTTCTCTCTCTTATACAAAATGACACAAGATATGACATTGCACAAGCTTTATCATTTGACTGGCCTTGGTCCTCAATGACCTTCCAAGGGTAACATTCCTATCCCAATCGTTCAAAAGCTGAAAGACTGTATCTTTTGTTGTATGGTTATGGTGTAGGCCCCAATAGAAACCCTGTTAAGTTATAAATAAAATGTTCCCCTATGCCCGCAAACAATCTCCTAGGTCCCAACCATCTCGAATCTCTCTTTTTATCTATGCAAAATGATCACTCCTCATCTCTGCTTGCACTAATTCTAATGTCCTAATTGAACTGACTCTTTAACTTTCTAACCGGACTAACTTCTGGTACAGAAATAATTTTCTATTCTCTAGGTGTAGGTTCCTGATTAAGATTGCATTTTCTCCCGAACTTAATCACGAAGTCAAAAATAAAGGATAAAAAATTTGAACAACATATAAAGTAAATAGAAAGAAATCCCGTTGGGCCAAATTAGCATTCGGCTTAGCCATGAGTCGTGATCTAAAAGCAATATTTACCTTGTGCCTTGTAAGGCTGAACACGAAATTATTGTTAGAAAACTAGTCTAAAATTAGTAAAGAAGCACTTAACCGCATGAGTTGGGGCTTCACTGCTTTGGGTTTACCCCTTCTCACATTTGTTTTTGATACTTTTGTTCTTTTTATTTAGGTAGTCTTTGATCCTATGGTCCTTTCAGCCTAGCACTTTCTATTGTAACTGAATGTATTCTCAAGTCCATTGACTTACTTTTGGTCATTTGTGGGCATAAATATAAATTCATTTCATTTCATATTTAAAACCTCCTACTAATTTGCAACACTGATTTCACAACAGCTCAAACCCAAATGTAAGTGTGTCCATAATCAAACAAACCAGGGACATATACAAAAAAATATGGATTAACAGTTCTGTTTCTGCAACTATTAACAGATTCCCAAAAAGTGTTGGCTTGCACACACAAATCCAACATGAAAAAACATCGAGATTAAGAATTGACAAAGCGGAACAACTAAGATCGAGTACTTACAGTTTGCACTGCCAAAAACACAAGGAGGACATCACGTGCAACAAAAATCCTAAACTTAAGCTTACGCCAAGAGTAATCTTCTGGTATTTCAGTCCGCAGATGAAACTGTGCTTTACAGGTTGTACAGTGTGAGAATGCAAAACCTTCCTGGACACCACAACAGTTATGTGATAAATCCCAGTTATAAATAGTCTTTCATTCATTAAAATTTAAAACCTTCAATATATGATAAAAATACAAGAGAAATTCAAGATGATGAAATAACACACCTTGGACCGAGCGCGGTGATCAAGCAAGAACGATGAAAAAATGTTGAGTTCCTTTGCACATGTAAGGAGAGATCAATTCGTCACCTATACTATAAAACACCAAAGATCACAAACAAGAAAATCTTGTTATGACGAATCATTGATCACAAAAAGTGCCATAATCAACCATCTAATTACAACTTCCATGACGAAATCTTAAGGAACTTAGATACTTTTGAATAAATGCTCAAATTGAAAACCACTTTATTACAAAGATAGACATTTTTTACTTCTGTTAGAAGAAATGTAACCTCTGGCCAATGTTACCATTTCTCAGGCTGAGAAATATGTTGCCCAATGAAATGGTTGTTTCTCAGCCATCCATCAAGTTTCTCTAACTGAGAAATATTTTTCTTGATGACTGAAAAATGCTACCCATTCTAGCAATAGTTTTCTACCATTGTGGGTCATTCCCATGCTATTCTGGCCCAAAGAAGCAATGTTCCATGTGCTGAACTTCAACAGAAGAAAGGTAAGTCCCTCTTATCAGACATTAAGTCATTTTTTAAATTTTATTACTTGATTGTTTTCCCTTTTCATCATTAGACATTGTAGACAATATTAAGTGTTGCTTCATACTTATTTATGTAACTATTGATGTGGCATTATCTTATTTAACTCATATGACTGAAATTTACTTTTCCTTTTTTTCTTATTAATGTTTGTTTTTCTGTGCTTAAAATTTTGAACTCTGTATGTTCTATTATTTATGTTTGTCATCCAATTATAACCTATCAGTATGCAACACTGATAAACATAACATGTATGAGCATGTTTTTGCTGAAAGATGATAGCCGTGCCTAACCTTTTATGAAATTTGAACCATTAGCAATACGTGTTAATGATAAATCCCTAAAAAAATGTAATTTCATGTAAACATGAGTGTGTGTACATTTTGTACACCAAACCTCCTCGACCCTGTTCCCGTCACATTTCCCATCCTTACTTCTGTCAACATTGTTTTTGATAGTGCCTTACAATATCACTACAATACATTATCTAAAACCTCTAGATGCTACTGGGTACAAGAATATAATCTTAAAGTTCATTGATATCATTAAAGAATGTGCTTCTCAAGTGTAGGCATACATGCGGCCAATGAGTTCTAGGAGGAAACTACGCCAACGAGTTCTAGGAGGAAACTACGCAATGAGTTCTTATTTATTTATATTTATATTATCCTATCTAGAAGCTCTGAAGCAACCCTAAAGGCACATTAAAATAGATATTGCGGAAGAAGAAATATGCAAAGCTTCCTAGAAGATGCAAAGTAGTATTAAGGTTTGTGAAAATGGAATATCTCCATGATATGCATTATTTTGGTAGTGCACTCTGCAATCTCGGCTCCAATCAACAATTATGCCACTATTGGGATCTTAGTATGGCATAGGCAGCTGTGAGCTACACAATATACTCATTTTTCTAGAAACTAAGAAGATCCTTTATGTTACAATTTGCAGCACATAAAAGAAGCCCTTCAAAAAAATACATTGAACAATGGGGGCAACCAAGAGGACCTTGGAAAAATGTACAGGTAACAACCATATGAATTCTTCCTTAGTCGTGGATCAAAGCTAATAGAAATAAAGCTAGATAAAATTATCTTGAAACTACTTTGTATAATAATCCATTCAAAAAACAAGTTTCTCGAACCTGGTAAAGAATACTTTTATATGTCTGATTGGACGTACATAATGGAAGGGTATAAATATTGCCTATTTCCCTTAGAGTTTCTCAAAGAGACCATTTACAAGTAACAAGGATGTAGCATACAAAACGGCCAACCAGGTATTTTCAGAGTTGACCTTCACATTCAATTCATTTCTAGGAGAAAAAATGGGGTTTTACCAAAAAAACATGAGCCAGGGTTTTGCAAAAAATGGTATTTTAATGGCTACGATTTTGCTAAAAAATGGGTATGATTTTGCTAACATACCTAGGCTCGTGTTCTTTGGGATTCATCAGCTGGTGGGCTCACTGGTGTGGTGGGCTCTCGGCTGGTGTGGTGGGCTCTCAGCTAGTGTGGTGGGCTCTGGTCGGTTGCACAAAATTCACGCGAAGGAGGCGGGGCAGAGGAAAATGATTTCCTCGCAGCACCTCCACTGTATAAACAAGGTGGTTCGCGCGAACACCATTCACACGAATCGTGTTCGAGTAAACCACATGTTCACACGAACCCAATCAATTGCGACATGCGGCAAATAACGGCTTGCATGTCTCTTCACGCGAAATGGGTTCACGCGAAGGGGGTGTTCGCATGAACCCTCCTTGGATAACGTGCATTTACCATTTTTGCTCACATTTTTGGGACAACAAGTGGGACACAACACCATGCATTGACCCAATTAGAACATTGGGATGTGTGTAAATATGATTTATGATTGTGATCACACTTTATAAACTGTGCTCGCGGTTTATAAAGCGTGATCGTGGTTCTTGTTTTAAAACCTGCGATCGCAGTTTATAAACCACAATCATGGTTATATCGGTATCATCAAATTTGACCCTAAGGCTCAGGAAATCTTTTTTTTTCCCCAACCAAAGCTATGGAAGGTCATTATGAAGTGTAAAAGGTCAAAAACTTCAATTTTTCTCTTCCATAGACTTGAACCATGCTTGAAAAATTGAAAACATTTCACAAAAATGGTGCCATCACATAGGGGAGACTATTAGCTTTGTAGAAATATTGATTTTAAAGTGAATAGAATAAGATAAATATCATTTTATAATTTTTACTAACAATAGGTCTTTAAGACATTTTTTCCCATGAATGTTCATGTCTATGTTTAAGACTACAAATTTTGTTTCGCTTATAAAAATGTGATAAAACTTATACCATCCCAAGCGTGGAAAAATTCTATACACGTTAAAAATATATATATTTGATTTCGATATTTTTTGATATAGTTATGGCAGAAAACGTAAAGCACTCCGTTTTCTAAATCTTTCAGACCACTTTCATGGAAAAAATTATAAAAAAAAATATTGCTCGAAAAAATACAAAATAAAATCCATCCCAAGATAGACAACTACATCTAACTTTTCACCAAATGAAAAAAAAAAAAAAAAAAAAACAAGATTTGGTCATCCAAATCGCGGGCAAACGGACTACAATCTTATAGGTTTTTTTCAAAAAGAAAACCAAGTCATATAATTTTAAGTGTTTAATATAGCTAAACTTGTCCATTTTTAAAAAAAAGTAGTTTAGAAACTAGATTCCGGATGCTATGATTCATATTTATATAAATTTTTAGGCCGATAGGCCTATATAACTTCACTCAATCATTTTTGACACTGTCCTGTAGCTCTTTTCCACACACCACTTACCAAGTGTCAATATTTAGTAATTTGAATGAAGTTAAAAAAATAAAAAATAATATTGAAGCAGTTATTCCATATGGTTCAAATGTTTAAGGAAAAACAATTATTCCATTCCAAATTGTCTAATTTAGAGCCTAAAAAATAAAATAAAAAAAATTACAAACGGTTTCTAAAAAGAACCCTAAGTTTTCATTTTTATTAATGGGTGCTATCATTTGGGGTTCAATTTGTTTCTCCATATTATGTCATTTTTGGATGTGAAGTCGTTGGAAAAATGTATTGCTTTGTGTAAAGGCTGGAGAAGTGTTTCTGTAACAGATGTTTTGTGGGAGAAACACAAGATGGAAGTGGGAAGGGAAGCTATATGTCGATCTTGAGGTTGTAAAGTGTGGTCTTTTCCAGTAGAGGCTTTTGCTATTTCTATTCAAGAAATTCGTTGGGTGAGTAAACAATTTTATTTTCTTTTTATCCTTTGATGGAGTTGTCTTGTTGTAATTGTAAATTATGGCAAGATTTTCACAGTCAATATTTTCACACTAGATTTATTTTCCTTTTTATTTATATTTAGTAAATGTTTTCTTTGTATGGAAGCAATTTTTTTCTTTAGGTAGTTTGATTAGATTTGGAAATGTTATCAGACAATGTATTTATGCACGTTTCTAAATAGAAATCTATGTTTTAAAAAATGGAAACTTCATGTACAGAACAATGATTCGAGGATTGTACGCCATAATATAGGAAAAGTTGATGGAGTCCTGCAAATAACTATTTGTTTTAGGATTTATTTTTTGTGAGGAATGCGAGACGAGAACCGTAGATATTTACATTCTCTGGACACCGTACGAAACCTGTTAACAGATTCAAATGGAACATGTGCAAATATGTTTCTATTAAATCCCTTAGAATTTCTTACCCTCTTCAACTTTTTATTACATCATTGGCGCATCAAAATTCATATGGACTGCCTTCAATGGAAGATGGAAGACAAAAACCATTTTATAAAATTCAATATTTCAGATAGAATGGATTTTTCGATTGTAGTAACCTGACGACACTTAATAACAATAGAAGAGATTACTTTAAATAAAATGAAACAATATTATTATTAGCACAAGCAACTTTTGCATTACTTTTTAATGAAAAATCAATATAAAAGAAGAGGCTGAGGCGAAGAGGATGATGTCTATTAGCCTCTCTAATTTATCATTTTGCCTTCCATTTAGACGCCTTGCACTTTCCAGCGTGGATGCTTATGATTTACCATTTTTCAAGCAAGAGAGTGAGGAGAGGATGTTTACGGAACAAAGTTGGTGCAGTTGTTTGAAGAAGTGGATTCAGAGGTGGCGAAGGATTTTTTTTCAGGTCTGTATGGACAACTCAGTCAATTTAATCAAGTTTACAGAAGTAAGGAGGTCATGTTTCTACATTTAAAATATTTATTTAGAGTATGGAGTTTAAAACATTATTAGCCATTGAAAAAATTATAATATTCACTGTCAATAAGAACGTGTCTATAAGTTTTGATCTATTTATATTATTACGAATTTTAAATATGAAAATATTGTCCGAACAGAGATAAATAGTTCCAAATATTAATGGAAAACGGTTCAACCATTTCTCTATTTACCTGCAGATCTCCCCTCTCTCTCTGACAGATCGACTAAGTTTCTCCAGTTGGTTAGCCCTGCCTTCTCTCTTCAAATTGTAGGCTATCAAGTAGTTATGGTAAAGTATTTTAGATTTTTGTTCAGATTTTATTATCACATCAGTCCTCTCCGCATTTTTTCCATCCTGCTCCACATTGTTTTGCCTGATTTTGTAAGTTGTCTCTAATTTTATTGAATGCAGACAGTCTTGGATTCCGTCTCAGCAGCACACGTTTTGTGAAGGATGTTTCTAGTAAGAAAGGTGAATTCTGGGAGTTTAGAGGAGGTGAAACATATGCAGAAATTTGGAACCTGATCTCAATGGTATTACTGATCAATTTGTAGCAGATATACATTCCCATCAATGTGCCCATAAATAGGAGACACCTGTATATTTGTAAGATCCTACAACCATTTTCTGTTTAGATTTGATTATTTCCTCAAGCAGTCAACTCGAATCCCAAGCTCCAAATAGCATGTCATGCTTTTTATTTATTTCTGTAATTTCAAATATTTGTGCAGAATTTGAGTTTGAAAAATTCTTTGGTATCTTCTTATGCTGAAATATTTCTGTTTATCGGGTCTGCAATATCTTTCCCCAATAAATGAAAGATAATAATGGAAAATTGTTCAACCGATTGCATTTCTTATTGCATTGGAATCTCTTTTTTTAATGGTTTTTGCATTTCTTATTGCGTTGGAATCTCTGTTTTAATGTGCATAAACTGATACCGAAACCTATTAAAAAAATAGATAACTATAAAGACAATGCAGAGACGTACTATCATCACTCTATATTATATTAAAAAGATGAAAAAAAAGCCTACGATTTAGGGAGAAACTAGTTAGTGGGCGCACTTGTAGCTGTGAATATGACTCATCACCAAATCAAGAGATACTTATCCCTCATTTGTTGCTTCTAAGTCTACCAATATCAATCATATTTCCTCCCTTTCTTGCTTTTGAACGGTTGGGAAAATGCTACACAGAAGTTAGAACCACATGTGAATGTCCTGTTTTGCTTTGTTTAACTTCACTTCCAAATGCAATACACCACGCGTTGCTCACTCATTTCAGGACCACACAAATTACACTGTTTAAGTTGGTCGAGTCAAAGATGTCATAGAATTTATTGATGAATTTACACAGTAAGATTCATCAGTTCAGTTCAATCAAAGACGTCATAACATTTATTGATGATTCTCCATTGTTCAGAGCTTCATTATCTAGTTGGTCATTTGTTATGGAAGCAATGCCTATCATTCTATCCATGGAAATGATCTTGGGAGTGGTCACTAGAAGGTCTTTTTAGAATAATTTGACATTTCTTTTTTGTAAATAAAGTGCTTATCACGTCTATGCAATCTTGTCTATGGTTGGAATGCAGAAATATTCAACAGTTATCTGGAGTTAGTGGGCAGTTCATTGTTGGATATACACATGCGATCCAGGTATTTTCATCATTTATTCTTAGGGATTCAATAATTTGATTATGATATTTTTATATTATACATTGAATTTCATATTCTTTCTATCTGTGAAATCAAAATTCGTTGACGGCTTAGCTCTTTCGCGTAACTGTAAATTGTAGTAATTTTCATTAATATATCTCTAATCTATTCGCATGCATAAAAAATAGGTAATAAGTTTTTATATAAAGAAATTTTAATAAAAATTAAAGTGTTGTGAATCTTCAATTGAGTAAATAGTTAAAAGTTAAAAGAAAGAAGTATATGTGTTAATCTTTTGCAAATAATGAGATTATTTTTTGGATATAGTCTAAGTTAATTGTTTTTGAAAATGAATTATTATGTAGTTTGTTATGAGTAAAAATAGTAAAATTAATAAAGTTCCCCATTTATATTGTTTCCAAATGACATTAGGAAGAAGAATGTGATTTCTTTTATTAAAGTTTATTTTTTGTTATATAGACAGTTTAACATCTTAGTGTGTTGTGTATTTCGAAATCGAATATTTGTAAATTTATAATTTGAACACATTGACGAATATATATTTGATAGAAAAATTAAGTGTGATGTTTATGAGAAATAATTGTATGTGTATATATATTTTTACATCATTTGCATTGGGGATCATTTGCGGATATTTATCCAACTCGGAATCTAGCATTGCAAGTGCCTTTTTCGATACCGGGAGCTAGGATTTGCAAATGGGATATTTCCTGTTATGCTCTCCTAGCACATCCAAATTTGGACGTTAGCCCATGTTTTTGAAGAAGGTTTTTAAAGCAATGTAACGAGGGATTCCCCAATATATGTTGAGCATATGCTTTTTGCGATGATACGGTTTTTCTATAAGAAATGTCAAACGTAAATGTTTGACATTTCTATAACAAAATCATGAAATCATATTTTGTGTATGCTTGGCATAATGTTTTGCTATACATCTCATGAGTGGACGAGATTTTATTTAATTTACATTTCTATATTTTATTTTTTCAAGCTATGATTAATGTGGAAATGTGCATTTGATAATTTTTTTACAGGTGGCGTGAGTTTCTTTCGTTGAAGAACATGGATATTGTTTATTTTGAATACACAATTGAGATTTCATCGTTTGATTGTTTTGTGTTTTAAATTGTATTATTTATGAGAGGAACATTGTTCAATTTTACAACTTGCCAGAATAATAATGATTTAAACAATGATGTCGATGAAGACTTGTTCTTTTAACAAGAAATTGATTATTGTTTGCTTTTTTTGTAGATGTGATGATTTGCTGTTTGGTTTTATTTATGTAATGTCAATTAACTTTATTTGAAGATCTAATGTTATGTGTTCGTATAAAATATGTTTAGAAGATGTAATTCGCGATGAAATTTTGTGATTTGTTGTTCTGATGGATTTAATTGTATTTACGTGTATTCATATTATTCTTGTAGAATAAATTGTTATCCATGTTATTGTACATTTTTTCTATAATACTCTTTGCTTTGGATTATATTGTGTTGGATTTTGTGTGGTCATTAATACCTTCATTCAATTTTGTCTATAGATTAGTAGGGTAGAATGGATCAAACTATTTGGAAGCATCTTCCCATGGAGATTTTTTATTACATTATTTCTAAGTTACCGCTTCGGAATCTTGTTAGATTTCATTTATTGTGCACAAGAATGAATGTAATGTTAAGCAACTCAGATTTTTGGCTACCTGTGGAACCATCATCAATCGTTGCATAGGATTTTTGTTATATCGACCCTTGACATTGGAAAATGTGTTGAAGCCTTTGTATTTCACACGTGAAGGTGAAGCTATATATTTACGTGTTAGTTTGAGTGGAATGAATGACATTAGATTTGAATGTGCTATTGGATCGATGCTTTGTGTATCTTTAGCAACTGCGAATCGAAGCATACATTCATATGTGATTATAAATCCTTTTACTGGGATATTTGTGAAAATGGGTGACATTTGTATCAGTGAGAGGAATGGATGGTTTAGGATATGTCAGGGTTTGACAGAGTACAGGTATGATCGGATCTCAATCTGATATGATCCACATGCTATAGATGAAAGTGAGATTTAAGCTTTTGATAGATATTTCTATATGTGTAGTAACCTTTGTCATGTTTAGAGTCCGATTGTAATTTTGACACGTCTTCAAGCTCCAAAATATGTTGTTGTTGTCAATGGAAAAATGTATTGGCTGAGTTTGGATCTTGAACAAAGTGGTGATGTTTTATATGGCGGTGAGGTTCGACATATTTGATTGTATGTCTCGATGTTGTTCATGGGACATGGAAGATTGGCCATTCTCCAGCTCCAAATTCTACTGATTTCATGTGCCTTGTTATTTATGAGGATCAAGTTTCATGTTTGTCAATTATGCAAGCCACATGCAGTTGTGGAAATTGAATAATGATATGAGTCGTTATGATCTAGATCTTGGAGAAGCTAGTGTTTTTTGGTCCGATATGGATTTAGAGTACATGGAAATCAAAAGTGGCATGTTCGGCATTGATTTCTTGGGTACAAGTGTGTTTCTTGGTGCGATGGGTTCATGTTGATTTGTAAATATGCACCTATTTCCATACTTTAATGTGAGTGAGCACTTTAATCGCTATTATGGCCTGCAGTTTATACATGGATATACTTTTTGGATGTGGATTTTATGATGCTTTTTTAATTCATTTGAATGAAGACTTTAATGGTTTGGCCATTTCGGGGTTGCTTGAAAGTGGTGATAATCCCGAGGAGATAATTTGAGATTTTTGGGAAACATGATAGAATGAGTCTTTTTTTACGAGATAAAAATAATTATTTTTTGAGGCGGTGAAATTTTGCTTAATTTGAAGTAGTTTGTGTTTTATGTTATGGTGCATGTTGTCATTTATTGATATATGTTTATAGATAAATTTTTTGAGTCTTGTTTGTGCATTTACATGTGACTCTTCTTGGAGATTTTTTTAAGTTGGTTTGTAAATGTGTTTAAATTTTGCGGTGCGCTATAACTATTAATGTTCTACATGATGGATTTTATGTAGTTACGGAATTTTAGTGTATGTTTGACGTGAATATTGATGTGGGTGTGTTTGATTTTGAAAGGAATGATAACTAGATCGTACCAAGCCAAGAACATAGATGCTAATCAAACACCACGATCAATAAGATGAAAGCAATTCGCCAAAATAGCTTTACATAAAACCTTTGCAAACAAATGAGAAACAATATCATATATTATTATGGAAATCAATGCAATACATTAAGAATGGGCCTTGCTTAAATAGGTAAGGAATAACAATCTAAAAACCAGTCAAGGTCGTAGATCAAGCCATGAATCAAGGAAATAACTAGTCATTAAAGAACTAGTCAAGACCATAGATTTAGGATAGAACTAGACATCAAGGATCTAGTCAATACCATAGATCAAGGAAAGAACTATACCTAACAACTAGATAATATCTCCTGATATCTAAATAAGATAAAAGAAATATCTACACACATAAGTGGGTGAGGATAAATACAATAAAGGTAAATAAAGTGCCTAGGTGAACATGAGCTAAGGTAAATACCTAGTCTAACACACCCCCTCAAGTGAAGCTAGGGAAAAAAATAGAAGTGGCATGTCTACGTGTATGAGTCCCAGGAAACTAGGCCGATGAGGTACTCATGTACAATAACTAGGAAAAAGGGACACCGCAAGGTACCCAAAACCAGTAATAACAAAGTAAAGAGAGTAAAGACCCGCTCTAAGGCATCCCAAGAAGCTCGGATAAAAAAATCATACAATGCTGAAGAAGTTTGGTGTGTACTATGGTTTGAATCCATTGCTTGATCACAAAACTCAAAAACAATTGACACTGGGTTTCACTAGAATAGCTCCGTACAAGGAGACTGTCAATGGAGTGATGTCTAAAGTGCAAAAAAACACCAAACATAATTGCATCAACTGCTGTAAATAGGTGTGCCACGATCTAATAAAAATAAACAAATCAACAAGGCAAGGACACAAACTCCAGAGTGTCACGATCCAAGAAAAGCCAAGGTAACAAGGCAAGGACATGAAACCCGAAGAAGCAGGATCAACACCACACCCTCCCATACTGTTGAATGGGTGGAGTGACGCTAAAAATCTATATGAGTTGTCAAAAAAACTACTCAAACACTGACAAACTAACATTGGGCTCCACTAGAATAGCTCCCCCACAAGAGAGACTATCAACATGCCAAAAGTGTCGAAAATACAGATACAAAATCTCTCAACAAATAAGAGAGATACACTACACCTACTAAAGAAAAATGCTCAAAACAAGAAGCATCACAATGCATAAGGTATAGAAAGTGGAGCAAGAGGCCGAATGGTGGAGGAGCCATGCCTGTAGAGTCCTCTCAATGAATGCCTATGTCGCCACCATGAGTGATCAGATATCCACCCCAAATCAACATGGATGGATGAAGAAGATGCCTGCATATGACTTGGTGCAAAATGCACAATGGGTGCATGCAAAAGAACATCAGAATGTGTGTCAAGTTGATCATGTTTGACAACTGAAATATCAAGTTTCTCAAGCCTGAGTGAAGGTGCAGAACTCATGTGTTGCTCATGATCCTTAGAAAGATTCGAGCGAAACAAAAGGAGCTCTGTTAATGTGTTCTCCTAATGAAGTATCTTCTCGAAAAATAATGTCATGACGAGAATTACACTTAACATATGGAATAGAAGAAACAATACCCTATAAATGTATGCCATTGACTCCGCTAGTGAGACCAATAGAATGGAGCATGCGAGAATTGAATGCGGTGGTATGCTTCTTAAATAATCCATGCGAAATTTGAGAAAAGTAGGATACACAACATGTGGAATGCTGTAATAGGCACGAGATGTGGAAGAGCATGTACTAACAAGATTCATAGGTGTATGAGCATCAACGAGACTCGGAAAATAATCACACATTTTTTTCTTCACAAAGTACAAACCCCGAGGCGAGATAGGTGTGCTTCCTGCAACAATACAAAAACCCAGAAAAATGACTTCCTCTAAAAATGGTCGAGCTTATAGTCGATCTTAGGGTTTTCCCACCTTCTAAATCCAATGGAAGCCTCCGTTTTTCATAAAAACACACGCAACAACAAAATATGACCAAATCCCAAATATATGAATAAACAATGAATTTATTTGCAAAATAAAACTTACAAATGGATGCCAACAACAATCTCCTGCTCTGATACCATGAAAGGAATGATAACCAGATCATACCAAGCCAAGAAAACAGATGCTAATCAAACACCGCAGATTAATAAGATGAAATCAATTCGCGTAATAGCTTTACATAAAACCTTTGCAAACAAATGAGCAACAATATCATATATTATTATGGAACTCAATGTAATACATTGAGAATGGGCCTTGCTTAAATAGGCAAGGAATAACAATCTAAGAACTAGTCAAGGTCGTAGATCAAGCCATGAATCAATGAAATAACTAGTCATCAAAGAACTAGTCAAGACCATAGATTTAGGAGAGAACTAGACATCAAGGATCTAGTCAATACTATAGATCAAGGAAAGAACTAGTCAATACCATAGATCAAGGAAAGAACTATACCTAACAACTAGATAATATCTCCTAATATCTAAATAAGATAAAAGAAATATCCACACACATAAGTGGGTGAGGATAAATACAATAAAGGTAAATAAAGTACCTAGGTGAACATGAGCTAAGGTAAATACCTACTCTAATGATTTTGTAGGTTCTTTTGTATTCGTGTTTATGGATCTTTCAATGTCATCATGATTCCCTTCAAAACTAGCTTTTAAGCACATTTTTCCACGAATTCCTTTTTTCGTGTTGGTTTGTCTTCACCTTGTGTGTAAATAATGGAATGAGATGCTCTCTCCATCAAGTGCATTATTTAATAAAATTTGTCTCATTCATGGAACATTTGGTTTCTTCTTGGTTGAAAAGTGGCACTCCTTCTTGGACCGTATATATGTTTTATTTTTGAACGATCAAGGTAGAGTAAGTCACTTGTGTTCGCGAGGTCATTGGGAGCCCATACAGAAAAGAAATAATCTATTCAATGGGCCCATTCTTGCTTTTGGAAGCTGAGAAATTTGGTACAAATTTATTGGATGAATTCATCCTTAATCCTTTTACCTCAGAGGGAAAAAAGTTGGGAACGATAGAACTTGGGATATGTGGTTGGTTTGTGTTGTGTGGAGATGTTTTGGCTCAAAACTACGGATGGGTTGCACTTAAAAATTGTGATGAGGTATCTGGTAGTGCGTGTTACATGAAAAGTAGTTTCAATAACAGTTGGTGTGTAACAAAATCCCCTGTAGGTGTTCCTGTGCCTCGCAATGTAGTTTGTAATGGAGGGAAAATATATTGGTTTCATGTAGAATTTGATGATCACGATACATTTGTTTATAATTTTTTTACATTTGATGTGTTTTGTAATAAATGGTGTGTGTACGAGCCTCCATTTTTGGTGTACACAGTATGTGCAGTGTTACACGAGAATCATGTAAAATGTATTCTTTATGACTCGTCGTTGAGTGTCTGGTTGTTTAAAGAAACATATGATTCTGTTGTGTGGCAGTGGGAGATATTGTGGGAGCATATATTAGATGTAAAAATTGACATCAACAAAGTTTGCAATGGGTACACATTGGAAGTGAGCATGGGACATATTGTTATGTTGTATGAAAAGTGTGGGCCATCTATTTTGTATTATGATATGAACAAGGGAGAGTGTGTACAATGTACTTCGTCAGGTTTTGATTCATGTGCAGTCTATTTTCCTACGTTTGATGATCTCTCGAAGAAATTATTGGTGGAAATTTCATGGCACTGATGCCTGGTCCCGACAGTGTTGACCTGATTTCAGACATCGGTGTTCCCTGAACGCTAGTGTTTATGGAGACTTTTGTGAGGTGTGTTTTTTTATTAATGTTTATGAGTTATTAATTTTATCGTATTTTGTTATCCTTATGTTGGTATTAAATTACGCACATGATAAAATATTGGATTCCAATTCGGATGTTTTATTTTTCTTGAACTGTATGCATGGAATTTAAACACTTGTCTACATAATTTTGTAATAGTGATTTTTTTGTTGTTTTGACTTGGAACGTGATTCATCTTGCTATATGAAGAAAAGTATATTCTTTTTGAGATGTTACATTTTGATTTTAATGTATTTGAGTGGTGTTGTGTATCACTTTTGTATGAGATGTTCTGAACTTGCTTGTTTGATAACAGGAGCACTATTTGAAATGGAATCTGGAACTCGTGCCACATTGCCTATCGATGTCATGAAGAAAATACTTTTGAATTTATCTTTCAGAGAATTGGTGCGTATGAGGATTGTTTGCAAGTTGTGGAACTTTATATTAGATTCATCAAACCTGTATTATATTGTGGAAGATCGACTATCTGGTGCTTTGGATTTTTGGTGCACGAATGGAGGGATGTTACGGGGTTCTATGGCCCTTTGTACTTGGATGATGATGGAATATTTTCACGCTTGTACATAAGTGGGGCCCCTTTTAAAAAGAGATCGAGGATACATATGATGATTGGATCTCTTGTTTTGTTATATTTTCTTATTTATGAGTTTGGAGTCGATAGTATATTCTTGCAAACGCGTTCACAGGTGGAGTCATGCGAATCGGGAGTATTGACGTAGGAATTGATGGATGTGTTTATTTTTTTGAAGATAGTAATGATGACAAGTACGTATTTGTTGCATTATGATGTTTTCCGTCTTTAGATTTCATGTATGAGATCTATTATAGCAGGTATCGTTGTTGTAGTTTGTTGATAGTGCTAAAACATACCATCGTTCCTAAACTGTCTCCTCCTATTGGTGCATCATGTTGTGGTGGGAGGATGTATTAGGTGAAGGAAAAGTTGAATTTTTTCTCTAAAATCAAGTACACCATTTTCTTGTTGGATGGTTTACATTGGAAGATAAACTTTTGTTGTATTCCTTTTAGTGACATTGTGTCATTATGTCCTGTTGTCCATGAGAATAATCTATTCTGCATCATGAGTATGGGTGAAATTTTTGTGTGGTTGCTTCAAGATGCAAAAGCAATTTCAGGTGAAGAACAAGAGATGGGTTTCGAACGTGACGATGAGAATGTGTTTGAAGATGGATTTAGATTTGTGTGGAAGTATTTGATGGAGTTTTCTTGAGATATAAATGAAAAATGTCTAGGGTACATGGCTGTTCGTTCGGTTGGATCCATCATCCTTATGTGTAAATATGCACAAATCCCGTACATGTTTTATGATTTGGATAGAAAAACTTGCATTCAGATTTTAGGAAATTGTGCACATTAGAACGTTATGGATGTTATTTCTCGACAAGAGAGGATTGTAGAGATGTAGTTCTTGGTGTGAGTTTCATGCCATTGATTCCTAGTTGTGAAAATATTTCTCGCCTACGTAATTTGAGTATTGAATGATATTTTTCTTCCCTTGGTTGAAAAACTTTACATGTATCTCGTGTTTTTGTGGAAGATTTTACATAATTAAATGTGTTGTCTTGTAATTTCTATGTTTTGATGTACATGTATTACTAGTTTAATTGTTGAAGATTTTATCGTCCATATTTTGCATAGTGCATTATTCAATTAATAATAATTATGTTTTCAAAATTTTGTACATTCAATTTTTAATTTTATTGTAGATGATGGAGGAATGAAAACATGCGTGTACGAGAAAGAAAAATAATTTGATGATAGAATCATCGAGTGATGTTAATTGATGCTAATTTCGTGGGCCACAATTCTACAATGAAATACTTATAGATGCAATACTTCCTATGGGTTATGAATGGTCGGGTGAGAGTAACATTGCATGAAATACTCTTTTGATGTCTGACATAATGAGCAGATTGAATGTTATGATTAATCCCATAGGGGATTTGCGCTAGGAAAGGAATTCATTGTTGTGTAATGCAAAAAACCGATCCTGTAATGTTGCATTTTTTATTATTTAATGTCTTTGTTACTTGTTTAATGAAAAAAATATGTCTTGCATGTGTGATGATGATTGTTTGTTACAATTTTTTTGTTTTGCAGTCATTGAGTGAGAATGCCACCATGCACACATGTGAGGAAATAGATTCACCTGGAAATTCTCGACGGGACGCTGAGCGTCGTCATTTTGAAGGTCACAAATTCGACAACAACAGAGAATGAAAGGGATGGGAGGTCAGGGTTATATGTATTTGTCAGGCCAACAAGTTAATGTAGATGTTTTTCCATCTTCAAGGATCAGGAGAGAAATAGATGTGACAAAGGAGGTGTGTTTAGATAATGTGAATGCTAACTCCTCTTTAGAGAGGATAGAAACATCAAATGAATATCTTCAAAATGATTATGTTGGAGAAGAGATGTGTGTATTGTTATCACATGATGACACAATTGGTGTTCATGGTGTAATGTTAAGTGTAATGTATTATTTGATGTCTTTGTTCCTGTATTTTTAAGAACTAAATATTTCATATATGTGTAAAGAATGTTGTTTAATGCATCATTTTGTTGTAGGTAATGAAGGAACATTCCCCTGTTTGTAGTGGTAAGAAACAAAAGTCTCCTGGAAAATGTTAGAGGGACAACGATCACCGTCATTTCCTTAAGTCGCAGGTTTGAGAGCAAGATAAAATGAAGGAGATACGTGGTCGGCTTTGTACACATTTTTCACTGAAGGTGTCAGTGCAGACCTTCTACACTCTTCAGATGTTGGAACGGAGTTACACGTCATACCCAGGTTAGGTGTACAATCTTGTGAAAAAATTTCCCCATCGTACGATAGATTAAGAGTCATGCCAGATGTCAATGTGCGACTTGAAGATCGAGATGGTCAGATAGGAAGTATCAGAGACAAAGATAGAGATTACTCTTTGAATGTGAGAATTGTGCCTGCTGTAGTTGAGACAAATGCGCACCCCATAAATGTGGGGTTGAGTGGAAGTTGTAGCTATGGGAGAGGGTCATTACAGGATATTTTGTTGGAATATCTGATATTCCTCATCCGATGTTAAATGAAATGTCACAGCAGCAACGCAACAACTCAGTCATGAAACGATGTGCAAGTGAAATTTTATTTGTGATATATTTTTAAAAATTGATGCTTTAAAATAATATGAGAAGTTAGATATGGCATGTTTATATTCTCCAGTTGATAGATTCCTTGTCAAATTTTTAAAAATATGAGTTGTTGCAGTTGGTTGGATTCTTATTAACCAATATCTCTTTACATGTTATGTATATCTGAATTTTTTGAAATTTTATAAAATATATCACAAGGTGAAATTGCTATACATAGATATAGGAATGAGTGGGAGTAGATATGGTAGAGGGTCGTTACAAGATATTTCTGTTGGAATATCTGATATTCCTAATCGATGTTGAATGAAATCTCACGGCAGCAACACAAAAATTTGATCGTGAACCGAACTGCAGGTGAAATTTTCTTTGTGAGATATTTTTTAAATGTATGCATCAAAATAAGTTGTGATGTCAGAGATGGTGCATTTTTATTCTCCAGTTTATAGATTCCCTGCAATAGTTTTGAATTTATGATCTATTGGAGTTTTTAGATTTTGTTAACCAAAATGTGTTTGAATGTTATGTATATGTGAATTTTGAAAATTTTCTAATTTAATGTCTCACTAATTGCTATTCTTATACATAAAAATAGCAATGAGTGGAAGTAGTTATGGGAGAGGTTCATTGCAGGACATTTATATTGGAATATCTGATATTCCTCATCCGATGTTGGATGAAATGTTGTAGAAACAACAAAACAACTCGGTCATGAATCGAAGTGTAGGTGAAATTTTCTTTGTGATATATTTTTAAAAATTTATGCATTAAAATAAGATGCGACATCAGAGATGGTGCATTTTTCATTTATTAGGTCTTTATGACTCGGTATATTTGTGTGTAGGTTGTCAAGGAGATATATTATCCAGAAGTCTTATGCGAAATGGAATAGATAGCGCAGGTTTATGTGAATTGCGTGTTGGGATCCAAAGTGATGTACGTGAGCATTTGGAGAATAACATGAACGCCTGCGATCAAAATTTACCCAGGAAAATGAATTATATGGATTCTTTTGCAAATGTGGATGGTGAGGGTGGGAGGTCTGTGAACAGGGAGAATATGGAGTGTCATGCAACACATTCAGTAGGGAACAACAACATCCACTATCCCAGGGATGGTGAGTGTGATATTGAGTCTAGAATAGGAAATTCGACATCGAAACATACCTACGATAAGTGGTGTGAATAATTTCCTGAATTTGAGTTACACACAGTTTTACTCATCGTGTTATGGTGTATGATTGGATAGGATGCTTGAGTCTCGTCATGAATTTTTGAAAAGGATTAATGCGTTGGAAGTTATTTAGATGTGTGGTATATGTAAAGAGTCATATCCTGGTATAGTTGTGACACTTTTAGTGGAAGGACCTATTTGCAAGAGATGCAAGTGTGAATGAGGTGGTCATCGATATTCAAAGTGGAACAATATGGATCCTGGGGATCAGCCAGAAGTGTTGCATGTACTGACGTAGGTGAAGGAAATGTTGATAGCGCGGGTGAATCCCATATTGCATGTAACTCATGCACGTGGTGGCCAGTACAAATATAGTGGACACACTATTTTCTTTCCCCAAGATGTATCTTCTATTGCTAGACTACTTCCTCATCGAATAGAGGATGTGGATATTCTTATTGTGAAAAGACAGAATGCTTAACAGAGGGATTATGAATGTATTGTTAGTCACTCACGTGTATTGGATGCTTTGCGTTACAAAATTCGTAATGACAGGTATTAAAAAGATGTGGAGATAGACTACGTAGCATTATAAGATCTCCCAGAAGTAGAGGGAGATGTATCAAAAAGAATTCGTTGGGTGGAATCTGAGATACAAGATGAGCACGTCGGGAGAGAAGGAACAATGGATATAGTGAGTGTCGAAGAAGAACATGTACATAATCATCCATCGTCATTTGCTTTAAGGCTTCCTAATCCACGAAGGGAGATGGAGGAAGTCAGATTGTTTGTTGAAAATATGGATTTGAGGTCGGTCGATGTTGTCGATTGGCCACCGATTGGGTCTTCGCCAATAAATGAATACAACACGGAGGGCATGTTGTCCATGGCATTTCCGACCCTCTTTCCTATGGGAGATGCGTTGAATGGTTGTAGCCAAGGATTAGAACAGTACAGTTTCATGATTATGTGAAGCATTTGATAAGGTATCATGACAATAGGTTTGGAAGGCACCGAGATTTAGATATTGTGCATATAATAGACAAATGCGGCACTACAATCAAGCCACAACTTCTATTTTTGTCAAGAGAAATTTGGAGGACAATGTTCCCATGACTATTGAAGACTTGCATCGTCACATTAATAATGTGACTGATGATAAGTTGGTAGAACAGGTGATGTGTTTTGGAAAAAAACTTCATGGGACTAAGTCTTACTGGTACTCATGTCATAGTGAGCTGATGGATATGATTGTTCAGTTGGGTAGCCCGACTTTTTTTTTACGCTTACCATGCAATAGACACAAAGTGGTTTGATTTACACCGGTTGATGCTGGGAACCTCCTTTAAATTCTTCGAGGGCGTATAGGTGGCGGATTGAGAATGTGATAGATTATCCTCATATTGTCGTGACTTACATGCACAAAAGATTTGAGATATTTCGTGAAGAGGTGATACAAAAACTAATTGGTGCAAAGGATTACTAGTACAAGTTTGTAGTTGTCTGTTTGATTGAAATTTATTTAAATTTGTGTAATGATCTGATCAATTTTCAATATTGTGAACGAATGGTTTTGTAAATTGTGTTGTTTTTGGCATGGTATTTGTAGGTTTGAGTGGAAACATCGAGGATCTACACATGTCCACAAATTCATGTGGGTTCCCAGTAGCCCCTACATGGAAACATTGGATTGGGAAGATGAGAATCAGGTAATGGCTGTGAGATCATTTTTTGATAGATACGTTACTTCATGGAATCCCTGTGACAACCATCAAATAAATGTCATGCTCGGTCGGTCCAGAGACAAAGATCCTTGCTCGATGAAGCCTTCGCGGATATTAGAGCGTGACCCACTTTATGACTATGAAGAACTTGTCAACCATGTGCAGAGGCACACTAAATGTAGCGAGATGTCCTGTTTGAGAAAGAAGGGATCGTCCATGGTTTTTCGTTATAATTTTCGTGGGACCTCTAGGATGATTAAGATTTTTTTTTGATACGAGATGGTGGAAGAGATTTGAACCTTCTCACAATGATGTGAGATTGAACCTTCATAACTCGAACATGTTGGCCATATGGCGTGGTAATATAGATTTTCAGCCTGTTGTTTCTAGACACACGGTGTTAAAGTATATAGCAAAATATGCTTCGAAGGTAGAGAAGAGGTCAGAGAGCTTTCATGATATGTTGAAAAGGATATCAGATGATGTGGAGGGGGAAGAGTTTGCACTATGTATATATCGGAGGATTTTGATATAAACAATTGTGGAACATGATATTGGGGTACAAGAGACATGTCACATGCTATTGAAGTTGCCGTTGGTTCAGTGCAGTCGTGCCTTTATGACTCTGAATGTTGGTAGGAAGGTTTTCCACAAGGTGATTATGACGTCTGATGAGAATGAAAGTGGATCGTGTTTCATTGATGCATATAAAGATCGACCGGTATAGTTGGAATCCATCTCGTTGATTGATGTTGTGAGATCATGGTCGTTTAATGCGAAGAGAAAGAAAGACAAATGGAAGTCGAGGGATACACCTGCTATCATACGCGTGTGGCCGTGGTATTTCTCTGTTCCTAAAAGTGGATCAGAGGATCACGAGAACTTTTGTTGGAGTGAATTGTTGTTGTATAAGCCATTTCATGATATACACAGGGACATAGGTCATACTAGAGAGGAAATTTTAGAAAATTGGGAGAGAATTAAGAATACGTATCATGCATGGCATGTTGACCGGAAGGATGCAATGGAGGAAGAAGACATAGAAGAAACTGATGACGATGAGATGTAAAGTTTTGTGGGCGTGGATGGAATGGATGAGTGGGAGTTGTTTTCTAGCATTGTTCCTCCCAATCAGGTGCATTTGAGTGATCTTCATATGCTTGGAAGATGGGATTTTGATTTGAACCATGTTTGGGATATAGAGGAGGATGAGGACGTACAGGACACGTCAAGCATGTTTTATAGAAATGAACAAATCCATGCAAAATGTGGTGGATTCTTCAAACAATTCGGTATCGGGTGTGGACATGTTGTCAAGAAAACAACATATTGCTCTGGAAACTATAGTCAAACATTCTAGAAAGGGCCCGAGGAAGCTCTGCTCAGAATGATAATACAAGGTACTACCGGGATGGGGAAATATTTTTGATTAATTGCATTAAGAATGTCTTGGCAAACAATGTCATGACGGTAAGAATCCTCTTCTTCTTTTGGCACCGACAGGAGTTTCTGCTTTCAACATCCGTGCTACAACGGTGCATTCGTTGTTGAAAATTCCATTGCGTGACATGAGATGTTTGGCTAGACAGAGACACTGGCTGTATTTCAAGAGCAGATGAGACATTATAGATACATTCTTATTGATGAGATGAGTTTCGTGGGTCCAAAATTGTTGAAAAAAATTGATATTCACTTGCGAGAAGCATTCCCTTCGCACGAGAATGTCATATTTGGAGGTAGGTCTATAATTCTCGTCGGGGATCTTGCCCAACTCCCCCTCTGTAAAGGACATACCGATGTATGCAGGAAACACGAGGGAAAAAAGTTATGGAGATATTTTTCTCATGTCGTGACTCTCGACACGATTTTTCATCAAGAAGGGGACAGTGTGGATCAAGTGAAGTTTTGAAACTTGCTATGTAATTTGAGAAATGTGAATCCCATGATCGAAGATTGGGAGTTGTTGATGTCTAAAACAGATTCGTGCTTTGGTGCAGAGGAAATTTTGATGTTTGACTCTTAGTCATTTGTTTTTATGAATGTACAAGTGACGTTTCATAATAGGATCATGCTCAAGAAATTGAATGTCCCTATGGCGCGAGTTGTTGCAACCCATGTGAGAAGAGTGACATATGGAGAAAGTGACGATGACCAGTTGGAGAGTGAGGTGTTGCTTTGCAATGGTCAACATGTTATGTTGGTGTGCAATTTGTGGGTGGAGGCAGGTTTAGTTAACGGATCTCTTGGACAAGTGAAGAACATAGTGTATTTCCCTGGGACGAAGCCTCCAGATCTGCCGATATTTGTTGTTGTGGAGTTTTAGAATTACGTCGGCATCCCATGGGATTTGAGTCACCTGAAATATGTACAGTGCCTCCAGTATTGAGGGGACGTCACAGACAAGTGCCTTTGAAGATGTCATGGGCTCTTACAATTCACAAGTCACAGGGACTCACTCTCAACAAAGAAACGATCGACATAGGTAGTAGGGAGCGACAGGGGCTGACATTCATGGTGATATCAAGAGTGAAGTCTCTTGATGGATTACGCATATGTCCTCCTTTTTCTTATGAGCGTTATTCTAAGATGAAGGAAGGTGCATACGTTTCTATTAGGAAGAAGGAGGAAGATCATCTGCTGAAATGTGAACAAACATCATCATGAATGACATTGATCGCTCGTCCTTGAATACTTAAATATGTGTCTTTTTTGATATGTTGATAGTTGTGTGTTTTCTGTAATTTTGTTCAGCGATATATGGTGATCGATTTTTCTAAACGTGAATCATTTAAAATACGTTGAGGTTTATTAATTACGTGTGATATACATTTTGATTTTGTAATTTTGTATTTATTTCTACATATTTATAGTTAACGTTTGTATAAATTTAATTTATTTGATGCAATATGAGGACTTTTACATTTCATGGTGTCTCACAAACTCATCAGTGCATCATTATTAGTTGTGAGATCATATGCGATGAGCTTTTGTATGGAAGGAAAATAAACACATGTGAAATTAGAGAACTTGGAACTATACATTTTGATTTTGTAATTTCGTATTTACTTCTACATATTTATAATTAACGTTTGTATAAATTTAATTTATTTGATGCAATATGAGGACTTTTACATTTCATGGTGTCTCACAAACTCATCAATGCATCGTTATTAGTTGTGAGATCATATGCGATGAGCTTTTGTATGGAAGGAAAATAAACACATGTGAAATTAGAGAACTTGGAACTATGTTTCAATAATATTGTTGACCTTTCATAAGTTAACTAGGTTATTTTTTTATAATTTGACATGTGCAACTTTATATATTTAAATATTAAGGCTTTGAATGCATTGGTGGTGTGAATTATAATATGATAATAATTTATGAAATTTGAAAAATTAAAATTTATTACAATTTAAAAATTAAAAAACAACAATGATGATGATAATCATGATGAAAATGATCAACGATGGTGGTGATGATGATGAGAACGACGATGATCGACGATGGTGGTGATGATGATGATAACGAAAAATATTGACGATGGTGGTGATGATGATGATGACGAAAATGATCGTTGATGGTGGTGATGATAATGATGATAATAATGATTACGAAGACAACAATGATGATGATGATGACGATGAAAATAATGGTAAAAAACTTAATGGGGATGAGAATGATGATGTTGATGATGATGATTTTATGATGAGATGATGATGATGATGATGAAAATAATGATGATTGATGATTATGAAGACAATAATGATGATGATAATGATAATGAAAATGATCAATGATGTTGGTGATGATAATGATGACAACGATGATCAATGATGGTGGTGATGATAAAGATGACAATGACAATGATCGACGATGGTGGTGTTGATAATGGCAATGACAATGATCGATGATGGTGATGATGATGATGATGATGAAAATAATGATCAACGATGGTGGTGATGATCATGACGATGACAATGATCGACGATGGCGGTGATGATAAAGATGATGATGACAGTAATTACGATGACAATGATGATGATGATGATGATGATCATAATGAAAATAACGGTAAAAAATTAGATGGGGATGATAATGATGATGTTGATGATAATGATTTGATTGAGAATGAGAATATGATGATGAAAATGATAATGATTGGTGATTATGAAGACAATAATGATGACGAAAATGATCAACGGTGGTGGTGATAATGACGATGACAATGATCAACGATGTGGTGATGGTAATGACGAAAAAATGATTGACGATGGTGGTGATGATATTGACGAAGACGATGATCAACAACGGTGATTATGATAATGATGATGACAATGATCAACAATGGTAGTGATGATAATAACGATGACAATGATCAACAATGGTGGTGATGATAATAGCATTCATAATAAATTTTATTTTATGTATAAAGTTTTTATAATAATATTAATATTAGTAATAACATTAATATTAATACTATTATTCGTGATATTAATATTCATAATATAAATATTTGTACTAAGAATATTAAAATGAATAATAGCAATACTAATTTTAAAATATTAATGTTATCATACTTTCAGATTTGAACATTAAATCATGGACCATGGATCCCAAGTGCGTGACTCCGAACACATTTCATAAATGTTAATAGTACATACTTAAATTTAAACCATAAACACTAACCTTAAATAATAGTCGATCAGTGTGAGTAACGATGACAATTAAAGCATATTATAAACCGATTGACAATGACGATGACAATGATATTTGATGATGATGAAAATTGAAAAAAACATGATGATAACGATGACACTAATGATTATAATATGATAATTTAGTTTTTGATAATTTTTAATTTTTAGTTTTAATTTAATTTTATACTTTTATTAATATTTACCTTTAAATAATTTTAAATTTTTATTTATTTTTAGTCTTGTGAATTTTTTAATTTTTAGTAATTTGTAATATTCTATTATTTTTAAATATTTGTAAATTTAATATTTTATTTTTCTAATTAATTTTAGTGTGTAAATTTAATTTTTAGAATTTTTATTCATTTTTTTAGTTTTAATTAATTTTTTTATTTTTATCCATTTTTATTTTTAAATTTATTTCTAATTTTTATTTTTAATTAATTATTTTATTGATTTTAATTTTTGTTGATTTTAATTTTTAAATTTTTAATGATTTAATTAATTTTAAAAAAATTTCTAATATTTATTAATATTTAATTTTCATTAAAGACAATTTTTTTATTAATATTTATTAATTTAAATTTTATTATTATTTTTAATTTCTAATTTTTGTTAATTGAATTTTTTTATTTTTAATATTTATTATTTAATAATTTTAATTCTAAATTTAAATTCTCAATTTTTATCTTTTATTAATTTAATCATTATTTTATTTATTATTTTTAATATATATTTTTTTTAGATTTAATGTTTATTAATTTTAATTAATAAACATTAATAAATAGGCCTATCGGCCTGTTCATATCACCAAAGGTGATATTGCTAGTTCTAATTTTGAGTACGCGTATTGACTAATGTATTGCTAATAATCCCTACAAGTTGAGAGTTTACTATTTTTGCAATATGACATCCACTTATGACCCCTCTTTTGTCCAACTTGATGCACTTACCCACATATGAAAAATTAGAAGGTATATTAAGTTTGACTTGGCAGTCCAATATCAATTCATTGAACCAATTATGCTAAAAATGGTAATGATACCCCAAATGAATGTAGATATGTAATATGTAGTTGGAAACACGGAAAGTAACACATAATGCAACTAAAGTTGCAAACAATTAAGAAACATTGTGATAAAATATATGTTTCACTTAAAAAAATCATGGACAAACAAAAATAAAATACAAATTTAGAAAAATACAAAACAATACATGCACGTAAGATTAAATTTTTTTTATGAAAACCATTAGAAATGGGTTGCTCAAGGATTGTTTCAACTACTTGATTTTTAGTTCGGTACATATCCCAAATAGTAATTCCTATATCAAATTTATATGCAATTCTTAAATAATTATGTTCATTATTCAAAAATAATATCGGTGTCTTTATTTTTCTTTGCAATTATGTTATTAAGTATGACATTGTCTTTCATAAATGATATATAAGAAAATCTTGAAGCACCATCAAACGTAGAAATTAGAAATATAATATTAAAATATTTTTGCTTAGGTAAATATAATTAATTTCTGGATGGTAAAAGGATGAACAGCATCTTTATCAAAAACATTAGGACCTGGAGTTTCTGCTTGTCTGAGAAGGGTTTTGTAATTTTTTTTCTTGGATTCCTTGAGATGCTCCCCATCCAGTGAAATTAGAGCCTTCAAGGTCGAAAATTTGGGCATTAACAGTCTGATGGTGTCCTCAGAGTTGCAATTGACAAGTTTATTGATAAAATGTAAATGAGTATAAAAGCAATCCTCCAATGTCTTATGAGCCGTGAGAATTACGAATCCACGCGAGAGAGACCTATAAGGGGAAAGCACTGATGAGCCATTTCTTATAATGGGATATATCCATATTTTCATATTGATGTGACGACATGTAGTGGGGACTCGGTGGATTAGCACATGTATGATTAGTTACATATACATCTGGCTGGTTACAATTACACGAGACAAGTTACATTTGCACTCATCCATTTAGGTTTGTAATCGGTTCATTGGATATGTTCGGAATTATTGTGATCATAATATTCTTAGATAGTACTCTTGTATTATTTATACATTGTTAACCTACTTAATATTGTGAGTCATTTCCTATATTATAGGAAATATATTCCTTTATTTCTAACCTATTCCAGGTTTTAATCCTCGGTTCAGCTCATTTGGTATCAGAGCAAATACCGATCTAGTCATGAGATTCTAGAGTGGAATTCGTATACCTTGGTGGATTTTTTAGAAAAATTACGGGACGCTGTTGTGCCAAGTCCAACACCTTGAATACGCTCAGTGCACCGGTTAATCTGCTCCGCCATCATTTCTTTCATTCGTTGTATCCTGAAGGGCACGCACTTTCTAAAGGGATGTTTCAGATCATTCGTGTTTTACAATGATGCCTTGTAGTCATACATTTTGTGACTTCATCCTTTGAAGCGTACATTTCCAGATCTGACAACGTATTTGCACATCAATGGTGTGATGATTTGCTTTTCAGATCATTTGGAATCGAAGTTTCAACTGCATATTATGATATATTATGTTTGAACTATTTTTCCTGAGAGCATTATAATATTTTCTCCAAACCAAATAAGTGTTTCACTCAAAATCTAAGTGCGTATATAAGGCATCGACCATTCATTATGGCTTGGTTATATCTGATGTCAATTTACATTATGGAGAAATCTGGATATTGACAGTTGTTTTTAAAGGACGTATATCAGTTTGTATACCTGTCCTATCTTGCACTGAAACGTGGTGAATCAACAATAATCTCTTCTGACCTGTGCAGATCCTCTTGTTCTCACTCACGTCACATTCATCATTTACCTCATCGGATCAAACTGGTATTTGTTTGCATTGGATAAGAAGAAGAAGCTATTTTAACGTCTACGAGGCTACCAAATATAATCTATGCGAGAGGAACATTTAGTATTCTTTGTTATGTAGTTAGAATGTTTTCTTTAAATAGAAACGAACTTATACAAATTGAAAGTTTATTAAATATTTTATTGTTTTGTAAATTTTGTGTATTTTATAGTCATGTCATTTTAATGTCTAATTTAGTAAAATTATAAAGTGTCAAGTATATGTTTTCTCTCACATTTGGTACATATTGCTTGTTTATGAGTCTAGTATCAATTCACTAAATTTGAGTAGGTTGTTATTTGTGCAACGTGTTTAGTATTATATATATTTTTGATTTCAATGCCTTATTAAGTTAATAGTTTTTTTATCAAACAAGAGTATGTTGTCATTTTGTTAAAATTGTCGTCAAACATCTTATTACGACTCAAACCAAGAGTCATATTAACAATCATAATATGGTTTATTTTCGTAGTTAGAGTCAATAGAGAAGTTACATCAGTCATTGTTGTATGTCTTTTTGTCAAAGTCATGATGTATTGTTAGTATTGTCAAAAAAACTAAATTTATAAAATTGTATCACGAGACGCATTTTCGATGGAGCCCAACATCCTAAAAAATAAAGTGTTTCAAATTTTGGGGAGGAGAAAATAAATTTAATGTAGAAACAAATGTGCTTCATCTTTACATTCCATTGAGTTAGTAGCATGTGCCCTAGAGGTTGGAGGCAATGGAGGATGGAGGGTGATCAATGCCTCTTGTCACCACCAATGATGGGGCTGCATTCAGCACTAGTGGCACCTTTTTATATTGTTTTAGTTGATTTCTTTAAGTGGTGTACAAAAATAAAATGAGGTATTCATTCCCTTCTAAAGTTTGAATTGAGGAGAATGTGAATTGTGGATTCTTAAAGCAGGTTCTATAGGAGGGTAGTGATCGCAATGATCCTTTGAATGTTAATATTCTCTAACCTGTTAGACTTAATCGATCGATTGGTGAAAGAACATTCAATAGAAGTGAAAATGGGAACTTGTGAGTTCTCTTAAAAGGTGTATTGGTGGAAGTGTAATCACACGGTGATAGATTCACTGTGTGGTGAAGCGAGTGATCATGTGCAACAAGATCCAAAAAAAAAGATCCATCCAACAAGTATGCGAGACCTAAAAGTATGTGATGGCATATGATTATGTTTTTAGTTCTACTTGCCTCATGTTCAAGTAAGGGGGAATGTTAGGAATTTAATGTGATCTTAATATTCTTAGATAGTACTCTTATATTATTTATGGATTGTTATGTAGGTTGTTTCCTATATTATAGGAAACATATTCCTATTTATTTGTAACCTCTTCCTTTTAAAGGGTGGAGGATAGCCGAATCAATGATGAAGGCATGTCATGAGGCATAGAGTTAGGATAATGATCCCGGTGCTACATCTTGTTCGAGTCTTACCAAGGTTTACCAAAACCCTTTTAAGGGTGGAGGATAGTGAATCAACGATGAAAGTGTTTCGTGAAGCAAAGAGTTAGGATAATGATCCCGGTCTTTGCGTCTTCAGTTTGACTCTCACTAAGGTTTACCAAAACCATTTTAAGGGTGGAGGATATCCAAATTGGTGATGAAGGTGTGTCGTGAGGTGTAGAGTTAGGCTAATGATCTCGGTGTTACGTCTTTGGTTTGAATCTCACCAAGGTTTACCAAAACCCTTTTAAAGGGTGGAGGATATCCGAATCGGTGATGAAGGCATGTCGTGAGGTGTAGAATCAAGCTAATGATCTCGATGTTACATCTCGAGTTCAACTCTCACCAACGTTTACCAAAAACCTTCTAAGGGCAGAGGATATCCAAATCGGTGATGAAGGCGTGTTGTGAGACATAGAGTTAGGATAATGATCCTAGTGCTATGTATTCGGTTCAACTCTCACCAAGTTTTACCAAAACCCTTTTAAGGGTGGAGGATAGCCAAATCGGTGATGAAGGAATTTCATGAGGCATAGAGTTAGGCTAATGATCCCAGTACTACATCTCTGGTTTGACTCTCACCAGGGTTTACCAAATCCCTTTAAAGGATAGAGGATAGCCAAATGGTGATGAAGGTGTGTTGTGAGGTGCGAGTTAGGTGATGATCATAGTGCTACATCTCTAGTTTGACTCTCACCAAGGTTTTCCAAAACCCTTTTAAATTATTATTAATACTTTTAAACATTGACTCATCTAAGAGGACTGCGAATGGATCCTTTGGCCCCATTAACTATGAATACCTCTTGGATGGCCTGACTCTTTGGAAGCGCACACTGGGAGCCCCTGAAACTCATACCCAATTAGAGTGATGATATCCCAAGCTAGGTGATTCCGAAGATAATAGTTAATAGGGCTAAGAATAGATACAAATACACTTTTATGGGTAATTTTGCCCACCAGAGAACAAATATGGATTTTGTAAGAGATTGGTGCAAGAGAAAATGAAACTATAAACTATAAGTTATAGCTCTTGTGGGGAATGGTTTCCTTTTCGATTTTAGGCAAAGGTAGATATATAGAGAGTGCTTCTAGGAGCACCTTGGTTTTATCGAAAAACAAATCTCACCTATTTCCGATGGAGTTTGGGTTTATCTCTGGGTTTCTCTTTACAAGATCTCCTAGTATGGATTCGGCTCGCAGTTTACCCCTAGAGTTATGGGATCTTGATTTATTTTTGGCATAACAAGATCCATAAGGGTTCCTATTATTATGGATCTTGCAATGAAGGTGCGGTCCCGAATGGTGTGCGCCAACTCTATATCAATGTTCTAGTGGGGAAAAAATACCTATAAAACTATACTTGTATACCCATGATGAAAAATGTGAGCAAGATATTATCTTAGAAAATTCGCAGTCGTATGTGAAAAATGTGGAAAGGTTGGCTATAAAGCCAAAAAAAAAAATTCCGAGATGAGAAGACGTCTTAGAAGGAGAATGAAAATAATACATAGTGGTGTCCTGTTTCTTAACTCAACAATGAGAAAAAGGATGATGTAGTCACAAAATAACACACTTACTATTACATTTATACCGCTGGGTATGTTATTTTACATATGGATCTTGTTAGATCAGGAGAAATGTAAATGTCTGAATGATATATTGAATGTAAGAGGAGTGTATAAATACAAGTGAGAATGTGGTTAAGAGGTAACCGCCTGTAACTGACAGATCGGTTACATGTAGCTAAACTAAACTCGTATTAATTATGCCAACATTCCCCCCCTTAATACATTGTTTTTACAAATCTACCCCAGATTCATCGTCTTGTTACGTCGCGACATGTCCTATTTGCTTCTTGCAACAAGGACTTTGTCTGGATTTTCTTGAATCTCTGCGACAGATGTGCTCTCGTTTGTAGAAAAATAGATGAAGAATTGAGCTCAAAAGCTCGTGTGGTGCACCACAGATGTGCCTGAGGGCATTTAATCTCACATTTGTCATCTGGATCGACACAACTCTTCTCTGTCTATATGTCGAACAAGACTCAGTCCATTATGTCCTCAGATTGCAAGTTTTGGAGACTGGCGAAGAGTAGATACCGATGCTCTTCGGTTCTCTCAAATGCGGCACGTCTCTATGGTTGCTTGCAATGTTGCTAACATCTTGGGGCATGACTTTCATGCTCTCAGATTATTGCATGGGATCATAGGCTGGTTGTTCGCGTCCATCTTTGATAGCAAATTTGATGAATGAATGAAGGGGCTTAATCTCGTTTTGTTCCGATTTGATTCAAACAAATTCCACGTCTCTTGATCTTTTGTACAATGCGCTTGCTAATGTATCGCTTGGTCTGCGAACAACAGTTGAGAAGATGTTGGGGGAAGGAGTCTACCAACGCACACCTGGGTTTTCGGTGGTCGATGCCACTCATGTCAAACTCCACACAGTGCTTATAAATTGGTCAGTGGTCATTGCCACATGCTCTCTTCTCCCTCTTTGGTGACTCCACCGTTTCTCAATGAGACTACTTCTTCCTCCACGGTTGTGCTGCGACTCTTCAAAGTTTCGTAGACCTCTTTCTACATCAATAGAAATGAGTTGAAAGGTAAATCATAACTGTCATAACCATTCTGTTCCTTCCTTGTGCGACTTCTCCTTATCCCTGCGTCTCTACCAGGAGCTCCATGTTTAGATAATCCTTTCGTGTTTGCAGAATACATGCGTTTTGGAATGGCACTTGCTCACATACAGTCAACTCTGACGCCAAGATGACTCCAAATTCCACGCAGGTCACCTTTGGCGCTGGCTTGGGCTCCTTCCACGGCTTACCTCCTTCCCGCTAGGTCTGCACATCAATTTCCAGCCACGTCCAAACAAAAGAACAACGGCTCCAATGAAAGGAAATGAAATCAGGTCGTTTGGATCTCCACGCAGGCTTATGCTCCTATGCTCCTTCCACGGCAAGCCTCTCCTCCAGCACACAACACACAAAGAAATACGCCAAAAATAGTTTTCTTGCTCCAAAAACTGGCACTCCAATTTTCCACGTAGGTAGAGGATGGACAGAGGCTCAAATAAATTTCCACGCAGGAGGGGAAGTGGCGGTTTCCAGCATATATTCAACAGTCCATGAAACTAATGAAATACAAACCTTTCTGGCTCCCTCGCTCCCACTTCCACGCTCTGATACCAATGTTAGATCAGGAGAAATGTAAATGTCTGAATGATATATTGAATGTAAGAGGAGTGTATAAATACAAGTGAGAATGTGGTTAAGAGGTAACCGCCTGTAACTGAAAGATCGGTTACATGTAGCTAAACTAAACTCTGTATTAATTATGCCAATAGATCTTGCACAATAAAATTATTCACTAATGACCCATCCCTTAGTCTTGTCATCGGTTAGTCGAGTCATCTTTGTTATTTTTCCGCAGTACGAGTTGTCAATTGTCTATATAGTTGTGTGCATCTTTTAGGGAGCCTTAGGTGTCATATTTTTCTCGATTATCATCTCCATTCCTATACTAGGGTGTGTAGGATAGCAAAGCATTGGGGCACCCTATTCCATGATTTTAGGTGCCCTTATTTTCATAATTTGTGGTCCAAATTGGTTTGTTCGAGGTTGGTTTTTGTTGTTACCACTGTGCATTCCCTAGGTAGTGTTACCATTAGTTTAGTTTATAATACATTATTGTTATGTATTTGTTGGTAGTGACAGTTATAACTATCACCTTCCTCTCCTTCTTCTCGCAGCCTTTATATTTGGGGCTATGCTCTTTTGTTTGACACATTGAATACATTGAATAAATCATTCTTTGTCTTCTGTTATCATTGGTATTAGAGCTCCCTATCTTTCCTTGGCATGGAATTTGAAGTCATCTTGAATGTGCATAAGAAAGCTTAGAAGTCCTGTAGCAAACGTGGGAATCTGGAGACTTGCGTGAAATATCTTCTCCACCAATTATTTTATGCTCGCTGTTTTTTTCTTTGGCATCAATCAGAGTTGACCAGGTGTGGCGTTTAAAATCCTTGGCATTTGGAAAAAGCTCGTAAAGGTCTGTGTTGTGCGTGGAGGTTTGTGTGAGCCATGTGGGTAAAATCCTAGCGTGGAGTGTTGGTGAGCCATGAGGAAGTGCCGCCAAGGAAGGAGCAGCCAACACTAGGCCTGCGTGTAGTTTTGGGTTGGTAAGCCGCCAATACCAAGCCTACACACTGTTACATAGCAAGGGCGACCACATCCTGCAAAACCAACATTGGTATCAAAACAAGAGGAGAAGCGTGGAAGCAACGAGGAGGCTGGAGACCGTGTGAGACCTACAGCCCTGCATGGAGAAAAGAAAAACATGCCCAACCCAGTTTTGTCTTGTCTTCCGAGCATGGAAGTGTCCCGCTGACTGCAAGTGTGAAGAGCTTGGTGAGAGAGGCTAAATCTGCATGTGGAGGCTAATCCAGATTACCTCACCATGTACATGTCGCACATTTCCGATGCCGAGAGTGTTGTGAGCAACCCTTCCACTGAGTCACCTCTAAGAGCCCAAGAGGACACCACCGACATCTATTTTTCCTTGCTCAATGAATTGTTGAATACCAACAACTTATTATTTGATGAATTGGTGCATCAAGGATTGTTCGACTATTTTTGGTTCGATGTGTGTTGTCAAGCACGAAAAATTCCCAAAGAATTGGAGTGTGGCTATGATGCAGATGATGAACACAAAGTAGAATGCCCACAAGAGCGTCTGCGTCTCACTGCATAAGCTTATAGAGCCCATCTTCGTGTGAGGTTCCTTCAGTAAGGATTTGTAACCATTTTTGAATAATCAATAAATAAAATACAATTTTGAGTTTTTGGAAATGTCTGCACCTCGCATTTTGTTGTCGGATGCCCAGTTGCTAAAAGGGCCAAATTTTGTTGCATGGAAAACCAAGATGCGGACGATTCTTCAATTTGAAGATCTTTGGGGATTGTTTTTGGCACAAACACTCATCCCACAGACGCTGATTTGTTGGCTAAGTATGAAAAGGCCGATGCAAAAGCATTAATGCTTATCACTCTGAGCCTTTCTGATGAGGTTTAACCTCACATTTGGGAAGCAACCACTTCCTCTATGGCATGGGCTGCATTGTGTACCATCTATGAAGCTAAGAATCTGATAATGATGTTGTATCTTCATACAAAGCTTCACACAATGAGTATGCATGATGGTGAATTAGTTGAAGCCTTCTTATGGCATGTGGCTGAGTTACGTGTAGAACTTTCTGCTCTCGGTGAAATAGTGGACGACAAGTTGCTAGTCCCGCTCACCTTGCAAGCTCTTCCTTCCCGGTTTTAGACACTGATCACCACGTTGACCATCACTCAACAGGAGGTGAGTTTTTCACCATTGGTGAATTATCTCCAGCAGGAAGAAGCCATTCAGAATGTTCAAGAAGCCTTCGAAGACAAGGCTCTCATCACGAGGAAAAAGCATAGCAACAAGCCTCAGAAAGGGCAGTCAGCCCCCTAGAATCAGAAGCAGCATCCACAGCAGCAACCTTCTCAGTGGCCACCCTAGAAGTAGCAAAACAACAAGGTGGATCAATGGTGCCACATTTGCTCCATGAATATGCACACGACTGCGAACTATTATTACAACGGTCACAAGCATGGCAAATCTAGTGAAGAGAGCACTTCTGGCTAAGGATATTCCAAGAAATCCCAATGGCATGCTCGTAATCAGAGGTAGAAGGGTCATATTGCTACTTAGCAAGATGCCTCCTCCGATGAAGAGGTTCCAGATGCAACTCATCCGGACATTGTCCTAGTCTCGTAGACTTTGTAGTTGTCAGAAAGTGTCTGGTTGATTGATTCGGGTGCCAACAAACACATGAATAGAAATAAGAAGTTGTTCCATACCCTGAGTGACCGCCCACTGGAGATTGGATCACCATCACAGATAATTAGGAGTATATTACGGTGGGGATTGGTGATGTCATCATTCCTCTTGGGACACAAAGATGTACACTCATGAAGGTGCTATATGTTCCAGGTTTGACCTCAAATCTCTTGTTTGTGAGTCAACTTCTTAATCATCAAATGCGGGTCAAATTCTTTGTTCGAGAAAGGGGTCAAGTCCTGCATCATTTCCTAGGGAGACTTAGTTATTGCTCGAGCATTTATGAAGGGCCATCTATTTGCACTAGATGTGGTCACTTCATCTAACATTGCTCTCTCTACTTCAACGGTGGAGTCCACTGCACTATGGCACTTTCGATATGGTCATCTTTCTGCTGGGGCTCTGCATCAGCTCAGTGCCAAGGAAATGGTAAGAGGGCTTCCTCCACTCTCCCATTCCTTACCTGTTTGCTCGGGATGTCTTGTGGGCAAACAACACAGAGGTCCATTCAAATAGATCTCTTATCATTCTACGGAGCATCTTTAGGTTATACACACCAATCTATGTAGACCCCTGCTAGCTAGCTTCCAAGGTTTTGAATACTTCCAGCTCATCATTGATGATTACTCATGGAAAATGTGGGTATATTTCCTCGGAAGAAGAGTGAGGCATTTGACAATTTCCAAACCTTTTACTAGCAAGCCACCAGGCAATCTGGGAAGGCTCTCTTTCTTCTCCGCTCAAATCGAGGGGGGGAATTTGTATCGAATAAGTTCTTAGCATACATTAAGCAACATGGTGTTTAGCAATAATTGACTGCACCCTACATGCCCCAACAGAATGGGATTTCAGCGACACAACAGGAATGTCATGGAGATGGCTCATTGTATGCTCTCCACCGCCAAGTTGGAGGATCAGTTTTGGGTAGAAGCAGTCCAGATAGTAGTGTATCTACTCAACCGGGCACCCACGAAGATCTTGTAGAACAGGACACTGGAAGAGGTATGGACTGGTCATAAACCTTCTATCTATCATTTGAGAGTTTTTGGTTGTACTGCATATATGCATGTTCCAGATAAGAAAAGGAAGAAGATCGATCCAAAGACACTGCCATGTCTTTTCTTGGGGTATAGTACTACCTCAAAGGCATATCATCTCATGGATCCTGAGATGAAGAAAATCTATGAGAGTTGAGATGTGGTGTGTGATGAGTCATCCTTTGACTCCCTGCCACACAATGGAGATCTAGTACCGACCTCATCACATAGATTTCTCACACATCCAGATGATGGGCAAGATGATTCTTCTCGAAAGAGGAAGAGTTGAGTAGAGAGTTATTCGTTGATATAGGCACACTGGAAAACACATATTCACATTAGTAGCAGCACCAATGTCTGAAATAGGTCCAGAATACTATTGGGGATGCACACCTGAACTCACTTCTAGGTACTTCTACGGGAGTCAGAACACAAAGTCAAGCCAGACATGAGGTAAATTTTGCACTCATGAGTTCGAGTTAGGATGATAGCAACCGAACGACATTGTTCGTGAGGCATTAGATCAACCAAAATGAAAATAGGCTAGGAATGTTGAATATGATTCCCTATTTCAGAATCGGATGTGGGAACTTGTCAATCTGCCTCTAGGTAAGAAATCCATTGGCTGCAAATGGATTTTCAAAACAAAATATTGATATTATTTTGCTCAGATTATAACCGTAAAAGCATGCGAGCGTAACAAGTAAACATGAACACAATGATTTTCAATTCATTCGGGATGTCTTATTAGACAAGGGAGATTACAATATATAGAAGATTGATCTCCTTAATTTAAGGAGTCAACTTCAATCTCAAACTACTCCCTAGAATATCTCGTGATCCACTAATCACTCAACAAACCTAGAATCTCTCTAAGAGATCTCTACGAGTTGTCACCAACTCATTATTTGCACAATAATAATAATGTTCACAATATTAAAATATTGCTAACATTCACTCCCCTATTGTTAACATTGTTATTTCCACACATACACTCCCCTAATGTGAACAATGTAGAGAAAAACATTCACACGTCTTCTACAGCTTGCCTGCCTCTGCATGCTCATGATCTTGGTATCTTTGAACTCTGCATTCACCAAATACGAACCCCTGTTTCGACAATAACGGACCTCTGTCCTAGGTACGAGCCCCTGCTCATGAACCTCTGTTCATCCTCTTCAAGAAAAACATGATGCTGCTTTTTCTTGTGCTTTTATCTTTCTACTATCACATATTTACATCAGGAGGTTATAAAAGGAAATACAATTCTGAACAGGAATGTGACATCTGTTCTTATTACAAACAATGAAACACACAACTGAAATACTTGGCCACCAAATCAATACCGCGGCCTCGTCGATGGTGCCTGACGAGAGGTCGCTGATCAACCTCCTTCCTCCGTTGCCTCCGGCCTCCATCTGAAAGTTATCTAAAGAAGGAAGTTTTCAGATTCATAGCCATCACCCAAAGGTTCTTCTTTATCACTGTCTTCTTCTTCATTAGCAACCATGGCATTTTCTTCTATTTTTCCATCAAGTAAATCTCGTGCTCTTTTCTTGCAGTTTATAGATACATGTCCATCTTGTTTACAATAGTAACAAGTGATATGTTTCTTTGTATCTCTGAAATTTGATCTTTGTTTAAAAGAAGATTTAAATCTCCCTTTATCATATGACTTGTTTTTACCATACATTGCAGTTTCTTCTGGTGTAACATTCTTATTTTCTTCATCTATCAGTGAAGAAATTAGATCTTCTAGGCTGGGATTGATCTTGCTCAAAGTAAAAACAATGTTTGAATAGCGAGATGGCATACTATTCAACAAAACAGCTTTTGCATCATCATCCTCTACTTTAAGTTTTATCCCTGATAATTGATTCAAAATAGACCGAAACTTACTTATATGTTGTACCATGTTTTCTCCTTCATCCATCTTGAGTCCAAACAGCTTCTGCTTCAAGGTCACTGCTGCGCTTCCGGTTTGGGATCCAAACAACTTGTTCAATGTTGTCCAAATGAAATTTGAACTTTTTGAAAGGTCTATATGATGCAAATATGCATCAGACAATCCAAGTCCAATGATTGCTGTTGCTTTACGATCTCTACTCTCCCATTTGATTGCTTCATCAGCATCAGTTGGTTTCTTGAATGTTCCATCTGCAACTTCCCACAAATCTTTGTTAATGAGTGTCAACTGAGTTCGTACTTGCCAAGTGTGAAAATCCTTTCCATCAAATTTTTCAACATAACCCAATTTATCCATTATGACTCTTCACAATTTGACACAAATAGGTGTCGGTTTCAACCGAAAATACACCCTTTTTACAAACAATTTAAAATTTTGACACTATTAAAATTCTTTTAACGTCTTGACAATACTGACTAGATTGACGCTTTGACTTACTACACTAGACAAAACGACAATAACATTAAAAAGTAATTAGATATTACTTTTTACTATGACACACATACACACTATTTATAACAAGAGACAAATGGGGAACGAAAATAAAATAATAACTCAAAAATTACTTTTTTTTAAATAACAAATAGCCAAAGGTAATGGCATTAGACTTATTTTAGACTCTCACGAAAAAGAAAGACTATTTCATAACTACAGACCACCACAAACTTACAATACCAATATTAAACCAAGACACAAAATGAAGGGATTTCCTATTCTAAGATTTAATTAAACTAATGGCATGTGAATGAACATACGGCAGAATTGGACATATGGCAGACATGCAAGACTACATAACTGTTAAATAGATTTGATCATTGCTGGAATAATACCCGATCTATGAAGCCTCCCACGCAAAACCAATTCTCCTTCCTTTATCCATGCGTATCGACTGATCCATGCGGGAAAGCCTGAAATGGAAGGCTTCAACTTCTACTGAGTGCAGATCTGAATGATGATGATTGTAAAAACGAATAGCACAGACATGCAAGCATAGGTGGAAACCGTATTCCCTGGAGTTGTTGATGTAAATCTCTGCCAAGTCGTGTCTTCCCAATCATCTAAAAGCAAACCGAACCAATCTTCAATGTAAATGCAGATGTGTGCATGTGTCAGGCATATCTACAAATGTCGGCAGAAATGCATGAGCCGAATCCACATGTAATTCCACGAATCAGTGTTGCACGGTGTCTCCGTCTACAGGATCAAGTGCAGGGCTTTGATGATCAAAGGCATTTGATAAATCAGACCATCGTTACTGAAGACTCCACAACAGTGATCGACCATGCTCTGATACCAGTGATATTATTTTGCTCAGATTATAACCGTGAAACAGACAGAACAGTAAACATGAACACAATGATTTTCAATTCATTCGGGATGTCTTATTAGACAAGGGAGATTACAATATATAGAAGATTGATCTCCTTAATTTAAGGAGTCAACTTCAATCTCAAACTACTCCCTAGAATATCTCGTGATCCACTAATCACTCAACAAACCTAGAATCTCTCTAAGAGATCTCTACGAGTTGTCACCAACTCATTATTTGAACAATAATAATAATGTTCACAATATTAAATATTGCTAACAAATATAAGGCATATGGTTCAATCGAAAAACACAAAGCACGACTTGTTGCAAAGGGTTATGCTCAAGAAGAAGGAATTGACTATGACGAGACCTTTGCACCCACGGTGAAGATCAAAACCATCAGAGTTGTCTATGTATTGGCAACACAAAATGGATGGAAACTTCAGTAGATGGATGTCAAGAGTGCTTTTTGAATGGTGATCTCAAAGAAGAAGTATACATGGCCCAACTTGAAGGGTTTGTAGACGAGCATCAACCACACAAGGTATGTCATCTGATAAAGTCACTTTATGGACTCAAAAAAGCACCTAAGGCACGGTATATAAAAATTGATGATCACCTATTGCAACATGGATTCACTCGTAGCCCCTTAGATACAAATTTGTATATCAAGAAGGTAGGAACAAAGATTGTTATTCTGATTTTGTACATAGATGATCTTGTGATCACAGGAAGTTCTAAAAATCTTGTGGATGATGTAAAGAATGATCTGAAGAAATCCTTCAACATGACCAATTTGGGGATACTTCACTACTGTCTTGGCTTAGAGATATGGTAGAAGAAGAATCATATCTTTGTCTCCCAGATGAAATATGCCAAGACACTCCTAGAGAAGTATGGAATGTCAGATTGTAAACCAATGTCCACACCTATGGAAAAAGGTTTGCAATTATCTAGATTCCAGGATTCACCGCAGGTAGATGGCACTCACTACGGGTAGCTTGTGCAAAGTCTTATTTACTTGACTTATACCAGGTCAGATCTTTGCTTTGCAGTGAGCTATCTTTCTAGATTTATGTAGGAGCCGAAGAAATGTCATTGGATAGCAACAAAGCATGTGTTGAGATACGTTTGAGGTATAGTTGACTTTGGTTTGGAGTATCAGAAGAACACTCAGTTCTTCTTATAGGGATATATAAACTCAGACTATGTAGGATCCATTGATGATAGGAAATCCACTTCAAGGTATGTTTTTCATCTCAGATCTAAACCTATCTCATGGATTAACAAGAAGCAAACTGTTGTTTCTCTCTCATCCACTGAGGCTGAATACCGTGCCACACAAGGAGCTATGTGCAAAGTAATTTGGTTACATCACATTCTTGCAGATATAGGGATTCCTGAAGAGAAACCTCCCATCATTCATTGTGATAATCAAGGTGTGTTGAAGCTTGTGAAGAATCCTATTTTTCATGAACGAACAAAGCATATTGAGGTCGAATGTCACTACATTTGTGAACAGGTCTTGAACCACCAAATTCAGCTCCAGTACTGCCCTACTGATTTTCAGGTTGCAGATATTCTCACCAAACCTCTCGGAAAAGTGAAGTTTGATTTGTTTAGGGGGTACATTTGTAAGAGCAATGTATTAAGGGGGGGAATGTTAGCATTAGTTTAGTTTATAATACATTGTTGTTATGTATTTGTTGGTGGACAGTTATAACTGTCACCTTCCTCTCCTTCTTCCGTAGCCTTTATATTTGGGGCTCTACTCTTTTGTTTGACACATTGAATACATTGAATAAATCATTCTTTGTCTTCTGCTATCGGGTAGTAGTCGGTGTTTCGGGTCATTAGTGTTGAAATTTGAACAAAATATCCCTTTATAAACATAGCATACTCACTACATTATGGGCAAACATCTTACTATCAAGGGTAGATATCTACTAAGGAAAGGGACTACATTTGGGCATCTTCTACATCTGCATCACACAAACATAGGCGGAAAGGGTTGCATTCTTTCTATTCCACCCACCATTTGTATTTTTACATCTAGTTATTTCCCCCTACTACGTGTCATTAGCGTTAGGGCATCCTAGGAACAAAATTACACACACACGCACACAAAACTACATGGGGTCTAGAATGTAGTGCAGCGCTTAGTCGTAAGTCCACCATTATGGAAGCTAAGGTCAGTTCGACCTATTCATATGAATTTTTTTATTTTTAGAATTTGATGCTTTGAATAGGGTTTTGCAGATGAACCTTCATATTACGATTCTAACGACATAAGTGAAGGTATCGCGATAAGCGTATGATAAAGATGAAGATATTACCAAGACCTTTCAACACTTCCATAATCATATCCTAAGATTTTATGTAGACTACAATGTCTATATAACAGACTGGGAGTACCCTAGGGAGCCCTAATACCCTCCCAAGTGCCTCATTCTAGTCACACATTCAAATTATGCCATTCCTAAACTTGCCCAGTCACATCCTTCCTAGTCGGACATCGGTTTGTTTGAGTCCAACACACAATGAGGTAAGTCAATTCTAGGTTAGTATAATACCCCTTTCATTTTCATTATTCCAATACATTCAAATAATAAAATAAAATATTTAGATTCAACATTTCAATATTTCATTTTGTTTCTATTTAGATTAACTCATAAAATAATAATATTTTAGTTAATCATTTTGGTGAACCCTACTTTTAGAATATTTTGCCTTTCGATCCTTTTTAATACCTTAGTGGTTGAGCATAGTTCTTATTTTTCTCTCATCATGTATCATTTTAGTGTCAATCCTATCTATGATGAGGCCGCCATAGCTAAACTCAAAGCTTTATATAGTACCCCAATAGCTACACCGATCATACTCAACAGAACTTTTGAAGGGCAAACAACATGTGCCAAAGAGTCTTACAGATTATCTTATAGGTATCGCCTAGTTGATTAATCTATTGCATTCACTCATTGTACACCATACCATTCGGTTGTTTTTAGTCCTTATTTTGAAATGCCACATGATGTTTTAGATGATTCTATCATTGATTACTTGTTAGGAATTGACCCATAGTCCATTGTACATCGTGACTCTTCCTCTTCTATTCCACCTACTACTATAGTTACTCCTATGTCTTCTACTGCTTCTGATAGTATTTCTCCCACATCTCATTCTAGCTTGCATTCTCCTTCATATTACATTGATGATCCTATTAATAGTCTAGTCGGTGATAACATTGTTCTAGATCATCGCATCCCTTACTAATGATTATCATGAGTCTCCTTCTTTCTATACTGCTGAGTGTGACTCTCCTACTCCATTGTTTTCTTCTCCTAAGGTTGCATCTACTATTGTGCATGAGTCACCACCATCCATCACTTCTTCTCCTTCTATTCCCACCTCATCTATAGTTCCCACTTCATCTTTTCCTGTAGAGGTTTCATCCTCGGTCACCTCACCTATTAGGGATGTTTCTAATGTCATTCATACTATTGTTATCAATATTCCTCCACCATCATCTACTATAGCTCCTTTGACACATACTAGTAATGTGACTTTAGCATCAGACTCCATTGTATCACCTTTTGACATCCCTACGATCACTTATAATGGTAAAATTCAATGAATCAATACATTGTTGCCATCTCCTACCATCCCCTATAGGTCATCTCCAACCTCAAGTTCATACTCTCACTTTAGAAATTAAGGCCTATTATGCCTCTATCGACAACAATTATTTACATGGTAATCCCGTTCCTAAAAAGATTCATAATTCCACCTTCCCTAAAGACTTTACCATGCCCACTTTCACATGTTTTGATGGTACTGGTGATCCTCATGCTCATATCCTACACTACCGTACACTTATGGCCACTTATTCTAATGATCGATTGTTACTTAAGGCCTTTGTTATAGTCTTATTGATGAGGCACTACAGTGGTACACCCATTTACCCTTTGGGTCCATTAGCACTTTCTATGACATGGAGGATGCTTTCCTCCATTGTTTCATTATCAATAATGGCCCTAGAGTTACTTATGACCACATACCTACTTTACATTAGGGCTCCTCGAACCTATCCAGGATTATATCTTATAGTTTAATACCTATATACACCAACTCATATTCCAACCTAGTGACTTAGAGAAGAAATTCAAATTTTTCGTGGCCTTATTTATCCACTTAAACAAAGGTTATAATATGATACTTGTAATTCCTTCATCCTCTTATGCTATAAATTTATTGACCTAGAAACAGATCTCTTTTCCTCACATTTCATTGAGCCTACACATGTTTCTATAACCTTTCCATCCTCTAGTTTTCCACACATGCCTATAATTAAGAATCCAAAAAATCACCCTGTTTCTAAAGTACATTCCAAACAAACTCAACCCACTCCTCCACCACCACCTCTCCTTCTCTGGCTATGGAGCAAGTTCCTACTTCCACCACTCCACCTCCATCATGAGAGCCTTTATATTTCTCTCCTCATGCTTGACCACATGATGTGTTGCATATATTACTTAATGAGAAATTAATTTGGCTACCCTCTAACCAACATCATCCCCCACACCAATTACAATGTCAGCATGACCAACACTATTGTAATTATCATCGCATCAATGGCCATCGAGATAATGATTGTCTCGCCCTATGTGAGAGGATACAAAAACTAGTGGATACTGATATCATCTCCTTCGCCTCTCACAATAATTATTTTTCCCTTACCCCATTAGTGTAGGCATACCCCACTTAAGTATTCTCGGCATATACTCAGTTCATTGGTCACTCACCACTATCACATGCACATTCTCCACCTCATACATCATTTCCACCATCACATTCATTGCATCTGCCACATCCACGCTATCCACCACTTCATGCTACTTGCGCCCCATGGATTTATGCTAGCCTCTTCATACCCCATGATTAATCCACATGACATTCCATTTAGTCAATACACTAATGCTCCATCCATCTCATATGTCTCCACCGCCACATGTCACTTTGGTATTTAGTAGGTGATTATTATCACCTTACCCTCTAATGACGCACTTATGTTCTTATGGTTCTTACACACTGTTGAGGGATTAGTTCTAAGAACATTTCATCATGCACTTCATCGTTTCATCTAGCGCACTCAATCATTTTTCGATGACACACTCTTGCTTACACGGCTTATACTTGACTACTGATGGGTCTTAATTACATGAGCCTCTTCATTCACACACCTGGGGAATCGCCATCCCTCCCTCTTTCATCATACTAACATATTTTTTCTACATTAAGCTTTCATATATTAATTAAGATATATTTATTTTCCTATCATCCATTCTTATCTATTCTACTATCATCATTATATTACCTATGCACTACAAAATCCATTCCATATCCATTTTATCTTGCATATTACATTCAATATTCATTCCCATTTACCATACACACGTTATCTACCATTACTAACATTATAATGTGAATTTATATTCATCAAACCTAAATAATGTGCATACTAGGAAAATGACCATAGAATCATACAACATCAACAAAAAGCATTCTAACATGAACTTATCATATATCAAAAATAAGTGTCCAAACATATATCGCTAGTACAATCATCATCATAAAAAAATTTCTCACAACTAGGGGCAAGGCCCCACATCATCTACAATAGGCCATATCATACCTCATCATCACTATCACTCTCGGGTAGTACAATTTCCCTAGAACTAGATGCCACACCACTAAGGTGACACTTTGAAGTTCATGGCCTCATAATTTCTCCACCGCCTTCGTAGCATACCAATATCGTAGCTTGCTCCAAAATCGACATTCCAAGTCCACATACCACGTGAACATGTCCTAGGAAAAGGGACCACCACCCACTACCTCTTAGGCACGTCAAGTATCCTCACATTCCTCGTCCCTCTCTCCTAGCAGAACATACATGTTGTTGCTGCTATGGCCACTGGCTCAAAGATATGGGCATGCACGCCTATAATGTCATCAACATGCTCTAACATCCCTCCACCTAGCATATTATTCGACACATTCCACGTTAAAGTGTGGACCAATGTGTCTACAATCAATGACCAATACACATCCCTTGCAAACATAACATAAAGCAACACATTATCTAAATACGTATAAAATAACGTAGAAAATTTGTTGAACACAAAATAGGCATACACAAATACTTATTCTCTTCCACGACTGATGCTATAGGGTTGGGGACACCTCCCTCCCCTCCTTATCCATGTGATAACTCCATAGTACCTATAAATACTAGAATAATAATACCCACCGATGCACTTCCCACCACACTTGATACTCCTCGGTACATCCCTTGTCATCTACATCCCCTGATTCTTATCATTTGGATCTTCCTCATCTAGCCCCCGGTGGTATTAAATGCTTTGTCATGGTCCCCGGCCTAACACTGCAAGCCCTCCTAGTTGCTTTGATAGATCTCAGCCATATATATGTCTATGTGCACACATCCTGCACCATACCAAACTACCCCGACACTCTCTCAACGGCTTCGAAAAATCTCCGCCACACCCGAAAAATGGTCCTGTATCCACATAGTCCTCCAGATACATCAAAACTATGTACTATCCTTGGGTCATCCCCCATAATAATGGTATGACCGCCATATAACCTACTGGGGCCCCATCCTATCTCTAAGTGCCCTAAAGATATATGTATCCATCTTTGTCTTGTGAACGTCCACCCAAAGGTGTCGAGCATATGTCTCAAGCTAAACTCACTCTCCTATGGCTCAAGAATTGGTCTCAATACAACTATGTGCTCATATGCCCACACATGCATCAGTGTGGTGGCTCATATACCTCCACCATGCTCATCCTACGTAAATCGATACAAGTCTCTATATAAATGGGCCAACACACATTGTGCCCACATGAATCTTGTACCCTCCTCCTCTATCTACTGACATATGTCATACATCTTATACAATATGCCAACACCTCCTCCCTCCACGAGATATACATGAAGTAATCACCATTGTAATAAATTTCCACAAGCACAGAACCATAGACTATAATATAACATCCAAACTGATATGGGCCTCGGTAGGTACTTGATTCCCCACAAAATATCACCTCGCTAAGTGCATCTATCGCTCCATATCCTCCACTACCATAACTCATACCCTCTCCCCAATAACCAGTAATCACAATATGTGATATACATCCTCCAATGTGATAGTCATCTCCCCCATAGGAAACCAAAATGTGCATGTGTCTACACACCATCTCTCACACAATGTAATCAACATGGGCATATTATGGGGAAAATATCCCATCGATGCTATATTCCCTAGGACAACATAATCTATCACATCCCACTCATCATCCAATAAGCCAAATCCAAGAAATGTGCTCAAATGTAGGCCACCATGGAACTCATATGAATGGATATCCCTCTACACACCATCCAAAGACAAAAACACAACATTAGAACACATTATACAACCACACACAGCTTAGTCAACATACTAGAAACATGTTTTTCAACATTATCCACTCAATACACACATTTTGGACAAAAACACTAGATGCGGGGATCTGGGAGCCCGAAGTAGGACACTAGTGCCCAGTTCTAGGTGCTCCGGTCCGAGGGGCCACTAACACCTTCACCGCTCTTTTTCAGGTCAACAACATCGAGAAAATCATATGGATATTGCATAATAAAAGTATTCACTAATGAGCCATCCCTTAGTCTTGTCATTAGATAGTGGTCATCATTGTTATTTTTCTGGTACAGTTGTCAATTGTCTATATAGTTTTGGGATTATTTTAGGGTGCCTTAAGTGTTGTAATTTTCTCCATTCATCATCTCCATTCCTATAATAGGGCACCTAGGATAGCATTGGGGCACCCTAGGGCACCAAAGTCCATGATTTTAGGTGCCCTTATTTTTGTAATTTTAGGTCATAATTAGTTTCTTTGAGGTTGGTATTTGTTGCTACCCCATGCATTCCCTAGGTAATAGTCACCCTTTTGGGTCGTTAGTGTCAAAATTTGAACAAGATATCCCTATATAAACATATCATACTCACCGCATTATGGGTGGACATCTTACTATCAAGGGCAACTATCTACTAAGGCAAAGGAATGCATTTGGGAATCTTCAACATCTTCATCACACAGGCATTAGGGGAAAGGGTTATATTCTTTCTATTCCATCCAACATTTGCAATTTTACATCTACTTATTTCCCCTACTTTTTGTGTCATTTGCGCTAGGGAATCCTAGGCACAAAATTACACACACACAAACACAAAACTATATGAAGTATAGAATGTAGTGCATCACTTAGTTATAAGTCAACCATTATGGCAGCTAAGGTCATTCGACCTATTCATATGCATTTTTATTTTTAAGAATTTGATGCTTTGAATAGGGTTTTGTAGGTGAACCTTCATATTACATTTGGTGACATAAGCTAAGGTATCATGATAACTATGTGACAAAAATAAGATATTGCAAATACCTTGTGACACCTTGCTAGATTTAGATCCTAAGCTTTTCTACAAACTACAACACCCCAATCATAGAATGGGGTGCCCTAGAAGTGCGCCAAGATTACCCTCCCAAACACCCGATTCCACTCACACATTCAACTTCTACCATTCTCAAAGATGTCAAGTATCCTTCCTAGTCTACACATAGACCTAGTTCATTCCAACACACAACGAGGTAAATCAATTCCAAGTTAGTATAATATCCCTTTCATTTTCATTATTCTAATACATTCAAATAATAAAATAAAATATTTATATTCAACATTTCAGTATTTCATTCTGTTTCTATTTAGATTAAATCATAAAATAAAAAATATTTTAGTTAATCAGATGAGAATGGGTTTGTTGAAGAAGAGGAATCGGACAATGAGGTGAGATCACTGTTTACATGGTGGGGAAGTCTATTAGAAAGTGTCTAGCTAGATGTTGTTCCGAGAATAGTGGAAGAAATAATGGGTGACGTGGACTCTAATGTGGATAAGGTGGACATGGCATAATCAAAATCAAAGTTGAACATGCCCGGAGAAAAAGGAAAGGTATTTGAAAAATAGTTCTTGTCGAGGAGATGGTGTGGTGGGCTCTTGTGAGATGTTATCGGTAAGGGATGTCGGTTATTATTTTCCTAATAGACCATGTGTTCCCCATGGGTGGTATTTTTAAATTTAATTTATGCATATGGGACCTTGACTTCATACACACTTTGTTATGGGATGATCGGTTTGATGGTCAACCGATAGTTGACCTTGCAATGAATGATGGTTTATAGAGGGGTATGGTGGGCCCTGTTGCTTTTGGGGGAGGGTGGAATTTGGTGCAACAAAAAAATGTGCTCATTTAACATGAAGTCACTATTGTGGAACTTTGGGATTTGGATCTTGATGAGATTAGTCAAGTTTGTTTGACTTGAATTTTTTTCTTTTGGTCCTCCTAGTCCTTTTGGGATGGCCTTGTTGTTGCTTATGGTTTCTCTTGTTGTCTCTTTCTATTGCTGTTTAAGGCATCATCGTGGATATTCATTTTTGTATCTTTTTCCTCTTATACTAGTGGGTTTTTTGGTCCCCTCAAAACCAAATAGTTACCTAATATAAAAATAGTAATGCGGGTTTAATTCCTTGGATATGCTCGGGATATTCAGTTAGATAGTTACTTTTTTAACCAACCAAGGGTAATAGTACACCATGATTCAATGATTCCAACATAAATATCACCTCTCCCATGGGTGTTTGTACATTGGATATGACCGCTCGAATTTGTACATATTCTTGTATGTGGTTTTGATTAAGTCAAACTATCTTGTTTTTTATTTTGGTTATATGCATGTTCATTTGTACTCTTCCCTACATTTCCTATCATTTCATAGTTCATGATTTTGATTCGCCTATGTGACTAAATGGATTTTTCTTCTCTTTACCATGAATTTGAAACATGTTTTCATAGATTTACTAACAAAAATCCAAGGGGAATTTTTCTAAGGGATCTTAAAGTTTTCCTAGAGCATGAGGGAGATAGACATGATTACAAGATGGTTTATGCCTTTGTAAAATTACAAGAAATATATTTTCGTTAATGTACGGATGAAAATCGACACACGACCTTCACCGCACTTGACCTCCCGAGGTCATGTCGAGACAACCAATGTGGAATATGTGGATGGCTATGGATAGTGAAATATAAAAAATATGTGGTATGTGGATGAAAATATGTGGGAATAGGATAAACAAGCTATCAAGGAAAAAAATTCCTTCGACGTGCAATATCAAGATCTGCTCGTTAAGGGAAAAGAAGGCCCTTCTAACCTAAATGGGTCTAATGGATGGATTAGAAAGGATGGCCACATGAAGAATCCAATCAATATTGAGCTCCACATAAATTCCTTCCAATGGTTGTGGGATATATGGAAAACCAATGGGTGCCTCATAATGATTTCTAGACAAGGTCATGGAATGAATGAGAGAGAGGCGTGGTTCCACTGGCTCTATGGTCGGTTAGCTAGAGTGGTCCAAAATGCGAGGGCTTGGTGAGCTTATTCATTCAGAACATTCAACTATCTAATGATATCTGGTGGAAGTGGGGATGACCTAAAGACTAATGAGTGTAATCTGTGTCAAGGTCTAACTAGTCTTGGGCCCTTGTGGTTGAGGAACTCATGGATCACAACCGTAAACTCTTGGTGGTTATGGTCCTTGTATGGTCATATGTATTTAAACTCTATTGCCAGGGGTAGTCTAGTATTTGTAGGCTTTGTCAGCCACGATGTTCAAAACGTTTAATTATTCAATTTTCTCAATGTATCATGTTGGTGTTATGAGGACAAGCATATGGAGTCCCGTATCTATGTTCTGTAATTAGTTCAAGCCCATTTGGTTGTGGGACTAATGGATCACTAGCATATGTTTTCTCTTGTTGTGGTTTGTTTATGGTCATGTATGCATTCAAAGCGTTTTAATCTAATCAAGGTAAATAACAATCTAATATAAATAAGAAAATTCTACACTATGTTTTTGTGTTTTTGGAATGTAATGGAAATAAACAATACAAAGAAACTAATCTAACAAAAGGAAATATTTTTGTGCTTTTCTAGAATTTAGAAGAAACGAAGAAATGAAAAGATTCTAATCTAACAAATAAATCCTATACAGATAAATAACCGGATGTAGTTATTTACCTGTGCAATGGTGTAATTAAATCTATACTAATCAATTAAAGCCTCCCTAATTAAATCCTTTTCTTTGCCTCAGAGGCATGAGAAGAAATCAAAGCTTCTCAGAGAAGCTTTTCTTCCCCTGCAACTTCCCTAAAAAAAGTAAAGAAATATTTTATGGAGGATATTCTAAATTAAATAATATTTTGATTGATTTCTAAATTAATCAAAGAATCTTTCTTAGAATCACCTCTTTGTAAATCTACAGAGATAGGAAAGAAAGGCTATCTATCCTAAGAAATATTTTGTTGAAAGAAGTGATCTACTATAACTACTCAATGATTGTAACAATGAAAATGAAATGCCTTTTCTCTATGTAATGAATAATATGAATAATATTCTCAAACAAAGAATTAAAGAAACCCAATTACAAACCTAACCTGGTATTTGTAGTACTATGGAAATCAGTTGTGGTGTGATTTTGTGTCCCCTCAGTTTTGTATTTTCAATCTCTTGTGTTCACGTGAGTCAGGACGTTGGGAATGCAGTAGAAGCAGAAAGGAGAAAGCATTGGAGCAATGATAACTTGATGTCAGTATTAGTAAAATGGGTAGAAGAAAGATAATGCAAGAGAACAGAGTTTTGGCTATGTAGTTTCTAGCAAGATTTTTGTAACTCAACTAAGAAAGATACAAAATAATCTCTAGCCATTTTCTTTGAGAAGAAGTGATGGTTTTATAGAAGGTTGGTTGGGTTGTGCACTATCACACTTGGCAGCCATGGGGTGCCACATCAACACATGAAGGGGTAGTTAAACAATCAATTACAAATTACAAGTGGAAGAGGAAGTTTCCACAAGTCAGTCAAGCTTGAAATCAACTAAAATGATTGAGAAATGTGCTCTAAAAGTGAATTGAAGTGAAGAAATCACACGTCAATTCTTGGGTAAAGAATTTGGAAAAAGCACACATGACCGCCGCCCTATGGTAGGGAGGTGGTTATAAGACCAATGCCCCCCTAGGTGGTAGTTACAAAACTACCGCTCTACCTTGAAGGTGGTTACAGGGCCACCGGCAAAGTGTGGTGGTTTTTACAACTAAAGGAAAAAACTAAGGTAGAATGGTGGGAAGCTACTAAAAAAGGGAATGGCTAAGTAGGGTAAACTAGGCTACAAATGTAAGTTGCAAAGAGGTTTAGGGAGCTTGAACACTTTAGAAAAGACATGAATCATCATTGGGGACCTTTTGTAACCATTTTCCGACAATGTAGCATGTGTAAATTTGGGTGTGTACATATTTCCCCTCGAAGAAGTGTTTTAGCCATGAAGAGGCATAAAATGTAGAGTCCGAGTATGGCATTCCCAAAATGGGGAGTTAGAAGCTATACCTGACACGCTCATGTGTTGAAATGTCACCATCCAAGCTCCCACTACCTACAAAATGAAAGCAAGACTCAAGTGCAAATAGATATGATATCGAAAAATAAACACTAAAAACAAAATGACAAGAGGACTTACCATCTACTGCGTGGGGATAGAAGTATACTACGCCAATCTCTCCCAGCCCTGTAAGGCATACACTCAAAATGAAGTTAAAACAAAGCATATATATAACAAAACTCTCATTTTCAATTTCATTTACACATATCCTCATTGTGATTTTTGAGCTTTGGACCAACCATCACCATTTTGAGCGAGAGTATAGTTCCAAATGATGAGTGTGATGACGTGACCATGGCCGTGAGTGAGAGATCGAGAAATGAAGACAAAGGTTAGTATTTTCATTTGTTTATTTAAAACCTAAAATGTGAAATTTTGAGAAATATATGCCTGGGGGGGTTATTTTGAAATTTCTTGTGTTAAAATGTTCCCTAGGGGGTAGTCTAGATGGGTTTGTCCTTTGTTTCATGTAAAAGGTCAATTTTGTGTATTTTTGAATTTTTGGGTCAAAGGGGATGACTTTGTCCATTTTGGACATGACCACCCACTGCAAGGTGGTGGTTAAAAACCACCACCCTACCCAAGGAGAGGTTCTAGGACCACTCACAAATTACAAAACCACCACCCTTTGAGGTGGTATTGGTTTTGTAATTGTCGAGGTAGAGAAACAATTTTGACCTGTTTAGACTATTTTTTTGGATTTTAAGTTATTTTGTGTTGTTTTTTATGAGCTTGCTTATTGAAATACATTTTAACTTGCTCATTTTCTTGTTTTGGTGAATGCAGAAGGAGTTATACATTTGCTGGAGCCGAGTGAGAGAGTGTGATTGGATTCTAGGTATTATTTCTCAGTTGAGTTAGGTGAGACAAATTTATTGCACTAGGTTGGGTTGTGGAGGATCTCTTAGGTGCCACACATAGCACCGACCGGTCGATTTATGTGACCTACTATCTTATTGGGATGCTCGACAGAACACTTTCGGTTCCCTAGTGTTAGGGGAGAGTGGTCCATTACTCTGGAGGATGTTTACAAGATTCTTGGAGTACATATTGACTAGTAGATGGTTGAATTTGGAGAGTGCAGGGAGCACAACCAGATCTAGTTAGTGGGCTTCCTATATGGGAGATGATGGGGCATCAATGGGCACAAAGTAGGGTATGAGGCTTTTATCTGTTGCCTTTACACCTATCCCCACCATTCGCAAGGCCATTATTGGTATTTTGGCTTTGTGGTTGGTAGGAGATAAGGGTGGGGACAAGCTATTGTACTGTTGGGCTCCGATTATCATGTAGATTGAGTAGTATGGGAGGATTTATGCATGGGGTGTTGATATTTTGGGGACTACATACCATGACTTATACCGAGTTGTGTGGCTAGAGGAAATCCTAAGCCACCCTTCATTAGTGATGAGTTGGGTGTATGAGAGGATCATCCCTATCGAGGGGAGTTGGTGTACAGGATCTGGGGGCCATCAAGGCCACGAGATGGATATGTTTTTTAGTTCTTAGGGGCCACATCATCCCATTTCTACATTGACTATAGATGATTTTTTGGTGAGGCCCTATCAGGACATGATCGGGTTATGGGGTCGGGGGGACTATCTTGACTTTCTTGTGCTACTACTTATGAGTTAGTTGACATGACCATGAGGGTGGAGGCCCACCCCTTGCTTCTAGAGTACCCTAACATTTTGGGCTACCCTATGATGATACTCTTCCTATCATGCCCACCATCTACTAGAGTGTTAGGGAGGCACGAGAAGCCCTAAGGGCCTACATGGATGGACAGTGGTGATACCAGGAGTACTATCTCTGTGGAGAGGGTTACTCAAGCTCGATGATGACCTAGGGCTCTCCTCTAGATTGAGGTTGCACCCACTCACATGGGAGGAGGAGGAGGAGGTAGATATAGAGACAAAACATTGAGTTAGAGACAGAGGAGGTAGGTGGGGAGATTCATGATGAGGAGGGGGATAGTGACATGGAGTGGAGGGCCATGGAGGAGATCTCCATGGAGAGAGAGAGGAGGTGGAGGTGGAGATGGAGACTCTAGTTTCAGAGGAGCCACTTCCTCATGAGGGAGGTGGTGATGAGAAGTCTGTGATGGGCAAGAGAGTCACCTCAGGAGAGGGGGAGGCACAACAAGTGCCAGTAGTATCTCCACCACCACCAGCTACACTAGTTGATCCCACTGGATGCCCTGGAGATCCGAGTATGTAGATACTCTTCTCTCGACCTTGTTAGCTAGAAATGTTAATATGTTAAACATTGTACTTCTTTTTTATTTTTGGATGTTTTCTAACTCGTCGTTGTTCTATTTGTTTTTTAGCCACCACTGCTGAGGGATAACGAGATCTTATTCATAGGATATGTGTTAACACTTTACTTGATCCCTTCAAGGGAAGACCCATGTGGAGATGATAAAGGATGTGGGACAACCATTATAGGCTGGATGACATACATATGTGTTTGCACCTCTTTGGAAGGCCACGAAGATCTTGACTTACTCAGGACAAGAAGATCACACACATGAGATGGATGATGAGAGGATGGCGAGGTAGAGCCACTCATGCAACAAGGCTATGACTAGTGGCCAATCTCATGGTCACTCTCATCATCAACTGCACATTCATGACATAGAGCCACAAAATAGGAGTCCCAACGTACACCACATCCGAGCACCATCTCAGGGTTCCTGGAGAGAGGGATAGGCCATTGAGCCTTTATTTCTTTGATGCCATTTTGTGAGGCATATATGATTTTTGTGATTTTTGTGCTCCTTGTGAGCATTTAGACCACACCTAGAGTGTGATGACATTGTATAAAGACTTGACTCATTATGATATATACAAGATATCTCTTTTTGGTTCAACTATTTATCCTTTACACTAGAGTTGACTTCATTTATGGTTTACTTCACATGTGTACTCTTAGATGTTTAGAATTTCTAATTTTATATGATTTTTAGAATGCATGCAGTGGATGATGATATGCTAAATAGAATGAATTTATTTTTGTTGTTTTATTTTATATGATGTTAATGCAAATACAATGTAATGTCGAAACTTTGGTTTTTCAAGCAATATTTAGTACTTCTTGTTTTGTTGGCAAAATGTGATGAATGTAATATGATAAGAAAATGAACCCACTCCACTTCTAACCCCACACAACTAGTAAGATGCGAGGGCTCAACACCGAGAGCTAGAAGGGATGTGAGTTGTATGATTTTGATGAATGGAAGTGATGAGAGAAAGAAAATATTTTGACAGAAAAATCCAATTAGAAACCTACAACCTAACTCTACACATAGTTTACTACATAGTCTAGAATGTGATTTGCTTGCAATTTTATCTAGACTTAGACCCGTAGATGGCCTCTGATTGAAAAAATATGGTTTAAAGGTTTTAACTCTTGTGGAACATACACATCTAATTCATTCTTCTTGGGATTTATGATTTCAAAGCACTTTTTATTGAATGAATATTGCTTTTAACTTACTAATTTATTTGTAGAGACCCCCTACACCTTGCCCCATACTACCAGTAGGAAGCATGGGCTCATCACCAAGGACAAGGCATAGGTGAGTAAGGGCACTTCCCTCCTTTCCCAATCTCATGCCACTAGTAAGAGGTGGGCTCAACACCGAAGGTTGGTGGGGCAAGGAAGTGTGTAAATGAAAATTTTGTATTGATTTTGACTTTATATATATATATATATATAACTTTGAGTTGTGCTTTTGGGAGGGAGAACTTGCCCCTAGCCTCAACCCCACACAACTAGTAAGATGTGAGGGCTCAACACTGAAGGATGAGATAGGTGAACAAGCAATCCGGGTAAAAATGTTTAGAATGCTTTTTTACTACCAAAGAGGTTTTTTTGGGAAAGATATGACTCCAAGAAGCTTCTAGAATAGACTATGGGAAAAGACACCTATGTTGGAAGAAAACTATGAGTAGAACCAAGTATGCAGGCCTTGGTAGGATTAGTGTCAAAATTTTGTCTTATCTTGTTGAATTGATGAAATGATTGGAAATGTTGATGATAATATTGTGGATACTTGTAGAAGTGTGATTGAATATTTTCCAATATTTTCAGAAGTTTTTGAAAGTTTCTTGAAAGATAAGTTCCTTGACTAAAACTTACAAAGTGATCTTACAGATGAAATGCAATGTGGATGCAATAATGTACATGTGTAAATGTAATGGATCATGCGTAATAACACTTTAGTGAATGTATATGTGGATACTTATAAAAGTGTGATTGAATATTTTCCAATATTTAAGAAGTTTTTGAAAGTTTTTAAAGACAAGTTCTTGACTAAAACTTACAAAGTGATCAGATGAAATGAGATGAAATGCATAGTGTACATGTGGAAATGTATATGGATCATGTGTAATAACATTTTAAGTGAAGCAAATTGACAGACTCACCAAATTCTTCACCCTCTAGAGTACACAGGCAATATGCCCCATTCTTGTAGTCCTCCATGACTCGATATGGGCCCAACCACTTGGGCTATGAATTTCCTTCCTTCATCGATTTTCTTGTCTATATATGGATGTCAAGTCTTAATACCAGATCTCTAATAAATATGTCATGTTCATATACCTTCTTATTGTACTTCCAACACATCCAGTTAGCATAGGCTCTATGGTGTGCCTCATCTCTAAGATGAGCTTCATCGAGGGTCTCTAGCTCAATGAGTCATGCCTCATGATATCCTTCTTCTCCTAAGATTCCTTGTAATGATATCCGTAGACTGGGTATCTCAACTTCAAGTGGAAAGACCACTTTCGAACCAAATACTAAGGAATATGGGGTTTCCCCCATTGGCATTCTTATTGACATTCTATAGGCCCACAAGGCTAGAAATAGATTTAAGTGCCAATCATGCTTATTCTCCTTAACAATTTTTAGGAGGATAGATTTTAGCATTTTATTAGTTTCCTCATCCTATCCATTGGCCGAGGGTAGTATAGAGAGGCGGTGTGATGATTTATCTTGAATTTTTCACACAACTCATACACCTCTTCATTTTTAAATGATGTGCCATTATCAGAGATAATGACCTATGGGACCCATATCTACATAGATGATCTAGTTCAAAATGAACTTTGCAATTACAGATCCTGGTATGGTGGTAAGAGGCATGGCCTCAACCCACTTCATGAAATACTCGTGGTTGTAATTATGAAATTGTGGTCATTCATGATGAGGGAGAGAATTTCCTATCAAATCTAAGCCCCATGTGGAAAAGGGCCATAGGGTGTTGCAATCGGTTGTAGATCTTAGGGGAATAATGTGAATCTCATGAGAAAATTCCTAGCATTTATGGCACTTGTGTACGTACTCTATTGCATGTGTTCTAGGGTGGGCCAGAAATAGCCCATCTAGTGTATCTTTCTAGTGGTTGCATGTCCTCCAAAATGACCTCCATAGACCCCACTATGGGCTCCATAGAGGATATTTTCAGACTCTTCCTCATCGACACACCTTAGCAGCATTCCATCAAAATCTCTACGATAGAGCACTTGTTCTATAACTACATACTTGGTGGCTATGACATGTAGCCATCTTCTCTGTTGTGATTTTCTCCCTTAGGGTATGTGTGGTCCATAATAAAATTGACAATATCCGAATACCATGGACACACAACAATGGGAGGTCTGACTTCTATGTAGTATATACACTCATTGGGGAAACTCAGTCTACTAACTCTCCACCATCTAATGGGTTATCTACCAACCAATCGGAAATGATTTTTCCCTTGATGGAATTTTGGTTGACATAAGTTAACTCAAATTCTCCCATTAAGGTTATGAAGCATCCAACTTTCTTGGACAACAAACCTTGTGTTAGGAATGTCTAAAGACAATCTATTTTAACAATAACCCATGTTTCTTGGTTAAGCATATAATGCCTTAACCATTTTGTTGCAAATACTATAGTGAGGCATTCTTTTTTCGCACTTATGTATAAACATGTCTCATAGTCTAGTAACATATGAATGATGAAGTAAATTACACATTTGCACTTGTCATCATCTTCTTGTGCTAGCATGTAAGCTAATGAGATGTCTGTAGCCCATGAATATAGAATGAGAGGTGATCTGATTTGGGAGGCATGAGTGTGGGAGGTGACAAAAGGAATCATTTGACCGATTCAAATGCCTCATGACACTCATCCATCTAGATGTTACAATAATCCTTCTTTAACAAATTATTTATCGGATGAATGGAAAAGGTTAAATCAGAATAAACCTTTGGATTGCACCAAGATTTCCGAGAAAGGACCTAATGCTTGACTCATTTGATGGTGGGATCATTTCTAGAACTACTCAGATTTTTTTTTTGGATCTACATTGATCCCTCATGAAGAGATGATGTATCCTAGTAATTTCCCTCCTGTCACACCAAACACACATTTTTTTGGATTCAATGTAATGCCATATTCAATTAGATGAGAGAGGATGATGTGAATCACCTCAGGGTGATCACAGCATGCTTTATGGCCTTAGCTAGAAGGTCATCAACATATGATTCCACAATCTTGTGAATGAGATCATGGAATATGTAAGTCATTTCCCATTGGTAAGTGACACCAACATTCTTGAGACCGAACGACATGACTATGCGTAGCAATAAGTTCCAAGAAGTAATAAAGGTGTCTTTGTTTGATCTTCCTCGAGATCCTAATTTGATTGTACCCGGAAAAACCATCCATAAGTGATAACAACTCATAACTATTTGTTGCATCAATGATAACATCGATGGATGGTAATGGGAAATCATCTTTGGGACATGCTTGTTTTTATATCCCAAAAGTCAATGCAGATTCAATTTTTTTCCATTTTTTTAAGAACAGGGACGATGTTAGATACCCACATTGAGTAATCGACAGGTTTGATGAACCCCACTTGTAGGAGTTTCATAACTTCCTCTTTAACCATTAGCACCACCTTTGGTTTCATAGGTCTAGATTTTTTTTGATGGGCTTGGCATCAGATTTGGTTACAAGGTTGTGGACTACAACATGAGGAAATTCCTATCATCTCTTTGTAACTAAACATGAAGGATTTCAAATGTTCTTTAAGAATATTTGTGTGTATTTCCACCTCTTTAGGAGTTAGTGAAGAACCTAACTTCAAAATTTTGGGTCCTCCTCCATCCCGATATTGATATCGATCATCCCTTTGATCAAAGAGGCATTACCCTCTTCAAACTCAAGTGGGGCTAGAGGTAGTTCTAACTCCCCTTCCTCTTCTATCTCACAAATCTCAAGGCCTTCTGAGGAGGAAGGGTCCATCATGTGATCTCCAAAATAGGAGGAAGAGTGAGGAATGAGAGAAAAGCCTCTCTTATGATGCACGAGATGTAAATCCATATAAGCATTAAGGTACCCTAAGATAGCCTCATCATTTTCTACATAATCTAGGGTAGAAAGGCTCAGTTCTTAGCCTCAACATATGCCAAGATTGGATTCGTTGGCATTTTACAAACTAAGGGTTCAAGATGAACCAAAACTATGAAGTCGGTGTCTTCTAACTCTTTTCTTAGAAAAATGGGAAGTAAAAGTAGCTATCGAATCAATGAGAAGGTTTTGTTCACATGGGATGGATTTGATTGAAATGAAGTCAAAACCTTTACTCAAGTTGAGTACAATAGTTTTATAGAGTTGCAAGTGTTCCACCCTAGTCTCATATACCCTATGAAACTTGATTAGCGACTAGCTACAAATCACCCAACACTCTAATGTTACAAGTGCCCATTCTTTTGGCTACTATGAGACCAAAAAAGAGCCTCATATTCTACACCATTATTTGTACATTCAAAATCTAGCTTGAAGGAAAAAGGCATGACCTTCCCTCAGGAGAAGTGAGGATCACACCTGCCCCAGTGCCAAAGTGGCATTTTTCTCCATCAAAATTAAGATTCCAATAGTTTCTTGGGAAGATTGATGTTGGATCACTTTTTTGTATCTTCTTCCCTTGCTTTTGAGACTTCAACCATGCAAACTTCATCAGCTGGAAGAGAGTTGAGTCCCAGAGCATGTCCTATGCCCATGGAATCAAATGGAAGGAGAATGGGTAAATCATTCTCAAAAAACTCAAAAATATTTGTCGTGGTTTTGTTGATACCATCTCAATGAATCATGGTTTCATCTTTGACCACATGAATCCCTTCAATCAAACTAGTAGTTTCTAATTCTATTGTGGGAATTAGTTTTTCTTTAGTGTTGAACTTGTGGGTTTTTTCAATTGGTTTTGGGAGATCAAACTTAGAATGTACCCTAGGTTCTTCTTTAGGTTATCTAGGTGAATGTCAAAGGGCTTGGGTCACCCTATGCAATGAAAAGATTTCCCCAAATGTAGGAATCTAACTTCTTGAAACAATGTGGAAGGAATCACCTTCATGCAATGTATCCAAGGATGATCGAGAATCATATTATAGTTGGTTTCCCGATCTATAATATAAAACTATGTAAGAACCATCTTGGGCCCTAGGGTAACTGGTAGCACTATGGTTCTAATTGATGTTTCCTTGAGGCTATCATACCCTCTCAATGTGTTTCTCATTAAAGAGAAATTGGTTTCTCATAGCCTAACTTCTGGAGAAATGAAAGGGGACAATGTTGATTGTTTCCCCATCATTGATCATTACACACTTTACGTAGTTGTTGTAAATCCAAATAGGTGTAAAGAATCCGGATCACCTCTACGTGCTAACTTAGCATATGTGGGCATCTTATTGATGTCGAATATAAACCCAACATCTCTTTTGGGATGCTAGGAGGATGTACATCGAAGTCTATGTGATTTATTTTGCCTCCAGAGAAGGGGTGACATTGATCAAATGTCCAAGACCCAATTCTTCCAATAAAACAACTCTATGAGCGGGGAGTTCTTCAACAAATATAAGAAGAAAGATGTGAGAAAAGGTATTTGTTAAATCAGTGATCAAGTTGTAAGCCCCCAATAGTTTCGGAAGTGTTTGGAACATCATCTAACATAGATGGGTAAATAGGGATGAGCTACGAAGAGTAGTCTTGAGTTCTTGTAGAAAAATTTATTTGAGGTTCGGTTTCTAACTCTACTAGACCCACGATCTTAGTTTGTTGGTGACCATCCAATGGAGGTGCCACCAATGGGTTTGATGAAGTCAAAGCTTCATGATCATTTTTTCGGGATACCTTATTACCATGGGGTCCAACTTACCATTGTTAGGAAGATGTTGGAAGGGGATCATTAAAGATCTTGAGTGGTGTGTTTTGAGGGGATACAGCCCCATGCTAGCATTTTGAGTTGGTGCCATATGATTCACTAAAAAAATATCAACAAAGAGTTGTCTTTGATCCTCTGGTAGATGTTGAATGAATTTATTATAGTTTCATCATGTTCTAACATCATGCCCTTGGACCCTATGGAAGCCACAATACAGGTCAGGATCATAATCCCGAGGTCTTTGATTTGTGTTTTGTTGCGGTCCAAAGTTTTGATTGTTATTCAATTGTTGGTTATTGTAATTGAAGTTTAGAGGCCATTGCCCTTGATTTTGATATTGGTTTTGGGTACCCATTTGGGTATTAGTTAGGGCCTTGAGCTGAACTTGTTATTGTTGGGGTGGAGGATGATTGAAATCCACCGTTGATTATAGGAGTGAAGTTTTTACTCCTTTGATTGTTACTTGTTTGTGTTGTTTTGACATTATTTGTGCTTGAGGTGTTAACAACATTTGGCTTCTTTTCTTGGTTTGTAACATCATCGGTCGTAACACCATGGTTTTGTTGAGGACCTTAGGTCCTTGGTTGTTGTTTACATTGTTGGGATAACTTGAATTACCCTGATTGGGAGTGATCAATCTCCCATTTAAACCGTAGATCTTTTTTTGACCATGTCTATTGTTTGATCAATGCGGAGAGCACCTTCCAACACCTCTTCATAAATCCTTAGGGGAATTTATGGACTTCTTCCTTCATTTCCCAGTTAAGAGAGTGAAGGAATAGATCACAAAAGCTATATTTGATCCATGTTGGGAGCACTTTAAAGAGTAGAGGACTTTCCGCCATCTCTGGATGAAATGTGCAAAATGGACTCATTGTGCTCTTTGCTTTATATGTAGGAATTCCATGATTCTTATTCTTATAACTTGTTCATGTCGAAAGTATTTGATGAATTCAGACATGAGTTGTTTAAAGGAATGTATTGAAGCCTCAAGTATCCTATAATACTAGTTGAGAGATGATTCCTTCAAGATTCTTAGGGAATATATTTTACTATGACTGCATCCCATGGGATAATCTCTCAAATGGCGTGGCATATGCTTTGATATGCACATTTGGATCTCCATCCCCTTTAAATTTAGGAAGATCTGGTAGAGGCCATGGGAGCATAACACTTTGTATGGTGAATTCAAGGGTTCTTTAAGATATTCAAGAGTAGGTCCCCACTGCATAAGACTTGACCATTGATGACCCCTAATGGGGAGGTAGAGGTGGAATATGTTGTTGATATGGTGCATTAGTAGAAATTTGTAGAGGCATAAGGCATCCCTTGTGGCTAACCATATGAACCAGGAAAAGAGTACATGTCCCCTATGGTGATTTGGAATACATTACATGTATGGGGGAACATTACTTTGGTATGGAGTTGGAGGCACAAAAATAGGGAATGTTGCATTACCAGTTAGGATGGCATTTGAGAATGCACTTCTGTTGGTGCATGTTGAGGGTATCCATATGTGGTGTGAGGGGCATACCAAAGTGCTGATCTGTGAGATAGATCTCAAGGCTAGGAAAACACATGTAAACCAGAGAAGGATTTGACACAGTAGGCACTTGGCCAAAGTAACGCAAATGATGGATAATCCTTCCTTTCCCTAGTAGAAGATGAGACATGAGTAGCCTAGAAAGTTCCAATTATCTAACCCTATCCACAAATGTCGAAATGATCTCGCATGATGATGGAATGGTGTTTTGTTTTAGTACACATATTTTAACCTTGTTAGGTTACAAAGGAGTGTGATATCTACTATGAATTATTCGTTGTTGTTTGGCCACCCCTCATTAGAAATTTTTATTGCGGGAGGGGTAGAGGTATTATTATGAAGTAAGACATCAACATATCCTTGCATCCTATCAAATATTGGTCCATATTTTTGAAGTATTTCTTACTTCAGGCATAATATGCTAAGTATTCTCATCCAAGTAATGGGATTTGATCAGATTGCATACTAATTTGTGGTTTGAACAAAACTCAAGGAGAGGAGCTTGACTCTCTCGGTGAATGTCATATTGTTAGAATTTGAGAGTTTAGGATGTTGTCCATGTAAGTTGATCAATCTCCTCAATCCTGATTGAGGAGCCATTTTGGTCCCTTGAGGAGGAGGAGTTTGAGACATAGGAGATTAGTTGAGTAGTTGTCCACCCACATAGATAGTGAGGGCGATTGTTACCTACCCATTTGGTAGTAATACGCCTCGAGACCCAAAATGGGGCTAGCTGTGTTCCTCTCCCAAACATATTCGGGGGTATATGAATACCCATAAAATAATGGGAGAGGAGAAGATGGATGAAAGAAATGGAAATGAAAAGAGACTAGTTCTTCATGTCGGGTTCACCAATTTTATATGGATGAAAATTGACACATAACCTTTAACCGCACTCGACCTCCAAACATCATGTCGGGATAGATGATGTGGAAGATGTGGATGGCTATGGATAATGAAATATAAAGAATATGTGGTATGCATATGATAATACGTAGGAATGGGACACAAACTATCAAGGCAAAACATTTTCCTCGATGCACAATAGCATGATCTTCCCATCAAGGGAAAAGAATGCCCTTATAACTTAAATGGGTCTAATGGATGGATCATAAAGGATGTTCACATGAAGATTCCAATCAATATTGAGCTCCATGGAAATTCCATCCAATGGTTATAGGATACGTAAAAAATAATGGGTGCCTCATAACGATTTCTAGATAAGGTCATGGAATGAATAGAGAGAGGTGTGGTTCCACTAGCTCTATGGTTGGTTAGTTGGAGTGGTCCAAAATGTGAGGGATCAGTGATATTATTCATTTAGAACATTCAACTATCTAATGATGTCTAGTGGAAGTGGGGATGACCTAAAGACTAATGAGCATAATCTTGTGTCAATGTGTAATTGATCTTTTGGCCCTTATGGTTAAGGAACCCACGGATCACAACCATAAACTCTTGGTGGTTGTGGTCCTTGTATGGTCATACACGTTTAAACTATATTGCTAGGGATAATCTAGTATTTGTAGGACTTGTGAGCCATAACATTCAAAAATTTTAATTGTTCATTTTTCTCAAAGATATTGTCTTTGGTGTTGATGCATAATCACAACACCCCTGAATGTCTGCAACTTGATGGGTAGAAAATATTAGTGTGATTGCATAACATTGAGTTTTTCCCAAAGTGTGGGACCTTGCGATTGAAAAAAATCTCCGGATGAAGGCCGGTTCCTATTCCTCTGTTCAGGTGCATGCATTCATATTGCAGAGGATCTACTCTGAAACCTACTCTAACTTTCCAAGGAGACAGGGTTAAGAAGATGCATAAAAATAAATCCTAAAACTAACAAGGTGATGCACCAAAGGAATGTTGAACACCTGCTTTTCCATTAAACACAAACCATGAAACATGTAATACAACCACTAACACAGATAACCAAAATTTAATGAGAGATCCGATGGAGCCAATGAATACTAGAGAGGGTTAAAAATCATCCACAGACATGCATTATTTTCTCCAAAATTTGATACAGTACACTACAATGGCCAAGAGGCACAAACTTGCATTACAGTTTGAATGAGGAGGTTTGAACTCCACAAATTCACTGAAAAGAGAAGAAGGGAGGGGCAAATCCAAAAATGTCCAACCTTAGAAAAATGCCCCTCCTTACAATTTATAGGAAGAATGAGAGAAGGAGATGAGAAGAATTTGAAATCCTACTCAAACCACCCTAGGATGCATTGAATTCACCTGCAAAATGATGGGGTCTACTGCCAAAACCCATGCCTTCATGTACCATTCCTTGTTGGGCAAGAAAGGAAGCCCATACCTCATTATGGTGGTAGGTGAGACACCTTGGAAACCCTAAAAATGGTGAACTATATTTTTCATTTTAAGAACTTAGTCTCACTCATTTAATGGAGAACTGTAGTTAGGAAGAGAACCCTGTGAGATTTATGAAAAGTCCTCCCTTGAGTGAATCCGAGCTCCCAGTCGAAAGTTATGGCCGTCTGAAGGTCGAAGTGGATTTTGTGAAAATGGCGGGCTCGGAGTTCTAAAACTTCGAAAGTCTGAAATGTATGCAACCTCCAAAATCCCAAAATTTGGAATTTTGGAAATTTTCATTTGGAGAAAAACGTTGTTCATCTGCAAAGTGCTCTAAGATTTCCGAAAGTCCGAAACCTGAAAACCCAAAATTCTAAAATTCTAAAATTTCAGACTTTCAGACTTCAGAATTTCAGAGTGTGATTTTTTCCTGAGATTTTCGAAACTGAAAACACTGAAAGTCGAAATTTCAGAATTTTGGACTTTAATTTTGGAATTTTTTGCTCTATTTTCCAACTTCACGCTTGAGATTTTCCAAAACTTGAAAACCCGAAAGTCCAAAATTTCAAACTTTAGACTTGTGACAGAATTTTGGACTTTTTTTACTCTTTTTCCTTTTTTTTCCCGAAGCGCAAAAAAATGTGAAGGTATGAAAACCTCGATATTTTCTCCATTTCCTCCCTATTTAGCTCTTATCTTTTTGTCCTTCCCTTGCCACCATTGCTTTTCCATTTTTGAGCTCGACTGCACTTGATATTGAAATCAAATGAGAGCTCGCATGACTAAAACCTCCTCCATTTTTCCACATGCAAGGTGCGTTGATCAATTTTACCCGAGGGGGAAAAATTGGACAACAATGGTATTCAAATGGCAAGCATATGGAGTCCTATATCTATGTCTGTAATTAGTTCAGGCCTGTTCGTTTGTGGGACCAATGGATCACTAGCATATGTTTTCTCTTGTTGTGGTTCATTTATGGTCATGTATGCATTCAAATCATTTTAATCTAATCAAGGTAAATAACAATCTAATCTAAATAAGAAAATTCTACACTATGTTTTTGTATTTTTGGAATGTAATGGAAATAAACAATACAAAGCAACTAATCTAACAAAAGATTTTTTTTTTTGCTTTTTGGAATTTAGAAGAAATGAAGAAATGAAAAGCTTCTAATCTAACAAATAAATCCTATATAGATAAATAACTAGATGTAGTTATTTACTTGTGCAATGGTGTAATTAAATCTATACTAATCAATTAAATCCTCCGTAATTAAATCCCTTGCTTTGTCTCAAAGGCACGGAAGAAATCAAAGCTTCTCGAAAAGATTTTCTTTCCTCGCAACTTCCATGACAAATAAAGAAAGATTTTATGGAGGATATTCTAAATTAAATAATGTTTTGATTGATTTCTAAATTAATCAGAGAAGCTTTCTTCAGAATCACCTCTTTACAAATCTACAAAGATAGGAAAGAAAGGCTATCTATCCTAAGAAATATTTTGTTGAAAGAAGTGATCTACTGTAACTACTCAATGATTGTAACAATGAAAATGAAATTCCTTTTCTACTATAATGAATAATATGAATAAGATTATCAAACAAAGAATTAAATAAACCCAATTACAACCCCAACATGGTATTTGCAAAGATCTATGAAAATACGGTTGTGGTGTGCTTTTGTGTCCCCTTAGTTTGTATTTTCAATCTCTTGTGTTCACGTGAGTCTAGGACACTGGGAATGTAGTAGAAGCAACAAAGAAACAAGGAGAAAGTGCTGGAGCAATGACAACTTGATCACGGTATGGTAGAATGTTGGGGCGAAGAAAGATAACACAAGAGAATAGAGCTTGGCTATGTAGTTTCTAGAAATATTGTTGCAGCTCAACTAAGAAAGATACACAAATAATCTCTAGCCATTGGCTTCAGAAGAAGCAATGGTTTTAGAGAAGGTTGGTTGGGCCGTGCACTATCACACTTGACAACCATGGGGTGCCACATCAACACATGAAGGGGAAGTTAAACAATCAATTACTAATTACAAGTGGAAGAGGAAGTTGCCACAAGCCAGTCAATCTTGAAATTAGCTAAAATCATTGAGAAATTTGCTCTAAAAGTGAATCAAAGTGAACCAATCAAGTGTTAATCATCGGGTAAAGAATTTTGGAAAAAGAGCACATGACCGCCACCCTTTGTAGTGTGGCGATTATAGGACCGCCGCCCTACCCGGGAAATGGTTACAAAAATGTCGCCCTTCCCGGGTGGTAGTTACAGGACCGCCGCCTAGGCAGTTGGTGGTTTTGCAACTAAAGGAAAAAAATAAGGCAGAATGGTGTGGGAAGCTACCGAAAAGCAAGGAATGGCTAAGTAGGGTAAAATAGGATACAAAGAGGTTTAGGGATCTCGAACACTTTCGAAAATATGTTAATCATCATTTGGGACCTTTTGTAACCATTTTTCGACAATATAGCATGTGCAAATTTGGGTTCGTACAGTTACCTCATTAGTTTTTAGATGGTTCTCTTTTAGGAATCCTAATTTAAGGTAGTGGTGAAACCAAGGAGTTTACGTGCAAGACCAAATCACTTGTCACACATACATATGGGGGAATGTTTTCTCATAGATTATGGATTACTTGACACCAAAATATTTAAATTAGTGTTAGTTTTGGAATTTGAGTTAGTAGAATTTATGGCATTTATTACATTAGGGGTGATACTAGAAGGGTGACAAGTAGTGAAAGCTTATAATTGGTAATTAAGGTTGCGTTGTATCAAATATTCCCCCATTTTAGGATTAAATTGAGCCCCCTTTTTCTAACTTGTGAAAAAACATTCATACACTTCCAAATAGTCTATGAAAGTCTCTTCATAGTAAACCATGAGATTCAAGACCATGGTAAACATACTACAAGCTTAACTTACTCATGATTTATAATAATTTTAACTCCTTCATTTATTTATCTATAAAATGTGCATTAATAGATATGTTCTAGTTTCCTTTGTGTGAAGGATGAATCAAGAAGATATTGATGTTCTCTAAGAAATAATTTCTCTTAAAATGTTGGTTAATGTTCAAATACCTTAGCTTTTTATTATGATTAGGCCATCAATTTTTGTTCAAAGGAAACCCTCTATGGAAGACTAAAAGTGCTTTTATTTTAGATAGTTTTCATCCATCATCATATGAAAAATTGGACTTAAAACTAAGGTTTTATGGTTCTAAATAAATGCATGAAACTAATGATTTCCAAGTTTTATTGATTGGCCTTCAGTAATGAATAAGATTTCATGGAGATCTATGTTTAAAATGTTCATAGTTGAATAGAACACTAATACTTGATAAGTATCATTGATAAAAATTATTCACTCCAAGGAAGAATAAGTTGAACAAGGGTCTATGCTCTAGGATATTGCACTAATTAAATCCATGTTGGCAATCCATTATTGAATAATTTCACAATTTTAAGAAGCTTATTTTGATTAATACCATGTTTCATTGATCCATCTACCAAGTAGACATGAGAGTGAGTACAAAACACTTCCATATGTGGTAATAATGATGTCCTTCACATTCCCATCATCAACACATTGAATGATAAAGGTATATCTAAGCCACATGTTATAGAGCCATCTAATATGTGATAACATTGATCTTCACTGAGTTTCAATAATCGAAGGGAGCTAGAGGTTTTTCAAAGAAACAAGGCCAAAGCATGTAATCAAAGAGTTGAATCACTACATTAAAAACAATAGTTTTGAATTTTGATTAATGAAATTTTCGCATATGCAATAGATATAAAAAGAGAAACATTTAAAGAAACTCAAATTAAACTCAAAATTATTCAACTTCCTTTTTATGAGATCATTGTTTATAGGAATTCAAATCTCTTGTTTTGAGTTATAGAGAGATATTAAAGAAGTTGCATTATAAAAATATCAAATTGAACTATGAACACGAGAAAAGAAATCATAAAAATAGCTATAACACCCAATAAAGATGAATCTATTTTAACTCTAGTACATGAACTCAAGGATACTTAGTATAATACATTCCTCAACAAAAATTAGCAATTATAGCTAGTTATTATTGTAGATTAGTTATTATGATAAGGTATATGGAGGGAAAGATCTCCCAAAAACAATTACATTAGATATATTATGAAGAAATTTAGTCCAGTAGGGACTTCGGATTCACAACATAACTATAAAACTAGATGTTTTCCCCTATGAGGACTTCTTCTAATATTTGTTCACTACATGCACTCCGTAAGGTGAGTGAATGATTTCAAAATATACTTAATAAATAATTGTCCTTGTAATTAGAAAAATGTTTAAAGGTATACACAATATGGACCGCCCCACTTTGTCTTATAGTTATACCATGGTAAAGGAGCATATAGATCAAAATGATTTATTTGAAGAACTAAAAGATTGGGAAATTAATTCTTCAAGAACTAAACCCGATGATAAAAATGAATAAGTTTGTATTGATAAATAATAAATATCATAGATGTTAATTTATACATGTGTAGAGAAAGTGTGGAAGCCCAATAGACAAGGTAGATGAACGGTCGTGAAATATGAAAAGACACTCGAACACTTCCAACAATCTTTCTTTATTCTATTGTTTTTATAAAAGTAACCCTGAAATAATCATCATCATCTTTTCTGGATTCATCATCTTGTTACATCACGATATGTCCTATCTGCTTCCTATGGCATGGATTTTTTCTAGATTTCTTAAAATCTCCGCGACAAATGTTATCTTGTTTGTAAAAAAGAAATGGATGAAGAAGTGAGCTTGGATGCTCGTGCAATGCGACACGGATGTGCCTGAGGAAATTTGATCTCACGTTTGTCATTTGCATCGTAACCTTCTACAAGCTTGACAACTCTTCTCCATCTGAACGTCAAACAAGACTCAGTCCATTATGTCCTCGAATTGCAAGTTTTGGAGACTGACAAGGAGTAGATACCGGTGCTCTCGTGGGCTTGACTTCAGCTCTCTCCAATGTTGCACGTCTCTATGGTTGCTTGCAATGTTGCTAACATCTCTGGGCACAATTTTCATGCTCTCAGACTATTACATGGGATCATATGCTGGGTGTTTGTGCTCATATTTGATAGTTTTATAGAAAATTTGATGACTAAATGAAGTTGGGGTTGTTTAGAACCTCTGGTTGCTCCTATTGCAGCTTCTTTTAACTGATAATGCTCCTCTTTTGTATTTCAACCAAATGCTCTACGCAAAAATCGACTGCAGAACGATTCTATGGCTCGTCCTAGTCTTTTCATGGACCGTATTGGGAATTTTGTGGATACCTACATGGGCCTCCACGTTTTCCTTGTCTTTAGGACAGGTCTATACTGCTTTTCCAATGTCTCTCCAAATATGGTCGCTGCCAATGCAGGTTTGACAGGCCTTGCTACCAAACTGGATCCTTCACCTTGCCAAATAGATTTATTTGCGTGTCTCCACGGGAATTTTCCATGGGAATCTGCGCCAAACAAAACTCCATGGTAGGTTGCATGAGGGGAATAACGCAAGTCTGAAACGGTCATTGATGGGGTCGCAGGTGTTGGTGCCTCCACGTAGGTAGAATGCAAACAACCATTGGTGATACCTCCACGTTTCCAATTCGCTGGAAAGACAACAGGGGCATAGGTCTCTTCAGATTCTTGACAAGTCCTCCAAGGCACTGTTTTGCAGGTCGCTGGAAGGTTCTTCCTTGGCCTTCTACGCACATTTTTTCAACTTTCCAATGTTTTCATTAAACTGCAAAAAGAAAACACCAAAGGAATATACAAGATGATGTTGGGGTCGCATGTCTGCAAGTCTTCCAGCTATGTGCAAGGATTCAAGCGGTTGGTTCCTCTTTTGGCGCCCCTCCCCATCAGATTTTTTGTATTTCCAGTTCACCTGGAAACGATTCCCATCATAGGAACAAGCATCAACCCTGCTCGAAGCCATCATTTACAACAAGGACCACGTCTGGGATGACCACTGGATTTTCTGGGTTGGACCCTTCATTGGTGGCGGTTTCACAACTATTTACCACCAGATGAATATCCAGGCCATCCCATTCAAACGCTCTGATACCACTGATAGAAAATGAATAAGCTTGTATTGATGAATAATACATATCATACATGTTAATTTATACATGTGTAGAGGAAGTGTGGAAGCCCAATAGAGAGGGAAGGTGAATGGTGATGGAATGTGGAAAACAATGCAATACTTAAACACCCAAAAACAAATTTCTTCTCATTATTTCATTTTTTAAGTGAGGGGTAAGAGTGGCCATGGTTTTTATAAACAAATTATATTGGTCTAAGAATGATGAACATGTTAATAAGGAATGGGTTCCCTAATTGAGTATGATTCTTAAGGATATAAAGTTTAATTTTGAAGAGATTCTAGAATTTAATTTCAAGATATGTTAGGAACATGCACTAATTGGTGGAAATTTTAAAGTTATACATTTCAATTGGTTTCCCACCTCCACTACCTTAATTATTTTGGTATTTTAAAGGTTATATAACCATGATAATGGCCCAATAATATAAGAGATTTGTGAGGTTTTGTATCTAAGTATTTATTATGCTATTCATAGACTAACAAGACCCGGAGTACTCCTAAATTACAATAATATATAAGATATATTGGGACATATTGGTATTATAAGGAGTTTACTCTAATCAAAATTTAAGGAGACGACTCTTTCTTAGAACCTACCAAGGAAGGTTTTAGAAAGGCTAGTTGTGGATTTATCTTGGAAAAAAATAGGAGAATGGATTCAAGTGAGAGTGAAATTTAGTTTCATACATACCATATACATTATTCCCATTTTCAGAGGGAAAATTAAAAATTACCACTTACCCTACTATATTAATCTTTTAATAGTATCGTATGTCTTATGATCATATGTGAAATTTATGTTTATGTAGAAAATGTGATTCTCAAGGTTGATTAATTAGACATTTGTGGACTCTAAGTTATAGGTATTATCATTGTTATGAGAAATCTACTTCTATTGAGGACTAGTATCACATAAAGCTAGCCATTGTGGATGATGGAGTGGGGAAAATAAAAGTTGTAGGATTGTTAAGAGACATAGATGAATCTCAAAGTAAGATACCAAGATCCCCCGAGAATAAAGTAAAGTATTTTTAGATGAGTACATTAAGAAATATTCATCCACCCCTTTAGCAAAAAGGAAACAATAATAAAAAGAGATTTCTTAGCCTCTAGTTAGATCATAAAATGGATCAAGTGTCTTAGATGTCATTATTACCATCATTTTCAATAGTTCCAATTACGCTACCAACAATTGGATAGGTGGAACCCCTTACTAAAAAAATAGAGAAAAATAATGGGAGGTTGACATTAGTTTAACCAATGAGAGTGTAGAAGGCTCCTCTCTTAGGGCTTAAGTACAAAATCTTACAAAAATCACTTATACATTTCATAGGGTAAATTTTATTTCCCCTTATCTTATTGTGATTAGTGATGGTACATCTCCTTTACTTTTTTATTCCTCTTCCCATTATTCAAATGTCTTGTCTCCCATTTCCCCATGCCACCTCCTTCTTCTCCCATTTTTGAGTTACCAAATTTTTCCTCTACACCTTTTTCTACCTCTACCACATTTCCATCATTACTCCCGTTCTTGACCATCACCTCATTAGCCATCATCAAGATTTCACTAAGGATATTTTCTAATAATTCAATATCTTTAATGGAGACGATGAAATCATAGGGTTAAACATATCTATTTCCTTGTGGTGAGGGTCTATATGTCATCCATTTTAGGTAATTATATACTAAATCTAGTGTGGCATCCAAGGATGTCTTCTATAGGTAATATGATGAAATATTTTTCCGATAACCCTACTAACCCAAGAAAAATTTGTAAAAAGGGAATTCTTTAGGAATGCAGAAATATAGAAATAAAATTGAATAAATCACTAACTAAATTCATAATAGAGATATATGCACTTTAAACCAAATTATATACTTAAATAATTCTATAATTCATTGAGATGTAGAGTACGTGAAATTAATCTAACTTTAAACCAAATTATATACTTAAATAATTCTATAATTCATTGAGATGTAGAGTACGTGAAATTAATCTAAGTAATGAAAATTCCAAAAAAATGTTCAAACTCGGGTGAGAGTGTCCCTTGATCTTTGAATTAGATTTTTCTTGAAACTAATCAAGAATGCTCAAGATGGGTATCCACTAGCTCCAATTTTATTAACTTGACGTGTCTTACAAAACTAAAATCGACATCTATTAATTAATTGGTGAGTTCCAGAGACATGTGTAAGATACATGGAGTTTGAATATTTATACCTCTCATACATGCAAACCTAATTTCTATATTCATAGAGGCTAATTGAATACACGTCCTAGGGTACTACATATGGATCCATATTTTTGAATGACAAATAAGATGCTTTTACAACTATCACGTTAGTAAGAAACTATGAAATTTTCAATTTTAAACTTTTCGTAGGAATCTTCTCTCAAATGGAAGGATAACATCCTTCTTTTCCTGTGTATTAAATGCTACTTCTACGAAACTAGACCACCATGCGTTACATTGGAGAACTAATCTTCATGGTCTGTAAAATAATTTTCAATTTCCTAATATCTAGGCAGATTTGACATCTCAAAGTGCATTTATAGTGAGTCCATATCTTGTGGATCGGAGGGTTGAGCCTAGAATAATAATTCCTATATTTTTCTCAAGATTCCTATGTTCTTGGAGTAAGTATTGTTCTTGTAGCTAGATTCATGCACTTTTCTTAGGAGTTTTATGCTTTTCCCCTTTAGTCTAGGGTAAAGAGATGAAGTTTGAAGCTTATGAATTAGTAAAAATCAAGGCCTTTGATCAACATTTTTGTTGCTCCAATTCTTATTCCCCTAATTTAACATGGGAAAACATATTTTCCACAAGAACGGTTACAAGTTGGGAAATAAATAGGTCACAATTCCTAAAGGTTAATTTATCATACATGTACCATACATAATCTCTAAAATAGATAAAATAATTTTAAATATTATTAGGTACGTTCCAACATTGTTAAAAATTGAGGGATTGATCCTGATTAAGATGATATTATTCAAGTTTAATCACCCCCTAAACTTGAGAACTTACATGATCTCCTATGAGATTTCTAGCTTCCTCTATTCATTATTTCAACAATCATGCTACAATCATAATTTTGGGTTTGGTGCTCCGATATTATCTCATGGAATTGTATAATCATAATTTCATATAACACATTTTATCCATTCCTCAAACTCCTAATCATATTTTTGATCCCAATTATTACATGCTAGTGTTGGTGACCAAAAATAAAAGTGTCCGATAATGAATTTTTATCCACTCATGCTAAAGTATCCTCATTATGGTAGCCAAAATTTATGCACTTCTATAAGACTAATTTGAATTTTTGTGGGAAGACCGCCTACCTTTTTCTTAGATCTTCTTGTAACTCCTTCCATATTTTCTTGAATGCTCTGTAGGTTGTTAGGAAGGTATCATTCTAAAATATCTATATATACTTGTTGATTATTTTCCTACAAGTTTCCTTTGAGTTTGGAATGTGTGCTTCATATCTAAATGTGGTGATTAATTTGTTTGGGGCAAGAAATTCATCCATGTGAGGAAAATTTCATTTTTCTTCACATTATTGAGCTCTAAAAGTTTCTCCACTCAAATCTCCTAATTGTTCAAGATTGATGTGAAATATCTAATTTATAGTTCTCCTATAAAATTTTTAATAAGAAATATTATGTCATGCCCCAATATAAATTTGTTGACATAGGATTCACACAATAATTTTTGAACTCAATGTTACTATCTTTATAGGACTTTATGAATTCATTCGGGTCCTCTATATCATTTGGAATATTTTTCTTGAGTCTGAAAATATTCTACTTGAAAAATTGTTCCCGAGGAACATATCAAAACAATTACAAGGTCTAATGCAAGTGAGAAAGGTCTCACCTATTTGGAAAGATGTTGTGGGATTTCCTTCCAAAGATGCTTTGTGTTCCCTCAACTCTTTTAATTCAACTTCTAGATTTTTATTATTGGTCTCTAATCCTCTCAATTTATAGCAATGGGACATTAGTGCAAGGACCACCTTAAAGATGAAAATTGGAAAAGGTAAGTCAATCTAGAACTCCTTTACATTTAGCTCTTTCTAGGAGCTACTTGTTGATAATTTTTTCTATTCACTATTTATTAAATCATTTCTTTTTAAAATGTGTAGATGGAAGTATTAAAATTGTGAGAGCCAGAATTAGTTTCCCCTCTCTTTTCCTTCAACTTATTATCTAAAGATAACACATGGTTATCCTTTTCCTGCAACTTTCCATTTACACTTTCCAATCCCACTTTTAATTCTATCATATTATAATCAAAGCTTCCATGCCTCTATTTTTCATTCACTAATTATAAATCTAAGCTTTGAATTTTTATTTTTTTCATTTAAGCTTTTTTTCGAGTCTTTCAATCTCCTTATTTTGTACTTGCAAAGAAAATTCAGCTCTAGATAATGCTAGTACTTGAATCATTTGTTCATATTCTTCACTAGGTGAACTTGGACCTCCCTCTACATGCTAATGTGATAATTGATATGATTATTTATTTAATTTCATGGTGGATTAAAATTTATATAGTGGTTGAGGTTAAGGTTGACATTATCCTTCTTCTTCAATTGATGGAGCAATGGTAGAAGGTGTGACAATTTTCTCCTTAAATGCTTCATGTGTGGGAATTTATTCTGAAGGTTACTGTGTGAAAGTGACAGGATGCACCAAATTCTAGAGATTTTCTCCAATGATCCTTTCTTCTTAAGAATATTCATATTTTTGCAACAATAGCTGCCTTCTCTTCAATATTTTCAACTTAGAGGTCCTAGCTTGTGAAGGAAACACTTGTTCTTATGGAAAATCTTCTAAATCAAAGAGAAGAGTGACAATAGTTGGCTCATTGACTTCATACATAATTATTACCTCTCCTTCCTCTCTTCTTTATATTTTTCTCTTGGGATTAGGGGATTTAATAGAACATTTTCCCCTTAGTTCTTTCTTACTTAATTTCTTCACAATCTATTCCAACATGTCTTTCCATTTTGTATTTGTAGAAAGTGATGCTTGCAAATTCGATTAACTAATCCATGGTGCCCCTTTTTTGGTACACTTATATTTAATATTCTATAAAGAATTGTATAGGAATTCTAGTGAATTCTTGCTTAACTCATACCATTTTTCTCCATAGCATAAACTATTTGAAATGTGCATGGTAGGACTTGGCAATTATGATTCAATATTGTCCATCACAAGTGAGGTAGTTTATAACCCACTTGGATACTAATATGGGTCAAGAAAGTTATCCCTTACATTTCCTTTTTCTATACCATTGTCATCCTAACATAACTTAAGGAAGACTCTTCATGTCTTCTAAATTTTACAATAAGTTCATTGTAGGGAACCCTAGAGCCAATAAAAGATACATTAGTAGTTGGAATTACAAAGATTTTTCTTAAGATTTTGAAGGTTACCCTAATACTAGTTCTATAGACTTTGGAGCACTTTTTCTGAAAATTCTGGGCAAATTCCTCAACCATGTATTGATTAAAAACTTAGAACAAATAGAGATATTGCAACCATCCTACATTTTTCAAATATTTCTAGGATGGATATATCTTGCATGAGATTGTTCTTACTATCTATCTTAGATTGTTTTTCGTTCCCCATTTTTTCAGATTGTTCTAAATATGCAAAGTGTGTTGTCTCTCGGTATGCAATAATTTTTTATTTATATGTAATACTCTAGTTCAAGTGAATGGAGATGAATAGGAAAATACAAAAAAATACATTATGAGTTGTGTAACATAACGATGATGTAATGTACCTTGTGTGTGAAGAAGAATTAATCATTAGACCCACTTGAGCTTAATTTCCTTAAAATTATCCACTTCCTCTTTCCTTTCTATGAGTGTGGATATATCTCACATGGTCCACCAATATCCTTTTATCTTGAAATGTCATATCAGTTTAGACATAAATGGGAGTCATCATTACCTCACATTTTGAGTTCAACTATGAATAGTTATGTAATAATGCTTAAAAGTATTTATGTTTTCAATAGAAATTAATTTTTGATACACCACCTAAATAAAGCATCTATCAACATGTGTATTATGGTATTTGGGCAGAAAAGAAAAGTTTTTTCAACATGTTTCAACAAGTTTCTTATTTGTGACCATACATTTTTTTTTTGTAGAAGTGGATTCCATTTGTTAGTTTTTAGCACCTTCATCTCTCTCTCTCTCTCTCTCTCTCTCTCTCTCTTTTTTTTTTTTTTTTTCTAAGAATAATGCCTACATTTCTAGTTTTCTACCATCCTCCTTTATTTAATATATAAACATTGAGGATTACGATATAGAGAAGGATGAAGTGTCCTTCATTGAACAAAATTAAGAATTTATCTTCACTTAATTTTCAAATTATTCTTTTGAAACTAATTTCCTATATAAGTGAATCCTATGACCATTACCCTATAGTGTCCTCTATTCACCATCAATAGGTTTGATTTGAAAAATCCATTACTATGGAATTATTGAATTTGATAGGAACCTATCCAACAAGTCTTGAATTATCCTTTGAAGTCCATATATTTAAAATTAAAATTTCAATTCCCAATCACTAGCTTACAAATTTATATATCACAGATGATGGTCATACCACACTTTTTTTTTGTTTTCGGATCAGTTTTGTATTATGCAAATATTCCAATTTTATCTTATCTATTTCAATGAGCTGAAATATACTCTAATACTATATTGGGGTCAAGTCTATCCCTACATATACTATTATTTTCAAATTCTGAGCTTAAATTCTATGGGGAAAATTCCTTTTTCCATGGACTATCTCATATGGAGATAATTTGGTAGTGGAATTAGATGTTGTATTATATCACCAAACTAATTCTAGTACATTTAGTTCACAAGCTTTCCTATTGTTGTCTATCACCTTTTTAAATATGTTTTCTAGTTCTATGTTGGTGAATACAACTTGTCATTTGAATGGGGGTTGAGAAGATGGAGATTTTTCGTGTCTGGTCTAATATTAAATTGTAAATTCCTTGTTCACATTATACACATGTTTTGGCCCTTGATATGAAGCAATAGATCTTGGTGAACCAAATTTTAGAAATATTCTTTCACATAAGAAGTGAACCACATTATCATCCCTAAAAATTTCAATGAACTTTGTAACATAATCATTACACACAATAATGCATTCCTTCCTTAAGCAAGATCAACAAGTATAATCAAATCTAATCCCCAATTCTTAAGAGGTTCAAAAAAACTTGTGGTTGGAGAGGCAATCCACTAGAGATATTAGGCCTTCCCATTATTTGGTAGTGGTTATATTTCCATACATGTAATTTTTCATCCCTATGTAATGAAGTCCAATAATTGTTAGTATCCAAGACATTTTGGATAGTATGGAGTGCCAAATAGTTTCCTTTGACGGTTCATCATATAAATATCTAAAAACATCATGAATATATTCCTCTCTAATACACCTATGAAACATAAAGTTAGGACCACATTTAAATAACATTCCATTTACCCATGTGTGAGCATTGATTTTTACTTAGTGAGGTTCATTGTATGTTTAGAGTGAAATAGGATGGAAATTTCTCTTAGGAAAGATAATTGGCCATGTTAGAAAACCATGGTGATGTATAATATATGGAAAATAATCATATGAGAATTAATCCTCCACTGGATCATCTTGACTTGTAGTTTTTAGTCTTGATTAGAAATATGTAACTCGCATTAGTTTTTCCTTGTCAATTATTATTAGATTGAATTCTTGTAATAAAAATAGCCATCTAATAATCCAACAACTTACTAATGGCTTGTTCATCCAATACATTGTAGCAGAATGTTTTGTATATACAATCGCCTTGTAACCAAAGTGATGTAATGGAAAAAATGTTAATAACATATGCTACAACAAGGAATTAATTTTCCTTTGTTGTATAGTTTATTTTACTAGGTGAAATAAGCATTTACTAATGGTATTAAATAGCATGCATGATTTATCCTTCTTATTTCTAACCAAGAATAGATCCTATTGCTTCATTAAATACATTTGTTTGGATGTATAAAGGAAGCTTCCAATCAGGTCTTCTTAATGCAAGAGTATAAGTGAGATTTTATTTAATGGCCTTAAAATATAGTTGACAATTACAAGTATAGATAAATTCATAATCTTTAGTTAAGAAAAAAAAAAAGGGATGCTATCTTACTAAAATCCTCTATGAACCTCCTATAATAGCCAACATTACCCATACAACTTCTTACCTCTATTCAAGTGGAATGTGTTAGAAGTTGTTTGACCTCCTTAATTTTTTTAGGGTCTACCTTGATTCCTTCTATTGAAATATGATGTCCCAATAATATACCTTTAACTATCATAATTAAAAACTTTTCATGATTGAGAGACAATTGGTGCTTCTCACACCTAGTCAATACTTTGTCTAGATTAGTCAATGATTCTTCAAAAGAACCTCCATATATTGTAAATTCATCCATGTAAATTTCAATGCATTCATTTCTTAAATCTTAAATATGGAAATAGTTTATCTTTGAAAGGTTACAAGTGCATTACATAGTTTGAAAGGTAGGAATCTATACAAAAAAATTCCCCAAGGGAAAGTAAAGGTAGTTTTATCTTGATCCTCAAGTGCCACTTGGATATGGTTCCTTGTGGATTTGTTCAATTATCTTTATAGTCTATAAAAGTATCCATTTTCCATTTTAGGAACAATAACCGAAGGAGACACCCATTGGCTATCTTAGACTGGTTATATAAAACCTACTTATAACAACTTCTCTATCTCAATTTTAACAATATCTCAAAGTGTTGGGTCTCTTCTTCTTTAGGTTTATCCGACACATTTGAAATTATCTATGTAAATATGGTGAGTGCATAAATTAGGGTGAATCCATCTCATGCTACTATATTCCCAAGAAAATGATTTCAAATGGGATCTTAGGAATGTGAATAGTACTTCCTCATTTATATCTATCAACCAACTATGAATATTTAATGGTTTACATGGTTAAACTTCAACTTGTTTCATCCATGGATAATTTTAAATTAATGAGGGTAGTCAGTCAAAAATGAATTTAATGGGTATACTTGGGGTTATAGTTTATGCAACATTATCATTTCTTCACTAGTATTTTCTCCTTCAAACAAATTGTAAGGGTAGAGAGTGATGTAGGAGCATCACTCCTAAGTCTAATCTAGTCATGTCATGAAAATGTTTGGCTTGTTAGAGTCTTCAGAAGTCCGAGGATTTATTTAATGTTGTTTTATTGTGCTCAATTGGTCAAAAATTCAAATTTGTATTTTTGCTCCTTTTTGAGTAATTTGAATTTTTGAATTTGTTGAGCCAATTTTGGCTTCTTAACAAGGTGGTAGGGGTTCTAGAAGTGATTATAAGCATGTTTAGTTGTGTTAGATTTAACGTGGAGTTTTAAGGAATATTTTCATGTTATGTTTTGATCTTATAGCTCTCAGAAGTTTGTTTTAGCTCCTTTCCTTCAAAAGGTAACCTCCATATGACTTGGTCTTGTGACCATAGTTGATAGTTATAGAGAAAATTTGAAAAAGGGAGGTATAAAACGTGATTTGTAATTTTTTCATGATCATCATTCAAACGAGGAAGGATTGAAAGAAGATCTCTAAGTTGTCAAAATTTGAAAATCTATTTGCAAATAGTTTAATTAGCTTTCAATTTGTGTATAACTACTTGGATGATTATTATGAACGTGTTCAAGCAATAGAGATATCTTGAGGGTTGGTAAGAGTGCGATACTAATGTTTTTATTCTCTATTTGGTGTTTTTAAGATGCTTTAAGTTTATTTGGATTGAACGACTTCAATAATCGTATAATAGTTTGTTATACTTAACAGTTAACACAACCCTTGGCATCTAGAGAGGGAGGTATTAAACGATGAAGGTGATTATTGGCACAATTAGGTTAATACATAGGTAAATAATTCAAATAATATCTAGTAATCTATACACAATGAAGTTCAATAATTTGATTAGTTCATAAAACCCTAAGAGATATGAATCCCATGTTTCATCAGATTGGACAGTTAGGTTTTGGACTCCATTTCCATTATTGATGAGTTAAGGACCTTACTATCAATTTTATCAGCTTCTAAAAGATAGAAAAAACTATAAAAAAGGAATTAATCCTTAGGAACGATTTTATTTTATTTTATGACAAAATTTGTCCTCCTAGGTTCACAGTGGAACCCTAGTAGGGTTTTTAAAACAAAGCAATGTGAAGGTCCTAAACTTAATTTCAAAAGCTAAATTTCTTAAGAAACTATTTACATAGAGTCATTGAGAGAGTTCAAGAATAATTTTGCAATGAAATGTTTTCAATCAAGTGGGATGACAGTCTCCTTAGAGGCTTATAGCACAACATTGGAGACCTAATTAGGTACTTGAAGTGTGATTTTGGTGAAATTTTTACAAATGAAGGCTATTTGAAACTTCACACAATAAAAATTTGCCCAAATGGGTATTTAGAAAGGTAAAATTTTTGTCATTTGAGTCACTCATTCAAAATTTATGCCAAAAACTAGCATTGACAGGGCTACTAGAAGAGAGAGAAGCCTAAGAGAGATATAGGGAATAAAAAATGATCCACATGGGGAATTGAGATAAGAAATTTAACACATACCATGAAGCGGAAAATGGGTGCTCAAAAGTGGTTTTAATTTGTTCAGTTTGCTAGAAGATTGATTCAACCACCAAGTCACTAGAAGCATTGCTATTAAGAAGCTTGAAGATAAGTTTTAGTAAAAGGGAGTCGATTTGATCATTTCTTATGATTTCGTCTGATATCTTGGTGGTGTTGGCATGATAGGATATTGATAAACATGTCTCAAGCTTTGCATAAACCATTTTGAGCATTTGAGGTCTAAATTGCATGTTTGAAGGATTTCTAGTCTTGAGAAAAGTGTCATTTTGCAAGCTTAAAAGACTAATTTGAATTTTTTTAGGAAATATAACTTATGTAAATGGTTTTTAAATCATATGATCTACATCAGATAGGATGCCACATTCCATGGTTTTGTATCATCTTCTTCCTCATGACATTTACTCAACACATTTGCATCTCTCTATACTATGATGAATTTGAAGGAAGAAATGATTCCCTTGATAATGTAAGTTTGATTAGGATCATATAACCATATAGATTTATTTGGAAATAAAGGTTTGACATGTGTGTAAAAATAAATAGTTATTTCATTTAATCCATTTGAAATAGTCATGTCCTTATACATGCAATATATTAGTGCAATAGTTGTGGACAGCCAATGTCTACCTAATATTAATGAATATCATTTCTTCTAAGTTGAGGTTCATTATTAAGATGTCTACAATGTATTCATAAGATCCTATTGCAATTATAATGTCTTCTATAATTCCTTTTAGATTTACAATGGTTTGATTAGCCATTTTCAATACTATGGTAGTTGGTTTCATATTAGTTAATGAAAAGGTTGAGAACATATTAGTAGTCATGAAATTGATAACAACTCCTAGGTCTACAAGAACATTATGTATGCTTATATTTTTAATAGAAATAAGTAACGATAGGAATTCATGGATCTCCATAATTGGGAGGAAGAAGCTTCCCTTTTATAAGTTCAGCCAACTTTCCACCTACTTAGATGGTTTTAGGATACTATTTTATCATCTTGGGGTTTTAATGCATAGTTATTTAATATTATAATTAATCTCTAGAACATATATGATTGCTCAAATTAGAGGGATTACAATACTAAGAAATTTTAGTTCTTGTATGAGATCAGATTCAAAAATATTATGATGATGTTGATTTTCTTCTTATTTCTCTCGTCTTTCTATCAATGGTTTAGCTAGACAATCAGAGGTTTTAGTAGGTTATTCATCTTATATAGGACTATATGGAAGATTATTTCTTGAATGGATTCAAACACTAACAAAACTAATGGTATTTAAATATGCAGAGTTTTATGATTCCAAGGTATATACAAGGGTTACCTAGTTCACATTTTTGGATTGGCTATAGGTTGAGCATGAAACTATGGTTAGTTCACTTGATCCAATTGAGGTGGATAGTGGTGATTTAAAGGTTTAGGAATCAGGTCTTGTTATTGGTTTTAATTTTTTTTTTCTATGCATTTGGCTTTGGAATGGTTGGTTATAGCTCTTTATGTTATATTTTTCTTTGGGTTCCCTTTGTTATTATTTGTGAGGCATCCATTGTTGTTGATATTGATTTACCCATGGTGTAATTTTTCCATTATTAACAAATTTTCACCCTAAGGTTGTGGGATAGCCCATAGTACATCACATTGATTTGCAAGCCATTGATTTTTAGGAACAAAAAGTTTATTTGAAGGAAAATGGTTACCTTATCTTTGACCTCCAACTAAGTTTTGATTCACGGTGAGTAATTTTCTTTAAATAATCCTTAATAGATAAAAGTAAGTTACATTTATTAGTGAGTAATTTAGATTACAGATACCATATTTATTTTTCTTATCTAGAGGGAAATGCTTAATTACATGCTTATCTCTACACCTAGGGCATTAAATTCATAAAGTCTCAAAATCCTTGAATTTTATTACTATATTGTCCAGAAAAGTGTTTAGATGTACTATGTTATCTATTTTGAGGTTAGAAAACTCCTCCATCAACTAGCTCACTTCACTACTTGTTTTCATTTTTTTATTCATTCCAAATCCCATTCTAGACCCTAAATAGCTTCCACAAATATTCGAAATATCTCCAAGTCCTATTTTTTTACCATCACCTCTATTCATTAAATTGAAAGCATATTTGGATTCATCATCCAAACCTATGAGAATTATAGTGTTTATCATATTTTTTCTAGTCCATTTCCACATAATTTATGGAGAAAGAGGTATGTATCATAATAATCCTTGAGGATTTCATATTCCTTTTGAGTCATCCTACAAAATTCTTCTTTTTGGTCATGAACTTTGAAACAATCTTGATATTTATCTAGGAAATTTTGTTCCATTTGATCATAGTTATGAATAGAGTTATGGGGCAAGACCATAAACCAATTCATGGATAAGTACTTGAGCATTCAAGGGAATGGTTTTTACTTTTGGTTATTTGAAGTTTAATCATAAGTCTAGAAATAGACCTTAAATCCAAATAGAAACTAATCGAGGTCTTTTGAAGTGCTTCTCCTAAAGGTAGGAAATACTTATGGGAGTATACTATTCGTAGGAAACTTTTTTCATCATTTATTACAAGGGGATAAGTGAATGTTATTCCCTATGAAGGGGCTTCGCTTTATACTCTTTCCATTTGATTTTATCTAACAAAATCAAATATTGAACCTATGGTTTGATTGTAGGGGGATTCTATTTAATGAAACTTCCTTTTGAATCTATAATCCTACACATGAACTAAAGAAAACATATTTTGAAACCCCTGGATTTACTAACGATACTCTAAAGGCATTATTAGATCAATACTTCCCACAAAATAAGATTTTTGAAATTTTTCTAGTTCCACTTCATTTTATAAGATCACACAAATTTCTTGTTATCAAATATAGGTTCTTGAATCAGTATAGATAGTAAGGAATCAACATTTTTACATGGAAACTTATAAAAATAATTTTCACAACATCCTACATCAATGAATACCTATTGATATATTTCCGCGACAACAATGCCAAAAAGTGGAGAGGGTCATTATGTCCTACACTTTAGTTAATTATATATCAAAACTAGGGTAACATCGAAGGTTTTCTACTATAAATAACATGATGAAATAGGTTCATAATAACCATACTAATCTAATTTAAAATAGTAAACATTTGAATGATTTAAGAATGCAAAGAACTACAAAAATCATTCGTTAAATGCATAACACATTTGTATGAACTTAAAACCAAATTATCTACCTAAATAGGTCTAAAATTCATTTAAATGTAGAGTATGAAAAAGAATTAAAAATGAAAATGATAAAAAATGCTCGTACTCCTTGGGTGAGAGTAGCCCTTGCTCTACCCCTTAATACATCAATGAAGCTCAAATAATCTATAAGAATTAAGATATTTTAGGAGGAATGTTATTTTATTTTTTCAAAATATAAGGAAAAATGAGGTGTCATGAAAGACCTTAATCATTAACACTATTATTTTGATAACAACTACCCGATATGCCAACAAGCACAAAACCATGGATTGTATGTAGTTCCTTGAAGTTCTAGTTCTCTGTACAAGATAAAAGTCAAAGGAGATTATTTTATCCATATTTTGATGTTTTTTTCATGAAACAAAACACCGATAATTATGATGTATCATACTTTGTGTTACTCCAAAATAGAGAACCTATAATTACATAATAAATTATAAATTATGACGGGTTTATATCAACATAACACTTTTGGGATTTTGTTAGATTTATTTTATTTTTAGCTTCCTGAATTTGCTCTTAGATTTTATTTTTATTTTAAATATTTCTAAACATACAGATTAGGTGGCTTCATCCCACCCACCCACCACACACATACATATTCAAACATTATCATAGAATTAATATTGATAATAATGAAGTAATACTGAGAGAAGGAATTTCAAGCTCTAAATAGTTTTGGGAGTTTGATTTTTTTACAAATTTTGATTCATGTTGTTGGTGTCTTATTTTATCCTACCCAAATTCACAACACACTGCATATTTCTTAATGTGAATTTTGATCTAGCATGGCCATTTTGGTTGTCTTACTAGTTTCTCAAGTAACTCTCTACATTCTTGAGCTCTAATTGTTGAAAAAGTCATCTTCCTATCAAAATATCTATGATTTTTGCTAACTCATTAATGTTTCCTATGTTTATCATAATTTTGATGGCTTACAAGTATAATGGTGTAGGTGAAATTATTGGTGATCTAATTTCATACCCAGGCCTTTGAAGATAGGTCTCATGAAAAGGTAAATTTTAATACCCCCTTAAAAGTAACCATATAGATTACTTGGCGAATTTTTTGAACTAAATTTAATTTTTTTAGCAAATTCCATGAATTGAAAGAAAATGTTGTTGACCAAGAGAAACTATAATATGGTAGCATTAGGCTACCAACCATTAGCAAATTTCTCTTATGTGCATGTGGTAAAGGGATTTTAAATATAAAAATTGGCTATTACTATAAATGCTAGGTGAATCAACCCAAAAAATTAACTTGTACCCAAAAAATTTAGGTGAAATAACAATTGACCTAACCCCTCTAAATTAACCAAATCCAAATTTCAAAAAAACCCACATATTCGTGAATTAACAAATAGTAGCAACTAAAATTTATATTGGCTCATGGCCTTTGGAACTTAGCACTTTGTAGTTTTACAAGATTACATTTTTGTAGGTTTGTAAACTACAATTCTACTCCTACAACCCCAAAGAAGGAATATTTAAAGCACCTAGTGGGTATGTGGGTTTTTGGAAAATTTAGCACTTTTCACAAAAACTACAAATTGTAAATACAAACCCGAACACCGCATATGAAATATTTGGGAAATAATCACTTATATTGAAAAGATGAAATGGTTTCAAAACTACGCATTATATTTTAATCCCTAAGGCATAAAAATAATATTCTTGGAATCTCGAAGCCACTGAGAAAACATGCAACATCACAATTAGCAATTTTTAAATTACTACATTTATAAAAATGTGTTTGGCCTCCCAAAGTCAGAAGGGGACATGTGGCATGTTACCAGAGTTACAATGAAGGTGGGAAGAGTTGCATTTCATGAATTTACAATTACTGCAAAACTGCAAAACTATAATTTCATCCAAGAATCCCGCTAAATGACATGTGACACAATTTGACAATCGGATAAGGAAGGAAAATATATAGTTTTACAGTTCACAACTTTAATTTTTTTACAAAACTATAAATTATTTGTGTACGCCTGATGCCCGAAGGAAACAACTAAGTAGAAGATTCATCCACGTGTAAGGATAAAATTCAAAATTGAAGGTGGAGATAAAAAAATGTGAATGAAGGAAATATGAAAGTAGATGCTTCCATTAATGGAAGTAGGAAAAGGAAATGTAGTTATGTAGTTAGTAAAATTCATCACTTTGCCTTCTAAATTAAATATTTATATGCATTTTAAATCCCTAAAATGACATAGAGATCACATTTGTGAATTTCAATTGCATGAATGATTGTTTCATAGATTCAGTGATGAGTTGGGTGTTGTATTGTATAGATAACAAGAGCGAAAAATGAACTTAGCACGAGTAAGAATTTATTTTTAATGTAAGGAATTTTGAACCTATGATGCCCTAACAAAATATGTGGGGTGATTGAACTAGTGTAAATAATTACAAAAAAACCATTCTTAGTTGTTTTAAATAATTTACCCGAACACATGAATATCTAATTCGCTAGTATCCACGCCACTTCTAACCTTACATTTGACCTAGAAAAATTACAGGAGATACCAACCTAGTTAGTGTAGACTTAGCTGAATTTGAACAAAGGATGCATGTCATTGACCAAAATGAAACCATGGAGAAAATTAATTTGAGTGGGCTCACTCTAGAATCTAAATTTCCTCCTTTTACGTAATATTCAAAGCTAGTATGTGATTGTGTGTAGCATTACAACCCAACAACTAGGAAATTACATATGGAAGTAATGCCTTGGTTTTATCCTTAACTTCTGACACTTTTAAGGATATTTTAGGTCTCCTTAACACAAATCACGTGGCAAACATTTAAATTAACAATGCATAGGAATATTTAAATTCCAAAAATACCAATTGTTCTAAAATGTTAAACAACAATTGGTTCGATAATCAAATAATTGTTACCACAAGGATCCCAATAAGTTGAGTAGGGCATATATTTTTTGGAAGAAATTTGAGATATTGTTACCCGCTATATATGGACATGGGGAAAGAGTATTATTATTATTTTAGTGATTGGATTTATGTGTTCATCCAAATTATCCTCATTGGGAAAGTGCACATCCATTGTGGGAAAATTCATTAGTGATTTCATTCATGATCAAATGCTTAAACTGGTAGTCCAAATTAGAGAGGGATATCTTGATAAAATGGAACTCTATATGACATCATACATGGTTTATAATATTTCCTAACATAGAGCATTCTTTGTGTTTAAAAGAGAAAGGAAATTTGGTAATTTTAGAGTCAACGATGTGTACCCTTAACTGAACTTAACAAATTACATAAATTCCTTTAGGGAAGTACATGAAACCTTGTTTTCCACCATCATCTTCTTATTTAAGCATGAATTGGAGAAGAATATAATATCTACACAAGACAAGAACTTAATATATGGGTTTTGGTGCTACTTCATTTAATTTCAAACCTTCACATATATCAGAGTAAACGTCTTTAATGATTCTTTTGATATGATACCATGGTACTTAAATGATAAATTTTCACTTTTAGAGGTGTTAAGGCAGCTAGTGACAATGCCTAAGTTGATTGTAGGAAAGTACAAATCCAACCTCAAGTTCCCAATCAATATTGGAAGATACATTTTTATTACATTTCATAGTCTCTCCCCTATGCCGAATTATGATATTAGGTGGATTAATCAAGGAGCCTTTGTTAGTTCATATGATCAAGAACCTCATTATGAGGATTATTCAATGGATTTCAAGGATGAGGATGCCATATTGAGAGATTACTCTAGAATGACCCTCACCCAAGTAATAGATTATAAAATTATCATTGTTCCTCAAGGTTTATTGGATGATAAGAATCTAGTAAGAAAATACTATGTTGAGAAAAAATTGCATCACAACCCATCCCAAGTGTAGATTGGGAAAGGATAGAAAAAATTCTCTCTATGGAAGGACTCCCCTTGTTATCAAGATAACATTGGTGTGTCCGAGCAACAAGGGTATCGATTTAAATTTTCCAAATACAATAATATCGAGGAAGTATAGGAAAAGTGGAATATTAAAAGATGTGTTTCTTCCATATGAAAATGAAGCAATAGGAAGGAACCATTAAAAGGATATACCCCAAAAATGTCCATAAAGGGACCAAATATAGGGCGATTAAAGAGTTAAGTGTTGTAATAATTAAAACAAGGACTCTAGTGTCAAAATTGACACACATGGTAGAAAAGGTATTGGATAAAACCTTGCAATATGTCCTTGTCATTGCATCCATACCCCTTAAAGTAGTTCCATGTCATAATTTAAGTCTAAAATCTCTAGTGGAAATATAAACTACTCAAATTAAAAGACCAACCTCCTCTTAAAAGAGTCTTCAAGAAAAATAAAGAGAATTAGAGGAAGTATTACCCCGGTAAATAAAATAAGGACCTAACCTTGGAAAAAATCCAAGAAGTGGAAGAGGAATAAGAAGATTAGGAGCGTGTGATATTGTACTTTATAAGGACAAAGAGGACAAATGTGGAAATACCAATAATGGAAATAACTACAAATGAAACACTATAAGAGGCAACTAAAATAGTACAAGTACCTACTATTTCTTCTCAAATCCTAGAGGTAGTTCATACCACCCACCATACTTTGCAACATGAGTAAATGATTAGTGCACTAGTGTAATAAGTCCTTACAATTATACCTATTGGGGAAATTTAAAAACAAGAAACCTAAGGAGTAAGAAATGAAATGATAGACCCATTCCTAGAGAAAATTTTTTTGAATTGTTAGAGGGACTCAACCAAGATTTTGGAGCTGAGCATCCCAATAAAACTTTGAAATAAACTTCAGTTGGGAAAGGGAAGGAGACCAAGAAGTACATGAAAAAATTACCTTGGAAGAATTTGGAGGTGATATGTGGGAAGTGGTAAGCGAAGAGGTTACTACAAAATAAGTTGAGAAAGCTCAGATTCAAAAAGTCACACCTACTAAGAGTGAGTAATCTAGTTTTCTAAAACCTACTCAACAAATTTTGGAAACACTTAAAAAGGAATTGCAACTCATGAAGTTACACAACATGAAACCCAAAAATAAGAGAAACAATAAGTTAAGTTGATCAACAATCCTTCTCTATCAAGAGAAAAAAATGTTAAGGACACATCAATTACTAATACAATAACTCAATCTTCACAAATATGATAGAGAAAGAGGTGAAATAATTGGGTATAAATGAGGAAAATTTTCAAGAATAACTTGTCAATTCTTATGGTCAGAAAGAGACACAAATTTAGGACTCAAGTCTTGCGACTTGCAGACCTCAAGGAAAAAGTATAGTGCCTATTACTCCCCAACTACATTAATATGAAGGATTTAACACTTGGGATGAAGGTTGGTTATGCAAAAAAATAAGAAAAGGGTAAGAGTGTAGGTGGAGGAATATGACCTAAAAGTATCATCTTTTTTGAGGTCATCCATGACACCAACAAAAACAATTATTATATCATGAACAATGGCGGGTTCTCAAGGAGAAATTTTAATGTAAGTGGCCACCCCCATAAATGATTATTTAAGGGATGAAGTTTGCACATATGATTATCAAGTCACCCATATCCCACTTAAAGAGCCAACCATTGAGGGTATGCAAACATGAATTAACCGTGGTAATGGGAGACCTATTTCGTAATGTAGATAAGAAACAACTTACGAGAGAAAGATGACATATTTTTCAATGTATGTGCAAGTTCCACAAGGTAGTCAAGATACACCTCACTCACTCACTCAATCAATAGGTATTAAATAATTCTATTGATTTGAGGAATAAGTGGAAGATACTAGAAAATGGAAGGATGATCTTATAAGTAGAGGTAGAAAAGTCTTCAAGGAGATAATTTAATTCTACAATCGATATATGAACAAATAGAAATAAGAAAAATACTTATTGAGAAATATAAGGATGATGTTGAATATTGGGATGGGATGTTACCAAAGCTTGAAGCCATCACAAGTATGGATGATGAGGTGGTGGAGAAGGAGGGAATAGTCCCCTCAGATTGCATAGGAAGAAAATATGAATATGAAGGGGATATTAAGTTAAGAATGGAGACCTTAGGGTATTATACAAGAAAGATCCAGGTCTTGAGGGAAAAATAAAGGAAATGTGTTAATGATATTGAATCAAAAATTGAAAAACAAATTCCCTAGTAGGTACATACACTCTAGGATATTCTTATATAGACAAACTAATAGAAATACTTCAAAAGCATGTTGTAGGGGAGTTGGAGCATCCACACGATTTTAGTTATTCTTGTATTCAGAAATTCATTCATTTGGAGAATTATATTAATAAATTGGCCAAATAATTAAAAATATGAGAGTTATTTTAGTTATTTTGATAGTGTTTTATCCAAATTCAAATAATATTCCTTTATTATACAAGATAAGAACCCCATTTTGGGGATGTTTGAATTCCTAGACTCATACATGAATAAATCGAGAGGAGAAGGCAAGGAGTGAACAAATAAATATTAACGCTCATTGAGGGTATTATTTATTATTTATTCCCCTCCTTATTATTTATTCATTTCCATTCATTATTCTTTCAAAAATAAGAATCAAATCAACTAATTGCAATAAGTAATAAACTCTTCTTGAAAATATACACATAACGGTTGATAGAGTAGATAACTTGAAAAAACTGAATTTTCTGCAAAAATATAATTCTCCATTCCTCCATGGGTTTCAATAATGGTTCATAACCATTTTATCCTGGTGCATAAATATGGGACATTTTTAGTTAGAGCAACCCATCCATCCACTTGATGGATCAAGGATCAAAACCCCCTCACTTTTCATGTCCTAAGCTTAGTGGGGGTATCAAGGCATATTACCTTAGGGGATATTTTTTTATAATAATGATGTCCTATATTAATTCAATGGGTTATAATTGTATTTTATTGCTATAGTGATTACAATTTATAGTCATTAGTGGGAATTGAGATTATTTTTTATATGTCTCCCTTATCTAAATTGAAGCACACAAAACCATTTTCCATGATTTAGTCATAAATTTTGGGATGTAAATGAGAGAACAATTAAGGGATATATATTTTAATGTAATATTATGTTTATTGAATAAATGAAATATGAAGGATTTCTTTATGATTGCTACATGATATTGTTCACTGAGTAAATATTGTGTTGTAGTGTTACTTTGCAATATTTGTTTGGTTTTAAAACATTTTCTCGTAATATCACCTTAGAGGCGACTTCTTAAAATCCTTGAGTGTGTTTTGGGTATTATTGAATTTATGGAATAAATTTTTGATTATTTTTATACACAAGTTTTTCTCGTAAGATATTAGAGATTATGTGCTAGTATCTACATGAATTCGACATCAATGAATGAAACTATCTCATTAAATGTTATGTTTTCTTGATCTTTTCCTACTGAATTTTGAAATTAATAGGTTGAGATGGAGATAATTGGTACTTATCCCCATTAGATCAATCACCCCACTTCATTAAACCAAGAATAATCATATTTTACCCTTGAAAATCATACATATCATGTATATTTCAAGTGTATTTGCCATGATTTAACATCCAAACATCATCTTATACTAAGTTGTCAACAATTTATTCAAAGATGATGCATGAGATTGTATTTTATATTTCTTTAGTGGATTGTGTTATATGCATCAAATGATTACAATAATTGTCTGAACATTCTTTCAAATGAGTATTGAATTTTTGTGGCTGCATTTGATCTCAGATTGAGGTTCCAAAAGTATGAGGGCTTGAAACATAACATCTCCCTATCAATTTCAAGCCACCCGCCATCTTCTCTCGCCTTGCTTCATGAAGATCAATAAAGTAGTAGGAGAATAATCACATCCTTAGTCACATGCATCCATGTCATTCCTATAAGGCATTATCAATACATACATATAGATCCATTCCTAAATATAAAATGACATATGAAGAGGTATGTATTTTCTTGTTGCTACCTTTGAATTATTTCCTTATTTGGGTGTTATATTTGGAACCAACATGTAATCGGCACCAATTTTAGTGATGATTGATTTTAAGACAATATTTATCATTTCTCGGTTTGTAAGAAGTATCTCTATAATGTCTCTTCAAATTTTATGAGTTAAATGTTATTGCATGATCTAATTTATCATCAATAACATTGTTTCAAGTGACTCTCCTAGATATTTGAGTACAAGGTTTATGAGATGTTTATCCATTTTTCTTTTCCTAATCTCAAATGTATATGATAATTGTTCAATTCTAGTGGGTTTGTGAAGGTTTTATGATGCTATCATTGGTTTGTAGTTTCATAGTAATAATTAGTTCATTTTCAAGGTTAATTTATCATTTATATAGTGCAATATCTAGTGGCGAATCCATCTTGAGTTATGCGTCGGTCTAGTGCTATATTATTTATTATATGGTTTTAATGTTCCCACATTTATAAATCTAGAAATACTAGGATCGTCTTTAAAATCAAATTATACTAAGAAACTCCTCTTGAGTTTAATGCCTTACGAAAAACAAGGAAGCAAGTATAGAATCCAATAAGAGGCTAGATATCAAAAGGTAAGGACATTTGGTCTTCGATTTGGGTGATTCCTTTTGATATAGGATTATTCCATTTCTTCCGATAGTTTTGAACTAAATATCCTACAATACCACCTTCACTCATTATTTCAACAAGGTTTTGTGCCTAAAGTTTCTAAATGTTTTTCTAAACATACCCATTTTTTTACAAGTGAGAATAAATATTTTAGTTTTGAAACTATCCCTCCAAAGAAATCTCCATATTATCAAACCCGCTCCCTTGGTTCATATACCACCTATTCGAAACCCATTTGATCATCCTCTTAAAAACCTAGTTAATAAGAATATGGATCATCCTCCTCCCCATGCTCCTCTCAAGGTTAGTTCCTTTCAGGGAAAATTTTAGTGGCGAATATTCGTAATATGTCGAATATTCCATATTTGAAAATTTTGAAAAGGCGAATTTTTCGCACGGGTCGGCTGACTGTTCGCCTAAAAATTACACTTTAATTTTTTTAGGGTCGGCTTCACCTACCCTTGAAAAATATCCCCTATATAAACCTAGATTATTCGCTGTAGAACACTTCTACTTCACATTTTTCAACAATATGATATATCCTGTATTATAGACGCGTGACAAGGGGGATATTTTTTTGATGAGAAAGCAGAGGTCGGAGGCTGCAGATGCGCGACAGAGATTTTTCGTTGCGTGTCAAAAATGCGTTGACGCGTCAACAAACCTTAGTGATGCACATCACCGCACCTCGTGTGACGCGTGTCAACACAGCTGGACGCGCGTCACTAAGGTCTCCGCTGACGCGTTATTAAGTCCGTTGATGACACGCGTCATTGCATTTTCTTGACACGTGACAAGGGTACAATAGATATTGACGCATAGCAGACGCATGACAAAGAGTTTGTTGATGTGCGACACGGATATTTTTTGATGAGAAAGCAGAGGTCGGAGGCTGCAGACGCGCGACAGAGAGTTTGGCGTCGTCGCGCACAAAAAAATGCGTGATGCATCCTCGGTGACACGCGTCAATAGACCTCGGTGACACGTGTCACTAAGGTCTGTTGATGCACGTCACTAAGGTCTTTTGACGTGCATCACTGAATTTTTTTGACGTGAGACAACAAACTCTCTCGTCGCGCATCTGTAGCCTTCTGTCGTAGTGCTTGATAATCAGGCAAAAAAAATTCATACAACCCCCAAAAAATTTACCTTCCCGCGAAACTGGTTCCGGGGATATTCACCATGTATTCTCCACCTTCGATTTCCAAGAGGTCTCTTAAAATGAACCCCTGGTTCCTTTAGACCTATCAATTTTGAGGGCATGTCTCGGATATTCAAATGAGGTTAGGAATAGGTTACCTAAATTTTAAGGAAATAATGTTATTAGTGGTGATCAACATATTAATTTATTCTAGAATATTATGGATGATTATGAAATGGAATATGAGGATTTTTTTTTGAAGTTATTACTCCACGTGCTCTGGAAGAAGATGCAAGAGAATGGTTTAATACATTTCCTCATGGGCTATTTGATTCCTGAGAAGAAATGAGAAATGCTTTTAGAATACAATATGGTGACAGGATCTGATCCTGTGTTCATATTTTATGAATTTGAAACATAAATAAGAACCCTAATGAGTGTGTATAAGATTTAAACACAAGATTCAATAAAACTATGACAAGAATTCTAGCTAGTTTGAGACCCATTGATGAATCTTGTTTGATCAAATACTTTGAATCATATAAAAAGGAATCTTATTATTTGAGGTACAATAACCCTATCGATTGAGAAAACAATTTAGTATGGAAACCAAAATTGAAAATAATATAAAGGATTTTGGTAAACCTCCAAAATGGGAGGGGTAAAACTTGTCAATCTCGAGAAACTACAAACAAGCAAGTCCACTAATTTGGAGGAAGTATTCAAAACCTTGAAAAGGGAAGTTAAGGAAATATCCTACAAGATAGAAAGGGCAGAGAAAGGGCTGTATTTTATCCCTTAAAATTAGAATCAAAATAATAATACATATCAAGGAGATTATAGAGCTGATTATAGAGTAAATATACATATGGGTCGAATGATAGACAACACGCATTTAGAGATAATAAAGCAATTCTTGATCCATTAGAAAGAAGGGTTGCAACATTCTAATAAGAACACATCAATGATTGACGTGATAAATGTTTTTTTCCTCATATTCTTTTTAATAACCTACCTTGGCTAAGGATGCTTCTAAATTGGACTTTGATGATGTGTGTGTGATTGATCATCAAACAAATTTCAAACAAGGTACTACCTCTTGACCTTTTGTGTGCTAAACCGTGGATGAGTTTTCGGCATGTGTTAATAATGTGTTTTATTTTACACTTGAGGTCAATGCTAAGATTAATATGGCTTAATATTTTGGACTACCCTATCAAGAATTTGAATATCTTAAAGCTCGATGATATAAAGTTATGATGGATAAGTCCCTTTCAAAGAGGATAAGAAATTATTGATTGATTCCATTGTTTCCCAATAAATGGAGTATAATATAAGAAGTAGGAAAATAAAAGGTCCTTCCCCAAATTCTTAAGATAAAATTACCATCTTTACCAATGTTCCCAATGGTGACCCCAAGAGGAACATGTCATGCAAAACCAATGTTCTTAATCCAAGTCCAAGTATCCCTCACATTGTTTTTATTTTGAAAGAGTGTATACCATCTACGAAAATAAATATCCTCCCTTCCAATACATCCATCTCTAAGTATAATGTATGTGAGATGAACCATATCCTAAGATGATTAAAGATAACCATTCCTTTAGCAGAAATACTTAGGATTCATGAGCATAGAATAATGACATTTGAGTATTTAGAATTCAATAAGAGTGCTATTAAAAACAAAGATACACTACCCCTTGTTGTTGAAAATGAGGTTGAAGAACCTCAAGAGGTCATTGACCATTCCTGTGAAATATATTTAGGCACATATTTAGTTGAGAGCTAGTTGGATGTGGATCCTGTCTACACCACACTAATTTTGATCAAAGTGAGCTCTTACACAATTGTACGTTTGACTAGGGTGCATCTTGCAATATAATGTCATTGGTAGTTACAATTGAACTAGGTATAAAGATAATAACTACTTGTGGAAGGTTGTATGCTATGGATCAAAGAGAAGTGCTTATTCAGTGGGATATGTCAAGGAACTAGTTGTTTAATTAGCACCTACCCTGTAAATATTTTACAATGAATGTTGTTGTTGTGGAATGCCCAACCAAATGGGGAATTTTATTGTCAAAAAAATGGGCAACAAGTGTGGGAGGAAGTGTGCAGATGGATATTTCTTATGCTACTATTAATATATAAGGAAATTTCATAAAATTTCATAGGGAGGACATGTTATTTCACTTTATTGAAGACCCTATGAATGCATCATATGAAGTCTTATACACAAATGTGGATTTGGATAATTTTGTGTTTAATGCAATCTGAAGATCAATTCCATTATCTTTAAACTTAGGTTGGAATACCCCACTACTCCTTGGACTATTTTTTTATGGAACGTGTTATAGTCTTTGAATTGGAACAGTATAGTGTTGGCTTCCCCTAACCAAGGATCCTTCAAATTTTCCTTCAAGTTATGCTTCGAGTGCACAATTTTTTTATTAATATGAGGCACTCATGCTTGGCTTTGAGGATTTATTGGAGGCACAAAATAAAGGATCTAAATGTGATATGTGAATATGAATATGAATTGGTTATAAATTAGATCAGAAGACTATATGCAACCAAAAGTAAGAGGTTAAAATAATATAGGAATGCAGTGTGTGACTTGATTGAGGAGTTTGATTCCTTCAACATTGAGTACCATGAAATAGGATACTAGTGTTGTCTTCTCAAAGTGTCATAATAAAACTACATCCCCATACTATAATTTTTAAGTTAAAATGCTTGATAGGCATTCTCGTATTTGACAACATTTAACATTAGAAAATATTTGACGATGACTCCCATATAATGAAATTATTAAGTTACAAAAATTAATTTGATAATTAACAAATTTATCTAAGCCTATGATAGAGGTATGTGATGGGAATGAGATCTTGTTTGGGAAGGAGGTGATTCAATTAAAAATAACAAAATCCTAAGAGTGATATCTATATTTGAATTTTCTTTTAATGGTGATGATAGAACTATGAACAGGTTCACCTACACCTCAAGATATGTAATTAAATACAACTTAGGGACCTTCTAAGATCTAAGAAAAAAAGGAAATTCAATTGTGTGTGGATTTTATAAATTTGAATAAGTCTTCACCGAAATATAACCAACCTTTAAAAAAAGGATAACCTTTTGCAAAAGGTAACAAAGCTCATAAATGTTGTCAACACACGATGGTGTTTCAGGTATAATCGGTGGTTTTTCGAAATCATAACAATACAAGACTTATTTCACCACTCCCTAGGGAACTTATGTCTATGTTAGAATTCCTTTTAGATCGATGAATTATGGAGCTACCCTCCAATGAGAGATGGATTTTCACATTTTTTTGATTCATAAATGGGGTTATTGTGATCTATCAAGATGACATAATAATATATCTAAAAGAGAGGTGAATACTTGTATCACCTTGAATTTATTTTTATTAGGTGTAGAGAATTTGTTATCTCATTTAATCAAAGAGAATTCCACTTTGGTATGCAAAATTGTTTTTTAGAAGACATTGTGTCTTAAGAAGAAGTTATGATTGAACCTAAAAGGGTAGAGTTAATTGATAAGGCACATATCCCTAATTCAAGGTGGGTATATAATCCTTATTTAGTCAATTTGTAGTCACAAAATCATGCACTTTAGAAATTTATTTATCCCAATCTCATTCTATTATTTAGAATGTTCTTGAGGTAAAAAGTACTAATTAACCCCGTATTTTGGCAACTTTATTTTATTTTATTTCGTCATTATGAACCTCTTGTACCCATATGCCTATTTAGATTATGTCATCTCATGTTTTTGAGCCTCGGTGGGGTGCCCATATTAGTACTAGGTCATCTGTGGGTGCCGTGGTGCCACCATGGGTGCCCTAATCCTTCTAGAGATTTCCTACCTCTTTTTTAGGCTCTTTCTATCCGTTTGACATCTTTAATTTTCTTTTGGTTGGCCTTTTCAGGGTTAATTACAAAATTAGACTAAAAGAACCCTATAAATATAAATTTATGAGACTATAATGAGGGACCTAACATCACGTAATACTATCACTCCATATAGAGTTGCATCCATATATTTCATTCGAGATCAATAAAGCATCAACATAGCTCCATCATCAAGGCACAAGGCTAGGAAATCTACATCAAACTTGATAGGGGATGGATTCTATTCTATTACATGCACACATTCTATTACATTTTCTACACATAGTTATTACTGGCTACTTCAAAAAGTGCGACTGGAACAAGAGCAACCTAGGGCACATTCACACACATGTACACATAAAACTACATTGAGTCTGAGATGTAGTGCAATGCTCAATTAGTAAGTACACGATTGCAGAGAGTTGAGGTCACCCAAACCCTTAATATGTGTTTTTATTTTTTAGGGTTTGATGCTTGTTTTTGGGGTCTTGCAGGTCTTTCTTCCATCTTGATTTATTGGCGACATCGACACAATACACCAAAATTGATGTGATAGGTAGAAAATATTTTAGATCACCTTTCAAATCCCTATGAAGATCAGATTCAAAGCTTTTTTGAAGACTAGGGAACCAAGAATATAGACCATAGCACTTGCAGATGCCCCACTCCTCTTCCATACACTCTATTTTATCTAGATCCTCCAGCTCTATCCTTTTTGACACTCCTACACAATCATTCTTGTTTCGATTTTTCTAGTCTTTTCAAAGTGACACATTCCCACCAATTCACCAAATCAGCTTGAGTTCTTTCCTCTTTCTCTCGTGCACATTAGGTTTTTATTTTCATTAGTTTTATCACTCATCTCATTTACATACTTTTATTACATTTATTTACTATGTTTATATGTTCTCCTTGATTAGAATAACTATCCTTTACTACATCCATTTACTTAATTTTTAGTTAATCATTTTGGTGAACCTGACCTTCAAATCCACCTTCATTCTAGGGATTTTCTTATCTTTTCTATCAAGTATTATAAGGTGTGTCAAGTCTCTCTACTTTAATTTATTCAAATTCACCCATATTGTAAAGACGTTCTTCAAAAATCCTATAGACTATGTGTCTACTTATCAACATATTGCCTATCCAAGTCAATGTTATTATTGGTCATCATTCGAGGACTCCTCGATTCCAATTCCAATCAATATATGTGCAAATCCATCCAATATCTTCATTATTTATTTCAAGATAAATTTTAAGCTATGAAATTCAACATCTTAAGGATATTTCTTAGGCTCATGATTGTTCTTCTTCTCATATTTATCCTATGTCTTCTACATGTGCTCATATTAGTGAACCCAAAGTCATACCACTCCCTACACCTCTCACGTTTAATATCAATGTTAAGCAACACGATATTCTTCCAAAAATAATCACTTATAAAATAATTATCTTTCCACCTACTCATGGTTACCCTCCTTATAGGCTTTCCAAGTATCCAGTATTCCATATTGTAACTATCACCAAATCAATGAACATAATGACAATGACTATTATGCTTTACAATGAAGTATCAAGTACATTTCATGTCGTGGTTTTCTCTCATTTGTTACAAAAAATTATAATATAAATGATAAATCCCATCGGGTTCGTAAATATAATCCATCTATATATAATGAGCATTTTATTGTAGTTACTTAGGATCCTATTATAATAAGTCAAGCACCTCCTAAGAAACCATCCTCACAATTATTTCAACACTTCCTCCCGTGAAGTTGTCTTCGGTCTCACCAAGTCAAAACACATTACCACCTCCGTAATCAATCAACCTTCTTATCTTATCAATTATTCTATAGTGTCACCAATACCACCAAATATACCACCATTCAAGATTCCTCCCCATCCTACTCCACTTTGGCATCCAATAATTTTTTCCCACGCAACTACTTCTTTTATCGATTGTTAAGATATATTTAAAATTCCACCACTATCGCATGGTCCTACTGTTGATTCATCCTACCATTGTGTTGGCCCTCACTCTTATCATGACATAGACAATGCTCTCCCATAATGGCATGGAACCTCTCACATTGTTGCATAAATCTCCATCATCATAGTACAGTTCGGGGGCATAACACTCACACAATCCCCCTATCATACTAACATAGGTGCATCTCTCATATTTGACTTATCATACATTCATATCCTCACATAGGCATATTCATCACATGTTTTATCATATTCACTAGCTGATGATACACTCTTGTTCTTTGGTTCACACTTGACTATGAAGAAATTACTACACATGAAACCCACATAATACACTATAGGCATTACACATTCGTTTCATATCACATTACGCCTCCTACACCATGCATTCTAAATTTATTCTACAATATTTTGAAATTTGTACATTTACACACCATATATCATCTTTGTCATCACCATTGTCTATGCATATTACATATTATCCTACATACCACATTATTCGTTTATCTACATACCCTACATAATATGCATATTACACCACACATTTTCATACATATTCTACATATTATACTTGTCTTCATCATATGGGATTCTAACATTACATTAATATTATATCTACATATATTACATGTCATTGCATGTATTATACCTTACACATTTTACACGTCTTGTATTACATTCTATATACCACACACTCTTAGGAATAATACACCTATTGTATGCTACACTATAAATTACATCACACATAGTCACATGTTCTATTCATTTTGCATTCTACACATCCTACACATTTTGCATTTTACATTTTACATTTTACACATAACATATTTCTACATTCTACACATCATGTCCTTACATGTTCTACTCATCACATGGTCAAATTTTATACTACATTTCCAATACTTTTTATACTACATTTTCCTCTATGTAGTGCATCCACTACCAGATGATGAACTTTAGTTCCTTGGTCCATACTTGATTGCAAGGGTTTACAAAGCAAATGGACCTTACACATTTACTACTCGACCTTTCACTATATGACATTCCGAGGTTAGTGACATATGCTTTAGGATAAATCGTCACCTACCACATAATTTTTAGTGGTATAAACCTTAGGTTACATCACCACTCCCTACTATTCATCTAGTAGTGACATACGCTCTAGTTTAAATCGTCACCTATTTTATCATTTTCTAGTGGTCTACACCTTAGGTTACATCACCACATCCTACTTACATTTTGTAGTGATATACACTTAGTGCTAAATCATCACTCATCCATTCATCTTATAGTGATATAAACTTAGGCTACATCATCACTTGTATGTTCATATAGTTTTTATATACACTTCGCTATAGGGTTCACACACACGTTGTCGTTATGCCTCATCTCATCACTACACTTACATATTCATCATAGTGCATTAGACACAACACACTCTACTTGACCATTTCCCAATGACGCACTATCATTTATGGTTAATTCTTGAATGCTAAGGGGGAAAAAATGAACCTAATTGCAAACACTTCCATCCACTCGGGGGAATGTGTCTCCTATCATTCCATTCAATTCATCGAGAAAATCCTACACATTATGGTTTCTTATACTCTTTCTTACTTTTGTTGTTCATGATCACTTTATTACACATGTTAATTTGATTAATTATATGTCATTTATCTATATCATCCACACATGCAAATTAATGCCTTCTTCTAGTTGTGATCATAGATACCGGTCTCTTACATGTAGCATGGGTTATATCCTTCTACCCTCCCTACAATGGTCACTATGGGCATCCACATTCATCTCTTCTAGGTGATATTGTTTAATTTTTTACTTAGAACTTTACATTACTTTGTTATACATGATTTTGACATACTAGTTCTCTTTCTAACATGCTAATGGGTGTTTCATGTGCAACATTTGTTATGTAGGGATATTTGTTTCCATACTTGTTTGATTACATTGTTTGCTATTTTTTTCTATTGTTTGCGGGCCTTGCCCTATGTTTGGTGTGCACACTTTTTTTTTTTGAGGCCATAATGGGCTTGTGGCATCATGAGTGATGTCCCATGTTTACAACCTACTTTGTGTAGCTTACTTGTCTTCTTATGTGCTTACATTACTTTTTTTGGTAGGTTACACATTGTTTGTGTAGCTTATACATTGTTTTCTACATGCATGCATGTTTACACTTGTTTTTGGCTAGCCTTATTATTTGTGTGTGCCTTGGTTTCTACCAAGAAAATTTTAGGGTTACATCGTACATGTGGTTGGTCCTATTTTGGGCTGTATTTATCCTATCAGTGACATTATATGTGCCCCCAAAGAGGGGGCATCATTTGGTGGTTTTTACATACTAATACATAGATTCTACACCAGTTTGGTTCAATATATACAACGAGTTGGTTCAGACCAGTCTACAAACCCCATACACAATGCATTTTATAGGACATGGTGTCCTTAAAATTTTGGGAAGTAGTTAGAGCTTGGAGGACACATAGCATTTCTTCCTACACTTATTTGGCTAGTGGCATCGGATCACCTAAAAAACTAGGACAATAGAGAGATCTCTTCACACACATTCAGGGAAGTAGTTAGAGCTTGGAGAACATAGAGAATTTCCTCCCTGCACTTATTTAGCTAGGGTGGCGTGAGATCACCAATAAAAATCATAGCACATGATATCCTTCTACACTCTTCTTCTCGACATTGATCAGGTGCACATGTTCCATTTACATTTACATTTGTGTATTTTACATTTACATACACATGCATCTATTTAAACAACATTTTTACACTTACATATATACATATTTGACTACTTGAACATTTTCTCCTTATAGATCCATTCATATGAGAAACAAGTCAGCAAATGGGGGTAAAAACAACAACAACAAAAAGCAACAACAACACTCCACAATATCACGCATGCTTTACTAACTATGTAGGTACACTACACATTATAACAACTACACACACGTTCTACCCTAGGTTCACTCTCATCACTTTGTATTTGCACATTTTTCATCTTTAGTTTCCACGTTTCTCCATATTTTATCATTCCACGCTTTTTCTATACCTTTGGCACACCTCCTTCATCATTCTACATGGGTATCAAGTATGCATCTCTATATACTTTATGTTACCAAGATTTCTGCTCACAAACATAAAGTGGGGGAAAAATGTAGTCACAAAATCATGCACATTAGACAATCATTTATCTCGTCCTCATACTACTATTTAGAAGGTTCTTAAGGGAAAAATTACTAATTAACCCCCTTATTTTGACCACTTTATTTTATTTGATTTTGTCATTATGAACCTCTTATACCCATATTCCTAGTAAGATTCTATTATCCTACATTATTTTAGCCTCGTGTGGGGTGCCTAGATTAGTCTTTGGGGCATTCGTTGGCACCCTGGTCCCACCATGGGTGCCCTAATCCTTCTAGAGCTTTCCCACCTCTTTTTGGGCTCTTTATAGTTGTTTGACATCTTTATTTTTCTTGTGGTCAGCCTTTTCGTGAGTTAATTATGAAGTTATGAGACCATAATGAGGGACCTAGCATAAGTTTCTACTATCACTCCATCTAGATTTACATTTATCTATTGCATTGGATATCACTTGCATCCAAATAACTCCATCATCAAGGCACAAGGCTAGGAAATCTGCATCACACTTCATAGGGGAGAGATTATATTCTATTAGATACACACATTCTATTAAATTTTATACACATAGTTATTACTCAATACTTCAAAAAGTGCGAATGACACAAGAGAAACCTATGGCATGTTCACACACACTTTCACAAAGAACTACATCAGGTATGAGATGTAGTGAAACACTTAGTTAGTAAGTCCACAATTATGGCGAGATGAGGTCATTCCGACCCCCTTCATATGCATTTTGTATTTGGAGACATCGACACAAGACAAAATATTTATGTGATAGGACAAAAATACTTCATTCAAATTTCATCCCCGTAAAGATCGATTCGAGCTTTTGCATAGACCAGGCACCTATACTATGCACTGCAGCACCTACAAGTGCCCCACTCCTATTCCAGTACTCCATTCTAGCTAGATTCTCCAGCTCGATCCTTTTAGGAACTCCTACATAGTCATTCCTCCTCATTTTTTCAGTCTTCTCTGCAATACGGTCCCACCACTTCACCAAATCAGCTAAGTTCTTTCCTATTTCTCCTTACACATTAGGGTTTCTATTTGCATTATTTTTATTAATCATATCATTTACATACTATCTTAGTGCATTTATTTACTGTGTATATATGTCCTCCTAGATTATATTAACTATGCTTTACTACATCCATTTAGTTAATTTTTAGTTAATCACAAATCAAATTTGTAAGAAGGTTCATATCCAATTTTAATGAGATCAATGTACCTATCAAAATTATTTTGAAAAGGTATAATGTTATCAAGTTGAGATATGGAGAAATATACACATTCAAAGGAGTAAAATATGCTTTAAAGAATACCCCTATGTTGGCCAAACCTAACTATAAGGAGTTTCAGATTTTCTCCTTTAGATATGAACTTATTATTGCCTTTATTTCGTAAAAAAGGATGACGAAGGACATGAGAAACCATATTTAATTTTTAGCAAGGTCTTATAAGGATTTGAACTAAAATATACAATCATGGAAAAACAAGGTTTTTCATTAGTAAAACCACTAATACCTTCAAAAATTACATATTGAACTCAAGGATCATTGCCTACGTGCCACACACCATGGTTAAAGACATCATGACATAAAAGGATGTCTCAAACAAAAGGTTTAGGTGGGTTAACAAACTCTAGGAGTATGACATGGACATTCTAACCACTAAGTTAGGGAGAGACCTTGGTTTTATAAGGTTAATGATAGAAGGAAATTTACAAGTTATTGAAGTCCACGATGATGATGATAATTTAAATGACCCAATTAAAAGGTGAGTGCTTATATTTGGTACAAGTACATAGGTTATTATTTATTAAATTTAAATTTTCCTTCAGCCCGGATAAGAATAAAAAAGTACATTAAAATTGGTGTCCCAAAATACATCCTAATAGACATTGATTTATCTTAAATATCCCAAGGGGTCCTATTGAGATGTATAATTGAGGATCCGTTTCCAAATATTATTCTTGAATTTTATGGAGGAGTGTGTGGTGGTCACTATGCTTACAAAGTGACGATCTTAATATTTTAAAATAAAGATATTGGTGGCCATATGTTTTCAAATATGTTTCTAAATTGGTAAGAAAATATGAATAATCCAAATGTTTCTTTGGTAGGTTAAAAGTGTTTGGGAATATCCTCTTACAACCTATTTTAGTTGAGGATCCTTTTAGACAATTTGGATAGATTTTTACGATGAAATGTTAGATGATTCTAGTGTTGGACAAAAGTAGATCTTCGTGGCAACTAATTACTTCACTAAGTGGCCTCGAGGAAATCCCTACTAAGAAGGAATCACACCAAATGGTTATGGATTTTGTTCTAAACCATGTCATTTAAAGATTTGGTATCTATACGCACCCAAAATTATGTGTCCTACATTGTCGTAGAAAATAGTTACAAAATTCCCAATGATAATTCAGTTCCTTTCAAGAAGGTGTTTGAGCTCTAGTTTCCATTCACAAAGTGTATATTTGTTACCTAGACATCTTTACTTAGCCTTCCTATGCTTTCTACTAGCTTATCTCTCTTTCGTGCATTTTTTTCCTTCATTATGAGGACCACCACCCTTCCCGGGTGGCGGTCTTGACCACTTTTTCTAGATTCTCCATGCGTGTTTTAAACATGCGACGGTTCACTTAACTTTGCTTTTTGCATGCATCGGTGAGCCAAATTGTATAAAATTAGATTTTATTGCTTTTTTCTCCTTCCTCCTTTTTTAAATACATTTAATTGGTTTGAACTTCTCCTTCTTGCCTTGTACATGAAGGCATGTCCCATCCTCCATTCCTATATATTCCATGCTTTTATTCAAGAAAAAGGTTGAGAATTTTGTGTATCTTGCATTCTATTGCTAGTTGTACAATCTTGCTAGGAAATGTATAGCCAATCCTTGGTCTCTTGTGTTATATCTCTTCTAACCGCATTAAACTGACTGCCATCAAGATGCCATTGCTCAAGCACCATCCTTCTACTATTGTTCATATATTCCTAATCCCTTGGACTTATATGAACACATGGAGAAAGAAAGAAACAAATTGAGGAGACATAATACTACACAACCTGGATTTACCTCTATTTTGTGAATTCCGGGTTGGATGTGTTGTTTGATTTCCTTCATTCCTACAATTTATCATTTTTTATATCATATCAAATAGAGTAGAAAGTAATTTCCTTTCATTTGCAAGTAATTAGTTAATTTCAAGAGGGTTTGAATCTTTCATAGCAAATCTTAGTGATAGATCCTATTCTTCCCATCCCTCGTGGATCTCGAAGGATAGAATATCTCGTAGGAGGTTGTCTACACATCATAGATTATTTGGAAAAGTGTGTGTTTTAAGTTAGTTTAGTTTCAATACACTCAACACAGTGAATAAAAACACTGGGTTATCTCGCTTGTTTAGTTTTAGTGTAGAAGTATTTTAATTATTTATAATAGAATCAAATTATTGTTTGTGATTGTAATATTTCAGTTATGTGATTTGTTTAGATTAATTTCCTTTCGAAGTATCATATATTGTTAATTTCATTTAGTTTACATCGACACTTCAAACTAGTTTAGCACTTAGATCCATGTTAGGTAAACAAACCATAGGGAATTTACGCTACCCGCTCATAGCCTCTAAATCTCCCCTTTGTCAACTCGGCTACTAGGAGATCACACTACAAGATCTTAGTCATTGATCCTCCTATAGTTAGCCACACACATTCAACATTAGCTACTCCGACATGACCTCGGGGTCGAGTGTGGTTGAAGGTTACATGTCAATTTTCATCCGTATAAATTGGTGAACCCGACGTGAAGGATTAATTCCTTCTTGTTTCCTTTCTTTCATTGCTATTACTTCATCTTTATGTTTTTCCCCTATTTTGGTAGGTACTTTACACCTTTTAAAATATTTCGGAAGAATTTTTTTGGCTATTTGGATCTCGATAGATATTACACCAATGTGTAACCATAAAAATTTCCTTCTCTTTCAAGGTAGGGTGATAATTAAGCAAGCAACGCCTAAACCTCCCTAGTTACACTTCAAACCCCATTAGATATTTAAGGATGGAGGAGGTTGATAAACCATTAGACATGCAACATGGTAAACCCAATGCAAATCACGTTGTTATCACAAATGGAACAAGTTCTCACCATAGGGTCTTGTCAAGACTTCACGTTGTCATGAAATCAATAAAGGATGATCTATTTACACGAATATATAATCCTCTTTGTCGATAGATGAGTCTTTGGATAGAATGAAGGATTCATCCTATGAGATTTCACATACCTATCCTAAGATTATTATTTCTAAGGAAGACCATAGTTATAACACTAAACAATTCATAACAGGTATCATGAGCCTACTCAATCAAACCATACACCACATGCACCCTAACAAGGGACTCAATCCTCTCTCAAAGATCTCATTTCCACTTTATTTGGGAGGATTCAAAATATAGAAAGTTCTTGGACTTCACAACCAACACATACAATAGGGAAGAACATGGGGTATCTAGTTGATGACATAGGATACATCCCTTCCAATGAGAAACCAACGCAATATCCCCGTACAACAAGGTTATCGTGCTCATTTAAATACAGTTGATCTTATAACAAGGTTAGATACTCTAAGGATGGTTCCTCATCCTTCTCAATCTTATCATATGTAAGGGCTGGTTGGAAGTGCTTTCTCAAATGCTTCCTGTTGTTGCAGACTCACAACACCCCGGATACCGATCAAAGCTTCTAGGTTGATCACTCTAACATCCAGTGTGATTGCACAACATGGAAACCTCTCTCCAAGTGTGGGGACTTTTGAAACTGAGAGAGGAATCTCCAGATTAGAGGCTGGTTCTTCAAACTCCTCTGTTTCAGATCTAATGCTTGCACAACTACAGAGGTTCAGATCCTAATCCTACTCTAACTTGCAAGGAGACAGGGGTAGAAGTGCAAGAAATTGAAACTAACTAAAGATGGTGATGCACCAAAAGGAGTGGTGAAACATTTTTGTCAAGCAAATAGACACAAACCAGAGATTTGTAACATGAAACATACACAGGCTGATAAGATATAACTTAGGATCTGAAATAAAGCAAATAATACAAACAAGGGACTGTAAACCATTCACAAAGCTTGCATTATCATTCCCAGTGTCAAAATCACTACATTACACCCTCAGAGAGGTAAAAACTGTTACAGCCTTTGGAGAGGTTTGATTCTTCAAAACAATCACTTGCTGGAGGTGAAAGAAGAAGCTCCTATGTCAAAATTGTTCCCCCTTCATAAATGAGCCAAATCTAGCTTTTACATTGCATGGGTCGAGCCTGGGACGTAAAAGGTACAAAGACATGAGAGCCCATCCCTCCTTGACTGTAGATGCATTAAAGCAGCATGGGGACCTTACAAACCCATACCCTATCATTTTGACAAGATTACAGGAGAATGCGACCCATTCTCGCATTAAACTGTCAGCTGAATGTCACTTCGCCATGAACATGCGTCAAAGCCATTTCTCAATTTTTCTCTCCATACTGCACCAAAACTTAAGATTAACCCCGAAATCATGTAGAGAATTTCACAAGCTTTCCGTTGATATCAAGAATGTGTAAATCTAAGCTCTGGATTGAAAGATATGTCAATCAAGATTTAGGCACAAAACAGTGAAAATGCGTTTTGAAAATCTTTCCCGTGCTCGCCACCGGATGACACGTGTTAAGTGCTGATTAGGTGCATAATTCTCTCTCCTTCCCTACTTCATTGGACACATGTCTTCTTTTTATTGGCTTGGGTCAAGGTGCTTGAAACCTTGTCTTTGACTTTTTGACTTTCTCCCTTGTGACACGTGTCATGATTTGATTGGTCCGCAGTCTGCCGCTACCTTTTGTGCCCTTCGCGTTTTTTTCCCGGATGTCCTGGGGCTGCTATTTGGGACAGTAATCCTCCGATCCACCTGAAATGAGCTTCCTTGTCCCTTATCCGCCGATGACACGTGGCACAATCGATTGGCTTTCGGCTCCTTCTTCTGCTATCCGCGCCCCACGCGCCCCTTGTCCCAACCTGCCCCAATATGAAATTGCTCTGTTTCGGGTGAACTGCCGGTTCGTGTCCTCCGCGTACTCACGGTCTAGATGTCCAAAGGTGAAATTTCCCTGCTCCACCCGAACCGGACGGTTCGTGTCCTTCGCGTACCTTTGTCCCACAGTCCCAAAGTAGTTGGTCGATTTTCTTCCTCCTTCAAATGCCCGGATCAGCCTTTCCACGTCCTCGCGCTCTTCTCGTCCCATATGTCCCTCGTGCCGCGGGCCACCCGGAGGCTTTTGGCCGATCTCGTGTCTCGATGTCCCTCACGTCCCTACTATTGCGAGGACTAGGACTTAGCCAATTTTCATGATTTTTCCTGTCCCAAGCTTGTTTTTGCCGCTTTTTCACCTTTTCTCAGACCTTGCTCTTTCCCTCCTGGACAAGAAAGTTAAAAAAATCTGAGGGGACCCTGGAAACATGATTTTTTGCCCTGGATCAATCAATTTTCCTGGGACTTGAGAATTCTGATGTATGTTATCGAATTAACCCTAGGGGGTGAATTTGGATAACAATTTGGCGACTCAGCGGGGATACTTGCTTGCTAGGTAGAAGATACCAGTTGCCTGAAGCAGTCCATTGGGCATGGAGTCATCAAATATTCTGTTTAGGACCCTAACTGACTCAGAATGTGCAAGGAGGAAGATGGAATGTTACCTGATGAAAGCAAGGATTGCTAAACATCTCCATGGATAGCAAGTTGTGCCAAAGCACTTAGGGAAAACAAAACTAACCTACAACAAAACAATGTGCACAAGCACTTGGAGGAAAGAAAATCTAATCTAATATTTACAGAGATAGTGAACTTCCTTCTAGAAGCAATGCTTGAGATAGATTCCATTTACTGGAATTTACAGTTCTTCACCATCCAATGAGGCCAATTGGAAAGCATTGCTGTTCTTGCACTTTATGACCATGTATGGGCCACTCCAAATGGCATCAAATTTTGAATGCCTTCCCGGTTTTTCTCTATCCACATCCCATTTCAACACTAGATCTCCAACTTGAAAAGATCTATCTTTGGCCTTCCTATCAAAGGTCTTCTTGATCAAAGCTTGATCCTTTTCCATTGCTTGGGATGCCTGATTTCTGATCTCTTGCAGCTCCATCAGCTCTACATACCTCACTTCCATGGGCTCAAACTCTAGCAACTCCAGCTGTTTCATGAGTTCCAACATTGGTAACTCAAGTGACATGGGAAAGGTTTCCTCTCTTCCGTAGACAAGCCCGAATGGAGAGTTACCTCGTGGATATTTTGGGAGTTATCCTATCAGCCCCCAAGGCTGATTTCAGCTTGGTATGCCAAGACCTCCGATTCTCATCAAGAGTCCTCCTAATGATCCTCAACAACTTCTTTTTGTAGACTCGCCCGGCCATTACCCCGAGGGTAATAGTTCAATGAAGTGCTTAGGTAAATACTGCTCTTGACAGCCCACTCTACCCCCTGGATCTAATGAATGCCAATGCATTATCGTGAGATTATTGTGGCGGTGTACACCAAATCTGGTTGTTATTCCCTCATAAAAGTCTAAGATGCTAGACTCATTCGCCTCTTTGAGTGCACGTCATGTCCATTTGGTGAAGTAGTCTATGGCTATCAAAATCCATTTGTGCCCTTGGCTTGAATTGGGATTAATGACTCCAATGAAGTCCAAACCCCATTGCATGAATGGCTGGTCAACTGAGATTGGATGCAATGGAAGGGCAGCAAGTCTCTCTTTTCCTGTGAAGAATGCACAATTATTACACCTCTTGATCCATGCATAACAATCATTGAAGATTTTAGGCCAATAATAACCAGCCTTCATGATTTTTAGAGCTGTCACCCTTGGTGCAAAATGCCCGCCGGATTGTCCATCATGAAACTCTTCCAACACCCTTTGAATCTGACTGTGCTAATGCATCTCAAAGAAAGACTCTATTTACATCTTTTTGAACAAAACTCCATCAACGATGGCATACGGGATAGCTGCACAATCTAAAGTGTCTCCTTTGGGTCTTGTTCATCTCTCGGAGGGCATAGGCCTCGTGCTTAGAAAGTTCATAATACCTTGGGTCCAGCAAGGAGTCGGGCGGAATTGTCTTCTTCTTGTTTGTCACTTGGCTCATGATCTGTCCTGATCACAAAACAGCCTCTTCTTCATTGCATACTTCTTTTTGTTTCCCCAAACCAGCTGCTCACACAATCCTTTCCTCTTACCAGCTTGGTGATCTTGATCTCATTGTCATACTCCATGACACGGGTGATCCACCGCCCTTTTCTCATTCAAATCCTTGTTGAGGAGGAAATCCTTAACCCAAAGCATGTGAGACCAGCTGTTGAATCTTATTGTTTGAGACCAAATGTCCGAACTTCTTCAAGCTCCCGATGACAAGAAGGACATGCTTTTCAATGAAAGAATACTTTATTTCGTAATCTTCCAAGGTTTTGTCAAGAATGCTATGGGCTGTTCTCAACCTTCTATTCAATTTGTGTTAAGATAGCCGAGATTGTGTCTCGATCCTCCAAACGCATACAACATGAAGTCCTTTGAAAAGTCCGGGTTGATAAGAGTTGGAGCTTGTGATATTGCATTCTTGATGCTTTCAAAACCCTCTTTGCCTTCTCGCTGTCCATTTGAATGCCGACTCTTTCTTTAACATCATTGTTAGAGGCTTCACAAGAGTGGAAAAATTAGGCACAAATCTGGAGAAATTTTATCCTTCCTTAGAAGTTTTGAAGAGATTTCTTGTGGTGTGGCAATGGGAGCGTTGGATGGCTTCAACCTTTTCAGATCAATTGTTAGCCCTTCCCTAGAGACAATGTGGCCCAACAATTTTCCCTCGTGTGCCAAGAATATACACTTCTTTGGATTCAATGACACTCCGAACCTTCTACACCTCTGAAACACTTGTCTGAGGTGAAAGAGATGGTCTGCTGCATTCTTTGAGAAGACAGTGATATCATCTAGGTATACCAGCACTATATTGTTGATTAAGCCTTTGAATGCCATATCCATAGCTCACTGAAATGTTTCTCCGGCATTTGATAGGCCAAATGGCATCTTCTTTTAGGCATAGGTGCCCCATTTGGTGGTGAAAGCCATCTTGAATTGATCTTCTTCCTTCACCATTATTTGATTATAGCCTGAGTATCCATCAAGTAGTGAGAACCTTTCTGAACCAGCTACAACTTGCAATATTTGCTCCATGGAAGGGAGTGGGTAATGGTCCTTGAGGGAGGCTCTGTTCAAGTCTCTCGAAGTTGACACACGCTTGATTTCTCCATTTCTTTTTATCACTGGCACCAAGTTTACAACCCAACTTGAGTGTTTCATGGGGAAGATGATACTGGCCTCAATAAGCTTGCTTAACTCTTTTCTCATGAGAGCTTCAATATGGGGATTCACTGGCCTTTGCTTTTTCCTAATAGGCTTGGATTCCGGATCCAACTCAATAGTATGTTGTGCCATCTTTGGGTTGAAACCTCTTAGATCTTTGTAAGTCCAAGCAAAGATATCTGGGAACTCTTGACAAAGCTGAACAAAATCAGATTTCTCTTGTGAGGTACTTACTTTGCCAATCTACAATGTTTTGCCTTCTTCCACTAAAATAGGCTCTGAATCTTCACCCTTCACTTGAATGTTTGCTTTCTCCTTCCGGAACTGATCATTCGGGTTGAAGATTGACTCCAAGGTTATGAGGCCTTTTGGTAATTTGTTAGTTCTCAGCTGTACTACCTGATCACCATATTGCTGCTCCAGCTTGTCTTGATTTCTGGCAGAGAACTCAGCTTCTTCTTGTAGGAAATTAACAATTTACTGATCATTCTCGAAGACTTGCCAACTTGTGTTGTTATCTGGAATAGCTGGTCTCACAACCAATTTGATATGAGGCTGAGATTTCTCACTTTTGATACTCTCTACAAAATCAAACGCAGCCCCAATTGCTGCCACCGTCAATGCTTCATTATTTTTCCTTGGGATGGAATTGATGCTAAAAGCTTCAAAATATTCAATAAGATCCCATACCCAATTTTTGTAGCACTTAAGTAGATCATTTTTGGCAGCATTTTTTCCTTTGACTTGGTTTACGACTAGCTCACTATCACCAAATACTTGTAAATTCCTGATGCCTTTCTTCATTGCCCAGTGCAGTCCATGAATTAAGGCTTCATACTCAGCCGTGTTGTTTGAACAGGAAAATTGGAAACGGAAGGCTGAGTAATGCCTTATATCTTGTGGTGATATGAGCATAGCTCCTCCTCCTGCACCTTGTCTACTCCTTGACCCATCAAAGAACAATTTCCATACTTCATTCTTGTCCTTATGATCTGGCTTGGTGATGCTGGGGAGAGGTTGATCCTCTTCATGTAAACAATAAACCCCTAGCTCAGATTCTTCTATTTCTTGATAAGGATCAAAGGCATGCACTTTGCTTGCCCATTCATCAAGAGTCAAATCTGGGATGCTTCCAACCTTGGTGTCAGCTTCATCAGTGCTTGGATAATCTTCTTGATCAAACGCTGAACAGTTGGTATTGATTTGGCTGGTAGTGTAAGGCTCAATGTGAAAGTTCGCAATAGGTTCAGACCTGATTGTGGCCTTGGTTCCATACCTTGTTCTGAATAGCATGTGTGACCAATCAGCAGACAAATACCCTCCAATCTTGGCCGTGAAGTCCCTTGACAAACACAATGCAAAGAGTGGTGGCAGGTCTATGACTGACACATCTTGTAACACTATTACGTTGGGACATGCGTGCAGTGTGAGGCTCAAACCTCTGATTACTCCAACCGTTGTCACTGTTGTCCCATCTAATTGCACTACACCCTTGGAGATGACTTCATATTGAAGCCCTAGCTGATCAGCTATTTGCTTGGGCATTACTGAACTACTTGCCCCAGAGTCGATCATGCAATTATGTACCAACTTATCTCCTATGATCAATGAAACATAAAATGGAGGGGCTTCAACATTTTACCTGCACGACCTCCATGATTTCCTTCAGCCGGGTAGCATTTGTGAGTACCTTCTCTTGCATTTGAACTCGCTGATTCAAGTTGGCCAATCCTTCATGGCAGCTTGCAGCAAATATCTTTGTCTTGGGATGGATAGGGATTCCCACATTGATATATTGACGTTAGTCTTCTTCATTTGTTCAATGATACTGAGTGGGGATGAAGTATCCCTTTGTTGTCCCTTGGTTTGCACATTTACTCTTTGCACGTGGGTAGCAACAGCTGGTATTTGAGTTGGCCTAGGGGCTGTTCTTGGCTATCCTTATGCATTTGAAACTAGACTTTGCTTGCCAATCATTTGTGGAGCCGTGGAAGGTTGTGGATTGGCTGGGGATAATGGCTGTTCTTCACCCATGTTTCTCCTCTTTGACCTTGTGTTGGCTGCAACACCTTGAGAAACTGCTTGATTCATGCCATAGAAATCTTCTTCGCACAATTCACCAATGTGGTGTCATTTGGGGCTGATTGTTGGAATGTTTCTTGTTGTTGACTATTTCCTTCGATCGCCTTCGCCCTCCACACCGTAGAGTTGTCACCATCAATGCTTGATTTAATGCACCGTTAAAGCACATTGATTGGTTATGTGGCTCGTTGCATGGAAAGCACCAATCATATTCTTGGGCCATGGTATTTGGATCGGCACTAATGCTTTAGAAGCGAGATACAACATTAGGATTATAGGGGTGAAATGGTCTATTAGCGGGAGGCCTTACTTGGCTTTGATTTTGATTTGCAGCCCGATTAGGTGACCTATTTTGTTGGTATGGGGGCCTAGCCCGGTATTGCACTTGAGGTTGATACGGTCTAGCACTTTGAGCTTGCTGTCTTTTGATAGTAACCAGCTCATTTCCCAAATTTTGCAACTGTTTCATGACCTCTTGGAGTTCATATGAAGCACTAAGGATGAAGTAGAAGTTTCTCTTGAACTTTGATTTCTAGGGGTGGGAACATGAGCCAAAGTGGGTGCTTGACTAGTGCTTGGATTTTCTAAGTTTGGATACAAGGGCATGGGAGGACTAGGAGCTAGTTTACTAGCTTGAATAAGACAGTTTTCAGCTCTAATGGCAATGCTATAAGCAACAGGTAAAGTTGTGCCTCCCATAGATTGAATTAACATAGAAATATCGAATTAAAAGCTTTAAGGTAGTATAGAAAAGCACCTTCTTCTCGTTGGGTTGATCGCCACTAGAATCCTATCCCAAGACCTTTGAAATTTGAAGTTGAAGTCACCACTGCTTTTTGGGGCTTTCTTGATAGTTGTCACTATTCCAAAAGAGACAAGTTGTCTCCTTCTCTCCAAATTGCTCGTGAAGTGCAATACACAACTGATTCCAGGTTTGTGATAGAACCATCTCCAAGGATCCTAAACCATTGCAATGCTTTACCCTTGAAGGAAGATGCCAAGAATTTGATGACACACTTGCATTTCATTGATTTCATGGATTGCACAAAGGTTAGCAATATCTTTAACATGATCACCTGGAGTAGTCTGATTTTCTCCGGTGAAGTAGGGAATGTTCTTCAAGGCTGCAATAGGAACTGGATGTTGTGCATTAAGAGCAAGTGGGCTGCTACCTGTGAAGTTGACGTAGGGATTGTTCTAAGCCATTCTAATCGGTCTTAAAACCCTTGTATACTAAATGAAAGGCCTGTCAGGTGGAGGAGTTGAGAGAGTTCTGTTTGGTGGAGATGGAGACCTTTGAATCCTTCTTCCTCTTTGCCTTCTTCTTGGAGATAATTGTAGTTATTCAAACAAAGACTTCTTCTTCTCCAACTCTTGACCTTCCGGTGATTCTTCTCATGAGTTTTCGTGCCTGCACTACTAAAACCAGCTTGATTCTTCCCTGGAGTCGCGGATATGCAAATAATAGCTCTTTTAAGCAAGAAAATTACAGCAGATGCACATAAACCCTGCTACAGTAAAAAATGTGACATCTGGTCCCACCGGGCATTCCAAAACTATTGTTGCAGACTCACAACACCCCTGGATGTAGATCAGGATTCTAGGTTGATCACTCTAGCATCTAGTGTGATTGCACAACATGGAAACCTCTCTCCAAGTGTGGGGACTTGTGAAACTGAGAGAGGAATCTCCAGATTAGAGGATGGTTCCTCAAACTCCTCTGTTTCAGATCTAATGCTTGCACAACTACAGAGGTTCAGATCCTAATCCTACTCTAACTGCAAGGAGACAGGGATAGAAGTGTAAAAATTGAAACTAACTAAAGATGGTGATGCACCAAAAGGAGTGGTGAAACATTTCTGTCAAGCAAATAGACACAAACTAGAGATTTGTAACATGAAACATACACAAGCTAATAAGATATAACTTAGGATCTGAAATAAAGCAAATAATACAAACAAGGGATCGTAAACCATTCCAAAGCTTGCATTATCATTTCAAAGTGTCAAAATCACTGCATTACACCCACAAAGAGGTAAAACTATTACAGCCTTTGGAGAGGTCGATTCTTCAAAACAATCACTTCTTTGGAGGTGAAATAAGAAGTCGCTATGTCAAAATTGTTCCCCCTTCGTAAATGAGACAAATCTAGCTTTTACATTGCATGAGTCGAGCCTGGGGGACGTAAAACGCACAAAGACATGAGAGCCCATCCCTCCTTGACTACAGATGCATTAAAATGGCATGGGGGACCTTACAAACCCATACCCTATCATTTTGACCAGATTACAGGAGAATGCAACCCATTCTGCATTAAATCTGGTCGCTGGAATGTCACTTCTAGCCATGAACATGTGTCAGAGCCATTTCTCAAATTTTCTCTCTCCAGACTGCACCAAAACTCAAGATTAACCCCGAAATCATGTATATAATTTCACAAGCTTTCCGTTGATATAAAGAACGTGCAAATCTGAGCTCTGGGTTGAAAGATATGTCGATCTGAAGATTTAGGGCACAAAACAGGTGAAAATGGGTTTTGACAATCTTTCCCGCGCTCTGCCACCTGGATGACACGTGTCAAGCGCTGATTGGGTGCGTAATTCTCTCTCCTTCCCTACTTCATTGGACATGTGTCTTCTTTTTTATTGGCTCTGGCCGTGCTTGAAACCTTGTCTTTGACTTTTTGACTTTCTCCTTTGTGACACGTGTCATGATTTGATTGGTCCGCAGTCTCCGCCGCTTTTCGCGCCCTTCGCGTCTTTTTGTCTCGGATGTCCTGCTGTTATTTGGCATGTAATCCTTTGATCCGCCTGAAATGGGATTCCTTGTCCCTTATCTCGCCGATGACACATGGCACAACCCGATTGGCTTTCGGCTCCTTCGGCTATCCGCGTCCAGTCCAAGGCCCCTTGTCCCAACTATCCCAATACGAAATTGGTCTGTTTTGGCGAACGGCTGGTTCGTGTCCTCCATGCACTCACGGCCCAAATTTCCCAAAGGCAAAATTTCCCCATTCCGGCCAAATCGGCGGTTCGCATCCTTCACGTACCTTTGTCCCACTGTGTCCCAAAGCGCTTGGTCGATTTTCTTCCTCCTTCTGGCCGGATCGGCTTTCCGCGTCCGCCGCGTCCTTTTGTCCCAGATGTCCCTGTGCTTCACGGGCTGCCTAAAGGCTTTTCAGCCGATCCACATCTCGATGTCCCTCACGTCCCTACTGTTGCGAGGACTAGGACTTAGCCAATTTTCACGATTTTTCCTGTCCCAAGCTTGTTTTTGCCACTTTTTTCACCTTTCCTCAGACCTTGCTCTTTCCCTCCTGGACAGGAAAGTTAGAAAAAATCTGAGGGGACCCTGGAAACATGATTTTTCACCTGGATCAATCAATTTGCCTGGGACTTGAGAATTCTAATGTATGTTATCGAATTAACCCTGGGGGGTGAATTTGGATAACACCGCCACGATAGGCAATGTGACATTCCTTGGTTTTATGCCCAATACTCCATATCTTGGTACTATCCCATCTTACATGCATATGTATTCAAAAATTGCCTAGATGGACCCATATACCATTCCTACTCCCTACATTCCATATCAAGGGACCCCATATGTTTTTCACAATAATCATAATGCATCTTATCCAACTCCTCCTCCTCCACCTCCTCATCAAGGATCTTCGATGGTGGAATCTTATGCAATGGGTACATAGGGTGAGTATTTAAAGGAGCCTCTTGACTTCACCATATGTGGTGTCATGCTTCCAGACCCATTACTTGATATTCCAAAAATTAAGTGAGAAGGAGACCCAAATGCTCATATCAAGGCCTACGGATCTGCTTATCGTGGAGTTGCTTCCTTGGGATGTTGTAGTGGCTAAGATATTTCCAAAGAATCTCGAAGGAATCACACTGGATTGGTATTACCATATTTTGGAAGATTCTATACATTCCTTTAAACAACTTGTTTCGAGTTCATCAAAGAATTTGACATGAACAAGTTGTTGCATACATGGATTAGGGAGTTCTTGCATATTAGACAAGAGCAAAATGAATCTACCACCCATTTCATCCAGAGATGGCGCTAAGTTCTTTATTCCTCTGCAAGTGCACCCAACATGGACTAGATGGAACTTTGCAATCTTTTCCTTCACTCTCTCAATCGAGAGACTAGGAATAGGTCAAAAGTCTCCTTTCCGTAGTGATGAGGAAGTATTATAAGGAGCGCTTTATATTGATCAAACATCTATTGATAGTGATCATAAGACCTATGGTCGTAATCAGAAATTGGTATCCCCAAATCAAAATAATGTAAATTATCAAAATAATGGTGCCAATAACCAAGGACATAAGGGTGTGAATCGAAATCATGGTGCTGCCAAAAATAGTGCTACTGATCAAGCCAAGAATGTTGGTTTTCCAAAAATAGAAGCAAGTAATAATAATAACCGCTCAAGCAATCAAAGAGTCCCTAACACTATGTCTTCTGTCAACATAGTCAATGTAAATCATCCACCACAAAATAAAAATCAAACCCAAGGCCCAAACCAGTATCAAAACTCTAGATAAGGGGCAACGAATCATGGTTATAAAAATCAATTTCAAAAATGCAATTGAGGTTATAATCAAAAACAACAAGATGCTTATTAAAGGCCAAGAGATTATGACCCTAATATCTACTATGGTTTCCATAAGGTTAGAGGTCACAAAGATATGATTTTCTACAATTACAACAAGTTTTTGAAGAGACTTCCTGAAAACCAAAGGAAACTCTTTATAGACATGTTCCTAGAAAATCCTAAAACAAACTCACAATCTGACTATACATGACCTATAGCTCCTCAGAACGGTAATGTGAGCATATTTCAAGATCTGATCCCTAAACTTCTTGAAAAATTTCAAGGTGAATCCACAAAACACAATAAAAGGAATTCCTATAGGAAATAATGACCATGAAGCCTCAACTTCCAATAACTCTTGGGTTTCTCCTAACCTTGGTTCAAATGATAACACAAAATTCTTGGGATTAGTTGAGCTATAGGTTGAGCATGATATTAATGCAACAACTCGGGTGAAGGATTATATTTCACAACCCCTTCACACTCCTTCCTTCCCATAGGATGATGTTCCTACAATCAAAAAACTAGTAGGAGCCTATGATTTAATATTAGATTTGAACAAGACCTTTTCTCACATTTTGTTTCTATATTTGCTAAAGAATTCACTTGCACATCGTTCTGTGTTGCTTAATACACTAGGTATTGGTCATCTAATCCATGTTACACCACCTCCTAGTGATGAAATAAATCATATTGACTTTGACGTACATCCTCCAAGACATAACGATAGGCATACTGGGTTTGTTTTCGATATAGACAAGATGCCATCTGATGTTGAAATTACCCAAAGAGGTGATCTTGCCTTATTTTTATAAGTCTAGGTTTATAAAAATTACATTAAGAGAGCCATGAATGATGACGTGGATACTGTAAATGTGGTTCCCTTTCTCTTTCTTGTAGAAGTTGGGATATGGAGAGACAAATTTTTCCTCTACAAAACACATTACGGGGTATGCTAGTCTTAAAGCGACCTTGATTAGAACCATTTTTCTTCTAGTCATGCTTGGTCCAAAACCATATTGATAGATTTTTACATCATCAATAGGGAAAAAAATTTATAACATGATCCTTGGGAGACCTTGGATTCATCGAATGAAGGCTATCCCTTCTACCCTGTTCTAAGAGATTAGATTCCTCCATTTGGGGAAGTTCTTCATCACTCAAGGGAATCCTAAGCCCTTCGATATACACTTAGAAAGCCTCAAGAAGAAGAAATGAGTCCATAAAGAGTATGAAATTTTTGCAAATCAATTGAAAAAACCATCTCCATTAAAAGAGTTAGTCCTGATTACCCCTAACATTCCAAAGGCTGAAGTTGTTGACACAAAAACATTTGAGGTGGCAAAAATAGATAAGGGTAAATCAATATCTATGGAAAAAGTGTCCACTAAAACCACAACGGGAATTATGAAACTCTTAGAGAGTGACGATCTGATTTCCCTTCTATTTAAACCACAGGGAATGGGTAGTCTTATGGGTTTAACATCTCTTCCTCCAATGACCTAGGTATAGATGTGAACATGATAGAATTAACAAATGAATAAGGGAAATTTGAGATTGAAATGATTCCCATCAAAACCATCTTTGAGGATTTTTCTATTCTAAACCCCGGTTTCAACCCATGTGTGCTTAAAAATAATCTTTCCATATCCATGGGGCAAGGCCTCATCATTCAACAAGTTTCACAAGTAAATATAATGCTCTACATAGGAAACATGGTTGAGCAACATAGTCATGCTCAACCACACACCATATGCAAGAACACCTCTTCAGGAAAAATGATTTTAATGATTGGACATATACACTTCTGGGAAAGGGTTGTAAAATTTTAAACCCATAATGAGGACTTTGTCAAGAGAATATAAATTTTGAGGGTAATGGTTCTCTGCTGTGTACTTTTAGGGGTGAATAATTCAACATTCTTAAAATTTCTTCACCTTAGACATCATGACATGTAGTTTCACCTACATTCCCATATGTACATTACTGCATCCACATTGCATTTTCATTTTCCATCTCATTTTGTAAAATTTGTGATCAAGGGATTTATTCTTACAGCAACTCCTAAAAATTATGAAAAACATTGGCAAAACATTCAAATCATATCTCTTCAAATCTTCATAGTATCATCAATTATTTATGAATCATTTCATCAGTTCAAGAAAGATAAGACAAATTTTTGATCATGATCATACCAAAGCTTGCATACTTGGTTCTGCTTATAGTCTCTTTCTAGATTAGGTGTCTTTTCCTATAGTCTATTCTAGAAGCTTCATGGTGTCAAATATATCCCAAAAAATATCTTTAGAAATAAGAACATACTAAAAAATTTTCCTATATGAGTAAGTCAAATGTAAATCCACAGACATTTTTGTATTTTACACATTTCTTTTCCCTACCAACCTTCGGTGTTGAGCCTGCATCTCTTACTGGTGATGTAGGGTTAGGAAAGGAGATAAATTCCCTTACTCACCTAATCCTTGTCTATGGTGATGAGTCCATGCTTCTTATTAGTAGCATGGGGCAAGGAGTAGGGGGTCTTGTTGATAAAATTGAAATTTATAAATAATTCACTCAAAAATTGTGAGTTTATAAGTAAAAAACAAAGTGAGTTAGATGTCCAAAATTCCAAAAGAGTTTAAAATGTCAAAACCATATTTTTTCAACCAAGTGCCCATCTATGGATCTAAGTCTAGATAAACTAGAAAGTAAATCAAATTCTAAGCTATGAGGTAACTTGAGTAGGGTGCAGTTGTAGTGTCTCAATTTGGTCCTGTCAAACCATTGTTTTTCCCTCATCATTACCATTCAACAAATTTCATAACTTGTTCCCTTCTCGGGTTCTCAATGATGAGCCCTCGCGTCTTATCTTGGTTGCATGGAGTTAGGAGTGGGGCAACTTCATTCACTTATCAAACCAACATTTCTCCACATTTTTCCAAAAATATGAAGTACCAAAAGTTACTTAGATAAACTAAAGTTCAACACCACATTGTGTTCATATCATCACATATCAGCATTATGAAATACAAAAAGAAATCATTCGTTAACATTTCACATCCATTGCATACATTCTTAAAAGCATAGAAAATTTGAAGCTCTAAATATCTAGAGTACACAGGTGAGATAAACCAAAAGAAATCAACTCATATACAATGGGATATTGAACCAAAAATAAGAGTCTATATATATAATGGTGAATCTAGTTTGTATTAAATGTCACCATGCACTAGGCATGGTCAAAATGCTCATAATGAGCCCAAAACATAATGACCAAAAATGTCATCGAAGTAATAAAAATGGACCCATGGCCTATCGTGCTTGTGATATCCCTCAAATGGCATCCAACCACATCTAGGGCTTGTACTACGGCTACAACGACATTATGAGTGAATAGAATGATGTGAGTACTCATGGTGGCATTCGATGATTATGCCTTGTTGCGAGAATGGATCCATCTCATCAATTGCTTAGTAGTATCATACCTGGCCACCTGGGTATGGAGGGAAGGCACTATCTCCACTACCTTCCATACAGGGGAAAATACATCAGTGTGTCTACCTGCGGCTAATGGTTGGCCTAAATCAATAGTTAGCTCAGCTTGGGTCTTCCCCGAGGGGATTAGTAGAATATCCATGCATACCGATGGATGATCTCTCGCCACTCCTATGTCATCACTACAAGAATAAATCAAGAAGTAATAAGTTAGGAAAACAAAAGAAAGAAAGAGATACAAGTCAACATTCCTAACTAAAAAAAAAAAGGAGAGAGTATTAAAATTACTTGGGTCTCTAGGCATCCAAGTAGGGTAGGTAGCTATCACTTCCGGTGCTACTAGTGGCTATGGAGCTTCCCCAAAGATGGAAGGGAACCATTGTCCTATGATGGATTTTTCATCTCCCTCTTCACCATGAGGAAGTTTTGACTTAGAGACTAAGGTCTCTCTCTCAGCATTGGCCTCCTCATGTGCTTCTCTCAGCATCTTATGAGTGTCATGTCACTCAGGGTCACTCTCCTCATCCTCATATGCATGGACTACCTCACCAAGTACCAACTCCAACTCCCTCATCCTCTATGTCCTCTCCATCTAACTCCTCCTCTATCTCATCCCCGGTATCCTCCTCAGAGTTAGAGTCTAGATCAATGGGCTCATCCTGATCCTTGCTATGAGCAAGAGTGGCCGCAATGTGAAGTAAGGGTGCTCGAGGAGCACCAAATTCCTGAAGAACATGGACCACCCATCTTATTGTAATGGGCACACCTGAAACATGCCACTTTCCAGCCTAGGATCCCCTCTAGGGCCCTTTCTCGGGGCCTCCTAAATGGTTCTATAAATTGGAATGACAGAGGAGTATATCAATGTATGGAAAGAAAACTCGATGAGGGACCCAATCAAATGGGTGTACCTCAAGTCTCCTTTCTCTATCAACCGGTTGACTCACAAAGAGCAAGCCAGTATGGTGGTCACCTCCACTCCCCATATCCCTACCATGTCCTAATAAGGTGTGGCAGTCATGTCTGCCATAGTCAGGGAAGCCACGAGCTGATGTGGTGCCCTAAGTACTGATATACCTATCCATCTAGCTACCCTAACAACCCATGGTTTTGATACTAGAACTCCCCTACCATATGGGATGAAACACTTGTAGAACCAACTCATCACAAGAGTGGGGTGGCTGAATGACTACCCCTACCATCGACCACCTTGTATAGATCATGGTAGGTGGTCCCCAATATATCTGCACCCCAAGCATATTTGCAGCCATGCCCCTTGATCTGCATAATGATAGGAGCCCAACAATATAAGAGGGTATCACCACCCTTGTCCCCAATCAATCGAGAGGAAAAGATGCCCATGATGGCTCTGCATATGATAGGAATGGAAGTGGTGGAAATGGAACAAAATTCATTCCCTTCTTCAAGCCAGATGAGACAATGGCATTTCCCATATATATAGCCCACTATGTCATCATGGCCCTGGACCCTGTTGTCTCCAAATTCAGTCTCCTCCCAAGTATCAGAGCCTAAGGATGCAATATACATCCTCCAAGGTGATAGTCCACTCACCCTAAACACCTGGGAACCGGAAAGTGTTCCGGTCTACATCCTAATAGAAAAATAAGTCACATAGAATGTGACTAGCAGGAGCAACGTCGGGAACCCATGCAATCCTCCAACTATTAGTCCTTTGGAGAAGATCCGTATCATCCTGTGTCAGCTGATCCAGGATATCAGGGAGATAATAACACTCCCTCTCTCAGCTCAAACTAATGTACTCCTCCTTTTTCTGCATTCACCAAAACATAGAAAAATAGTAGGTTAGTAACATATACCAAATAATAAAGCTCACCAAAAACATCACAAAACATGAAAAATCCAAAAAAATTCAAGTTAAAAACACATTTGGTCATTCTATTCAGAACTTCCACCCAGTGCAGGGTGGTGGTTCTAAGACCACCACCTTGAAAGGGTGGCGGTCCTAGACCGATTTTCCAAACGCGTCTTTTACCCTAAAATGCTCAAAAAGAAAATAAAAATACCATTTTTGAAGAAATAAAATCATGCCATATGGGCACCCCCCCTAGAGACTCATTTAAGACCAAAAATAAGAAAATAATCACCTAGGTGAACTTTTTAACATTTTTACATTTAGGGTATAAAAATAAAAATTGAAAATAACTAACCTTTGACTGTGTTGGTCGATCTCCCACATGTGGAGGCATGGTAATGATATCATCACAGTTGTATTGGATGTATTGTCATCGAAAATGATCACCATGGGTCCAGAGCTCCAAATTCACCAAATCAAATAGTATAAATGAGTTGTTTTGATATATATATATATATATATATATATATATAAAATTTTAACCTCATTTTGAGTGTGTGTGTTCATAGGGCTGGAGCGTTGGCACAGGTATATTTATATATCCCTCCCAGATGGTAATTCCTCTTGTCGCTTTGATCTAGTGTTTATTTTTTGATATTTTGTCTATCTCGCACATGAGTCTTCTTTTTCTCTTGGAGGCAAAGTGGGAGTTTTGGTGGTGATATTTCGACATATGGGCATGTCGTGTATAACTTCTAACTCCCCATTTTGGGAATGCCATAATCGACTCTACGTTTTATTCCTTTTTATGGCTAAGACGCTTCTCTCGAGGGGGCAATATGTACACACCCAAAATTACATGTGGTACCTTGTCAGAAAATGGTTACAAAAGTCCCCAATGATGATTCAGTTCCTTTCAAAAAGGTGTTCCAGCTCCAATTTCCATTCCCAAAGTGTATTATTTTTTCCTATACATCTTTACTTATCCTTCATGTTATTTCTTCCAGCTTCTCACTCTTTCTACACGTGTTTTGGCCTTTAGTGCCAAGACCACCGCCTTACTTGGGGCGGTAGCTTCTCAAACCACCACCCAAACTAGGGTGCCGGTCCTACCCACTTTTTCCAGATTCTCCACGTGTGTTTTAAACATTTGACAGTTCACTTAACTTCTCTTTTTCCATGCATAAGTGAACCAAATTGTCTAAAATTAATTGTGATTACTTGGTTCTCCTTCCTCCTATTTTTAAATAGATTTAATGGGTTTAAACTGTTCCTTCTTTCCTTATGCATGAAGGTACTTCCCATCCTCCATTCCTATATATTCCATGCTTGTATTCAAGAAAAAGGTTGAGAATTTCATATATCTTGCATTGTATTGCTACTATAATCTTGCTAGGAATTGTATATCCAAGCCCTAGTCTATTGTGCTATCTCTCTTCCACCTGCATTGCATCTGGACTGCCATCAAGCTACCATTTCTCAAGCACCATTCTCCTACTATTGTTATTGCATTCCTAATCCCTTGGACTCATATTAACACTCAGAGAAAGAAAGGAACAAACTGAGGGGACATACTACCGCACAACTAGATTTACCGCTTTTTCTATAAATTCCTAGTTGGATGTGTTGTTTGATTTCCTTCATTCATGCAATTTATCATTGTTATATCATATCAAATAGAGTAGAAATCAATTTCCTTTCATTTTCAAGTAATTAGTTAATTTCTAAGAGGGTTTGAATCTTTCATAGAAACTCCCAGTGATAGATCCTCTTATTCCCATTCCTGTGGATATGAAGGATAGAATATCTATAGGAGGTTGTTTACACATAATAGATCATTTGGAAAAGTATTTATTTTAAGTTATTTTAGTTTTAATAAAATCAACACGGGTTAATAACCACACAAGGTTATTTCGCTTGTTTAGTTTTAGTGTAGAAGTATTTTAATTATTTAGAATAGAAAAAAATTGTTGTTTATCATTATAATATTTCAGTTCTATGATTTTTTAGATTAGTTTCCTTTCAACAATAATATAGATTATTAATTTAGTTTAGTTTACATGGACACTTCAGACTATTCTAGCACTTAAATCAAAGTTAGGTAAACAAACCATAGGGAATTTATGCTACCTATTGATAGCCTCTAAATTTTCCTTTGTCAACTCGGCTACCAAGAGATCACATTACCAGATCTTAGTCACTGATCCTCCTATAGTTATCCACACACATACAACATTGGCTTCTCTGGCACGACCTTGGGGGTCGAGTGTGGTTGAAGGCTGCATGTCAATTTTCATCCGCATGCATCCCTAATAAATCTGGATTTCTTTGATAATGCCATGATATTGAGCTAGAACCTTGGAAACCATGGGTAATGAGTATGATAAAATCTTCACATATCCTTCCAATTAAAATCCTCAAGGGAATGGGCAAGTGGAGTCATTGTATGAGAAATTTCTCAACATACTAAAAGAACATTGGAAGCTAACTAGAGAAATTGGGGTGAACAATTTAAATTTTTCTTGTGGGATAATAGGGTTACATCAAAGAGATATACTTGAAAAATCCTATTTTAATTGGTGTATGGTGTCCAAGTATTCTTTCTACTCCATTTAAAATTGTTAGCTTATCTCGTTTATGTAACAATTGGGAGATGAAGTGGGATTTTATCCTTATGTTGTAAGGATCAATGAGATCATTGAGATTGATGAGGTTAGGAGAGAATCTTATCAGAGACACATTAAATAAAAATAAAAACTTAAGAATATATTTGATACAAAGGTTACTCCAAAAATTTTCCACGTGGGTGATTTGATTATGCTATGTGATTGAAAACATGAAGATAAATGAAAACATGGAAAGTTTGATGCATTATGGATGGGTCTTTGTTCCATCAATATCAAGATTATAGAGAATGCATTCTTATTAAGAAATTTGGATATATACTTACTTGAGTTACTTGTTTATGAAAGGAATATTAATATTTTTTTGGATTAATTTAGTGTCTCCTTGCATTTTGTTGTATAATGAGCAGTTTATTTCTTTTCCTTTGTTTTGTTTATATTTTGTTCTATCTCAGTTAGTTGTGATCAATTTTTATTGGTCTTGAACTCATTTTGTTTCAAATTACAATTAACTATGTGTATTGGTGTGTGATTCCCTACCCAATATATTAGGCATCTTGTCTACTTCATCCATGAGTTTTTATATGGTTCTTGTGGTACTTGTTAGGGTGCCCATCCCAAAGAAAGAGCTAGTTTGTTTTCCCGATTTGATCCTACCTAAATTCACAACACATTGCATATTTCACCATGTGAATGTTGATTTAACATTTCCATTTTGGTTGTATTACTAGATTCTCAAGTCATCTTGTTCCTTCCTGAGGTCAAATTTTTAAAACATGTCATCCTCCTACCAAAATATCTATGGTTTTGCTAAATCATTATTGTTTCATTTGTTTATCATCATTTTTATGGTTGATAGGTTTAATGGTGTAGGTGAAATTATTTCTGATATAATTTCAGACCCAATCCTTTGAATATAGGACGCCTTTCCTTTGGAACTTAACACTTTGTAGTTTTGCAAGTTTGCATTTCTACAAGGTCAGCAAACCGCAAATCTACCGCCATGACGAAGAATAAATATTCGAAACATATGGAGGGTATGAGGGTATTTTGGTAAATTTGTAATTGTTGTAAAAAAATGCAAATTACATATTTAAACTTAAACCCTACATAAGAAATATTTGAGGAATATTCCGCCGCCTTATAATTATATTGAAAAGAAAAAATGGCTGCAAAACTACATGTTGTATTTCGATCCCCTTGGGTTAAAAAGGAATATTATCATAACCTCATATCCATAGAGAAAACATGTAACCTTATAACATCAAAGTTAGTAGTTATACAAATATTACATTTCGTAAACCGCACTTGGGATCCCAATGTCTAAAAGGGACATGTGGCGTGTCACCATAGTTACAATGAAGGTACGAAGTATCACTTTTTGTTGTTTGTATCTTTCTAATTCTTTGTTAAAATCAAACTGTGATTTCATCCCCAAAGACCCAAATAATTCATGTGGCACAATTTGAAGATAGAGGATAAAGAAGGTAAATAAATAGTTTTTAGTTCATAACTTTGCATTTTTCACAAAACTATAAATTGCTTGTGTATCCTCGACACCCAAAGGAAACAACTAAGAAGACATTTTGTTAATGTGTAAGGGTAAAATTTAAAATTGAAGGTAGAGATCGATGGCTATGAATGAATAAAATATGAAACGAAATGTTTCCAATAATAGAAGCATGTGAAGGGAAATGCAAATATGTATTTAGTAAAATTCATCACTTTTCCTTTGCATTTCGAGCTTTATTTGTATTTTGAATCCCTAGAACAATAGAGAGATAATATTTGTGCATATAAATTGCATGGATGATAGTTTTAGAGCTTCAGTGATGAGTTAGGAATTATATTAAAGTGAGAGAAAGAGTGAAAATGACGTTAGCACATGTAATAGTTTCCTTTTCTAATAAGAAATTGTGAACATGTGGTCCAAACAGAGTGTGTGGGAATATTAAACCACATTAAACAACTACAAAAAAACCACTCTTAGTTGTTTTTAATATTTCACCCTACAAAGATGACGATTCAACTTTTTAGTATCCATGTCACTTCTCACCTCTTATATGATTTGGAAAACATTACGAAAATAACCTAGTTAATTTGGAATTAGAAGAATTTCAAAATAGGTTGCATGCCATTGACTGAAATGAACCCATGGAAAAAAATAATTTGAGTGGGCTCACTCTAGCAGCTGAATTTCTTCCTTCTACATAATATCCAAAGCTAGTATGAGCTACGCATAACATTACAACCAAAAAAATAAGGAAATTAGCTATGGAAGTAACACCTTGGTTTTATCCTTAGCTTGTGACACTTTTAGGATATTTTAGGTATACCTTATACAACACACGTGGTAGAAATTTCAATTAAAAGTGTATAAAAATACTGGAATGCCAACATTACCAATTTTTCTAAAATATTAGACAATAATTAGCTTGATAGCCCAAGAATTACTGCCACTAGGATCCCCAAGAAATTGACTAGGTAAAATAGGGTCATGAGGAAAGAGTCTACATATTATTTTAGTGATTGGATGCAAAATTTCATCCAAATTATCCTCATTAGGAAAGTGCACATCCATTGGGGAGAATTCATTAGTGATTGCATTCATGATAAAATTCTTAAACTAGCAAGTCCAAATTAGAGATGGATCAGCTGTAAATATGGAATTTAATATGACCTCATAGCTGGTTTATAATATTTCCCAAAATATAATGTTCCCTTAGTTTAATGAGAATAAGGTAATTTGGTAATTTTAGATTCTATTATGTGTACCATCAACGGAGCTTAACCAATTAAATCAATTCTTGTAGGGAGGTACATGAAAACTTCTTTTCCCCCTCATCATATTATTTAGTCATGACCGGGAGAATAATAAAATTCATACACAATCCAAGAAAGTAATATTTGGGTTTGGGTGTTACTTTATCCAATTTTGGACCTATATATATATATATCACATTCAGGGGATTTCATAATGCTCCATATATGTTATCAAGGTACTTAGATAATAAATGGGAACTTTTGGAGGTGTGAAGGTAGCTAGTGGTAGTAAACAAGTTGATTGTAGGAAAGCAAAAATCCAACATGAATTTTTGAATCATTTTTGGAAGATAAAATTTCCCTACATTAGTCGGGTTATAGACTTCTAATAGAAGAAATGGGAAGATTTACATTATAAAATATCTTCCTTATGCCCAATTATGATATTAGGTGGATTATTTCAGGATCCTTATGTAGTTCATGTTAGCATGAAACTCATTATGAGGATTATTGGATGGATTTTAGGGATGATAAGGAGGTCAAATTGGGAGATTAATCTATAATGATCCTCACCCAAGTGATAGATTACAAAATTTCCATTGTTCCTCAAGGGTTTCAGGATGAAAAGAATCTAGTAAGTAAATAATATCTTAAGAAAAACATTGCATCATGGCCCATCACAAGTTTAGATTTGGAAAAGATATAGAAAATTTCTCTCCATGACATGATTTCCATTATTATTAAATGAACATTGGTGTGGTTTGAGAAACAAGGGTATTAATTTAACGCTACAAATTAAAATTGTCTTGACGAAGTATTGGGAAAGTGAAATTATAAAGTATGTTCTTCTCCCATATAGAAAGGAAGATGTAAGTTAGGACCCTTAAAAGGAAATACCCCCAAAATTTCCATCAAGGTACCAACTTTAGTGTTGTAGTAAGAAAAATAAGGACTCTAGTGTCAAAATGACATATATGGTAGAAAACATATTTGACAAACCCATGCAATATGTCCATGTGGATACAACCAAAAGAAACCAACTAGCTCCCCATCCTCATGTTATCCAAAATTCACCCCGTGAGTAATTTTGATAACATGCATCGAATATTCAAGTCCTGTGAAGTATATTGATTCAAGGCAAAAATCATGTTTAAGGGTCCCCGGCTTCTTTCTAACTCTTCGTCCAATAAGAAAAGAGAAATTTCTAAAAAAGGGTGAAAAAGTTGCAAAAAGAAAGCTTGGGGCAAAAAAATCATGAAAATCGGCTAAGTCCTAGTCCAGCGGTCCTTGGGACAATCGGGACGCGAAAGGACGAACCGGCCGAAGGTGAAAAAATTGACTAACTGTTGTGCAGATAAGGCTGGGACATCTGGGCCATGAGAACGTGAAGGACGCAAAGGACACAAAAAGGTGAAGTGGCCGAGAGAAAATTCAATCCATTTCGGGCGGTTCGGAGAAATTTTTCCTAGACAGTCTGGGATAGTTGGGACAAAAGTGCGCGGAGGACGCGAACCGGCCGGTTCGGCTGAAATAAGAAACTTTCGTCTGGGACATTTGGGCCAAAGGGACGCACGGGACACGGAGAGCCGAAGGAGCCGAGAGCTAATCAAATCTTGCCACGTGTCTTCAACGCAAAGAGGGACAGGAAGCCCAAATTGGGTGGATTGGAGAAATTTGTCCCAAAGGTTTGGAACATCCGGGCCAAAAATACGCGAGGGACGCGAAAAGCCGGGAGGCCCGCAGATGAATCAGGAAATGCCACGTGTCCTAAGGTGAGGGGAAGTTCGAGCTCGGGAAGACTTAGAAAAATTTGACAAAGTCTTGGCCAAAAAGCTAAAAGGTAAAAGCCGCCCCCGCACCCTCACAACCAACCAATGCATGCCACGTGTCCCAAGTGGCGGGGGCGCGGGGAAAAAATGGAAAATTTTCCAAAGAGTTAAAAAGGTCGAAATTTCAAAGGAAAGCCCGCGGAAAGGTGGAGGAGAGAGAATTGTGCAGCCAATCAGCGCCCGACACGTGTCATCCAAGTGGCAGAGCGCGGGAAAAAATTCAAAATCCGTTTTTGGGCGTTTTTGCCCTAAAACTTCAGACCCCCATATCTTTTGATCCAGAGCTCGATTTGCACGTTCTTTATATCATTGGAAAGCTTATGAAATTCTCTATAGGATTCCATGGTCAATCTTGCATTTTGGTTTAGTTTGGAGAGAGAAAATCAAGAAATGTATCCCGTGCATAGTAATGGCCGAAGTGACGCGTTTTTAAGAACCGCTTTAATGCACATGGGTCGCATTCTTCTTCAGCACGGCCAGAACCGACGTTTTAACAACCGATTTAATGCACATGGGTCACATTCTTCTTCAGCATGGCCAGGAGTGATGTTTCAACCACCGATTTTAATGAAGAATGTGTTTTGGTCAATGGTTGTGCCGCTTGCACGTTTTCCTATGTTTTCTGTCTTCTCGGCTCAACCCACGCATTGTAAAAGGCCGATTTGGATCATTTCTAAGATATTATTACAAGTTGTCCATCTTTTCAGATCTTCCTCCCTTCTTTTCTTCTCTAGGGTTGAAAATGGAGTTCTAACCTCCTCCTCTTCTCTCGTAATAGTGTTTTTGCCTTTTACTATTGAAATGATGTTCGTGTAAACTTCCTGAGCAACAAAAACGTGTTTTGTGATGCATCTACCCATCCTTGCTCATTCTTTTACTTGTTCTCTTCTTTCCTCTCTTCATTGCAAGTATTTTTTCATGTTTGAATGTTCATTCGTAGTTGGAGCCATGTTCATGGAGTTTTGGGACATTTTTCGTGTGAAATCTATCCTTGGGCTCGTGATGCATCTCGTCCATCTTTCCCATTACTCACCTCTCTTTGTTCCATGGCAGTTTTGATAGATGTTCAACATTCTCCTTCTCTAGTGTATCACCGTTTTAGTGTAAGATTTTGCTATTTTCCCTTTCTCTCTCTCTCTGTCTCCTTGGCATGGTTAGATTAGGTTTAGGTTAGCTTCCTGTGCACTAGAATAGCTTGTGGCAGGTAGTTTAGGAGCAGGAACCAGCCTTCTATAGATATTCCTTTCTCATTTCTGCAAGTCCCACACTTGGAGAAAGGTTTCAATGTTAAGCAATCACACTGGATGCTAGCATGATCAACCTAGAAATTTGATCAACATTCGGGGGCCGTGATTTTGCTCTAATAGTTTTGCAAATGCACGCCGGTGGGACCTAAGAGTTCTTCCACTTCATCTTTTGCAGGTTGGTGTGTTCCTGTGAAGATTTCAGCCTTTAGAGGCACTTGTAAACACATCTTGCAACTCCATCTGATCAGCAACCCATTTCTGAAGTTGCAGACCTATTTTTCATCCAATTCCATCCATATTTCTTTCCATCTCTTTCATTCTTTTCCATTCCATGAAGTTATGCAATCATGACTTCATTTCCATCATGGGATTCACATTTTCAACAACAGCAGCAATGTTTTCCACCTCCAACATGTTTTTTAAATCCTCCAAATCAGCATTTTGGTCAAGTTCAGGATCAGCATGCATACCCCTATGATCAGCAATGCCAAAATTAGTTTGGATATGGAGCTTTCCAAGAGCAAGAGTATGCATATAATGAAGATGCTAGTCTGTTGGAGAAAATCCAAAAGATGGAGGTAAAGATGGTGCAGTCCAGAGAAACAACTCAAATGAGAGCTTTCAGAATTGGTTGCAGGACTCCTTGTCCATGGGGAGGCCCTTTTCCAAGACACTTCAGCCGTCGGGAGAGAAGTGGACTTCATGATCAAGATGCTGCCCCAACTCGCACAATGGACAATGAAATAGAGGCCTATACACTTGTTGTTGAACAACCTTGTCAATGGGTAAGTTCTACACCATCATCTGGTCTTTCTCTTCTCATTACTCAAGCAACACCATCTCATTTGGAATTGCAAATTCTAAATTCCCCATCTCGCTGTCCCAAATGTTGAATCCATTTCTCCATCTCTCGCCTACCACCACACCTCAATTCTTCTTTCCTTTTTCCTTCTAAACAGTCATCCCCTTCACAAGAGCTAAAAGAAATACCCCTCCTCCAAAGAAACAAGAGGTTTCACCTCTCTCTATGACCACAAAAACTTCCAAACCATTCGAGTTACAATCCACTTCTCCTCTTGCATTCCCAAATCCATGTTGGGAGGATAAAAATCAGAATGTCATTCAAGGAAAAAAAAGCAGTAAAGAAGAGCCAAACAAAGATGAAGAAATTCAAAGTCTCAAGAGTTGGGCTCTTAAATTTGGGATGACAAAGATCCCCTTGATGGTTATACCTATAGAAGAGGTTGGAGTTGGAGAACAAATGGTGGTCAAGACTGATTTTTTTGCAGCAGAAGAAGAAGATCTTGTAGTCCCAACTTGTCCTCTGAGAGTTAGAGATTGAAGAGTTTGACTTGACAAACTTCATGCTGGAGGAAGAGTTCAATCAAGAGCAAGATTGTCTTCAAACATTGGAGGAAGGAGAAGCTGCTCTAGATCCAAAAGAAGAGGAGCACATTCTAGTTGTGGAGGAGAAAAGTGCAGATCCAAGGGCTTTGAGCACAAAGCAGGCTATAGGAGAACCTTCAGTTCTTCTTTCTACTTCACCTCTCTCAAGTTCTAGTACTGAAGAGGAGTTTGATCTCTCAAACTCAATGTTGGAGGGTGAAAGAAACCATGGTGATCAAGTTGCAGATCAAGAGAACACCATGGGAGAGGTTGAACATTTGCAGCAGGACAGCCATGAGGTAGTTTATCTGTCAGATTTGGAGGACTGTTTTGATGGAGAAGAGCCGGTTGAGTTTCAACCATTCTCTCTTTCATCATCCACATTCCAAACACTTGAGTCTACTGTCATGAAGGAGAACATTCATTTACGTAGCAGCCTGCATCTTATAGTAGCTCTTTGGAATTAAGATTGGAAGATTTAAATCTTTCATGTTCTTCATTGGAGGAAGAGAAAGGACAGAGGAATTTCACCATTGCTTCCACACCATCCATTATGGAAGGTCTGCAAGAAGACTCCATTTTTGGAGTTGAAAATCAGAGCTATGGGCATATCAAATGGATTAGACCTTACCCAATCAGGTATTTGGCTTCATTGGAGCCAAAGGAGAAGTCACAACCAGTCATGCTTACTTCTGAGCATGAGGGTGAGTAACAAAGTACCAAGGATCAGCTGTCATACCTCTTCAATCCAAATGCAGAGAAACTAAAAGAGGTATTGAATTTTCCTTCAGCTGATACCTTGATGATTTGGGTGGAAGACCAGCTTCTTGTTGATTTCCCACTCATCCTAACAGCCATGATCAGATCCAAATCAATTGCATGGCTGCCACTTTTGAGAAAGGGAAGCTATTTCTCATAACTAGTTGCAGGTTTGTTTAGCTTGCCTTTGCTTCCAGTTAGAGTAGAGTAGATAGGTTTGCTTTCAAGTATAAGAAGTGCTTGTGCACACTCGCATGTTCCATTTGGAGCATGTATGATTTTTTAGTTCAGTACATAGTTTTTGTGGTGCTGGTTTTGCTCTTGCATACCCATTTTAGTGGCATTTTGGTGAGAACAACTCCGTGTTTGGTGGGATTCAAGCATTCGAGAGGAAGTTTTCAAATTTTAGATCAATTTTTAGGCTACTACTCATGACTCCATGCCCAATGGATTGCTTCAGCTACGATCATTCATCTAGCAGTAGATGACCCATTGAAGTCGCTAAAATCGTTATCCAAAATTCACCCCTGTGGTAATTTTGATAACATGCATCGAATATTCAAGTCCCGTGAAGTATATTGATTCAAGGCAAAAATCATGTTTCGGGGTCCCTTTGCTTCTTTCTAACTCTTATGTCCAATAAGAAAAGAGAAAGTTCTAAAAAGGGTGAAAAAGTTACAAAAACAAGCTTGGGGCAGAAAAAATCATGAAAATCGGCTAAGTCTAGTCCAAGCGGTCCTCGGGACAATCGGGACGTGAAAGGGCGAACCGGCCAAGGTGAAAAATTGACTAATCACAGTGCAGATAAGGCTGGGACATCCGGGGCCATGAGGATGTGAAGGACGCGAAGGACACGAAAAGGTGAAGCGGCCGAGAGCAAAGTTAGTCCATTTCGGGTAGTTCGGAGAAATTTGTCCCCAGAAGTCCGGGACAGCTTGGGACAAAAGTGCGCTGAGCACGCAAACCGGCCGGTTCGGCCGAAACAAGAAACTTTCATCCGGGACATTTGGGACAAAGGGACGTGCGGGATGTGGAGAGCCGAAGGAGCCGAGAGCCAATCAAATCTTGCCACGTGTCTTCAACGTAAAGAGGGATAGGAAGCCCGAATCGGGTGGATCGGAGAAATTTGTCCTAGAAGGTTTGGGACATCCGGGCCAAAAATACGCGAGGGACGCGAAAAGTTGGGAGGCCCGCAGACGAATCAGGAAACGCCACGTGTCCTAAGGTGGGGGAAGTTCGAGCTCGGGGAAGACTTAGAAAAATTTGACAAAGTCTTGGCCAAAAAGCTAAAAGGTAAAAGCTACCCCCGCACCCTTGTCAACCAACCAATGCATGCCACGTGTCCCAAGTGGCGGGGGCGTGGGGAAAAAATGGAAAATTTTCCAAAGAGTTAAAAAGGTCAAAATTTCAAAGGAAATCCCATGGAAAGGTGGAGAGAGTATTGTGCAGCCAATCAAATTGCCCAACACATGTCATCCAGTGGCAGAGCGAGAAAAAATTCAAAATCCGTTTTTGGCCGTTTTTTTCCCTAAAACTTCGTGACCCCATATCTTTTGATCCAGAGCTCGGATTTGCACGTTCTTTATATCATTGGAAATATTATGAAATTCTCTAAAGGATTCCATGGTCAATCTTGCATTTTCATTTAGTATGGAGAGATAAAATTAAGAAACGTCTCTAGTGCACAAGAATGGCCAGAAGTGACGTTTCAAAAACTAGTTTTAATGCAAATGGGTCACATTCTTCTTCAGTATGGCTAGAACTGATGTTTCAACAACTAATTTAATGCACATGGGTTACATTCTTCAAAGCATGGCAGGAGTGATGTTTCAACCACCGATTTTAATGAAGAATGCGTTTTGGTCAATGGTTGGGCTCACAAGCCAGACGTTTTTCGTCTCTCCGGCTAGACCCACGCATTGTAAAAGGCCGATTTGGCTCATTTCTAAGATATTATTACAAGTTGTCCATCTTTTCGGCTCTTCCCTCCCTTCTTTTCTTCTCTAGGGTTGAAAATGGAGTTCGAACCTCCTCCTCTTCTCTCGTAATAGCGTTTTTGCCTTTTACTATTGAAATGATGTTCTCGGCAAACTCGGAGCAACAAAAACATGTTTTGTGATGCATCTACCCATCCTTGCTCATTCTTTTGCTTGTTCTCTTCTTTCCTCTCTTCATTGTAGGTATTTGTGCATGTTTGAATGTTCATTGTAGGGTTAGAGCCATGTTCATGGAGTTTTGGGACATTTTCTCGTGTGAAATCTATCCTTGGGCTCGTGATGCATCTCGTCCATCTTTCCCATTACTCACCTCTCTTTGTTCCATGGTAGTTTTGATAGATGTTCAACATTCTCCTTCTCTCGGTGTATCACCATTTTTAGTGTAGGATTTTGCTGTTTTTCCCTTTCTCTCTCTCTCTCTCTCTCTCTCTCTGTCTCCTTGGCATGGTTAGATTAGGTTTAGATTATCTTTGTCGCAGACTGGAATAGCTTGTGGCAAGTAGTTTAGGAGCAGAACCAGCCTTCTCTCGGAGATTCCTTTCTCATTTCGAAAGTCGCACACTTGGAGAAAGGTTTCAATGTTATGCAATCACACTGGATGCTAGCATGATCAACCTAGAAATTTGATCAACATCCGGGGTGCTTTGTGATTTTTCTCTAACACCTACTTAAAGGACAAAGGCTCCTGTGGAAAAATAAATTACTCAAATTAAAAGGCCAACCACCTCTTCAAAGAAATATTCAAGAGAAAGATAGAGAATAAGAGGAAGTATTTCCTCTAGTCAATCAAATAAGGACCCAACCCGGAAAACATCCAAGAAAAGGAAGAGGAAGAAGAAGAGGAGGATCTTATGACACTACACTTTTCAAGGACCGAGATTAAAAATGTGGCAACACGAAAATGGAAATAGCTACAATCAGAATTATGAAAGGGATAAATCCAATAGTAAAAGTACCTAATCTTTCTTCTTGAATCCTAGAGGTGGTTCATACCACACCACTACCTTTCAAACATGAGGAACTCACTAGTGCACTTATGCAAGATGTCCCTATCATTATGCCTATTGGATAAATTCATAAACAAGAGGACCAAGAAGGAGTAAGAACTAAAATTCGAGACTCGTGTATGTAGTTGACATTTAGTTAATTGATAGAGGGACCAGACCAAGATGTTGGAGCTAACCTCCCCCATGAAACTTTACAAGCCACGTTAGTTGGGAAAGGGAAGGGAGACCAAGTAGTATAAAAACACTTATCTTGGATGAAGTCGAGATGATATGGGGGACGTGGTTAGGGAAGAGGTTGTTGTAAAATAAGTTAAGCAAGCTAAGATTGAAAAATTCACACCTATTAAGATTAATCGATCTACTTTTCTACAACCTAATCAACCAATTACGGAAATAATTAAAAATGAATTGTAACTCATGAAGTTACATAATAGGAAACCCAACAACACTAGAAACAATAAGTAGAGTTGACCAATATTCCTTCTCCATTTAGATAAGAAAATATTAAGGACACAACAAAGACTAATATAGTCACTCAATATTCTTTGAATATGATAGAGAAAGAGGTGAAAGACTTAGGGAAAAGGAGGAAAGAGTGTAAAAGTATATTTTAAAGTATTTTTATCGAAAAAGACAAAAATTGAGGATTTGTGTCTTATTATCCTTGCACCCCAAGGTCAAATGATAGTGCATATTGGTCCCCAACTGCATGAACATGAATGAGGTAGCACTTAGGCTGAAGGTTGGTTGGACTCAACCCTTGTAAATAAGAAGAGGATCTAAGTATAGATGGAGGAACATGATCTAGAGATTATCATCTCTTTGAGGTAATCCAAGGAATCAAAGAAATAAAGGATTATGTCAATAAAAATGGTGGGTGCTCAAGGAGAAAGGTTCATGGAGGTGACCACCCCCATAACTCATGCTTTAAGGGACGAAGTTTCCCCATATGATTATCAAGTCACCAACATCCCAGTTAGAGAGTCAAACATTGAGGGTATTAAACATGAAGTAAATATGGTAATGGGAGGTCTCTTCAGAAGATAGATAAGGATTAAATACCAATAAATAAATTAAATATTTTTTTACATGTTTTCAACTTATATACGTAAATTGGTGCAAGACCCCTTGGAAGCTAGGATATAACTACTTCCTTAACTCTAGATGTATTAAAGAATGTTGATGATTTTAGGAAAAGGTAAAATATACTAAACATTGGAGGATGGTCTTATAAGTAGATTCAACACATTCCTCAAGGAGATAATTGAATGATACAATCAAATATGTGAATAAACGAAACATGAAAAATAATTATTGATAAATATCATAACGAGGTTATATATTGGGATGGGATGTCAAAACTTGAAGCCATCAAAAATTTGGATGAAAAAGTGGTGGAGATGGAGGGAATAGTCCCTTTATATTATGTAGGAAGGAAATATGAATATGAATGTGTTATTAAGTTGATAATTGATACCCTATGGGATTTTACGAGAAATATCCAGGAGATGAGGGAGAAGGAAGGGAAATATTTTGAATCAAAAATTGAAAAAATTCTTCCCCTCATAGTACATATACTCCATGATCCGTAAATGTAAAAATTAATTTAAATCCTTCAAAAAAATGTTGCAGGGGAGTTGGAGCCTCCACAATATTTTAGTTATTCATGTATTCATAAATTCATTCATTTGGAGAAATTATATTCATAAATTGGCCAAAAGAATTAAGAAAAGGAGATTATTTTTATTAATGGTAAAGAAGTGTTAAGGGGTCCCTAACCCATACAAATTCATAAGAACCCCATAGGGTAAAAATAAGAACACATACATCAATCGAACAAGTATAAAAACCAAAGGGATAAAAATAAATAGTAATACAACAATACCCAAACTAACAAAATTGAAAAATGAAACCAATAATAAGAGAGAAAAAACCATAGGATTAACTACCGTTGTTCTTGTACAAAATAAAATCAACACGTGACCTTCTTCGCACCCTGAATTCCTAAGTTTTTTCCAAGATAGCTGGTGTATAATAGAAATGGATGTGTATGTGTGGTGATGGTAGTTAGGATACTAAGGAAACCTTATATCTTCGGCATGTAATATTGATATATGTGAGTCTAAGGAAAAGAATGATCTCCTAACTTGAAGTGGTGTGATGGATCGATTTGATATGATAGCTTCTCGGAGACTCTAGTCAATATCGAGCTCTACCAAGATTCTATTCACTGGTTGTTGAACATGTAAAAAGTGATCCATGGGTATCTCATATATATTTCAAGACAAGGTCACAGAAGTGAGAACAAGAGGCATAATGAAACCATAGGTACTATGGATTATTCTCTAGTCTAGTATAGAAATTCTTTTCCGATCAACTGTTATGTTCAATAATGACATTGCAGGTTGTGCGATGATATCAGTGGAAGTGGTGATGATCTAAATATTGATGCATGTAAACCAGTGTTGATATCTAATTGGTTAGCAGGCCCATTGGGTTATGGGACCTGAGGATCACAACTGAAAACTTGTGGAGGCTATGGTCCTGTTATGGTCATGCACGTAATCAAACCATGTTGTCAAGATCAATCTAATAATCATAGGCTTGATTAGCAAGTAATGTTTAGTGTGTTTAGCATTTAGATCATCACCACTTCCACCTAATATCATCGCAGTAACTATCATTATTGAACATAGTATCTCGATTAGGATAAGACTTTCTAGACTAGACCAGTAGAATTTTCCATAGTCCCTATGGTTTCATTACACCTCTTATTCTCACATCCATAACCTTGTCCGGAAATCTATAAGAGGAGCCTCGCATGTCAATTTTCACGTGTTATATAACCAGTGAATAGAATCTTGGTAGAACTCGATATTGATGTAAGTATTTGAGAATCTATCATTTCAGATTGATCCATCACACCACTTTAGGATAAGAAAACATTATTTTCCTTAGACTCGCATATCCCAATATTACATACCAAAGATATAAGGTTGTCTCATTAGCCTATCTTCCATCACCACACATACACATCCATTTCTATTCTATACCAGTTGTCTCGGCATGACCTCAATAAGTTGGGTGCAAATAAGGTCACATGTTGATTTTCTTTTGTAAAAATTGGTGAACCAAACATGAAGAGCTAGACTCTAAGAGTTTCCACTTTCTTCATCCATCCTTTATTATGCGGGTATTATTATACTTCCCAAATATTTTGAGATATGATGAGTATGCTCAATCCATCTTGGGTTTTGACATGTACGACTATCAAACATGTATACCACAACAATCACCTTTACTCTCAACATGCGTAGATAACCGCTTAACTAGTTAAAATCCTCTTCTTTGGGGAACCAATGTTGGTTCCTCTATGCATATTGAGGAACTTGACCAAATCAAGTTCAAACAACATGAATTTCACTGGGTAAGCAAGTTCATCTCCGGGTATTGTTTCAACAAACCATTAACATGTAATCGGACTAGCTCCCGCATCTTTATGAGTACCTATCACGATACGCCAAGAGTGAAAAACAATTCCAAAATATGAACCATGATTTTGATAGGTTACAAGTACATGTTGATGTCCCGCTTCAAAACAATAACACCACCCCTCTAGTGATATAAAACATTTCCAACTAGGGGTGACATCATAGTGAACAATATAGCACAATACCACACTCCTCAACAACCTCAAAGATTTCAACAACAAGACCTAAATAAAACACCATCCCATCAATGGGTGACATCATATTAGAATTAGTAGACAAAGTTAAAGAGTTAGATCTTTTCCAAAATGCTCAAATTTCATATGCATGGCAAACATGAACTTATCCCTATCTACAAAATTATGGATAAATACTTACTAGGTAGAATCCTTCAGTTAATATGGGTTTTCTGAACCCTGGAGACTTATTGACTAGGATGGGCACCTTGGGTATGCCCCCTCACACCACATATGGATGTCTATAACAGAACCAGATCGGGAGTGCATTCTCAAATGCCATGTTAGCCTTTGTGCCTTCAACTCCATATCAAAGTAGTCAACCCCCTTATGTACACATGTACTCTAAATCACCACAAAGAATATGTACACTTACCTAGGTCCGTATGGATAGCCATAGGGGATTCCATATGCCCCAAAAATGTTTACACTATGCCATTTCAGCAACCGATGTAACCTCCACCTCCCCAACAGGATCTTCAATGGTTGAAACATATGCAATGGGGACCTATTCTAAATATATTAAGGATCCTGTAGACTTCTCCATTCAGAAATTCATACTCCCAATACCCTTTCCAATCTTCTAAAGTTCAAAGGGAGGGTGATCCTAACACTCACATCAAATCTTAGACAACGACCATTCGAGAGTTGCTCCTGTGGGACACAGTTGTGAAGATTTTTCCTAATATGTTAGAAGGTATTGCTCTTGATTGGTACTATAGGATAACAGAGGATTTAATACAATCCTTCAATAAAATTGTGTCAAAATTTATTAAGGATTTTGATATGAACAAAATTTTAAGGAAATGAATCAGATAATTCCATCATATCAAACAAGATCACAATGAGTCTGTAGCCCACTTCATTCAAAGGTGGTGATAGTTTCTTTACTCCTCTACAAGTGATCCAAAAATGGATCAAACGAAGCTATGTGATTTTTTCCTCCACTCCCTCAATAGGGAGATAAACGAAGAAGTTAAAAATTTCCTACTAAGGATCTACAAAGAGGTTATAGAGGGTGCTCTCCAGATTGATCAAGCAACCATTTCCAATGTTCATAAGAATTATGGAGAAAATGGAAGGTTAGTCATTCAGTAACCAAAATAACCTTGGTTACTCCAATAGTATAAGAAATAATCAAGGAATGAAGGTCCTTAATAAGAACCATGGGGTTACAATGGATGGTGTCACTGACCAACCCTGAAACCTATTGTTGTTAGTCCTCCCAATATAAACACTACTAATAACAACAACAATGGAAATAATTAGAGAAACAATAACTTCTCGCCCTCATCAATATTGTAGGTTTTAATTTTCCTCAACAAAAAAAAACCTAATAAATAAAGACAAATGCAAACCCAAGGCCCTAACAAATACCCAGCAGTATTCGAACCAATTAAAAAACCAAGGGTAGGGGTTCCCAAATTTTAACTATAAGAATCAACAGTTGAACAATAATTGTAATTTAGACCACAAAAGGTGTAAACCAAAGGCCTTGATATTATGATACCCATTTGTATTGCGGTTTCCATAGCATTTATGGGCATGATGCAAGAACATGTCACGATTGCAACAAGTTTGTGCAATGTTTGCTAGAGGATCAAAGACAATTATTTGTTGATATGTTTTTGGTAAACCCAACAACACCAACTTAGATTACCTACATAGGACCGGTATCCCCATTGAACACACCTCTTGGAATCTTTAACGATCCTCTCCCCACTCACCCAAAAAATGGTAGAATAAATCCCAATGGCCCAAACAAGGGTATTCTAATATGAAATAATGATCATGAAGCCTCAAGTTCATCGAACCCATAGGTGGCACCTTTTTTGGACAACTCGCCAACCAACAAAAATTGAGGGATTGGCAGAGTTAGACACTAAACCTCAGATTAACGTTGCCACTAGAACCAAATATTATTCTTCGTAGCCAATCTTGATCTACCAAACTATATCAGATGAAATTTTTGATACACTAGGAAAGCTAGTAGGATATTACAATTGATCGCTGACCTAACCAAGACCTTCTCTCATATTTCCTTGATGGATATGTTAAAGAATTCCCTACTCATAGAGTCACTCTATTATAAGCACTATATATTGGTCATTTGATTAACATCACCCCTCCTCCAAAAGCATAGATTTACCACATGGACTTTGATGTCTAACCTACAAGGTATCCTGAAAGAGATGTTATATTTGTATTTGACATCAACAAGATACCCATGGACACTGAAATCGCTCGTAAAGGTGATCCGATGTTGTTTTTACAAGTCACATTGTAGGCACAAAATTTGGGTCACACTCCCCCTTTACCCCACATTTATATTAATTTAATTACCTACAATTAAATTAATGCTCATTATCATATTATCAATTAATAAATACCTTAATTAAATTAATTTCCACCTCACGTAGATAGCTCACCCCAACACATCACCTAGACACCTCATCATAGATCTATTCTTAGCATGTTTCCTTTTAACTAGGACTCAATCCCCACTTACCATAACTAACTAAGACTCATTCCAACCCTAAAATCACATGAATATTCTTCCTCTAACTACATGCCCACTTACCTAAGTGCCAAATTCTATTTTGATCTGCGATGATGGATAGAATTGGCCAAAAATATTGTCAAGATCTGTCATTGTAGAAAACCTAGGATTTCCCTCCTTAACCAATGTCGGCCAACCCTAAACTAATGTTAGTCAATCCTAAAATGACTATGATCAACCCTAAACCGACACCCATTACCCTAAACTATTGTTGGTTACCATATATTCACTTTTGTAACCTTATGCCACAAAGTTGGAAGAATCATTCAAGTTTGGAGAAGAACGATCTCGCATGCAAGAACACACCGTAACACTCACCACATCCGACATCGTAAGCCAACACCAAGAACTGATCTGAAGGGAAATAATTCATGGTAATGTTATGGTAAACACAACCGTGAAAATGACCACTAGTTCCATGGATTAACCATCACCTTAGTCCAACGATCAGTCCGTAAGTATAAGTAGTTCCTCCTAGAAAAGGAAGTTCTCTCAATCAACAATGGATTGGGAAATAAGAAAATGTGCACTCTACCTTCTACCTTCATTCACAAGTATTCCTCCTCACCCTTACCCTATTTTTTCTCATCATATGTATGTAACTTGTCGAAAAACATTTTTGCATAGTCGGTGGGACCTTCTCTTGGGTTCATTGCATTTTCTTCATCTAGGGAAAATTTTTATGTGTTTCTTTCCTTCTAAAAATACACGTTTAATCTTCTCCTTGGTAATATTATTTTCTTCTATTTGTATAAACTACATTTCTCATTTGGTGCTTAAAATGAACCAATTCTTCCTTCTTACATTTCCATAGTAGTGAAAGAGCACGTTCTTGACCTATTCATCATTTGCTTCACCGAATATAATTATCGAGTTGGGCTATATATTTTTTTGCATTTCATTATATTATGTTGAATTATTAGCTCACATTTAAAAATGAGGGCAACCTATATGATTGAAGTCATGCCCAACATATGGTTGACACAATTGAACCGTAGAAAGTACTTTCTTCTCTCTTTTGCTAAAATGCATAAATTTGAATATACACATCTTTTTAAACAATATCCCATTTAGAATAAGATTTCAATGATCACATGATCTGTAGTGCCTACTTCCCTTTGACACATTTTTTATACTGATCATGACACTGTCGGCTATATTATGGACATTATTATAGTTTTGATTTAGTATGATGTTAGATAATTGATCATGGATTATTGTTGACCTTGATTCTTATATGATGCATGATGATTATTAGAGACATTTTATATGTTGATGATGTTATACTATTGGACATGGTTATATGATGGATGTTGTTTGGACTTGTGATATTTGGATATTGTGAGTAGACCTAGAAATGGAAAATTATTGGATGATGATATAGTTGTTGATAAAACTATAAATGATATTGTTAGATTGCTTTGATGTTGTTGTGATTCATATATCTAGATGATTTTAGATTTTTAATTATATTTATATTATTTTGGACGTTCTGATATGGCCATGAGGCCAAAGGAGGTATTTGTATTTTTGTAGGTTAAAAATATCACAACAAACATCAGGGGATTGGAGACCAACCACATTGGAATTCTAGATGAATTCAACAAGGTCACCATGACAACTAGTTTTGTTTTTGTGTGTGTTTGTTAGTGTTAGGGGTTCCCATGGGGGAATCACCTTTAAATGTGACCAAGGTATTTTATGTATTTATTTTATTTTTGGTCCCTTTTGTTTAATTTTTACATGTGTTTTATGTGGTGCACTTACCCTTTCATTATTTATTTAATGGGTGTTAATATTGCGAGTAATCATATTGTTTAGTTAATTAATTAAAATATGTCATAACAATATAATTAATAGAGATGTTGGCTATGTTTTAAAGTGTTGTAAGAATTTGTAAGTAATGTGTAAGTGACTTTGTAAGTGATGTGCAAGTTGACTTTTGAGTGTGAAACACTCCACCTTCTTGGAAATTCTAATTTGTCCTTGAGGATGATTTTTTAGGCTTGTGGGACAAGTTAAACTTGTCCCATGCCTCTTAAATTTACATACCAACCTTGCTTATGGTTGTAGAGTTATAACTAGACTCTTGTAATGCATTTTGGGAAGAAAAATTGTTGGTTTTAATTGAACTTTTCTCGCATGTTTTAATTCCAGTCCTTTGGGGTGTGGGTTGGATTTGAGTGTGTAAGTAATCTGTCATATTATTCACTCACCTATTTGATTATGTATTGGAGAATGAAGTTGAATTTTGTGTTGGAATTGAGTATGTGTGAAGTGGAATCCTACATGTATCCACCTCACCCTCTTCTCTTCCATCTTCTATAAAATTTGAATTTCTTGTCTTGTTTTGGGTTGCTTCAATTTTATCTATTCATTTTGAAAGACTTCCTTTTTCTTTTGGAGAGCCCTTACTTCTTGAGAAGTTGTGAATTTTGTTGGATACTTGTGTTGGGTGGATTTTTTGATTGCTTGCATTGGAAGGAGCTTGTTGTTTTGAACTTGGAACAAACTTCATCATGGAGAGGTAAGAGCTTGGATCTTGAAATGCTCTTATTTTAATTATGTAAATGTTCTTGTGTGAATGTTTCGATATATATTGTGGGCTGATGGGTATATGGCCTAGGAATGGTGTAGGAGAAGACTATGGGGTTTAATTTTTGGAGGCACAAGTGTGTTTTAGGGAGGTATAAGGGTAGAGGGAGTTGGGATTTGGGTTCCACCTTACAAAGAAATAGCTTGCATTTATTTACTTATTATGGGGTGCCATAAGAGGTTAGGGAGGCATAAGGAAATGTGAGGAATAAGGGGTGCTTGGGGAGGCATAAGGAATGTAAAGGTTTTGATATATTATTTTTGGTGGTTTGTAACTTTGGTGATGATACCCATTTCCCTGTTCAGGAGGCATAAGAAGTATCCCCCATAGTTCTTGCTCCTTTGGCTTGCTTAATGAAGCCTTAGTATTTTGTTGTTATGTGTTGTTGTATTTGTAAAAACTACATTCTATTTTGGACTGTGTTTTATTGTGAAAATATTGTGTGTATATTTTGTGGAAGCCTGTTGTTGCCATGAGTTGGATCACATATTTTATTACATTGTGGTTGGGGCTCGAGGGCCAATGAAGAAGGATGGATTCTCCTCTTCATTGGATGTCTTGGTTGGGTGGAGAGCATTGCCTTTCCCCTGCCTTTTTGTGATCAAAATTAGAAGAAAGAGAAGAATGCATGTTGCTATTCTGGAGCTGAGAAAAGACAGTTTGATAGTCCCTTGTGAAATGAAATCTCATTGTAACCTTTCCCACTTGAAGTGGATGAACTTGTAAATGTTTGTAATGGAAATATGTTGCATGTATTTGCAAGTGAAATTTTAAATGTAAAAGAGTTATACTTTGTATTTTGTTTTGGAAAGAATGATACTATTTTGTATACTATATTTTGAAAGTAAATGGAAAGGAGGTTGTATGAGTTTCATTGGAAATTTGTGTTTATCATGCATTATGAAGTCCCTATTTGAAAATGGAAATGTGAAACACGTGAGAAGAGAATGTATTATTTTGTGTTGTATATAATATATGTTTTGGAATAAATAATAGAAGGATGATGTAAAATTTCCATTTGAAATCAATAAATGAATGTAATAATTTTCTCAAATTTCATTGTTGTATTGAAACTGATTATATCAATGTATTGAAATCTTTGTTGAAAGGAAGAAATGCGTGTGAGAAAAATATAGTATTTTGTCTCTTTTGGAAATGTGTAAAATTTGAAATCAGAATTGCATTTTGGTCTTGAATGGTTTGTTTGAATCAAATAAAATGTGTTAGATTGGAATTGGAATGAATTTTAATACTTAGAAGATGAAAATGGCAAATAGATCCTTTAAAATTTGATCCTTGTTATTTGTAATTTCAAACTAGCAATTATCTAAACCAAAAATGCACAGTTCAAACCTACAACAATAAAATAAAAAATAAATAATTAAATTGAAGTGGTAGGCTCTAAATAAATTCATCTGGACATTAATACTCAAGAAAATTTCTTAGAAAACTTAGTAAAATCGGCTGGAACCGTTTTACTGTCATTTTGCAGTCATTTTTCTGTCAAATGTTGGAAATTTTGAATTGAGCCTCAATCAAACAAATTAACCCTTGAAATCTATCCTAAATTCATCTAAGAACAATCCCCATGTCTATTTGACATGTTGAGAGAGGAAGAAGATCAAATTGAATAGATCTAACAAGTTAAAATTTATCAGTTCACACTATAAAATCCTGTAGGTAGTTTTCTTAAAATTGACCCCTTAAAATTTATCAAAACCAAAAATTACTGATTTTTGTGCAAAGAGGACATCAAGATCTTTCCAGAATGTCCTTGTTTTCCCCAAACCGAGATCTTTTTAAAAATTTATGGCCTTTTAAAGTTTTCTTCACTTGGCATTAAAATTTTGGGAAAATTTCCTTGGTGGGCCCGCGGCCCGAATTTTTCCCTTGGGGCTTAGGAAAATTTTTGGGAAAATTTTCAAAATTTTCTCCACCACCCCACTAGCCCATAGCCAATTAGAGGCTGCCATGTGGCACCATGAGGTGATAGTGGAGGGCAGATCCTCTTTTGAACTTAGCATTTTGGACAATTTTGGGAAAATTTTACAAACTTTCCCCACTGCCCGCAACCAATCAAGTGATGCCACGTGGCATCACGGGGCATTAGCGGAGGAATGGGTACCTTTTTATCTTTTGCATCTTATAAATTTTTGGAAATTTTTCCAATTTTAGACCATTGTTTCACCGGTCTGCAGCCCAATCGGGGATGCTACGTGGCATCGCGAGATGCCATCGGAGGCACGGGTCTCTGTACCCTCATAGCCCTTCGAGGCATTAAGTCAAATTTCTCCCCGCCACCCTGCCTTCCCAAAATTGGCCTAGGTGATGCCATGTGTTCTTTGTGAAATCATGGGAATGCGGGCGCAGAGCCGAATTTTCACCGCGCAAGAGAATTTGTAAAATGTCTCCTGTCACCCCGCCTTTCCTCATTTTTCCCCATGCTACCTTAGGGAGTGCCACATGTCCTTTGTGGACCCACGGGAGCATGGGTGCAAATGTGATTTTTGCCCCACATGGGAAAAATTTTACAAAAGTATCTGTGCAGCCCACTAACCTTGTCTTTTGGGAAAATTTTCACCCCGGCCCGCACGCCGCTCTTGGGGAAAATTTTCACCCCAAGGCCTATTGGCCCATAATTTGAAAAATAAAAGGAGTTAGGAGGAATTATTTATATCACTAGAAAGCTGAGGAAATTTCATTTCCAATGAGAGTTATTTAGGAATATTTTGAATGCATTAAGTATGAGAAAATCAAAAATTTGAAACTTTAAGCCTGTCGGAGGATGGGTATGGTGAGGATTTTCCTCCGAACCTAATGAAACCTCTAACCCTAAATTTTGGACCTTATGACCTCTAATAATTATTAATAAAAGGAAATTATACTCTAGTAGATTTGAATAGTTCTAAAACCTATTAGTGACTAATGTTACCTTGTAACATGATTGTATATTCTTTTAATAAAAAAGTATTCCATAATTTTCTTGACTAATCCTAGGTTGTTCTTGGGTCTCAAGTGGGTCGTTTTAACTGGTGTCACACTTGGTATCATAGTAGTGGTTGAAAATATTGGACCATTGGGCACACTAGAAAACTTGAGACATGAAACTTAAACCTAGCACACTTTTAAATCTAGAAAACAACTTAGTTTAGAAATTACATATTTTAGTAAACATGGAAATTGAATAAAACTTAGAAAAATGAACTAACTCTCGCCTTGGTCTGTGCAGGAGGTGCAGATGAGACGAGGGGAATTTTCACATAGACCCAGACTTACCACCACTAGATCATGTTGTAGTAGCCATCCTACCCTAGATTTTGTAGACTCTTCAAGATGTTAATGTCACTCTACGCGGAGGATCAGTAGGAGGACATGTAGCCAGACATGACAGAGTCCCTTCCATTGAGGGTCAAGTATCTCCTCAACCCATTGAGGAGCATGGAGGAGAGAAATCCCATATAGAGTCAACCAGGGAAAAATCACCACGAGAGGGGATAGGGTGACCGAGTTTCAAGACATAGAGAGAGGTCTTATAACCCTAGGCTTAGGGATGAGCATGTAGAGAGACCTAGAGGCCATCAGACCACAACTACAGATCACATCAGGGAGATCTTAAAGCTTTAACCATCACATTATTCTAGTGACATAGGTGGATTTTAGGTAGAGGCCTGGTTGGTGAGCTTGAGCAGATGCTTCAAGATCTGTCCTTGTTCTAGCAACACGAAAGCTCATGTTGCAATCCATCTACTGAGGGATGGAGCTGGTGTCTGGTGGAGGATAGAGGAGTAGAAGCTCCATGTTGATTATGAGATAGTTACCTGGGAGCTCTTTGAGGAGTGTTTTTAGAGTAGATATTTGTCATGAAGGTTCATACAATAGTGGATAGATGAGTTTCATGACCTCCGATAGGCATCTCTTACAGTGGCTGAGTATGAGAGTAGATTTCTAGATCTACTCCAATATGTTGAGTACATGCAGGATGAGCAGGTGTAGATCCATAGGTTCATCGGGGCCTAAATCTAGACATTGGAGGTGTAGTGCAGATCCATTGTCCACAGACATTAGCTGAGGCCATCAAGAAGGCCTATATAGCATAAGAGACTCAAGGAAAGACCCAACAAGATAGAGACCGAGTCCACAGCTGCATATAGTAGATGCGGGGAAAGTAGATTGAGGGGATTAGTAACTCTTCCTCATGGTGGACAGGGTTTAACATAGTCATCTTTTAGACCCCAGCAGCAGCAGTAGTAGTCCCGCCAACCTTATAGACCTCCCTAGAGATTTGATGCACGAGAGATTGGAGAATGGGGCCTCCTCATAGGGGTCCCATTAGGACACAGAGTTTCCCAGAGAGTTCACTTAGCTAGAGCTCACTAGCAAAGACCTTAGAAGACCACAACCAGATCATCAAGATCCATACCAAAGACCTCTAGAGTACCGAATAGACCCGCTACACAGGGGAGAGGATCAGGCGGTTGTTTTGGTTGTGGTGTTATTGGACATTTTTGGAGATATTACCCATAGAACCCTAACAAAGCAAGGGTAAGACACATATCTCAGATCCTCTTTGTTGGTGATATGGTGTGTAGTCATAGGATGTTTGTGCTCAGAGTTGAGAACCATTAGGTAGAGCATCAGAGTAAAGTTATTGAGACTGCAGGTAACATTGGTGGTATTCCTACCTCCATCTTGTTTAATTCTGGTTCTTCTGATTCTTTCATTGTACCATCTTTAGTAGAGCGATGTAGGCTGGTGGTAGTTAGACAGGGTCATAGTTAGGATGTTGAGATGGCTTCTTGAGTCAAGATCTCTATAGACTCCTTAGTTAAGGATTGTGGTGGATTTGGAACCTTTCACCACTACCATGGATCTCTGTATCCTTCCTTTGGGCTCTTATGGAGTCATCTTGGGTATGGATTGGTTATCTCGCACACAAGGTTAGAGTGGATTGTTATCACAAGATTACATCTTGTGTGGATGATTTGGGAGTTTAGTCACTAATTTTAGGGTTCGGGAGACTTGTTTTTATGCACACCATCTATACTATGCAGCTTAAGTTGTGTGTATGACGGGGGTTGCCAAATGTATGCTATTACAATCAATGACAGAGATCGAGGATGGGTCTAGTGGACCATCTCTAAACAATCAACCCATTTTGAGAGAATTTACTGATTTCTTTCCGTGGGAGCTACCGAGGTTACCACCCTTACGTGAGATTGATTTTCACATATATTTTGTTCTTGGAGCAAATCCTATCTCACGAGAACCTTATTGAATGACCACACCAGATCTCTCTATGAGCTCAAGTTACAACTTGAGGGCCTTTTAGAGAAAGGGCTTATCCATCCTAGTGTATCCCCTTGGGGTGCACCGATGATTTTTGTGAAGAAAAAGGATGGATCCTTGCGGTTGTGAATTAATCACTGCCACCTGAATAAAGTAATGATCACGAATCGTTATCCCCTTCCTCACATTGATGATTTGTTTGATTAGATGAAGGGAGCCACGGTTTTCTCTAAGATTGATCTTAAGTTAGGTTACCATCAGCTGAGGATTTTAGTGGCGGACATTCATAAGACCACCTTCTGTACGAGATATGGCCACTATGAGTTCATAATGGTGCCTTTTGGTTTGTATAATACCTCCACAGTATTTATGATTTTGATGAATGGGGTAGTCGGGACCTTCTTAGATCACTTCATGCTCATATTCCTTAATGACATTTTGATTTACTCATGTATATGTGAGGAGCACGAGGGGCACCTTTCCCAGGTTCTTTAGTGTCTTCGGGAGCAGCAGATTTATGGGAACTTGGAGAAGTGTGCATTCTTTCGTAAGAAGGTGCAAGATTTGGGTCACATCATTTCTGGGGAAGATATCACCATCGATCCTTCCAAGATTAGAGCTATTATGGATTAGCCAACACCCACTACTATGATTGAGGTGTGTAGCTTCTTGGGATTAGTAGGTTACCACTAGAGATTTCTTTAGGACTTCTCTTAGATTACACACCCAATCACTTCCCTTTAGAGGAAATCAAAGAAGTTTGTTTTTTCGCATGATGTGAGCAAGACTTCAATACACTAAAGAAATGCCTCACCACAACACCTATTCTTTGTGTCGGATCCCTGTGGTGAGTTTTTGTTTGCACGGATGTTTCTTTAGCGGGGCTTGGAGGTGTGTTGATGTAGGAGGGTAGAGTAGTAGCGTTTGAGTCTCGCAAACTCAAGGATTATAAGCTCAATTATCCAAATCATGATCTTGAACTTGTGGAATTTGTGCATGGTTTGGTTCAATAAGGGCACTTCCTACTTGGTCGAGATTCACACTCGGGACTGATCACTCGAGTCTTCACCACCTCTTCATGCAGCCCAATCTCAACTCTTGTCAGTGGTTTTGGATGGAGTTACTTTGTGAGTATGATATGGAGATAGAGCATGTGAAAGGGAAGGAGAATTTGGTGGAAGACGCTCTCGGAAAATGGAGACACGTGGCTATGGCCACCTCAGTGAGCATAAATTTGCGGGGTAAGATTCTTCAAAGCCTTCCTCTTGACAACTTCTACATTGTAGTTCGAGTAGAGATCGAGTCTTAGATACCCCTTGAGGAGAAGTTTGATGGTTTTTCTTTAGAGGAAGATGGTCTTCTCATGCATAGAGGCATGATTTATGTTGCCAGAGATGGGGGTTTGAGGTAGGACATCTTGGTAGAGGCACATCATGCACCCTATTCAGCCCATCCTAGGGTGAAGAAGATGCACGCCACTGTACGTACTCAAAATTGTAAGGTACTACACTACCGGAATAATGTGACACGTGCCCCAATGATGATACTGGTCTCCTCGCAAGGTGTTCGGGATCCAGAAAGGCTCTCCAAGTATGCATTATCATCCCACATGACCCGCTTAGCCCCCACGTGCTTTATTTTCCTCTTTTCCCCTCTTTTCTTTTCCTTTTACACTTCGATTATGAAATCGCTGCCCTGCCTCGGTGGCGCCTGTGACCACCGCCCTAGACAGGTAGTGATCCCGTAACCATCGCCCGCTCAGTGGCAGCGGTCCTTCACACATTTTTCAGAATGCTCTTTTAATACGAATCACGTAAATTTCAATGTTTACCAGCTTTTTTTCACCACCTTGGGCCTGCATTAATGATTCTGGTTCCCTAGAATAGTGTTTTTCCATTGTTTATAGTTTAAGAGATCAATTTGGTTTTTATCTTGGGTAAATGCAAATGCTATAAATAGTTGGCTTGTGCACAAGTAAATGGCCCCTCAAATTTTCCTCCGAATTTCTCATTGTAAGAGATTATTCTTTCATTTTTGCTTAAAATTCTTAGTTTCATTCATTACATGCTTAGTTAGTGATGTTTACCGTTGTTAGAAGCCACATATCCATCTTGTGCAATTGTTGTTATCACTTTATCCAAATCAATTGGAATAGGATAGTTTGTTTTCAATAGGAAGCCATTAAAGTTACAGGTTTTGTTCTTCAAACATGATAGTTTCAGGTTATGGATGTTTTATGTTGCATGACTCGCAATAAATCCCACTAGGAATTGCATAAGCCAAGCTCTGTACTCTTGCGCTATCTCTCTCCTACTCACATTGTATTCAGTTTGTATCCTAAGCTACCTTTGTACCAATATCTACTTCCGTTGATGCTAACATTACATGTTTTTCTAGATCCACATGAACATGAAGGAGCGAGGAGGTCACACTGAGGGGACAAGATCACACACACCATCGGATTTGCCACTGTTTTACAGAATCCAGGTTCTAGCTTTCAAAGTTCTAAACTAGAAGCATATCAAATAGAGTAGCCAATCACTTTATTTTAGTCAATTTTACTTTCGATATTGCCAGGGAAGCTGTGGGGATTGATAGTTTCTGAGAGACTATGATTCCTTCCTCACTTCTGAGGTAGGATTGAGAGTCTTTCAAATAGATCAGATCAGTTATTTCATTGTTTAGAATAGATTTACAATCGCACGTGCAAGCAAGTAGCTATACTCGGTTGTTTTGTTTGTTTTAAATTTGTCATCAGATTAGTTTTCAAATTCTAGATACATTAAAATAGTTTCTCCTTCAATTTCATTCATATAAATTCATCAGAAAAATACAAAAATATAGAAGTTATATATGTTATAGATATATTTCACATAGTTAATTTTACTTTGTTGGCTTAGTTTACATTGTGGCTTTTGTATGACAATCACGGGACCTAGAGAGCCCAGAGAATACATATTCGAGCCAATCATGTCCCAACCCAATCTCATCACAGCAATAATTGATATAGATCAAAATCTTAGGATCCAAGTCTTCCAAACAACGGTAAACTTACAACAAATCAGTTCTCAATTACACGGGTTAAACATAGAAGACGACCAAGCACATACATTTTGGTCAAATCAACCAAACTATAGATTACCCTAGATACATATCCGCATGACTGTGGAAGGGTTTGAAAGAGAACAGACATTCGGTTGTGATCCTTTGGTCCCACAGCCAGACGCAGGAGACACTCTCACAGATATAGATACCAACTTAAGAATTCAGGTTGCACAAATGCCTGTGAGATACTCTGAAAAGATCACACAATTGATAATTCTAAATATAGAGGCTGAAAAAGCATATGACTATTGGATACTAGGGATTAGGGACTAGATTCTCGCACATGACCATAGCAGGACCACAAAGAACCATGAATCTATGGTTGTGACCCACAAATCCCATAGCCCAACGAGTTCATAGGTGAATCAGACATAGATGCTGGCCTACGTATATTAGTATTCATATCTACTCCACTTCCACCTATCATCATGAAACAATTATCCTTGTTAGATAGAGCAGCTAATGAAGCTAAAGAGTTATGGACTGTGCCAAAGAATTGCCAATAAGAGTCAATTATATTTACCATCTACCCTATGACCTTATTTGAAAACATACACGAAACTATCCTAGGTCATTTTCCACGTATTCCACAACCCATAGACCGAATCACGCTAGAGCTTGATATTGATTAGAGCCTTCGAGCAGTCATCCTTGCTGATCGATCTATCACACCAGTTCAGGTTAGGAGGGCCTTCTTTGCCTTAGATTTGTAATTTCCACTAGTGCGCGTCGAAGACATCAGATTACCTAACTAGTTTTTTTGCATCCCACGCATATTCAATCCCCACCTGGCTGTCTCGGCATGACCTCGGGAGGTCGGGTGTGAAGAAAAGTTACTTGTAGATTCCCATTCTCGCTTGTCACTTTTCCATCGTATAGCCACCTTGAGACAGTTATATAATTAGAGAGGACTTCGGAGAGACGTGGCCTAGTTCGTGTCATGATGTTTAGAGTGCCTAAGAGTTAAGGATGACCAACAACATCTAGCTAGCCTTCTTTTCCATTATGCTATACCAGAGTGGAAATGGGACACCATTTCCATGGACTTCATTGTTAGGCTACTGATGTCGAGATATCACCACGACGCCATCATGGTCACGGTTGATAAATTGAAAAAAGTGGCTCACTTTTCTTTGGTGAAGACAACTTATATAGTTAGAGTAGTGGCATGGGTATATTTGGATGATATTTTTAGGTTTCCCAAGATTTTGTAGAAGATCGTTAGTGACCATGATCCTTTTGTACACTTCCCATTTTTGGACTACCATGCAACATGCCCTTGGGACAAAGATCAATTTCAGCACAACATATCACCCCGAGATAGATGGACAGACTGAATGGTTGAATCATATTTTAGAGGACATGCTCAGGATGTATGTGATGGATCAATAGTCTAAATGGGAGGAGTACCTATACTTAGTGGAGTTTTCCTACAATAATAGTTTTCAGAGTTCTATAGGCATGGATCCTTTTTAGGCTTTGTATGGTAGAGAGTGTAGGACACCTCTTAGCTGGGACAGACTAGAGGACAGGGTTTCTCTTGGACCATCTTTGTTGCAGGACATGGAGCAGCAGGTGGTATTGATTAGACAGAGACTGCAGGAGGCTCAGGACAGCAGAAGAAGTATGTGGATCAGCATAGGACCGAGTGTAGTTTTGATGTGGGCATGAAGGTGTTCCTTCGTGTCAGGAAACATAAGAGCCCTATCCATTATGGAAAAGGTTCTAAGTTATCTCCTAGATTCATGGGTCCTTTTGAGATCTTGGATCTTATCAACCCTTTGGCCTACCGTCTAACATTGCCACCTAGCTTGTCTCACATACATGATGTGTTTCATGTTTTTTTTCTTAGGAGATTTGTTGTAGATCCTTCTCATGTGTTATACTAGACATCATTATAGGTGTAGGATCGGGGGTAGGTGATGATGGATCTCGTTCGCATCCTAGATTGTAGGACGCCTGGGCCTTCAAGGCGAGAGGTTGATCAGGTATGAGTGTAGTGGGACAGATATGATGAGACTGTAGCTACATGGGAGGATGCCACTTTATTACGAGTTCAATTTCCACATTTGTTCTAGTGAATTCAAGGAGGAAGTTGAGTCTAAGGGGAGGGGGATGTAGTGCCCACTTCCCTTTGACACCTTTTTTATACTAATCATGACACTGTCAGCTATATTATGGACATTATTATATTTTTTATTTAGTATGATGTTAGATAATTGATCATGGATTATTGTTGACCTTGATTCTGATATGATGCATGATGATTATTAGAGACATTTTATATGTTGATGATGTTATACTTGATGTACATGGTTATATGATGGATGTTGTTTGAACTTGTGATATTTGGACATTGTGAGTAGACCTAGAAATGGAAAATTATTAGATGATGATATAGTTGTTGATAAAACTATAAATGATATTGTTAGATTGCTTTGATGTTGTTTTGGTTCATACATCTAGATGGTTTTGGATTTTTAGTTATATTTATATTATTTTGGGTGTTCGATATGGCCATGAGGTCGAAGGAGGTATTGATATTTTTGCAAGTTAAAAATATCACAACAAACATGGGGGATTGGAGACCAACCACATTAGAATTCTATATGAATTCAACAAGGTCACCATGGCAACTAGTTTTGATTGTGTGTGTGTTTATTAGTGTTAGGGTTTCCCATGGGGGATCACCTTTAAATGTGACCAAAGGATTTTATGTATTTATTTTATTTTTGGTCCCTTTTGTTTTTTTTGCATGTGTTTTATATGGTGCACTTACCCTTTCATTATTTATTTAATGGATGTTAATATTGCGAGTAATCAAATTATTTAGTTAATTAATTAGAAGATGTCATAAGAATGTAATTAATAGAGTTGTTGGCCATGTTTTAAAGTGTTATAAGAATGTGTAAGTAATGTGTAAGTTAACTTTTGAGTGTGAAACACTCCACCTTCTTGCAAATTCTAATTTGTCCTTGGAGGCTGATTTTGGAGGCTTGTGGGACAAGTTAAACTTGTCCCATGCCTCTTAAATTTACATACCAACCTTGCCTATGGTTGGAGAGTTAAAATTATACTTTTTTAATTCATTTTGGGAAGAGAAATTGTAGGTTTTAGTTGTACTTTTCTTACATATTTTAATTTCAGTCTTTTGGGGGTGTGGGTTGGATTTGAGTTTATAAGTAATCTATCATATTATTCACCCACCTATTTGATTATGCATTGGAGATTGAAGTTGAATTTTATGTTGGAATTGAGTATGTGTGAAGTGACATCTACTACATGAATCTACCTCACCCTCTTCTCTTCTTGTCTTGTTTTGGGTTGCTTCACTTTTATCTATTCATTTTGGGAGACTTCCGTTTGATTTTGGAGAGCCCTCGCTTCTTGAGAGTTGGGTAGTTTGTTGGATACTTGTGTTGGGTAGATTTTTGGATTGCTATCATTGGAAGGAGATTTCTATTTTGAACTTGGAACAAAATCCATCATGGAGAGGTAAGATCTTGGCTCCTAAAATGCTCTTCTTTAAATTATGAAAATGTTCTTGTGTGAATGTTTTGGTATATATTTTTGTTTTTGGGTAGATGGACTAAGAATGGTGTAGGAGAAGACTATGGGGTTAATTTTTGGTAGGTAAAAGTGTGTTTTAGGGAGGTATAAGGGTGGAGGGAGTTGGGATTTGGGTTCCACCTTACAAATAAATAGCTTTCATTTCTTTACTCGTTATGGGGTGCCATAAGAGGTTGGGGAGGCATAAGGAAATGTGAGGAATAAGGGGTACTTGGGAGGCATAAGGAAATGCGAGGAATAAGGGGTACTTGGGGAGGCATAAGGAATGTAAGGGTTTTGATATATTATTTTTATGGTTTGTATCTTACGTGGTGATACCCATTTCCCCGTTCGGAAGGCATAAGAAGCATCCCCCATAGTTCTTGCTCCTTTGGCTTGCTTGATGAAGCCTTACTATTTTGTTGTTATGTGTTGTTTTAGTTATAAAAAGATACATTTCTGTTTTGGACTGTGTTTTATTGTGAAAATGTTGTGTGAATGTTTTGTGTAAGCCTGTTATCACCATGAATTGGATCACATTTTTATTGCATTGTGGTTGGGGCTCGGGGCCAATGAAGAAGGATGGCTTCTCCTCTTAATTAGATGTCTTGGTTGGGTGGAGAGCATTTGCTTTCCTTGTCTTTGTTGTGAACAAAATCAAGAAAGAGAAGAATGCATGTTGTTGTTCGGAGATGAGAAAAGATAGTTTGAGATTCCCTTGTGAAATTAAATATCATTGCAACCATTCCCACTAGAAGTGGATGAACTTGTATATGTTTGTAATAGAAATATGTTGCATGTATTTGCAGTGAAATTTGAAATGTAAAAGAGTTATACTATGTATTCTGTTTTGAAAAGAATGTGAAAGAATGATACTATTTTGTATACTGTATTTTGAAAGTAAATGGAAAGGAGGTTGTATGAGTTTCATTGGAAATTTGTGTTTATGATGTACTATGAAATGCCTGTTTGAAAATGAAAATGTGAAACACATGAGAAGAGAATGTATTATTCTCGTCCGTATATAATATATGTTTTGGAAGAAATAAAAGAAGGAAGATGTAAAATTTCCATTTGAATTAAATAAATGAATGTAATAATTTTCTCAAATTACATTTCTATATTGAAACCTGATTATATCAATTTATTGAAATCTATGTTGAAAGTAAGAAATGCGTGTGAGAAAAATGCAGGATTTTGTCTCTTTTGGAAATGTGTAAAATTGGAAATTAGAATTACATTTTGGTCTTGAATGGTTTGTTTGAATCAATTAAAGTGTGTTAGATTGGAATTGGAATGAATTTTAATACTTAGAAGATGAAAATGGCAAATATATCCTTTAAAATTTGATCCTTGTTATTTGTAATTTCAAATTGGCAATCAGGGGCTGCCACGTGGCATCGCGAGGTGCCGACAGAGGCGTGGGTCTCTGTACCCTCTTAGCCCTTCGGGAATTAAGAAAATTTTCTCCACCACCCTAACTTCCCCAAATTGGCTTAGGAGATGCCACATGTCCTTTTCAGACTTGTGGGAGTGTGGGTGTAGAGCCAACTTTTCACCCATGCGGGAGAATTTGTAAAATGTCTCCCACACCCTACCTTTCCTTGTTTTTCCCCACGCTACCTTAGGGAGTGCCATGTGTCCTTTGCAGATCCACAGATCACGGGCACAAATGTTAATTTTTCCCCACATGGGAAAATTATTACCAAAGTCTTCCCGTGGCCCGCCAACCCTCCCTTTGGGAAAATTTTCACCCATGGGCCCACAGGCCCGCTCTTGGGGAAAATTTTCACCCCAAGGCATGTTGGCCCATAACTTGAAAAATAAAATTAGTTAGGAGGACTTATTTATATCTTTGGAAAGGTGAGGAAATATCCTATCTAATGAAAGTGATTTAGGAAAATTTTGAATGCATTAAATATGATAAAAATCAAGTTGAAACTTTAAGCCTGTCATAGGATGGGTATGGTGAGGATTTTCCCTCTGAACCTAATTGAAACCTCTAACCCTAAATTTTGGACCTTATGACCTATAATAATTATTAATTAAAGGAAAGTTTACTCTAGTAGATTTGAATAGTTCCAAAACCCGTTAGTGACTATTATTGCCTTTGTAACATGATTGTAGCTTATTTTAATAAAAAAATTATTCCATAATTTTTCTTGACTAATCCTAGGTTGTTCTTGGGTCTCAAGTGGGTTGTTTTAACCGGCATCACATTATCGGAGGATTTATAGTGGGTTCCCATATAGTTATCTCTTTCAAATCATCACCTCGAGAAAGGACCACCTTGCCAAAACATAACTCGAAACCTCACCTTTAGATTACTTCTTCATAGGGCACCTTCCCAACCAAAATTTTGTTCTAAATTCACAAGTCAGTCTTAAAATCACAAGCTAAAAAAACATAAATTCACTATGAGGATTGCATGTTTTTCTTAGCTTTGATCTTGACTTGCATTTTGAGTTATGAGGATTACATTTCTTCATATTTCTTATTCCTTTCACACTCCACCATCATACATGGAGTATTCTAGATGTTTTTGAGTGTGTCAGACCAGATCTTATGATTCTTAGATTTATGGGTTGATCCTTCATCTAGTTTAATTCACCTAAAATAATTTTTTCTTCATTTCTTCTAATTACATAGTAACCGGCGTCGGTTTACATCGATTATTGTCTATTTACCTAACTAGTGTCAGCTTCTGGATCTTTAGTTATTTTACCTAAAACAACCTTCATCACATATTATTTTCTATTTTTGGTCCTCAGGACACCATCATATCAACAACAACTGATATCTTAGTTAGATACAGGTTCCCATTTCACATTCATCAATTCTGTTTCTTTTTCTAAAATTGGTATTTCCCATAGTGACCAAAGATCAATTACCATAACCTTAATCAGCAGTTCCCCTTAACCTTCATTGATCATACTAACCATAATTTGTTGTTTTGTTTGATTTTTTAAATCAAAACATTGACCATATTTAACCCCCATACTTCATCTTTATCTGCTTCTTCTATTTTCTATGTCGTCTACGAAATACAATTTTACTAGGTCAAGACTAATATGCATGGTGTTGAATCATAGCCAAACTAACACCCTTGTATTTATTTCTAGCTGCCAAGCAATCCCACCTAGTCCATCGATGTCATCCATCCCGTCACCTATGGATCCAATTCACCCTATCACTATTTCTACTAGTGAAGAGGAGTTCACAAGACTCCTTGATCATAATCCCGTGGCATAACAAGACTATATTTGCCACTCATCTACCCGAGAATCTTCAGGCCAACTAGTGTATGACATGCCTATATCTATTCCCCTACCCTCGTACTCCACTTACGCATCTCGTCACAACTAGCTCGGAACCGCCCTATGTATGCATGAGAATATTAACTATGTTAATAAACAAGAAACTAACTAAGTAGCTCCATGATCTAACTAAACCTCTCATAAACATGAAAATGAGTGCTAAACAAGATAACTTCTACAATAATGAATTAAACTAAAACACTGTCATTTTATCTCTCGACTACTCTATGATTACTTAAAACATAAATTAAACCTAGTTAAACCTATGATCAATCAAATTAGATTTGTTGTTTTCTTCAATGGAGATGAAGAGGTCTGTCTCAAATAGCTACAAGGCCAAGTTACATACCCTCCTACTAACCTACTATGAATTTAATGGATGCACGATGGAGGAGCTTCAACAATGGAGGATATCCAAGATCAAATTCCTATTATCTTAGCTAATGCAAATGAGGTCTAATGCCAATATCTCAAAATGTGAGAGATATTTTTTATGTAAACAAGGTGTGTGTTTGAATGGGTAGGATTAGCCTTTTATTTATAGTTTTTCACTTGGGAGAGTTTGGAATTTGGGTGCATGTGGGACTAAAGCTCAAAAAGTAGTTTTAGATTAGATTAGCATAAACAAGCTTTAGGCTTAGTTAAGCTTGGTTTAGGGTAGTTAACTAGGGTTTAGGTTAGTTAAACTATTATTAGCAAGTGATTAGAGAATCTTTGAGATTTGGTAGGGTTTGGATAACCAATCAGTAGCTGATAAATAGCCTACAAAGCCAATAGAAGTGGTCTAGAGAGAAATAGGAGGTTCTCGAATGGTTGAAAGGAGGAATGTTTAGCTAATAAGAGAGATATTAGCCAAATAAGTTGATTATAGGAGGAATATGACTCAAGAAGAATGGGCATCCGAGAATGGAGTGAATAAGGGTTGATTAATGAAGTGTCATAAATAAGTTGAATTGGATGAAATGCTAAGTGTAAGTATACTTTAGGTGTCTACATTTTCTCCTCTTTGAGGTGGCATAAGCAACTCCACTTCAAATAAAGTAGACAAGCATAAACAAGTAGAAAATTTTGAAGGGATAGAAGAAAAATGAGTATAATGGAGGATGCCCCCTCGATTGTCGATGGGGTGATAGAAGAACTCGATTGACGATCGAAAAGATGACGTAAAGAGAAAAGAAGAAAGAATAATGTGAAGAAGAAAAGGGGGTATAGAAAAAAAAGGAGTATGAGGAATAGGGAATGAGCTAACATCCATCCAAAGTGCCTTTTAAACAACTTTATTTTTCATCATAATGCTAAGGATCTTCATCATCGGTGCTAATTAAAAAAATGAACAAAAGTGTAGTATGGCATTGAAAGCCATATAAAAACAAATGTCCATTGTTACAAAACACCAACTCCATGCAACATACAAAATGCAATGCAATACAAGAAATTAAAATATTCCTAACTCCATGCAACATACATAATGCAATGCATTAAGAGAAAGTAAAAGAGCTAACCTAATAGAGAAACGTAACTTAATGTTTTTGTTATTGAGATTCGATTACAACCTGTTCGAATTAATGACAAGGGTTGAAGATGGTTCCCAAGAAAGGATACATACAAGGGGAATAACAGAGGACACTTTAGTCCTATGAAAAAGTAATGTGCACTACAAAACAAACATACCAGAAACTCCTTGTGACCTAGAGTACAGATGAAGTAACCACCCTAGCTTTTGTTTATTGAGGTAGATCAATATGATCCACGGGTCGTGCACATGAACAAGTGAGAACAAAAGAGGGACATTTTGTAGGATGATTTATATTGTTTTTTATGTTTCCTTAAACATATTTGAATGTTTTCTATTTTTGTAACATATTTGAATGTTTTGATTTTGAAAGTTTTCTAAATATATGTACAGGAAGATGAGGAATCATGGATGCCCCTAGTGATAGATGGGATGTACAAGGTCATAAGGCCACGTGCGTGTGAGAAATTTGAAGATGAAAAATGCCCTAGTGATTAGGTGGGAGCATTCAAAGGAAAACTCTTCGTAGGTAAAAGCGGGACCCAAGGCCATTATGGATAGGTTAAACATGATGATGAACATAAACTAATGAAGTGCTGGGAAGAAGAAAGGATGCCCCCAACATAAGTTGGCCTAAAATAACATGATAGAAAGGAAGGAGAATATTTTTTTGTGAAAGGCGACAAAGGTGTCTAAAAACATGGTAAACAGTAATCTTGTACACATGGATGTTCTAAATGAAGTAGAAGAACAATGCGAATGATATGAATATAGATTAGAAGCCTCATAATGAAGAAGTGTTTAGCCAAAGGCACAAATCATGAGGCAAGATAAATACTAAAGTAAGAGTCCGAACAAAGTCCAAAAAGACACTTAGTAACATACTAATCCTACTTACTCATAGAGATCCAGTGTGTGCATGTGGAATTTAATTACCTCTTGAAGGGAAGATTTAATAGACATCAAGTGAAGACACCCTATCCAATGTGTAGGAATGATTGATTTTGATAGGTGATAGGTGATTTGTGAATGAAATGTGGAAGCATAGCCATACATTTCTCCACTACTAGCTAGGCATCCATAGCCCCGATGGAGATGTATTTGATTCTAATCGCAACATTTCTCTACTACCAATCAGGCATCTATAGCCCTAATAGAGATTATTGGAAATACCCCAAGAGAGAGTAATATATCAATTATAGCTTTTAGTTTTTTATCTTTGATTGATTTTGATTCTTTTTCTTTCTGAAAACTTATTTCAGCTCTCTTGTTTGACAAGGGGTTAAGAATCACTTATGGCTTGATGGAAGGAGGTGGAAGTGATTGTGATGATGACATTGGCTAGTGTCAACAAATATGTCTAAAATTTCTTCACAAAAATTTATTGGATGTTGAATGTGATAGGATTTCTAAGAGGTTAGCCATTCTTTAACTTACCAAGGTGATAAAAGACTAGGGTAAAATTGATACCATAGATATAAATGTCGTAAAATGCGTGTGAAAAGGCTAACCAAAATATCACCGAAGGGATGAAAATGGTAGGAAGACTTGTAGAAGAAGAGTAAGAAAGGGAAGAAAGAACATCCATGTGCACGTAATACCGATTGCAATGCCCGACCTTTGTACCTTTTAATTTTTTTGTTTTCTCAATATTTTTTGTATTTTTGAATTATTTTTGTATTTTTAGCTTTTTGATAGTTTTTGGAAAGTTGGGACCAAAAATGTCACTCCATGTGATAGGATCTAACAATGATGTTTGCAACTTCCTTGATAAGGGAGACTAGGTGCATTTTTTTATCAAGAGTTATGTTATCCCCAATCTCGATGATCGTGGTGAGCTCGTACTCAACAAATGACTGCGATTTATCCTTAAACAAGGATTGTTCATGTGGGAGCTTGAGTTCCCTATCCAGAGGTTTATGCACTTTGCACCAAACTTGATGGTTGCATTGATGTATGATTTTGAATCGTGCTTGATTTACAACTTTGAGATTGTTCAAGTTGTTGGGGATTTCGAGCTCTTGGAATTTTTTATCTTAGCTTGATAATGAACCTGTTTGGGTTTCTTATAAGTTGATGCATGACTTTTTGATCCCGAGTAGGAGAAGAAAGAGAACATTGACGTTTAGAACTGATGTGAGAAATGACCGTGGGCTTGCCACAACCATTGATAGAAGAAATATGTGATGAATGAAAAGGATATGGTCCAATAATTGAATAGGATGGGCTACGAGGAGGTGAGCCACTGATAGAAGGAAATAAAGGGATGCTAGAATATGGCCCTAAGATGGAAGAAGTTGGGCTATGAGGACATGGCCTGAGAATAGAAGAATATGACGAAGGGCTACTAGGGCGTGGCCCAAGTATAGATGAGGAGGGACTACTCAGAGGTGTCCCATAGATAGAAGAGGATGAAGGGCTACTAGGACATGGCCCAAGAATAGAAGGTAATGGGCTACCAAGAGGTGACCCACAAGTAGAAAATGGAGGACTACCTGTGGGGTGGCCCAAGTATAGAAGAAGATGATGGGCTACTCAGTGGTGACCCATAATTAGAAAATGGAGGGCTACCTAGGGGTGGCTCTAAGACAGAAGAAGATGATGGGCTACTCATCGGTGAATCACAATTAGAAAATGGAGGGCTACCTAGGGGTGGCTCTAAGATAGAAGAAGATGATGGGTTACTCAGCAGTTGACCGAGACAAGATTTTGATTAAGGAATGATGATAGATAAGGAATGATTTGGTAACAAGAAGATAGGCAATGGATCAATGCTAGATCCTGTTATCTCATCATGATCAGAGGAAGGTGAAGATGGAATAATAGAAGAAGAATCAAGTTCCATGACCTTAGGATCTTCCTTTACGTTCTGATAAAAGGAATCAACTTATTTTCCCCAATACACAAGTGTATTGAGTTCAAGAAAGAACCCTTGTTTGTAATCCTCTAGAGGGATATCTTCATGTACTCTAATTATTTCTTTATTCTCGAGAAAAATCAATCAAGATAGGTTATTTTTCTTTAGTCATAGAAGGTTGAATATAAGAAACAGGTCCGATAAGGAGGGAAGATTGATTGACAAAAGAAGATGACTCAAGAGAGGAAGTAGGATTGGAGGCAAGCATCTCATGAATGGACGATTTGGATTTGGACCTATGTTGTTTTTCTAGAAGATGATGTAATGTAGGTTGGAAAGTAGGATTGCATAGCCATTCATTAAGTTGCGACGTAAGAGTTGAATTAGATGATTGACTAGAGGTAACCCAAGTCATGGAACTCTTCGACAGAGGAAGAGGTCGTTGAGATGACTGATGAAGGAGGTCCTACAAAGAAAGGGAGAACTATGACTAAAGATCCAAATTAGATGTTCAATCAATGGAATTTGGAGTCGTACAAGTCTTCAAAGGAGGAATATTTTGTTGAGGTGATTTTGAATAAAGGTCCTGTGAAGGAAGGGAGGACCATGATTCAAGATTTGATCTAGGGGTATCCAAACAATAGTTTGGATCTAAGTCTTTAGAAGAAGAGTGGGAGTCGAATGTTAGTTTGGATCTGAATTAGAAGAAGAGTAGTGGGGGAACCTAAATAATAATTTGGATTAGAAGAATCCAAACCATACCACCAACTATGAGCTGAAGGTGGGGAATAGGGTACCGTATGGGCTCTCTAACACAAAGAACCAAATGAGGTTTAGTTGTAATGGGAATATTTTTATTTGAATTTCTAAACCTAGGTTCCATATTGTAGTAAGTGTGAGAAACTACATGATAGTCAGTCATTTTTGGCATCATTTAGGTGTGAATTCCTAGACCTAGATAGTGTGATGGAACTCCTTCAAAGGGAAGGAAGTGACAAGTCGATTTTGGTAGCATAAGTATAACCAACTAGACATTTGGTAAGTATGGAGATGTGTGTGTGATTTTCTGAAGAAGGTCTAAGGAAAATAGACATTGTGATGATACAATCTTGACGAGATAAAAAAGGATTGTCCTAGGAAACAACTTTTCTAGATGAATAATCACAAGGAACAATCGGCAAGTGTGAAACAAGAAGCCAATCAACAAGGAAATAAATGCAAATGCGTATGTAAAGTGATTTGATGCAAGGATGATCAACAAAATGTCAACATTTACGCAAGCTTGAAATGAACAAGGTGTAAATTTTAACAAAGGGTAGATATGACCCCTAATCAAAGGATACCATGATAAGTTCAACAACTAACAAGGTATAAATGTTAAAGGGTGAGGATTACAAATGTAAGCCACGTAATGACACCTATTGGACACGTTAATCAAGATTCACGAAGAAGTGAGATATTAGTGAAAAAGTGGTATTGAAACGATGCAAATAGAGTAAGAAACACCTTTCAAGATTTGGGAAAATGTTTGAAATCAAACCAAGTCAATGTATACTGAGGATGTGTTAAAATGTGTGCAACATAATGCCACAATGTGGATACTTAGATCATGTTTACGAAAAACATGACATAAGTATCTTAATTGTGTCGAGACAATGTGAACAAGGTAACACGTCAAAGGGAGATAAAATGATGACTCAATCTGAACTATGATGATGATCTTGAAATCAAGATCAAGTGGCCATCAAAGATATAAGGACGCATCCACACACTTTAGATGTTTAACAACTCAGCCACAAACATGGATGAGCGTAAATGGACAAAAAAGTGGTGAACACTATCTATGACAACACTCCGAAAGATGCCTTCTGTTGTCCCAAATGGGAAACAAGAATGCAAATGTATAGATCAAAATATCAAAATAAACTAAGTGCCACTTGGGCAGATCTTCGCCTTGTCTAAAGACAAGAATAAAACTAAGCGAAAGTGGGATGTAGTCTAGTTTCGTGATGAAAGACACTTAGATCAAAATCAAAAGGGTTATTTTCCTTGTTTGATAAACAAGGTTCAAATTATAGACGAGTTTTCACTTCATGATGGATTGACGTAATAGTGGACTAGTAAAGTGGGCTCTAAGATAGAATGGCCTCCTTAATAAGTTCTCTTGCTTAGGTGTTACAAAGCTGTCTTAAGTGAGCGTGATTTACCCAAACAGTCCCTTGCCTATCTTGGGAGTATCTCGGCTTTACTTTACCCATTTCAAGCACAAAGGGAAACTAGTGCATCCACATGTGCTCTCCGTGGGGTCGCCATATGGAAAACCGGTAAATCTATCTCACAAGGTGTACTAATCAAGTGAGTAAGTGGAGCACTTCCTATTTCATCCACAAGGTTACATAGCGGTGGACTACTTTAGGTTCCTGGAACCACCCCCATTGTTATAGCTTAAGGCGTTATGCTAAAGGGGTTATGTTCCAGTTGAGCGGATAGGGACATATCCTTTTCCAAAACCTACAATACGATGTTTTGAATATGGTGTATTTTTTATCTTTCTTTAACTTAATGTGGTTTTAAGTAGCACACCATTTGGCAACCTACAAAAACATGTGTATTAGCAATTTGTGTTTTTGTTTTCAACACCCTTATTTGACAAGAATTTAGGTCCTATAGAAAAAGGGTTTTTAGTAATTTTCCAATTCATAGGTTAATGTCAAGAAAGAGAATTTTACACTTTGCTTTTGATTCCTAAGATCGCAAAAGGCGCGAAGGAAGAGCATACACAACGTGAAAAATCCTACTGAAATCACATGAAAGTTTTACTTCATCCTTTATAAAATAAGTGTTTTTGAACAATCAATATGAGTTTTTATAAGTGTTTTAATCTCCAAGATCACCTTTGAAGACGCGAGGAGAGTGCATAGGCACTTCTACAAAGCTAATTTTAAGACAAGAAAAAAACACTTTAACTATGCAAACTGAAATGCCAAGAAAAACATTGTTTTTTGAATTTTTAGTCCTAGAAACCTACAGTAATAGATCAGAAGAAAATATTTTTATAGACTAAATTTTTTCAATTTTAATAAAGACACCTACACACCTATACTAACAACAACACTTCCCAACCAATGGATATGCTCCCTACTCAACGAGTACACCTGCAATTAAAAATTAGTGAAACCCAATGCAGTAAAACACAGATGCTTGCAACATGATAGAGACGCGCGCATATTGACATGGACGCTTAGGTTTCAACATGTATGCACCCAAGCATGAAATAGGAAATTGTCAAATTTTTACATAGTCAAACCATTTACGCATGCGGCAGGAGAAGCAGTATACCCATCTCAGATTACAGAGACACATGCGTGTCCCTGTAGAGATAAAATTTAGAAATGATGAATTCCACCAGACAGGTATGTGCCTAATCTAAAGGGTACATTGGGGTTTCAACATGTATGCACCCCTTGTTTTACACCTACACGCACCCTGTGAAAAACTGCAAAAAAATGGATTTTCAAATTTTCAAGAGCAAACAAGTTAGTTGTTAGTCAAAGTGTCCTATTTCTATATCAAACCCACAAAATACATGCAAATGAAGGTCATTTATCTAGGGTTAGAAACAAAATGAGGAAATAACAAGTGATTTGACCCAAAAACTTGAAAATGAACTTGAAAAACCTAAAATACCTCCATTAATGGAGGATGGACATAAGTGTCCCACCGGGCATGCCAAATGTATGCATGAGAAGATTATCTATGTTAATAAACAAGAAACTAAGTAGCTCCATGATCTAACTAAACCTATCATAAACATCAAGATGAGTGCTAAATAAGATAACTTCTACAATAATGAATTAAACTAAAACACTGTCATTTTATCTCTAACTACTCTATGATTACTTAAAACATAAATTAACCTAGTTAAACCTATGAACAATCAAATTAGATTTGTTGTTTTCTTTAATGGAGTCGAAGAGGTCTCTCTAAAATGGCTACAAGGCCAAGTTAGATACCCTCCTACTAGCCTACTATGAAGGTAATGGATGCAAGATGGAGGAGGTTCAACAATGGAGGATAGCCAAGATCAAACGCTTATTAGCTTAGCTAATGCAAATGAGGTCTAATGCCAATATCTCCAAATGTGAGATATATTTTTTATGTAAACAAGGTGTGTGTTTGAATGGGTAGGCTTAGCCTTGTATTTATAGTTTTTCACTTGGGATATTTTGGAATTTGGGTGCATGTGGGACTAAAGCTCAAAAATCACTTTTAGATTAGATTAGGATAAACATGATTTATGCTTACTTAAGCTTGGTTTAGGCTAGTTAACTAGGGTTTAAGCTAGTTAAAATTTGATTAGCAAGTGATTAGAGACTCTTTGAGAGTTTGGAGGGGTCCGGATAACCAATTCATGATCGATGATGATAGCCCACGAAGCCATTAGAAGTGGTCTAGAGATAACTAGGGAGGTTCTTAACGGTTGAAAGGAGGAATGTTTAGCTAATAAGAGAGATATTAGCCAAATAATTTGATTATAGGAGGAATACAACTTGAGAAGGTGTCATGCATGGGCATACGAGAATGGGGTGAATAAGGGTTGATTAACGAAGTGTCATAAATCGGTTGAATTTGAGGAAATGCTAGGTGTAAGCATATTTCAAGTGTTTACACCCTTGTCCACATTACCCCTGGTGGTGTCTCAGTTAGGTTCCACCTCTACCATAATTTCTTCCCAACGACGTATATTGCACCCATGGTGTCAACCACACCTTCACCAACCACTTTGAACATAGCCCCATCTACCCCCTTTCCTTCATATTTATCGGTTGTATCATAACGACTTCTAGCATCAAGCAACCCACAGCCCATTCCAAAACATATTTCTTTCCATCCCTTAGTCTCTACAAACATTACCACAAGATTCATTCTAACCACCCCACCTATTTACACGCATCGCAAGAGTAACCCCCAATATTGTCTATCACTTATTTGGGGTACATTCCACCCGTATCTATTCCCTTTTGCATTTTTCATATTTGGAACCCCCATGTAATGTGATGCCATCCACATCATATACCCATAATCAACCTCCCTTTACTGTGAGAGGAACCCATTCATCATAACCCACCAATGACCTCATTAGGATGATGATGGAAAAGATGCAAAAATTAGAAGCATCGGCCGGCTCTAGTAACTCCTCGACCTATGAAAAAATCTCTAATGAGCCTATTCATCTTTCCATTCCTATTCACCCATATCCCATGCATTAGGAAATTCCCAAGTTCAACCACTTCAACAAAGTAAAGAAGACCCGCAATAGCACTTGCATTCATTCAAGCATGGGTGCTATCAAATTTCCCATGACAATATTTTGCTCTTATGAACATTTCACATGTACCTAATAGGACTGTCTTAAATTAGTACATAATTTTACCTAGACATTCTATCTACTCCTAGAGCACTTCTCAATAAATGTAGTAAAAAAAAGTCACCATGACCAACCTTTATTCGACACGACATTAAAGATGACGATGAATCTATCATAGATCTCATTTCTCACCGTCAAGTCTTATCAACCAATTAACATTCCAGTTACCTCAAATCGAACTTATTTATTTGTTCAGCTTGTGCTAGACAAATCTCACCAAATTTGTAGGTACAAAACTTTTGAACCTTTGATCAAGAATTCACCATGGCATGAAAGCTGGAAATTTACACCATTGAAGAAAAGAAAATCCAATTATGGAACAAGAACATCCTGTTCAAACCAAACGATTCTTCTTCATCTTCAACACCAAAAAATAATTATTCAAAATCCAAAGGATATGTCAATGCCCCATTCAAACAAAATGATTCTTCTTCATCTTCAAAACCACAAAATAATTATTGAAAATCCAAAGGATATGCCAACACGGTAGTTCTCAAAGTGGGTCCATCTCATGCCTCTAATCAAGCTCAACCTTCTCCCAATCTTTCCCCTATCCAGACTTTTCAGTTCTAACTAGAGTAACAGAAGAATACTTATATTAGAGAGCCCTATTCTTCAATCTTGGAAAATCTTCTTAAAGCTAGAGCCATTACACTTGCTCCCATAAAACCTCATATTGGCTTCAATCCCACTCGTCGTATGCCTACATGGTATAAGGAACATGACTACTGTAATTACCATCACATCAAAGGCCATAGTGATGGTAACTACATAACTTTAAAGAACATTCTTTAAGAGATGATAGATAATGGAGAAATCATCATAGACAACTTGAACGCACTTTGGAAAATCAAAATTTGCACATATTTAAGAAGTCATTCCCTAACCATAAACCATCGTCTAATCAAAATAGCAAACCTTCATCCAATGACAATAATGTCCGTGAAGTCCATGCAGCTTTTTGATATTGTCTTGACTGCTCCTCAAATTTTATCTATTTCTTTCATTTAGGAAATTATGGCATGAGCTCCTCTACCCATAGAGGATCATACATCTTCTACTCCTTCACCCATGGAGGAGTCCCTTTCACCTCCCCGCTCTCATGCAAGAACCCACGTTTTCTATTGATGCCATTCCACCGCCTACCTCGTAACCTAACGAAAATTCCAAAATATTATTTCCCCATCAACAGGAGAATGCTATGTACCTTGGGATATGATAATATAATATATATGGGTTGATGAAGATGCCAACATGTGGCACTCATCCCCTTAGTTAGTTATATGGGCTCACATAGGAATTGAGTAATGGGTCGGCCTACATTGGGATTAGGTGTTACCCATCCTATTTAAAGGATGTGAGTATCATTATGAGGGGTTAATGTATGTATGATTTGATTCTTCTACTTGGTAGAGGTATATTGAAGGTGTCCCCTTGAAGTGGATTCCCATCTTACGAGATTGTGGAGTTACTCTTTCCTTAAGGAGCATTGTATGGTGTTGCCTACCTTAAGGGTAATACTATACATATATTGATTATTTGGGCATCTTGGCCCCCATATATCTTGTGTTGCATTATCTTCTACAAATTATTCATTTATTATATGTAAATTTCTTATCAAGTGGTATCAGAGACAGTGATCCGGGCAATTTGTGGGATGAAACCCTAATGTTGGTGATTCGTCTATATCTGGAGATCGACTCATAATTTTTCATATTTTTTTTTGGGGAGTGGACACATAGCTCAAGTGATCTTCCCTCCAAATTTCAGATTTTTGGGAGTTGTTTCGTAAAAGTTGTGTCCATTTTAGCGTTGAAACCATAATTCTACGGTTTCATCTATATCTTCTGAATAATGACGAATTAGGAAACAATTTTTTTGGGTTGATGGTAATATATTAAGAGGTTATACCACTGAAATTTAAGAATTTTTGGATGTATTTTTTTAGAGTTAATTCATTTTTATTTTTTTCACTATTTTTCTCCACAGGCCGCAATTTGAGAAATTTTCTTGAATTTCTTACATTTTCAGAAACCTCTCAAAAATTAAATTGGGGTTTGTGTTCTGTGATTTCTGATTTTTGGCCGATATTTAGCCGAAAGGGTTAGAAAAAGTTTGATCAAAAGGGTCTATTCCTAAAACCCTAGTTTTGTGGATCATGGGGATGGTAGCTTTTTTTGGAGATGGTAGGATTGATGCAAGAGAATGGTGGAACAAATTTAGGGTTAAATTCTCTAAACCATAAGATATTTGGTTATTCAAGTTGTGGATTAGTGGCCCTGCATAGATTTGGTTTTCTGAGTTAGAAAAGGAAAAGTCTAATTGGTCTTTGGAGGAACTGGAACAAGTTTTCATGGATAGATGGGCAACAAAAGAAGAAGAAGAAGAAATAGAAGAAGAAGAAGTAGAAGTAGAAGCAACATCAGAAGAAGAAGAAGAAGAAGAAGAAGATGTTGATGATGAAGCTGCTACATAGGATAGTGCATCTCCAAGGAAGGAAGCTTCAATATTTCAGTTTGAAGGGTGCATTCAAAGAAAAAAGGTAATTGTTTCCATAAACCCTAGCAGCCAATATAACTTCATCAATATGGATGTAGCTCAAAATCTACATGTGCAAACAAAGCATATCAAGGAATCTCAAATGGATGGTAAGAAAATTCAAGTTTTTGAAGATTTAAAGCTTTCTATGGATAAATATGTTTTACATTCAGATTTTTATGCTTTAGATATGGATGGTATGGATATTGTTCTTGGATATCCTTGGTTAGAGACATTGGGAACAATTAATATTAATGTGCAAAATAAATTCATGAAATTATGGTACAAGTGAAAGAAAATTACATTGTAAGATATCACACTTAGCAAAGAAAAAGTAATGTAAAATTAGATCATGAAGATGAATTTGAAGATGGTGAAGAAGGGAATAAGGATGAATCAGAAGGAGAGGATGAAGAACATAAAGTCACAAATAATTTCTCTACTCAAGAGAAAAAATAAGTAACAAACAAGGTGGAAGAGGACAAGAAAGTTGAGGAAAAGGTTGATAAGGTTGAGTATATGAAGGTGGCACCATATAGACACCCACACCATCATGAGAGGAAAAAATCATGGAGACATGTTAGGACACATGAGGGTAGAAATCTATATGGATATATAGGGAATTGGAGGAGTAATAATTTTGGCTATACATGGAATCAATGGAACAATAATTATATGACATGGAATCACATGAATAATAATTATGGATATGCATGGATGCCAAGGAGGAACACATATGGACCAGGATGGAATCAGATGCGCACAATGGAATATGGAATCATGTTTGGAGTAACATCACCCACTAGGATTTCATATGGGTGGTTAGATGATTGAGCATGGTGACAAGTGTGCAATAATTTAAAGCACACTCATTATATGGCTTCTTCTTATGTTTCAGGGATGAAACATGTCAAAGAGGGAGGCAATGCTATGTACCTTGGGATATGATAATATAATATATATGGGTTGATGGAGATGCCGACATGTGGCACACATCCCCTTAGTTATATGTATGGGTTCACATGGGATATGATAATATAATGTATATGGGTTGATGGAGATGCCGACATGTGGCACACATCCCCTTAGTTAGTTATATGGGCTCACATAGGAATTAATTATATTGGGTAATGGGTCGACCTACATTGGGATTAGGTGTTACCCATCCTATTTAAAGGATGTGAGTATCATTATGAGGGGGTAATGTATGTATGAGTTGAGTCTTCTACTTGGTAGAGGTATATTGGAGGTGTCCCCCTCGAAGTGGATTCCCATCTTGGGAGATTGTGGAGTTACTCCTTCCTTAAGGAGCATTGTATGGTGTTGCCCTACCTTAAGGGTATTATTATGCATATATTGATATTAGGGAATCTTGGCCCCCATATCTCTTGTGTTTTATTATCTTCTACAATTTATTGATTTATTATATGCAAGGTTCTTATCAATCTTCTACTCCACCCATAGAGGAGTCCCCTTCACCTCCCCCGCTCTCATGGAAGAACCCAAATTTTCTATTGATTCCATTCCACTACCTACCTTACAACCTAACAAAAAGTCAAAAATATTATTTCCCCATCCACCGGAGAATAGTTATCACCTTCTCCTCCACCAAGGAGAACCTCACCTCACCAACCATCTCTCCTACCCATAAAATATTATTCAAACATGCCACTACCTATTGGGGAAAATTCTCTCTCACTATCCCTCGACCCCATTGACATGATCTCAGCTCTTTTAGCCAGATTCTTAGGCTATCCAATTCCCTTTCTCACGACATATTTTATAGGGATTTCCATCAAACCAACTACACCTCCTTGTATAGAATTCCCATTTTCATGATTGGTTAATCACTTGGATTATGTTGATAACTCCACGCTTTGGGAACATCTTCGGATCCCATTTTTACTCAAATGCAAACTTTTCCTAAGGATACCTCCACGATCTACCCAAAGGTATTTCTAAAGCAACCAGATTGACTCGATCATGCCTATCAAACTGGCTTCTTCTTCATCACCTCTACCTACATCCGAACCTTTACCCATGAATAAAACCATTCCAATACCTAAGAACCTACCTTCACTTATATCTTTTTCTTTATCTAGACCCATTACTACCTTGGGTGTCATGCCGAAGTCAAGCCTTACCCATCTACTTGTCAAATTAGACTTAGCCACATCTTCCCAAACTTACACTAACATTATTCCTCCACCTAAAAGGAAGACCCAAACTTCTAGGCCACAAAATGTGGTCTCACCTACCACACCTTTGTCACCTTCACCCCATATGTCCATCTTAGGGTCTCACCCATTAACCCTAGCCAAACATTCTCCTACTCAAGACCAATCAAAAGTTAAACAACCTACTACTTCATCATGAGCCTCCGTTACACCTCATTTACCTACACAAAAAACACCCTCTCCCTCACCCATGAATTTCTTACCACCTATACCTCCTATAGTTACTATAACCTAACTTTGCATATACGAATTCAACACATACCATCCAACCAACCTCTATCAATCACTTCCACTACAACTTGGTTGTCCCCATGGGTAACCCATCCTCTTCCACCATCTTCTTTCCCTTCTATATCACATACTCCCTTTTCACCTTTACCTAAAAACGTGCAACCCAAAGATAAGGACCCAATACCCTCTAATAAGGTAGTTAAACCAACAAGACCTTCTAGTGCTAGCTCTTCTACCACACCTTTACCCAAGTAGATGCCATCAAAGCCTAAGACAATACTAGTTACCAAACCAGTGGGTCAACCCATTTCCCCTCCTATAACACCTCTTCCCTCACGATCATCCACACTTTTACCCAAACCCACACTTACTTCCCATTGTGATCTGTTCAAAGGGTCCTACGCCAACATTCTAACCAATATCTTAGTGGCTTCCATCATCATATTACCATCACTTCAGCCTTGCAACCCTCTCAAACCCAAAACAAATGGGTTTGATGAAACCAAGATTTGTGCCTATCATCGTGTGATAGGACATGATGTAGAAAATTTTAAGGCTCTAAAAACCATTCTTCTCCAACTTTGTCCTCTTGAACAAAATTTCGACGACGATGACCTTCTTGATGAGGACCATGTTCCACCTTCACCTATCACCACACATCATTGTCCCTTGCTTCTTCAATGACCTACATCTCCACCCCCACAACCCTTTTTTCCACCTCCAAAATTCAAGATCAACATGATCTGTATCATAGAGTTGGCCAAATCACCACCCAAATGTAAGTTTTCCATACACTCTTCACGGGGCTTTCCCCACCCATTAGGTTTTTTCCCGTCATGCCATTATATTACTCATCCTACACCTTCTCCATTTACCACCTCCCCTCAGATTAACATGGTCCAAGTTGTCACCCGCGCCTAGAAGGACAAAGGAAAATAAAAAGCAACTAGCCCATCAACCAACCCCATGCCCAATATACCATCTGCACCAATGCCTAAAATCACCATTTGAGGACCCACATACCCTATCTCTGATGAGGTCACCCATTTTGCGATGATAAAACAATCACATCAATCCCCTCTAAAGATGTCTTTGTACGATCTCATCTAAACTTCTGAATCTCATAGGCAATCCCTTATGAAGGTTTTATAATTTATGAATTTTTTACCCAATGAACCCACATAAGTTGCCTCCATTATAACCCCTCACCATGTGGCCTCACTTACCAAATCATCTCCTTCGATACCTCCTTTCCCTCTCCTCAAGTTGTCGCCTTCAGTTTATATGATGAGGAGATTTTATCTCTATAGTCGATGACCCTAATCCTACCCTTTTCATTGCCATCTATATTGATAACATATTCATATGACACGTTATGATTGATGGTGGTGCTAGCATTAACATCATCTCCTCCTATGTGTACAATCAAATGTGCATCCCTTCTAATTATATGCTTGATAACCCAGTTATGTTACTCTCCTTCAATGAATCCATCACCTCCTACCTTGGCACTATTATCCTCCACATTCATGTGGGCACTCACACTATCCAAGAATTATTCTACATCTTAGAGGGAGAGTTCCAGTATAACCTATTGCTTGATAGACCTTGGATTCGTGTAATGGGTTGTGTCCCTTTAACTTTACACCATTGTGTAAAATTCAAACATGAAGGGCATAACTATACCATCCCCACTGACCCATCACCATTAAAAACTTGTAACATGTTGTACCAACCTAACAATGTCCTTGTACCAGTCAAAGCATCTACCACTACCCCCACTTCTCCTTCACCCACAACCCCATCCACCAATCCTGCTACCACCTCTCCCAAACCTGACTATTTTATTCCTACTGTTACCGTAGCCACTACAGATGACCCATCTACTTCCCAACCAATCGATACCCATCCTTCCCAATCATCTAGGGATTCATCTATCCCCACTACCCGCATATTTACTATCAATATCTTAGAAGGTTTTTTTCAATTCCTCACTTTGGGAGTACCACCTCTACAATATTAACATATTCCTCACTCTGCAAGAGTATGGAAACCTACGCCAACACCCTCGTTATGATTATCACATAGGATAGGTTTTCCCTTATGGTCCTCCCCACCTTCGCACCAACTTAATGTATGGGGGACTTGATACTACCACTTATTCACTTAAACCTCCATCCCAAACATGACCATTTTCATCTAACCTCCAATCCCTCACTAACCACCGCTTCACCCACACTTTCCTTCACCACTATGCATGGAAAGGATTTGGCTTCAATTTTTATGAATAAGGCTATCATCCTGTCATCCCATGTACCAATCGTAAACACAAATATTGTAGTGGAATCGGATTTTCTACACCACCTTCCAAGAAGGCACGCATACCTCATTGAGGATGACAAACTTTCTCTACCTCTTTCACCAACGTAACCACCTATTTCACCAACATCACCACCTTCACCCATAGAGTCCATAGATCCCGAATCTATTCCTCCTAACTTTTTTTTTCATAAACATGATTTCCCTAGGACCTCTGACTTATCAACACGATGGTGAGGATCCTTCTTCTTTTCCATTCTTGTATTTTGATATGATCGATGACAATACACATTATATTAACGTCATTTAATGTCAAGATGATGAGTCCATCCTCACCTACCTTAGTGTGGAAGATTCTTATATCCACCGATCATTACCTTCTGAGACACAAACCATTTTCAACAAATCGACTATCGAAATCAACATTAACACTCAGGATGACCCGCACATTCTAAAGATAGGCCAATCTTTAGATGTTGTTGAACAAGAAGCTTTTACTTCTTTCCTCTAGGACCATAGCAACACTTTTTCTTGGTCCTATGTTGATATGCCTGGTATTGACCCAAACATTATGGTCCACAATATTATAACCATTCCTGATGCCAAACCCATAAAAATAAGCTACGAAAATGCATCCTCACATTTCCCTTCTTGTCAAAGAAGAAATTCAATTCCTTCTCTCGGTTTCCTTCATCCTACCCATTAACTATCCCTAATGGATTTCTAATATCGTTCCTATCACAAAAGCAACAGGAGGACTCCACATTTGCATAGATTTCCACAACCTCAATTTATCTTGCCGCAAATATGATTTTCCTCAACCAGGCATCGACCAACTAGTTGATCTCACTTCGGCCATGAGATGCTATCACTCGTGGATGGTTTCTCGAGTTATAATGAAATATTACTCGATATAAAAGAAAAAACAAAAACAACCTTCATCACTCCTTTGAGGACCTTCTGCAATCGATTCATGCCTTTTGGCCTTAAAAACATTGGGGCTACATATCAACAAGCCATGACTGGAAGACTACATATATGGCCTTCTTGCCAAATCCAAACATCGGGCCAAACACTTGACAGCTTCTTCGGTCATGTTTTACCATCTCATCAAGTATTATGTTCACCTTCAACCTAAGAAGTGTGTCTTTACGTTCTTTTAAGCAAGCTCTTTGGTTTCATCATTTCTTTATGTGGCATAGAAGTTGATCCTACTAAAGTAAAGGCTATTATTGAAATATCTCCACCTACTAATCTCCGTCAACTTTGATCTTTGCAATGTAAGTTGAAATCTATCCATCAGTTTATTTCACAACTTTTTTCGACCGCTATCAACCATGTCATCATCTCGATAAAAAGGACGTCTCCTTAAAATGGATTTATGAATGCCACAAAGCCTTTGGCACTTGAGAAAAATACCTTCTTCAACCACCATTGCTCATTCCACATAAATATTACCAACCCTTTTACCTATACATTTCTTCCACCGATCATTATTTAGGTGCCATGCTCACTCATTGCGATGAGAAGCATAAATAACAAGTAGTTTATTACATAAGTATTACCATTTAGGACTACGAAACTAGGTACACCCATGCTTAAAAATTTCCTTAGCCTTAGTTTTTGTCGCCACCAAACTTTGTCATTAGCTACTCAACCAAAAAAAAATTTCATCACTAACACTAATCCCATACATTACATATAAGCCAAACCCTACCAACATCAATGTGTTGCATGTTGGCTCATGCTTCTTGTAGACCTTGACCTCAAATTCATCCATCAAAAGTCTATCAAAGGCCAAGCTATCCCTTACCAACATGCAAATGCACCTCTTTCTAGATATCAATCCTATAACTTTGATCTTGAGAATGAATCCATTGATACCCTCTCTTCGGACGATACCACTTATGAGATGAACTTATTTTTTGATGGTTTTGAATGTCAATGTGGATGTGGTGAAGGTTTTATCCTCATTCCTCTTGATGGTGAACCTATGCCTTTATCTTTCAAATTGGATTTGGATTGTACTAACAACATCACCAAATATGAAGCACTCATATTAGGCCTTTAAATCACCATCTCCCTTGATGTTAAATAAATTAATGTCTTTGGTGATTCCCAACTGGTTGTAAACTAAGTAAATGGTATATAATAGTGTTGTAATGAAGTACTCCAAAAGTACAAATGTCATGTGAACATAATTTTGACTACCTTTAACTATTACGAACTTCAAACCACCCCACATTTTACCAATAAATTCGTAGATACCATGGCTCGCCTTACTTCTCGGATCCCCACTTTGCCTTGTGACTCCAAAATATTTGTCTTAATAAAACGGTTGCAATCACCATATTATTTATATCAAGAGGTCAACTTCGTCAAAAATTTTGTGCCTGACCCACGTGACCTTTAGTATAAGAATTCTATAGACTACCTTTCCCTTTCCATTCGCTCTTGATGTCACTCGCAATGGACAATGTTCATTTCTTAAAGGTGTCTATCGTTATGTCAACTTTCCTTTCACCTTTTGGGATTATCGCACTAGTATTTGCACTTCTACTACTGCCACATATTTCTCTCGGTCTATGGTACGAGGTTATCTTGCCTCTCGAAATCTAGATTCCATCCCTCCACATCTCACTAAAATACATGCTCAACAATGATGAATTTTTCCAGGACCATTTGGCATAACTTTAGTTATTAGATGAACATTGTTTCAATGCTCTTGATCATCTCCAAATCTACCAAAAACATATCAAATGTTCCTACAATAAATGTGTCCATGAATGAAACTTCAAGGTTAGTGACCTTGTCCTGAAGGAAAATCAACATGTAACCAAAAAGAGAAAAGTAAATGTGGAAAATTTTATCCTAATTGGCTCGGACCCTATATCGTTACCCATACCTATGGATCAGGTTCTTATTGTTTTTCGTCACTTGAAGGTAAGCCCAAACCTAAGCCCCTCAATGTCTTATATCTTAGACCATTTTATTTTTGAAATCAAGTCCTATATCACCTCTTGTCTATTTCTCGCTTGTCCTTTGAGCACCATTCACCTTCCATTTTCCTTGTTTTAAGGATCAATGACTAAACAAAAATCATGTGGTTACTCATCACCTTTCAACCTTATCTTCAATATGAGTACCACGACTCTACTCATGGTATGATTCTCATGGATACTTATCATATTTTTCAAATATAGAATCCCATAATCGTTCATCACTTGAAACCATCTCTTTCATAGTTAAATTTTGTATGCTATGGGTTTGTCTTCTCAATAAGAACCTAATCTTCCTCTAAAGTCTGGTCCATGACTTAAAATTCTAAGAAACAAAATGGGATTCAACTCCTTTAGTCAAACTTGTAGAAAAAGATGAATCCTCAAAAGGGACATCTCTTCTATTTATCTTTTTGCTATAAATAGACTGCTCCATAAAAGGAAAGCTATATAAAGTTGTTGCGACAAAAAAATAAAATATTCGAAGCTTCCCGCATTGATCAGCTTCACGAATACCTCAATGAGATAATATACTCATCCCATATAGAATTCCCACATCGATCAAGTATATCATAAATAAATAAATAAAGAATAAAATGATAACTTTTTTCATGGACTTACCTATTTTTGATTAGGGGTTCCTTGTCAGTAATCATGTTATCGTACACTAAGTTATGCTACACCACCCATTTTCACCTCCTTTCCTTTCCACCCTAATTTTTCATCTTCTCAAGGGAATTTCCATAACTACAACATTTCTTGATCATGTGACTTTCTTCACCCTTAGAATAGTTCATTTTGCAATGCCTTTAAGGTCTCATTTTCATAATCCAATATTTGGTATGATAGAATCATTAGGTTTCTTATCAATTAGGCAGCTCTTTTACCACCTCTTACCATTCACCTTCTTCATTACTTATTGATTACCATATACGGGATCATACCATTGAAACCTAAATTTTAAAAGACTTCCTCTTTCACCTAAAATCAACCATGCCTACAATAAAAACTCAACCATGCCTATCACGTAGACCCAACCATGCCTAAAAATAAAACTCAATCATGCCTATGACCTAAAGCCAACCAGGCCTATGACCTAGACTCAACCATGCCTAACAAAAAGACTCAACCATACCTATGACCTAGAATCAATCATTCCTGAAATCTACCCACCTATTCCTCTACCTTATCATATTGCTCCCCATCTTATGGGAGAACTACATCGACTGATGCACCTTTTCATCGGGGATATGTAGGTAGCACTCCTAAGATGTGGGACCCTTGGAGGTTAGGTTAGCCACTCTTACCCTAAACCATTTTCCCCACATTATTTTTATTAACATTCTACCATAATTAATTTGAAGTTTTTAAAAATACTTGGGAACTTACTACACATACATATCCACCATTTTATCACATCATAAAAAAGCATCCAATCAATCATTTTACATTTTCATGATATCAATGATTTTGGAAGTTCACACCATAACATACATATACCTCATAATTTATTTCCCATGTTACCAATAACTTTGAAATTAACTCAAAATTAAACACATGACTCCATCATGCCTAAACCGACCTGAATCCATCATGCTTAAACTGAATTGACTCCATCATGCCTAAACCGACCTAACTCCATCATGCCTAAATGGCATAAATCTATCATGTCTAAATGACCTAACTCCATCATGGATAAACTAACTTGAGTCTACCATACCTAATCCACCTAATTTCCATCCATACAGAAATAAAAACATAACTTTTAAAACAAAAGTACATCATCCATAACCATTGATCTCACCATTTATAAATAAAATTTTGTGTATCCATAAAATATACATTGATACAAAATAATACAAGTATCTCTCAAAGTGCAGCCTCAACATATCTTGCATGCATGTCGTTATAATAATCAAAATCTCAAAACTCTCATTTATAGCTTGACTATCATTGGCATGCGATCATTATATATCAAAAGTAAAACAAAATGATGATTTACTGGGGACATCAATTATCATCTCATCTCGATGTCTAGGTCGGTCTCATTTGTCTCCTCCTCTCCTTTAGCTTGGTGCCCTACCATCATCTCTCCACCTTCTATAGGTCTAGGTATCGCCTCCATCTAGCCTGCATCCGGGTAAGGCCTTCGTGAACTAGTGGCCTCACCTTGAGCCTATCTCTAGGATCACCAAACCCATATACTCTCTCGCACTATGTGTGTGAAATCTTGTTCTTGCACTTGATGCCCTGCTATACCTCGTACTATACATAGGAGGGGACATTTATCTTGACATCAATCAAATGATCTGGTAGTATCGGCCTCATTCGGGCATCCTGAATATTGCCATCGACACTTTTTCGTAGAGGTGTCATAGGTCTCGTAACAACCTACAAGGTCTATCCTACTACTGATGGCCTTGGCCCTTATACCTATGAACCCTGCCCTCCTCCCTATATTGTGGGACCATGCCCCATTACTTCTGTAAAATGGGACCTTATCCCTAGGCCTGTGAAGGTGCCTGTGTTGTGACCTAGGCCTATAGGGCCACAATATGAGCCTGTGTAGTGGCCAACCAAACCTGTAAAATTTCCATCTATGCCTATAAGGTAGCCACATGTCACCCATCACCATCCCCACCCTGTGTGGGTACCTGTCCCTATACAACTTGGGCCTACAAGGCCACCACCTGTGCCTGTAACATGGCAGCCTATGCATCCGATCGATCACTACCCTGGACTACTCCCATCTATGTCAAAAGGGTAGTCACCTGCCCCTGTAATGTCTCCCTCCGAATCAGTCGTGGCTAGGTCAGGTTTCCCTGACCTCGGTGGTGCTACCCATAGTTGTGCTACCCACCACTTCTTGTATCTATCCATAACCATAATGTCATCAATATACCGGTCCACCGCCTACTCCTCCTACCCTATCAATACCATAGGTTGTGGTAGAGTCATAGGTCTCTCTATGTCATCTCTCCTATACTATGGGAATGGTGGAGGCACATCCTAAGGAAGACAAAACTGTTGTCTGACCCTATCAATGCATATCATCTCGTGCTCGCTAGCATGACCTCCCTCTATCCATCTAAGCATTTTTAACTCATCTAACTTCACTTCCATCTACCTAATTGAAGGGAAGCCAACATATGACCTCCTAATGATGTCAAATCCTAATAAGCCCTCTAAGTACGTGACTGTAGTATGTTACATCTGTGTAGCCCTAGCATCCCTGCGTTGTCCACTAGTAGACACCCAATGCATGTAGCTAGCTCAAACCAAGACCACATCAAATGCATTTGGATGAGGAATACTAATTAGATTTACACATATGATGTGCTTGTATGCCCAACAATGAAGAAGAAAGGTAGAACAAAAATTGAACTCCATAACATCCCATAGGCCCATATCTCTTTGTATAACTACACAAAGAATTTTGGTGCCTAAGAAAAATGGATCCTCTCCTCCATCATATCATGAAGAACCCCATTAGCACTCATGAGAATATACCACCCTCTACATCGGTAACATGAAACAACACAGTGCCTTCATGATCAGGACAACCAACCTCATCTCTTGAGGATGGGCTATGTACATGTCTCCATAGCTCAGGCTCACGCTATGGAACCTCATCTCTGCCATCCCCTCTCCAAACACCACCAACATCATCTCCTCTGATGCCTATGAGGAAATAAAATAAACCTTCTCTCCCACTATAGGTAGTTGTAGGATCCTGTATACATCCTCTAAGGTGATAGTGATCTCACCCATCGGTAGGAAGAATGTATTGGTTGTTGAATCCCATCTGTCGATGAGTGTGACCATCAAGCTTGACTCTTGAATAATGTTCCTATTATTTCATATCATAATTAGGCCAACATCCATCATATGACTCCACTCATTTTCAGTCACGCTCGACCGTACCACCCGAATGAGGTGGTACTTTGTCTCTCATCCACGGTTTGTCCCTAGCATGCATCCAACTATCCACAACATTGTTAGGCCCTCCCCATACCCAACATATCTCTTAACCAACCAACCTATTCCCAATACCCTTACTACTTACTACCCTGTAACCACATCCCAACCCTAAAGACTACCCCTTTTCCCCATCCCAATTTCACATCCCTCAACTCATACCTATTTGTACCTATTACCCTACCCATTCTCCTTAAACCTACCTTTATATCTCATTGCCTATCTTTCCCTCCCACCCTATCTCATTTAATTGACATATTTTTCCCTCGACCTGACCAACATCGGTCACTATTGATTGGGATCAGTTCATCATAACCGACATTGATCACCTAATACTTGACCAATGACTGCCAAGGCCAACCAACGTAAGCCACCATTAACAATCGCTGGTCACTGTCACGGCGTCACAATTCACCAATCCCTACCCTAATTTAAAAAAATTCACCAATCTGACCTAATAAACTACTCTAACCCACCAAAACCTATCCTAACTTCTTTCCCAACCTGTAATTAACCTACATTGGACTTTCCCAACCCTCATTTCCTTCAATTTTACCCAAATTTCAAAAATTAACTTTACACCCAAATTTTATACAAAACCAATTTCAACAAACTATTTCAACAACCAATACATAGATCAGATAGAATCCTACCTCATCTCGGTGCCATCGGTGTGGTGGTATGTGATCTTGTGGCGTGATCCATCAAAACCCTCTCCCACCTTTTCTGTCACTAAATCAACTCCCACCTCGCAACCAATCGAATAACTTGAATAGATCTTGTGGACTCACCAATCAAATTCTAATCACCCGCCACGTAGCTCACCACCTTAGCTCTACACCTCGTCCTGTTGTTTTCCAACTTTCCTCTTCTCCTCTATCATTTTCCACAAATAGCTATAAGACAAATGATTCCGTAAAAAGAAGAATTTTCCTTTTTTAGCCCCAAATTGACATGACCAACATTGGTCATTTCATACCCTAGCCAACTGATGTTGGTTACCCTATAACCTAAATTGTTCAACCCTTATATTTTTTTCCCATGCTAGTCCTTTTTCCTGCAACTATTATTTCTCAAACACCTTTTATCATTATAGACACCTATTGAACCTTACCCACTAGCCTACACTACCCGCATATTTCATTAATTGCATTTAGGGACTTGACACTTTATCTATACCTTGGCCTTACCCATGTGATGACCCATATACCTTGACTGAACCACTTTTTGGGACATTTGAACTTGTGTACTTGCTATACCTTGCGATGTTGTTGCCTATGTTTTTTTTATCTATTTTCATGCCATTTATCCCGACCAAAGATCTAGTGTACCCGAACATACCTAAATGTTCTGCACCTATTCTAAGTCATGTTTTTGGACCATATCTTATACCTTGGATACATAAATCACTTCAACCTTGTTTGGATAAACCTATCAACCCTAGATGATATATAGTTGTCAAACTCTTCAAACCTGGTACCGTGTTGCAATTTATATGTTTGTGTGCATTTTATTTCCATTACCTATTACCCAATTTGACCTTTTCCTATCACCCATTACCGATTTATCCACTATCCTTTCCTAAAGCACTCATGCCCTTCCCCACCTACCTTCATTACCACCAACTACACATTTATCAAACCACTCAAAGATTCTATATTACACCGATCGGTTCTGGTTTGAGGGGGATCACCTTCACCCACACATGGGGAAATCACTTCTTATTATTTTCAGAATCACTTACCAATACAAGATACGCAACAAAAATGGGCAAAATATAGACACCAAATTTGGGACACACTCTCCCTTTACCCCACATGTATATTAATTTAATTACATGCAATTAAATGAATTCTCATTCTCACAATATCTATTAATAAATACCTTAATTAAATTAATTTTCACCTCACCTAGATACCTCACCCCACCACATCACCTAAACACCTCATCATAGACCTATTCTTAGCATGTTTCCTTTTAACTAGGACTCAATCCCCACTTAATACGAATCATTCCAATCCTAAAATCACATGCCTATTCTTCCTCTAACCACATGCCCACTTACCTAAGTGCAACATTCTATTTTGATCTATGACAATGGAAAAAACTGGCCAAAAAGATTGCCAAGATTTGTAATTTTAACAAACCTAGGATTTCCCACCTTAATCAATGTTGATTAACCCTAAACCAATGCTAGTCACCCTTAACTATCGTCACTTAACATATATTCAATTTGGTAACATTTTTCCATAGGTTGGAAGAATCATTCAATTTTGGAGAAGAGAAATCGAATGTAAGCATGCACTAGAGCACTCTTGCAAATCCATACATCCCTGAGCCAAAGCACCAAACATTGATCTAAAGGGAAATAATTCACATTAACATTACGGGAAGCATCTCCGCAACACCGACCACTAGTTGCATGGATCAACCATCACCTCCATCTAACCACCGAGTGCGGAAGTACAAATAGTTCCTCCTAGAAAAAGGTAAGTTCTCGTAATCAACAACTTTGGATCGGGATATTAGAATGCACACACTCTACACTGCCACCTACATTCACATGTATTCCTCTTCACCCTTACCCTATCTATTTTTCTCATACGTACACAAATTTTTGGCAAAACATCTACATTTACAACAACTATGTAAAATGTGCAATGATTGATGATGGGACAATGGTTAACATAATCCCCTTATCTTTCCTTCAAAAGTTAGGTTACGAAGAAACCAATTTCTCTTCAACGTGAAATACATTGAGAGGTTATGACAACCTCAAAGTGACATCAATAAGGACTATAGTATTGTCAGTCACTCTTAGACTTAATATGGTTCTAACCGAGTTTTATTTTATAGATAAGGAAACTAACTATAATATGACCCACGAACTTCCTTGGATTCATCGCATGAAGGTGATTCCCTCCACTTTGTTTTACGAACTCAAGTTCCTACATTTAGGGAAGTTATTTGTAGTATAGGGTGATCCAAAACCCTTCAACATAGATATAACTAACTTGATAAAGAGGCCGGGCATTCCTACAAATCAGTTAAATAAACCTATAAGCTCAAGATTAGAGGAAAATTTGGTTCCTACAATAGAATTAGAAGTCACGGGCTTGATCGAAGGCATCCCAACAGTCAAAGATGAAACCTGACATCATAGATATAGTGTCATTATGAACCAAAACATATATTTTTGAGCTATTGGAGAAGGATTTACTTATTCTCCTTCCATACAATTCTATGTGTATGGGACATACCTAGCTTCTCTTCCAGCATATGAGGTTTGTATGGTTGAAGTAACCGAGGTAAAGGAAGAAGATACAAAGGATGATCCAACATCCATTTTTCCAAGTAACTATTGGAATATCCATTTTTATGGATCCAAGTGTCATTTTGGCATTGGGGTAGGTGTGATCCTTACCTCTCCTAAGGGAAGGATTCTACCTTTTTCTTCAAGTTAAATTTTGAGTGTACAAAAATGGGGTTGAATACGAAGCCCTACTATTTGGTCTGATTGTGGCCTAAAGAATGGGTGCTCTCAATATTAGGGTGGTGGGAGATTCAAAATTGGTTTCAAATCAAATATCTGAGGTATATGAGGCTAGAGTTGATCATCTACAACTCAGTAAAATAGTAGTGCTAAACTTAATAAGGGGGTTTGACTTCATCTCAATTGAAGCAATTTCATGAGAATAGAACCTCCTCGTAGACTCTATAGAAAATTTTCTTCTCACTTCACTCCAAGAAATGTGTTAGAGGATACAAACTTCACGGTCTCATTTTGTGCTGAACCTTTGGTTCGTAAAACACTGATAACCCTAATGTTGACATATGTGGAAACCGAGAGTGAGTCTATCATCTCATATCACATTGACAAAGTGATAAAGAAACTCGGGATATCTAAATTATTTTATATAATTACATCATACTCATTATGATGTTTCTATTTCCCTAATCCCACATTCTTCTTCCTATTTTGGAAATCCCATGATAGAATCTTCCCTAGGGAAGGAGCTCAAAATTTATGAGGTAGGAGAAGAGGGGGATTTAGAGTTACCTCAACCTCACTTGAGTTTGAGTAAGACAATGCCTCATTAATCGATGGAAAAATTTATATAAACATCGGGATAGAGGAGGAACCAAAAATCTGTAAATTGGGAGCCTCTCTAACTCCCGGAGAGTTTGAAACACGTACCAATATCCTCAAAGAACATCAAAATATTTTGCATTTATCTATAACGAAATGATAGGAATTTCACCACACATTATAGCTCATAACCTTGTCACCAAGCAAGATGCTAAGCCAATTAAGTAAAAATCAAGGCCCATGAAGCTAAAGGTGGCCCTCATGGTGAAGGAAGAGGTGTTGAAACTCCTGCAGGTAGGGTTCATCAAGCCAATTGACTACTCACAATGGGTGTCTAATATCATCCATGTTCTCAAGAAGAATGGAAAGATTCACATTCACATATAATTTTGGGACATCAACAAGGCTTTTTCCAAAGATTATTTCTCATTACCATGATCAATGTTATTCTAGATGCAACAATTGGTTTTGAGTTGTTGTCTCTCATGGATTGGTTTTCAAGGTATAATCAAATCAGAATATCTGAGGAGGATCATGCTAAAACTACATTCATAACTCCTTGGGGAACCTACTATTATGTTGTCATGTCATTTAGGCTTAAGAACACTGGTGCCACATACCAATGGGTGATGAATTATATATTTCATGATCTTATACATAAGATTGTGGAATCCTATGTGGATGACCTTCTGGCTAAGGCTAGAAAATGTTGTGATCACCCAGAGGTGCTTCGTATCATCCTTTCTCACTTAATCAAATCACGTTGAATCCATAAAAATGCATGTTCGGTGTAATGGGAGGAAATATTTTGGGATACATCATATCTTCATGAGGGATTGATGTAGACCTAGCCAAAATCCAAGTTGTACTGGAAATGACTCCACCGTCAGACGAGTCTGGCATCAGATCTTTCCTTGGGAAACTTGGCACAATCCAAAGGTGTATCCCTGATTTGAGATTTTCTATTCAACCAATCAACAATTTGTTGAAAAGGGATTGTTGCATTGATTAGATGAAATAATGCAATGAGGCATTTGAGTTAGTTAAACAGTTCTCGTTGTCTCCTCTCACACTCAAGCAACCTAGATCAGGTCGTCCCTTGATCCTATATCCACAAGATATGAATTTCTTATTGGCCTTCATGTTAGCTCAAGAAGATGATGATAAATGAGAGCGTGTAATCTATTTCATTATTCAAACATTTCTTGATTACAAGACATGGTATAAAAAAGTGGAGAAGGAATGCCTTGTTATAATCTTCATGACAAAACACTTAAGACATTACATGCCCAACCAAAAAATAAGGGTTATTGTTAAATCAGATCACCTATGGACATTTATCAGTCAAGGGTCCTTATCTAAGAAATTTGGATAGTTCACAACTTTGACGGGTGAGTTTTAGTTAACATTTTTAATCAAAAATTTGTCAAAGGAAAAATCAGGGTGAACTGGTTGGCTGAAAACCCATTGGATTGAGGTGATGTAGTAAATTTAGACTTTCCTGACGAGTTTGTGTATTTTTTTGAAATTAAGCCTCCCATTTCTACGTGTCCATGGTACACTGACATCATTAAATTCATAGTGGACCATACATATCTAGAAGCAAAGAACCTCACAAAGAAAGAATAAGGTTGCATATTATAACCGCTAAGTATGTACTCTTGGAACAAGTTCACTATCATAGATCCTTTGATGGAATTTTGTTAAGATGTGTTGACAAATAAGAAACTAAAAATATATTCTTTATGAATCACATAGTGGAGTATGTGGAGGTCACTTTGGTGGCCACGCCACTTCACAGAAGATACATATCTAGCCCACACTAGAACACGATGTGGTAGAGTTTTTGCGCAAATGCCATAAATGGCAAGATTTCTCCCATGAGATCCACATAATGGCACAAAATATGCAACCAATTGCAACACCATGGCTCTTTTCTACATGGGGTCTAGATTTGATAGAGAAATTATCTCCCTCATCAACATATGGTCATAACTTCATAATCACGACCACATAATACTTTATTAAGTGGGTAGAAGCCATGCCTCTTACCACCATACCAGGTCGGTAATTGCAATGTTCATTATGAACCAAATCTTTTAGAGGTACGGGTTCCCACAAGTCATTATCTTGGATAACGGTACATCTTTCAAAAATGATGAGGTACATGAACTATGTGAAAAATTTAAAATAAGTCATCACACAACTTTTCTATATTACCCTCAGGCCAATGGACAGGTTGAGGCTACAAACAAGACATTAAAATCCATTCTCCTTAAGACCGTCAAGGAGAACAAACAAGATTGGAATTTAAATATTTTTCTATCCTGCATGAGCTATCAAACATCAGTAAGAATGTCGACTGGGGGCAACCCCCTTTTCTTTGGTATTTGGTGTAGAAGTAGTTTTACCGCTTGAAGTCAAAATACCTAGTCTCCATATCTCATTGCAAGGAATTTTGGGAGAAGAAGGCTATCAAGAAGTGTGACTCTCTCAACTAGAAAGTATTGATGAGGCTAGACTCAATTTGAACAACAACATAGCATTTACGCTGACTGGATGGCTTGGAAATATAACAAGAAAGTATATGAGCGTGAAATATATGAGGGATATTTGGTTCTAATACTTGACAGCTGAATAGACAAAAAAAAACCAGCAAAGGACCTAGGTGATTGAGTCCATATTGAGTAATAAAAGACTACAAAAATGGGGCATTTCACTTGTGTACACTAGAGGGTGAGGATTTTAGCAAATCTATGAACTCTCTTCACCTAAAGAGGTATTATACATGATCCATTAGCATTTTCATATGTACATTATTGCATCTACATTGCATTTTCATCTGCCATTTCATTATGTAAAATTTGTGATCAAGGAACTATTTTTTATAACAATTCCTAAAAAAACTTTTGAAAATGTTGGCAAAACATTCAAATCATGCCTCTACAAATATTCACGGTATCATCAATTGTTTCGAATCATTTCATCGATCCAAACAAGATAAGGAAAATTTTTGACAATAACCATACCAAGGCTTGCATACTTGGTTCTATTTATAGTCTCATTCAAGATTAGGTGTCTTTACTCGTAGTTTGTTCTAGATGTTTCATGGTGTCACATCTATCCCTATATATATATTTGGAAATAAGAACATTCTAAACATTTTTCTTGGATAAATAATTCAAACGCAAGTCCACATAAAATTTTTATTTTACACATTTCTCTACCCTACCAACCTTCGTTATTGATCCTACATCTCTTACTAGTGATGTAGGGTAAGGAGAGAAATTCCCTTACTCACTTATGCCTTGTCCATGGTGATGAACCCATATTTCCTCTTTTGGTAGCATGGGGAAATGTGTAGGGGTCTCTTTGACAAATTTGTAAGTTAGAAACAACTCATTCAAATATTGTAAAATCATAAATAAAAAAAAGTGAGTTAGATGTCCAAAATTTAAAAAGAGCTTAAAACCTCAAAAATAGATTTTCTCAACCAACTGGGCATCTATGGATCTAACTCTAGATAAAATGGAAAGAAATTCACATTCTAAACTATGAAGCAAGACTGATTAGAGTGAGGTTGTAGTGTGTTGGTTTTATCAAATCCTTGTCTTTCTCTCATCATTACCATTCACCAAATTTCAATAACTTGTTCCTATTCTAGATTTCGGTGTTGAGCCCTCACATATTACTAGTTGCATGGAGTTAGGAATAGGGAAAGTTCATTCACTTATCATATCATTGTATCACCATGTTTTTCCAAAACAATACAAAGTACCAAAAATTTCTAAAAGAAACTAAATTTCAGCATTACAATGTGTTTGCATTATCATATATAAACATTATAAAATATAAAAATAAATCATTTTGTTAGCATTCATATCCACTGTATACATTCTGAAAAACATATAAAAACATAATTTCTAAACATCTAGAGTACACATACAAAGTGAGACAAGAGGAAGTCGACTTACATACAAAGAATTACCAAACCAAAAGGAAGATTTTGTATATATTATAGTTAATCGAGTTTTGTTGAAAATTCCATCATGCGTTAGGCATGGTCAAAACACTCACAATGAGCCCAAAATATTAAAAAAATCATATAATGCTTGAAAAAATCACAAAAATTAATAAAAGGCCCAGTTGCCTGTCAATCCCTCCAGGATCCCTTAGATGGTGCATGACCACGTCCATGACTACTTGTTGTTGCTATGATGATGAGAACAAATTGAATGGTGTGAGTGTTCATGGTGGCTGCCATCGGCCATAGTATTGTTGTGAGAGTGACTCCACCTCATCAATATCTTGGCTGCCTCATACCCAACCACCTGAGTATGAAGAGAGGTCATCACCTCCGCTACTCTCTAGACAGTGAAAAAACATTAACATGTTTCTTGACCGCTAGTGGCTGGCCGAATCCTTAGTTATCTCGGTTGGAGTCTTCAATGAGGAGATAAACGGGGTGTCCACACACACTGTCAAATAATCTCTCGCCACTCTTGTGTAGTCACAACAACAAAGAAAAAAAGAAGAAATGACGAGTTAGAAAATTACAAAAAAAGAAAAACAAAAATAAATACCAACTAACAAAGTCAAGGGAAGAGTATCAACATACTTGGATCTCCAGGCATCCAAGTAGGGTTAGTGATCACATCGATGCTTCTGGTGGCTATAGGGCCTCCCCAAATCTAGGGGTGAGATGTTCCCTTATCACAAACTCATCATCTCCCTCTCCATCTTGAGGAAGTGGTCCCTCCGAGACCAAGGTATCTCTCTTCGCACTCAGTTCCTCATGATTGTTATGCCACTCAGTGGTCATTTACTCCTCCTCCATGTGGGTTAGCTCACCACTCTCCCCACCTAACCCCTCATCCCTCTTTTCCTCTCCAAATAAATCCTCTAGAGTTTCATCTCTTGTGTACTCCTTAGATTCAGATTCTACATCAACGGGATCATTCTCCTCTCCACTTCGAGCAGAGCACCGAAATTTGAATTAAAAGTGCTCGAGGGGCATCATATGCTCTTTGGGAATGGACCACATGCATAATTGTAATAGGTACACTGGAGTAATCACACCCAACCAGATTCCCTCTAGGGCCCTTTCGGGCCTCTGAATAGTCTTGTATACTAGTGCCACTGGAGGAAGCATATCTACATAAGGGAGGCCAAACTGCTAAGGAACTTAGCCAAATGGGTGAATCTCAAGCTTCCCCATCCTATCAACCAATTGAATAGTAGTGGAGAAATCCACCACTATGGTCCCCTCCTCTCCCGACAACCATGTCATGTCCTGGTATGGGGTAGCCACCATATCTACTAAATTCAAAGAAGCCACTAGCTAATGTGGTACCTTAAGGATTGTCTTCTGAGTCCACTTGTGGCCTTGACAGCCCCATGGATCCCATAATGAAACTCTCCTCCCATAAGGGATGATCCACTTATACACCCAATTCAAACCCAATGTGGAGTGGCTCAAAGACTTCCCCGTAATCCAACCATCGATACAATTCATGATAAGTGCTTCCAAGTATGTATGCTCCCTGTGCGTAGATACAACCATGTGACTCAATCTGTGTAATGATTGGGGCCCAATAGTAGATTAGTGATTCACCTCCCATGTCCTCAATCAACCCCGAGGCCAAGATACCCATGATGGCCTTATGGATAATAGGGATGGGAGTAGTAGTAATGGATCGGACCTTGATCCACTTCTTCAAACCAAAAGTGACCACCACATCCCCCATATAGGTGGCTCATAGAGTCATCGTGGCTTTGGATCCTTCTATATCCAGATTCAATCTTATTCCCAATATCGAAACCCTGAATGCGGTATATGTCCTCTAAGGTGATCATCCACTCACCCCCGGCACTTGGAAATCGGAAAGTGTTGCGGTTTGCATCCCAAGAAGAAAATAAGTCGCAAAGTATGTGACTAGGAGGAGTGACATGGGGCACCTGTGCAATCCTTCAAATTTCTTCCCTATGGATAATGTCTATCTCATCTTGAGTCACTTGGTCTAAAATCCCCGTGAGCCAATCCAACTCCCTCTCACAAATCCAATGGATGTATTCCTCCTTTTGTATCAACCAAAACACATAAAAATATAAAGTTACTAACATGTATTAAAGAATAAACTCATCAAAAAAATGAAAAAACATCGAAAATCCAAAAAAAATTAACTCTCATTTTGGTCATTCTATTCAGAACCACCACCCTAGCATGGCGGTGGTCCCGTAACCATTGCCTTGCTTACGGCAACATTCCTAGACCGATTTTCCAAACGTGTTTTTAACCCTAGAAAACACTCGAAAGCACAAAAAAATACCATTTCAGAAAAATTAAAGAGTACACTATAGGCGTAACCACTAGAGACTCATTTAAGACAAGAAATTTTGAAAATGATCCCCCCTAAGTAAAATTTTCAACATTTTTACATTTTAGGTTTAAAAATGTAAAAGTGAAAAAAACCAACCTTAAACTATACAAGTCAATCTCCCACACATGGAGGCATGATTATGATCTCGTAATGATCATTTTGGCTATCCTCTCATTGAAAATGGTTACTTTGTGGGTCTAGAGCTCTAGAATCGCTAAATCGAATAAGCACAAATGAATTGGAAAATGAGTTTTATATATATATATATATATATATGTTGTTTTGACCTCATTTTGAGTGTATGTGTTCACAGGGCTGGAGCATTGGTGCAGGTATATCTATATATCCCCACACAAATGGTAATTCCTCTTGTCATTTTAATTTAGTGTTTATTTTTTGATATTTTATCTATCTACACTTGAGTCTTCTCTCCTTTTCCAGGCAGCATGAGATTAGATGGCTACGTTTCGACACATGGTTGTGTTAGGTATAGCTTATAACTCCCCATTTTGGGAACTCCATACTCAGAATTTATGTTTTATGCCTCTTCATAACTAAGACACTTCTCTGAGGGGGAAATATGATCCAAAACCGAGGGGTTTCAGACTTAAGGAACAGATTAACAAATGTGCCAAATGAATTGCAAAACAACTATCTCTGAAAAGAGATGTAAATTACTCAAAGACTTCCAAATACATCAATTATCTCTGCCAAGAGATGTCTATCTCTTCTTCCGGTTACATATGTATTTATAATAATTTTATAAATACAAAAGGACACCTAGAAAGATGTGGAAGGTCACCGGTCTCGAGGGAGACGAGGTGTTTCATCTTCCAAGACTTACATGTGCACTAATTTTGTGAAACATACTATTTTTAGAATTTACTATTTTTAGACAACACTACAAAAATCACAATTTGGGCCCCTTAAACATGGATTTCGGGGGTCAAACATTTCCAAACAAAGTTCAGCACCTTCTCATCACATTCTACGCATTCCAAGCTTTCCGTTGCCTTTTGAACGGAGTCAATCGGAGCTACGGTGCAAAAGTTATGGTCTCTGGAAGTTGCGCCACTAGAATTGCTGCCTGGATCATTCCTCCCTCCTTCAGAAGCAATGGTCCCCATTGCATTAAGATGCCCCATCAGCTGTGGAAATTGCTTCTTTACCTGGTATGCAGTGAGCCATTCACCTTGGTGACTGAGATTTCCTTTCTTTATCACACGATAGAGTTGAATAGGTTGTCCTCTGGTGGTCTTAGTCAAATTGTCCACAATCTGATCTTCTTCAGCTGGGGAAAGACTTGCTGGATTGAGCTCGAGAGATGTCCAATTGTTCTGCTGTGACTGAAGTATCCAACAAAGGTGGATGGTATGGCTTGAGGAGGTCCACATTGAAGATGGGGTGCAGACCAAGGTAGGGTGGAAGATTCAACTCGAAAGCATTTTCCCCTACTTGCTTAGTGAGAGTGTAAGGACCATACCAGAGAGGTCGAATCTTTCTGTGTGGACCTGCAAGCCGTTCCTTCTGAAGCCGCAACCAAACCTTATCACCAACCTGGAAATGATGCGGAATCCTGTGTTTATCATGGCGATTCTTATATTTTTTATTCATTTTCTGTAAAATGTCATGGACTTGGTGCTGAATGTGCTGGATCTGCTCAACAAACCTTGTCGCCTTTTCTGCTTCACTTTTTCCATGAAGTGTGAATTCCATGGCAGGAATTGGGATGCATACATCAATGGGAGCCATAGGTTGGAATCCATAACAAGCTTGAAAAGGACTGTGTTTAGTGGAGCTGTGCAGGGCTCGATTGTATCCATGTTGTATGTATGGCAGGGCCTCGTCCCATGTGCGGGAGTGCTTGGAGTGGTACATACGAAGCATGTGAACAATTAGGCGATTCACCACTTCTGTTTGCCCATCAGTCTGTGGGTGAAAGGATGTGGACTTCATCAACTTTGTATCTAGCATTCCCCATAAGGTGGACCAGAAGATGCTCAGGAACCTGCTATCCCTATCAGAAACAATAGACTTGGGGAGCCCAAAGTTGATCCATACATGACTGAAATAAATTTTAGCAGTATCTTCAGCAGAAATATTTTTCTTACAGGAAACCATTACAGCCATTTTAGAAAATCGATCAACTACAACAAAAACACCATCATTCCCATGTTTCGAAGTTGGCAAACCTGAGAGGAAGTCCATCGAGACAGATTCCCAAGGCTTGGTTGGTTCTGGCAATGGTGTGTACAATCCCTGTTTCTTGTTAGTTGGCTTAGCAATTGCACAAGGAGTGCAGGACTTAATATACTTCACCACATCAGTCCTTAGATTAGGCCAGTAGAAATGCTTCTGAAGTACTGCCAATGTCTTGTCCACGCCAAAGTGCCCTGCGGTCTTGCTGAAGTGTGCTTCCCAGATCATCTTCTGTTGTTCACTTGCTGGAACACAGATGTGTCCCATATGGCAGAGGAGATTATCCTGTAGATAGAAATCAGAGACATGTTTTCCTTCACGGAGGGCCTGATATGTGTCTGAAAACTCAGGATCCTTCTCATACAAACTGCACCAACTTGAAGTCTCATGTCCACAGAGATCAAGAATAGTTGTGAGGGCTGCAATTGGAGGGCGGCTTAGGCAATCTGCTGCTGAATTGGCACTTCCCTTCTTATGCTTTATTATCAGGTGAAACTGTTGTAGGTATGTGGCCCATTTCTGGTGTCTCTCATTCCTCAACTTGCTTTGTGTCTGAAGGAACTCCAAAGGCCTATGGTCAGTGTGGATTACTGTCTCCTTCCCCAGAATGTAGTGTTTCCACTGCTTACATGCCTGGACAATGGCATAAAGCTCCTTATCATATATTGGGTACTTCCTGACCGTGTCATTGAATGTTTCACTATGGTATGCAACAGGGTGGCCATGTTGCATGATAACAGCTCCCAAGGCATACTCAGATGCGTCTGTCATCAGCTCGAATGGATGATGTAGATCAGGAAGGGAAAGGATAGGGGCTGAGCATAACCTTTCTTTCAGCCCTTCAAATGCTTTCTGTTGCGCTTCCCCCCATTGAAATTTAGCCTTGTTCCCTCCTTTAGTCACCTAATTGAGTGCCCAGAAATATGTGAGAAACCCAAGACAAACCGGCGATAGAAATTGGCAAGGCCAGGAAGCTACGAAGCTCTGTAAGATTCTTTGGGGTAGGCCACCTCTGAATAACCTGAATTTTCTCCGGGTCGACATGGACTCCTTCCTCATCCATGACGTAACCCAAGTACTGGACCTTTGTCATCCCAAATGTGCACTTATCCAGATTTGCATACAGTCTGTGCTTCCTGAGGGTCTGAAGTACTTCTTGAACATGTTGCAGATGCCTCTCCCAGGTCTGGCTATAAATGAGTATATCATCTAGGTAGACCACTACGAAGGAATTGGTGTAGGGCCGCAAGATGTTGTCCATCATCCGCATGAATGTTGCAGGTGCATTAGTTAGTCCGAAAGGCATGACCAACCATTCGAATAGGCCTTCACGAGACTTAAATGCAGTTTTCCAAACATCAGTGGGCTCGACAGGGATCTGGTGATAGCCAGATTTGAGATCAATTTTGGTGAAAATTTTTGCACCGCTGGAGCTGGTCCAGCAAATCATCAATCCTTGGGAGGGGGTAGCGATTCTTCACAGTGATTTTGTTCAAAGCCCGATAGTCTATGCAAAGTCTCCATGTTCCATCCTTCTTTGGCGCCAAGATAATTGGACTTCCACAAGGTGAAGAGCTTGGCCTAATATGTCCCTTTTGAATCAATTCCTGGAGCTGCCTCTTTATCTCCTCATTTTCAAGGACTGACCTGCGGTACACAGGGCTATTGGGTAAAGGAGACCCCGGGACCAAATCAATAACATGTTTTACCTGACACTGAAATGGCACTCCTTTAGGTGTCTGGAATAGATCATCATACTCAGTTATGATTTGGTTGAGCTGCTTCTGTTGCTGTATTGAGTGCATGTTCATGGAGGCTGCAACAATTTTGTTTGTAGGTTTTGGCCTGATCATCAAGACGACAAACTGTTTGGTTTTCTCCACTAACTTCTTACATTGTTTGGCACTGATGAGGGAGACAGATTTTGGGGGAATGACCTCAGGTATCCGATAACGTTGACTCCCAATGGTAATGGTGACCCTTCTAGGTCGTGACTCATAGATGCCATGTCTATCCCACATGAATGGCTGGCCTAGGAGCACATCACAAACATCTAATGGAGCAACATCACACATGACTTCATCATGGAAGGGCTTGATGGCATATGGAAGGAGGCATTTTTGTGTGACTTGGAGGTCTCTTCCTGGGTTTAACCACCCGATACTATATGGCTGGGGATGTGGCTTTACAGGGAGGTTTAGGCTTTTACAACATCAACAGAAATTAAATTCTTCTGACTTCCACTATCAAGGATAAAATGCAGAGGCTTACCTTTTACCCAGAGCTTGGAGTGGAAGAGCCTTTCCTTCTCATCCATATTCTTGACTTTTGAGGTGGCAATGATCACATCTGGATCAGCATCTATAATTTCATCATCTTCATCCTTGACCTCGGGGTCTGTAACTGCTGGTGCAGAGAGTGTTGAAGAAGATGATTCGGCGAGTAAGGACTTGATGGCTCGACATTCTTCCTTGGAGTGGCGATTTGTTTTGTGGAGGTCGCACCACTTCCCTGTCTTCTCCTTCTGCATCTTATTTCCTTGCGACTCCTTCTGTTTCCAACCTTGACCTCGGGTCTGGCCTTCTTTATCATTCTTCCCCCTCACGGGTTGGTTCTAGCAGTCCTCCTTTTGTGCTTTTGTTCAATCTTGACTGAAAACTTGTATGCCTTGCCGAGGGTTTGAAACTGAAAGAATTCCAAGTCCTCTCGGATGCTCCATTGTAGGCCACTGCGATATTTTAGAATCCTATGTTGTTATGTGTCTTGAATGCCCAATCTTGCAGATAAAGAATGAAATTTGTCAGTATAATCTTGAACCGACTGGTCCTTACCTTGACGAAGTTGCTGCCACTGTATGTACAGATCATCATAGGCCCCAACAGGGTAATATTCTTCCTTTATGGCATCCACGAAATCATTCCATGTGGGTTCCTCTGTGATTCCTAGCTCATCCCTTTCGAGCCCATTCTTATACACACCCCACCAATTTTTGACAGCAAGAGATGATTTCAATAGAGAAAATGTTATCTTTTCCTTATCAGTAAATTGATTGATAGAAAAATATGAGGTCAATTGGTCCAACCAGTTCTCTACTGCATCAGAATTGATCTTACCTTCAAAAATAGGAATGTCAAAATTTACTTGCACCTTGAATGGAGTCGGGGCACCAAAGGACTGATTTACAGATGAGGAGGCATGATTTCCTACTTGTAGTTGTTGCAGAATTTGGGTGAATTGTTGTAGCATCTGATCCTTTTGCTCCCTAAGAGCTTCATTCACCATATTTTTGAGAGGATCATCCATCCCGGTGTTGTCCGCCATTGGAGGTCGCCTGCAGCGAACAGGCAAGTATTCTGAAGGATTGTGTGTGGACCACCCAAGCTTTTTATATCCCGACCTCGTTCTGGGGATCATACACTCTCAAGACGACTTAGCTCTGATACCACTGATCCAAAACCGAGGGGTTTCAGACTTAAGGAACAGATTAACAAATGTGCCAAATGAATTGCAAAACAACTATCTCTGAAAAGAGATGTAAATTACTCAAAGACTTCCAAATACATCAATTATCTCTGCCAAGAGATGTCTATCTCTTCTTCCGGTTACATATGTATTTATAATAATTTTATAAATATGAAAGGACACCTAGAAAGATGTGGAAGGTCACCAGTCTCGAGGGAGACGAGGTGTTTCATCTTCCAAGACTTACATGTGCACTAATTTTGCGAAACATACTATTTTTAGAATTTACTATTTTTAGACAGCAGTACAAAAATCACAATTTGGGCCCCTTAAACGTGGATTTCGGGGGTCAAACATTGCCAAACAAAGTTCAGCACCTTCTCATCACATTCTACGCATTCCAAGCTTTCCGTTGCCTTTTGAACGGAGTCAATCGGAGCTACGGTGCAAAAGTTATGGTCTCTGGAAGTTGCGCCACTAGAATTGCTGCCTGGATCATTCCTATGTACAAACCTAAAATTTGTATGTGATACATTATCAGAAAAGTTACAAAAGTCCCCAATGATGATTCATGTCCTTTCAAAATATTTTCACGCTCCTAAACCCATATACAATGTATATTTGTAGCCTAGACATCCTTACTTAGCTTGCCCACACTTTTTCCATCTTCTTGCTTAATTTTGTGCATGTTTTCACCTTTAGTGCTAGGACCGCATGAGCCCCGACCGGGAGGTGGTTCGAAACCGCCGCCTAGTCAAGGTGGTGGTCTTGATTGATTTTTCCAGATTCCATCATGCATGTTTTTATCATGTGATGCTCCACTTAACTTCACTTTTAGGATGAGTTTGTGAACTGATTTTTCTAAAAATAGTTTTTATTTCTTGGTTCTGTTGGTACCCAAATTTGTTCTCCTTTTTAGTCTAAGTCACATCAGAAATGTGGCATGAAGCTTGAAGGAAGATAGATCTTGATATATGTCATTTTGTAGCTGGGGATTTGATCTAACCTGGAACTCAGATTTGTGGAGACATGGATAACACCTTGAAAGGATTTTGATCTAATCCTCGCTATTTTATGTTGTGCCTTTCAACCAAGGTAAGAACCTATATTGTAGCCTCTTTTTGTGAAGAAGGTTGAGATATCCTTATGCTATGCATGTTTTATGGAGATGGCCTTGGGAAAACATGATCAATTTTCAATTATTCAAACTCAACGAGTTATCACTACTAAATTATGGAAATGCTTTCGAGACAAGGCCGAGTCTCTGCTAGAGACATTGTATGATCCTGATTTGCTTTGTGTATTTTTGTAGCTAGGTTAGATTCTTTTGTTGACACACAATGTAATACAGGGGTAGTAGGGGTAGGATTAGTTATTCAGATGATTTTTTGGTGGGGTATTGACAAGAAAACCTAGATATATCAAATCTTTGACAACCTCTACAATACTTGAACAACTATTAGATAAAATGCTTCAAATAATTAGGATGTTCTTTCAACCAGAAGATGCATAAATGGAATCCCAAGTTGCACTCTTCACACAATATTTGAGAACTCACCACAAAATCTTGAAGTAAAGAACTCAATTAAAGCACACCTAAGGTACCCCAAAGGCTTACAAGCAATCCCAATCAAAAATTGAGGTGGAGTGATTTTAAACTACTTATTTTCAATGCAGATGAAAATTCTTCGAAAAAAAAATTGCAAGTGCCACTAAACTATCAATAAGGATGAGATTTTGTGTGATTTCTAAAGACTTTCAATGCAATATTGCAACAAGAACAATGAAAACTATTTGCAGGTATTTAAAATGATAACAGACATCATATTGCCCAGAAAAACATAGATTTAACTCAAAAGATTGTTAGATTCATCAGCAGGGGAGAGTTTCATGAACAATCTTAGAGTTGTGTGATGGCTATACACTTGTAACCAACTCACATACATGAAGATCCAACATAGAAGAAATTAACTTGGTTCTTTGGTGGGTTTCTCAAAAAAATGAGCTTTCTCTCAATTTTCTCGTGATTTTCAACTTCCCGACCCTTTGCATTTCTCAAAAATGCATTATATATCTCTTGCCACATTGGAGCCTTCTTTTCCAAGTAAAAACATATGCCAAGGGATCAAGTTTGTTAAAAACAATTCCTCACGATTCACTGAAAATGACATTTAACAAATTTTCAATGAGAGTTTCAGTGTTTAAAAAGACTAAATCATTACAAATATTCAGATCCAATTTGGTTATGCAACTTTATAATTTGATATTTCATGTTTTGTGACAGCTGAGTAAAATTTATCTCAAAAACATCTCAAATCTACAAATTGAGTCACGAAACCGATTCCAATGATCCTAGAAGGCCAAAATGACATGGAATCACCAAAAATTTGATGAAATTTGATGCAAAATTTGTAATTCCAAGTTTCTGGAGCAAAAATGGTAGACAAAAATGAAAATGTATAGTTATCCTTGATTTTCTCTTTCTCCTTCAATCTGGGCCTTCCACGTGTCAAAATGTGATTGGAAATCAATTCGGGCTCACCTTTTGTCTTTTTGACATTTTTGAAAAAATGGAAAAATTTGACCTTTTTCTCCACCCTCCGCCCTTGAATTTTGGTGATGACACATGGCACATGGTGGGTCCCATTGGGATTGCACTTCAATTCTGTGCATTTTTACCCTTTTTGGAAAATTGGAAATTTTTCACCTTTTACCCCATGGGCCCGCATCTCCACCTTTGTCATTGACACATGTTATGCTTTCTATCACTGAAATTCCGTGGGCTTATTTCATGTTTTGACCCCCTTTTTTTCACCAAGGGAAAATTTTCAATTTTCCTTCCGTGGGCCCGCGCCTCTAATTTCTCCCTTGCCACATGTCACTTTCTCTATCACTAAAATCTGCGGGCTCAATTCTCATTTTAACTCCCTTTTTTAGCCAAAGGAAAATTTCCCTTTTTCTTTTGCTAGGCTACCGACCCACTCTACCTACCACGTGTCTCCCTATGGCTCATTCACGGGCCCACGACTTAATTCTTTGTCTTAACTCTTTTTGCTAAAAGGGAAAAATTCCCCATTTTCTTCCGTGGCCCGCACTTCCCTCTGACCTTTTATGGACACATGTCCACCTGAGATTGGCCACGGGGCTGCGCTTTGAAATTTCACCTTAGGCCTTTTTGACCAAAAGGGAAAATTTTCCTTTTCCTTCTGTGACCCGCACTTTCCTACTTTGCCCCCGCGCTATCACGTACCCACCTCCTGCTCCAATTTGGACCCGTGGGATTTTCCTCATCTTTTTCCCCTTCGCCAAAAAGGCAAAAATTCCTAAGTTCCCCCGGCTTCCCACTCGCCTTCGCATAAGAACATGACACGTGTCCTCTCGCGGAGTTGGGGGAATTTTGAATTTTTTTCCCAAAGCCAAAAATGGCTAAGTTTTTAGAGAAACCCACCGATCCTTGTCCAATTAGAAGTGGCCACATAGGAGAATTTTGAGCCTAATTTTGATGGTCAAATGACACCCATACGACCGTCAAAAAACGTAAAATTTACCAGAGATGCCCGAATTCAATTTTCTCTTCATGGGTGATGGATTTTTGCTCAAAAAAAAAGGGTAAGTTGATTTTATGCAAGTTTCAACCATGGGGAAGGGTTTTTGAAGGCATATATGCATGAAATGAACAAATTTGATTTTTCATGATCAAGAAGAAAGAGAACATGGCATAGTCCACAGATTTGAAGAATTTAGGCAAAATTTAGGAAAATTTTGAGTATTCTTGGAAAATGGGGCATGTAAAATGATTTACAAATGGACTAAGGCATGGGAAAAGAGGCAGAAACTTCATTTCACCCATTAAAACTATAGAAAACATTTCATGAAATGCAGAGTGAAAGGAAAATTAGGGAAAAAGCATAGAGGATCAAAATGGACACTAACATGTTCTCCTTTCCTCTTCTATTTTTACATGTGCTTTAGTTAGTTGGAATTTCCTCTTATTTCCTTGTGTATAAAGGAACATCCCATACCTAATTCTTATATATTCGATCCTTGTGTTCAAGTAAAATGCCCTAGAATTTTTGTGTATCTTGCATAATATTGTTGCTACAATCCTGTTAGGAATTACATAGCCAAGCTCATATCTCTTGTGTTATCTCTCTTATACTTGCATTGTAACCATAATACCTTTAATCTACCATAGAAATGGATGTGTATGTGTGGTGATTGTGGGTAATCTAATGAGACAACCTTATATCTTCAACACACAATATCAGGATATGTGAGTCTAAGGAAAATAATTCTCTCCTAACTTGAAGTGGTGTGATGGATTGATCTGATATGATAGCTTCTCAAAGACTCAGTCAACATTAAGCTTTGTTGAGATTCTATTCACTAGTTTTTGAACACGTGGAAAGTGACCTACGGGCACCTCATATAGATTTCTAGACAAGTTCATGGAAGTAAGAATGAGAGGTGTAATGAAGCCACATGGACTATGGACAATTTTTTGTTCTAGTCTAGAAAGTATTAGCTTGGTCATTTTTTATGTTCATTAGTGAAATTTGTGTGATGATATCAAGTGGAAGTGGTTATGATATAAATACTGATGCATGTAAACCAATGTCAATATTTGATTGGTTAGGATGCCTATTGGGTTGCGGGACCTAAGGATCAAAACCTGAAAAACTCGTGGAGGTTGTGATTCTATTATGGTCATGCACGTAATCAAACCCTATTGCTAGGAGTAGTCCAATAATTGTAGGCTTGATTGGTGGTGATGTTTAGCATGTTTAATTGTTCTATTTTCTCATAGAATGTAACAGGTGTGCGTAAGACTGTCAAGTGTAAACTTGTATCAATGTCTGTTATCAATTCCAGCCCGTTGGGTTGTGGTACCAAAGGATCATAACCATACATCTTTTCTTGTTGTGGGTAATTGATGGTCATGTATAATGAATTGAAATGATCTTGGTAAAAAAACTAACTATCAAAGGAAATCTAATCTATGTTTTTGGTATTTTCATAATATATCAGAGAAAAACAATGAAAGTAAACTAATCTAACAAAAGTAAATGCTTTTTTATCTTTTTGGGTTTTAATCTATACTTCTAATCTAATAAACAACTAAATACAAGTAATCAGTCAGATGTAGCTAGTTACTTGTGTGAATATGTGAATCTAAATCTAAAACAAATAACCTAATTTAATCAAAACCCTTCAAACCCTACCTCAGAGGTGAAGAACAAATTATAACACTAAAAGAGCTATTGATCCCTGCAATTTCCTTGGTAATGTCAAAGAACAAGATTTCTAATGATTTGATATACTTGTAATTTCCTAATCAATTGAAATGAACAATTTTACTACTCTATTTGATATGTAATTGAAACTAATGATTCAGAATTGACAATTTGACAAATGAAGCAAACAAACAAGTAATTCTAACCTAGATAAGAAAGAGCTTTGGAAAATTTGGTTGTATCTATTTTTGTCCACTCATTTTTATTCTTTCTTTATTTGTGTGTTTATGTGAGTCCAAGGGATTGGCAATGCAAGAATGACAATGAAGAGGATGCTTGAGCAATGGTAGCTTGAAGGCAGTCTAGTTATAATGTAAGTAGAAGAGAGATAACACAAGATATCTGAGTTTGGCTATGTAATTCGTAGTAGGATTGTGGCAACAATACTATGCAAGATAAAAAAATTCTTAGGCCTTTTTCTTGAACATAAGCATGGAATATATAAAAATTGGGGCTGGGATGTGTCTTTATGCACAAGGTAAGAAGAGGCAATTCTAACTAACTAAATCACATGTAAAAATAGAAGAGGGAAGGAGAACCAAGCAATCAAAACTATTTTTAGAACAATCGGTTCACAAACGCATCCTAAAAGTGAAGTTAAGTGAAGCATCACATGTTAAAAACACGCATGACAGAATCTGGAAAAATCACTCAGATCGCCACCTCGCATGGCGGTGATTTCGAACCACCTCCTAGGCGGGACTACGCCCTAACAATAAAGGCCAAAACATGCACAAAATGAAGTGGGAAGATGGAAAAAGCATGGAAAAGATAAGTAAGGACATCTAGGCTACAAATATACATTGCAGATGGGTTTAGGAGCTCGAACATCTTTTGAAAGGACATGAATCATCATTGGGGACTTTTGTAACCATTTTTCGACAATGTAGCACATGCAAATTTTGGATGCGTACAATTACCTCCTTTTTTTCCAAATATTTGAGAAAGATAAATTGTTATTTATCAATATTGTAAATTATGACTCAATCCTATCAAATTCCAACCCATTCTCATTTTATTTCCTTTTCTAGGAAGAATCCACATTCCTACCCTATTTTTATATTTTCACAAGCTACGCCATCACGCGAAGATGTTCAATGGTGAATTTAATATAAAGAAGGCTCCATTTGTTGATTTGATTCAAAATTTCCTTTATCATTTCTACCTCTTTTCCAAATCCAAACATATATTTTAAATTTATTCTAGGTGTTCATAATTCATATGGACTACCATGCGTTCAAATTTTCCTCTAATTATGTGTTAGTCTTTAAGCATGAAGCTCAACATAATCTTATTTAGATTTGGGTCATTCTTGATTTGGTCCCAATCTTGGGAAGATTTATAATAAGATTTTTTTTATATTTGGCCCTACTCAACACCGGCCTTGGGGAGTGACGAGAGGACCTTATTACCATAGTCTTTTAGCAAATTGACCAAGATCACCCTCTGTTGAATTCTAAGAATTCGACATTCACTACTTTGAGGTAGAAGAAGAAGATTAATAATACTCCCTTCTACCATATTTATACCTAGAAGGATCTTCTTGAGAGGAATTTTCATCCAATAAAGGCCCCTAAACTTGAATAATTTAGTAATATCTATATAACCCCTCATATACATATCTAAAATAAGCCCTTTCTATAGTGGTACCTTAATCTTCCCTTTTTGAACTGATCCATCGTGGCACACATTGATCTTAGGATGAAATAGGGGAAACAAAAAACATTATCATGTATAATATGGTTCAACATGGGAAAATTATAATTGAATATATTTTTGTGTCTTCCTTCTAAAGTGAGATATTGGATAAGATTTAGAGCTATATCACCAAAATGTTTGAGTAGCAATTCCCCGATAAAGTTAATGAAGTCCGGGGTAATTTTATCCCTAACTTTTAAGAAGGAGTTGATATCCTTTGAGATATCTTTCTTGGGTTTGAATATCTACCATCCTTCTTTATCCCTATGATGGAGGCAATGAATTCAACATAAAATTTCAAAGAAACTCCCCACACCGACACTTTACCACCTTTCCAAGAATTATCAGGATTCCATGCCTTCGCAAAGTCAACACTCAGGTGCTCATCATACCCATGGAAGATATTAAAGAAATATCTTATACCTACTTTATTAAAAGATTCCAAGCTTAAGGCTTTATATCCTTCACACCAACTGACTCCGTTTGAATACAATCTTCACCCATTTTAGTAGTAGAGTTGGAGGAGAGAGACATAGGAGGAATGAAAATACTTTCAATCCTAACAAACATAAAGGAAATATCCTCACTTGGCACAAAAAATTGATCATAATGAACACATATTTCCACCAATCATGGGAAATTATACTCCATGTCTGATTGACATTGAATCTATCATGATAGAATTTCTGTTTCATATATATATATATATATATATATATATATTGATTCTTAACATAATTAAATACCCTTTCTCATAAAGAAGTCCATAATTGATCTTATCATTATTATAGGAATATTCATTCTCCTTCCATTCCCTAAAAAAATCTTAAAACCTTCCTTTATCATTGAAACATGATTCATTATTGATAATGGTTTTAGTATAGAGTTCAAAAAAGGATACTTTTTCCATAACCATCATCCCTTTAGCCATCAGCCCTTTATTTTCAATAAGATCAGACACACCATTTCCTTCCCAATAAACATGTATGAAAGAATTATTTTCAAAATTACGAATGAGAAAATAAATACCGTTAATGTAAATCTTGATTGAAACCAAAATAACATTATTTTTCATAATAGTATTTATAATATTCAAAGAATTTAAACTTCCACCACTAGGTTACTAAAAAGTATATCAGGTGCTAATTTAACTCTTTAATAAATGGAAGCAACCTCTACTACATGATTAGTCTTGCACCCGAGGTTGAAAAAGTAGGCCAAGATAAAGGAACCCAAATGATTCCTTATAACCCCTCATACTCCTACTTGACATGGATTACCCTTGGTAGCTCCATAAAATATGACTTTCATCCATCCTAGCTATGGAAACCTCTACACAACTAGTTCTATAGGAAGGATAACCTTTTTCTCATTATTAAGGTCCCAATTCCAAGAGATATTCTCTCATTTCTCATGAAAAATCACATTTTAACCCTAAAGGATGGAGAAATTTAATTTCATGGCTTGGATGCATCTATTAACAACCCTTCCAGCCTTCTCACACTTACCATTAAAAATTATACAATTCCTCTCCTTCCATAAAGCCCAACATAAATGAAAAAGGGAGAAATTCCATAAACATTTAAGGCCCATAATTCTGAAAGGGAAACTCCATTGGATCCAAAGGAACTTCATTAAACAAGGGAAAAACCATCTAGTAACAAAAAGAGAAAGGGTCTTCTAACATCCTGTGAAAAGGAACAATCTAAAAAAGGTGGTGAACATTATCAAATTATTTATCACATAGGACACATATATTCACCATTTTAAAGCCTTTTGTTTCAAATTATACACGGTGAGAATTTTATTATGTAGCACCAACCACCAAAAAATATTGAATTTATGGGTAACATCTTTATTCAAAAATATCTCCCACTTGTTGATTAGGAAATTCCTTCTCGAAGTACAATGTATGGGCACTTTTTACATTAAAGAACTTGCTTTCCTCCTTAGACAAAAAAATATAGTCTTTTCCCCCATTTCTAATCACCACATAGCCATTTAGAAGTTCATTGAGAACACACATATCCTAACTCTACTCCTCAAGAGAAATGGATTTCCATCATCTCCATGGGTCTTCCTCCTCAAAATGATTAATGAAAAAGGATCCATAATTGCTTTCAACCACTTATTGAATATTAGCGAAACACCTTGTAAAGGGGAAAAGAAGATTTATTTCAGTTGAGTTTGATAGTGTTGTATCAAAATAGGAAATAATTTTCCTTTATCATATAGGGCTAGATGAGGAACCTATTTTGGGGATGTTTGAATTCCTAAATGCATACATGAATAAATATTAGGATAAGGAAAGGAGTGAACAAATAAATATTGACCCTCCTTGAGGGTATTATTTATTCTTTATTCCCCTCCCTATTATTTATTCATTTCCATTCATTATTATTTCAAAAATAAGAATCAAATCAAATGATTGTAATGAGTAAAAAAATCTTCTTGAAAACATACACATGATGGTGACAAAGAAGATTAGGAAAAAAATGATTTTTTTACAAAAAGAATATTCTCCACTCCTCCATAGACTGAAATCATGGTTTAGGTTCATTCTAACCTGGCACATCAAGATGGGATATTTTTAGTTGGAACAACTCATCCATCCACTTGATGGATCAAGGATCAAAATACCCACAATTTTCTTGTTCTCTAAGCTCATGGGGGAGGGTATTTAGGATATTTCCTTCGTGAAAATTTTATATAAGAATGAAGGATTTTCTTCATTATAGGGGTTCTAATATTCGGTTTGTGATAAGTTATTTACACTATATAGTTATTATAAGGCATTGCGAGAATTGTGTATATGTATCCCTTGTCAAAATTGAAGCACATAGAATTGTTTTCCATGCTTTAATCAGGCATTTTGGGATGTAAATAAGAGCACAATTAAGGGATATAGATTTTAATGTAGTTATGTGCTTATTGAATCCATGAAATACGAAGGAGTTATTTATGGTTTCTTCACATTTTGGTCCTTGAGTAATTATTGTGTTATAGTGTTACTTTACAAAAAAAAGTGTGTTTTAAAATTCTTTCTGCAATAACACCTTGAAGGTGACTACTTAAAACCCTTGAGTTTATTTTGGGTGTTATTAAATTGATGAAATAAATGTTTTTGTTGAGTTTTTAAGATCTTAGAGATTGTGTGGTAGTATCTACATGAATTTGGTATCTATTAATGCAAATGCCCCATTAAAGGTTATGTTTTTCTTGATATTTGTCCTACTACATTTTGGAAATAATAGGTTGAGATGGCGAGCACTAGTACTTCTCCCCATTAAATCTACTACCCACTTCATTTAACCAAGAATCATCATGTCCCACACTTGCAAATCACACATATCTATCATATTTCAAGTGATTTTCCATTATTTAGCATCCCAACATCATCTTATCCTAAGTTTTCAATAGTTTTTCAGATAGGATGTCTTTGATTGCATTTTGTATGTATTTAATGGCTTGTGTCTAATGTATCAAATGATTTTAATGATTGTGTGACCATTATTTCGAATGAGCATTCCATTTTTTTGGTTGCATTTGATCTCATATTTAAGTTATAAAATTTATAAGGGTTTAAGACATAATACCTCTCTCTTCTTTTCGAGCAACCCCTTAGGTTATCCAACCTTGTTTCAAGAAAATACATAAATTAATAGGAGAATAACCACATCCTTTGTGACATGCCTCCATGTCATTCCTTTAAGGCATGGTCAAGACAAAAATATAGATCCATCCCTAAATAAAAAATGACATATAAACAAGTTTGTATTTCCTTCTTACGACATTTTCATCATTACCTTACTTGGGTTTTAGATTGGGAACCAACACATTCCTTGATTTTGTTATCATAAATGACTTAAAGTTAATATTTAGATTATGCAATTCAAATTTTAGTTGAATTTGAAGGGTAAGAGATAGATTTTTTTAATCTTACTTTCATTAGTTGATATTTTTAAACTTATATTTATTATCTTATTCTTAATTTACTTAATTTCATTATTTCGATATATTATAAAGTGGAAATTATTAGCTTTTGATGTTTATAATTTGGTTAGCTTGAAACATTGTTAAGATAATTAACCTATGATATAAGATTTATGAATTAAATTTTGTTATTTACTTAGATTATGTAGAATTGTGATTCCATTAATTTAGTTTCTTTTGATTAATTTCCTATAGTTGATAAATGATTAAAATAAAATTGTCTTGTATACTTTTGTTTTTGTGTGGTTTAGTTGAGATATAATTGTTGTTCTTATTAATAGAAAGAGAGTGTAGTTTATTATATTCCTTAACCTTCTCTCCCTTTTAATTTTTATGAAGTCCTAAATCACATAGTTGGATTATATTATTGTGAATATCAATAGGATGAGGTAATAAAATGTTTTAATAGGTGGTTTTTACAAAATTCACCAATTCCTCAAATGGTTAAGAATTGGTTCCTAATTGAATATATGTGTCTTGGAAAATCCTTTAACTTAAACCCTATATTAATATGGGTTATAAAATGAATAGGATTAATTTCATGTATTTTATTGAATCCTATGAAATAAACTTGCATCAAAAAATAAATTTCATTCTAGAAGGATGGTTCATCAATTTATCTTCTCATACAATATCATAAGATGGATTTGACACTCAACCTCAAAATGTATAACTATGATCCTAGTGTTTTTATTCAACCTCTATCACTCTATAAAAACATAGATCAAATGATTAAAAGAAAAATGTTATCTTAAAGTTCCAAGTTACCCAACATCTATTCCTCCAATCACATGTATTCTTACATATAAACTACATACAATGGCTCAACCTGCTTGGTTTGCAGGTAATTCAATTTCCATTCTATGATGTATTCATTATTTTTATAGTAACCTAGGGATATATTTTTCTATATAAAAACATGACGGTAGTAGGACTATTGAGGAACATATAATATATTGTAAGTTTATTTTAAGACTAACAAAAATTGTTTCCTCTCACTCTATAAGATATAGTTTATCATTGGTTTCTTAATTTGACACATGATTCTATTTATTTTTGGGTTATTTTTAAATAATATTTCTTATAATAGTTTGGAAAATTCATTGATCCTACTATTTTCAATCAAAAATATCCTACTATTAATGATAAAATGAATCCATACGAGATTTCAGTTCTAGATTTTAGTACATGTTAGGAAGAGTGACGCCCTTGTATAATGTTTTTGATATTTTTATTTTTATTTAGAAAAGTGCATTCAATTCTTTCACTTTTGTAATTTTTTATGAGAGAAAAAGTAATCACCCTTACACATGATGATGTAGAGTCTATAACTATAGATAGATAATTATGCCCTCAAGGAGAATATCATGTTATTATTCATATTGCTCTACAAAACATTATAGATATGAATAATATCACTACTCTCGATAGATTTCTATTACATACTATATTTTATAACCCCAACATATATATGGTTCTAGTATTGATCCCAACATAAAGACGTCTTCCAATTTCTAGAAAGTTTGAGTTGTAAGTAATACAAAATATGTAGCATAAACTTATAACTTATTTTGTCAATTTTACAATAAAAAAACATAAAATTTTAATAGTAAGTCTTAAACAAAATAGACAACATAAAGAAAAATTTAGACTAGTAGGATACAAGATAAAAATAAAAAAACATGTGTAGGAGTCCCATTTGGGATTTCCAAAATGTATACCATGGAAATTACGTGAATAGATAAAGTTAAAACAAGTACAAAAACATTCTTTTCATCATTTACAAAGACACCTTAGATTTGATATGGATTTAAAATTAAGGTTAAGTAATGTTCTGTTGAATCTATTGGTTTAAAATATTTTGTAGTTTTGTGGATACTCCAAGAAGTATTCCGAATGGAGATAGATCAAGCTATGAGCATGAAGATGATTTGATTTGGTTTGATATTGGAAGAATAACTATATGAATGATTAGTTCACCAAGTAATTATATAGAACAACAATATGAAATATCAAGCTTGTTGTTGGATAAATTTTTCAAGGATAGACCATTGATTTATAGTTGAGGAAGGAGAATCCTCAAGATAAGTTTAAATTGAGTTTATTTGGAGATAACTAAACATGACTAAGTTGTTTAGTTGAGTTTCCAGATTGATTGAAGAGTTAAACTATTGTTCTAGATTTGCATGAATGAGTCATTGTTGAGTTGGCAAGGGGTTGCACATGTTTTTGACTATTAATTCCATATCCTCTATTTTATTCACCCAAAAAGTGTCATGAATGATTTGCTTTTGGAAGGATGTGAACTAATTTTGGATTGCCATGACTTGGGATATATATTTAGTTAACTAAAATACATGCTTTGAGTTAATTTAAACAAATCTTATTGAATTTAATTAATTATTTTTATCTTTATTCATAACTTCTAGTCAACTTGAGTTGAGGATGCGAGGATAATTAATTTATTTTAATATAAAAGTGGATATGTGAGGGTTTATTTAATTAATTTGATATTAAATTATCTAATAGTATTATCTAAGGGGGTGATAGCGTGCAATATAATTAATTAAATTAATTCTAGAGAGGGACAATGTGTTTAATAATCTTTTGAACAATTACTGATTTGCGATTGTTATTTTGGGTGTCTACACTAGTTTAATAGATAGTTCTTTTTGCATAAAATTGGATGCTCAATATATTCATTTAGAGAGTATTTCAGATCTGATTTTCACTCCTTACACACATAAAAACATTGTTTTTCGGTAGGGCATCCTTGAAAGATTTGATGGATCATATCAGAAACTGTGCACCACAATGAAGTTACACTCAAGTTGAATTGAAATAGCTCCAACGTAATCACAAGGAAGAATCAATCAATAACTGAATAAACTTGCATAACAGAACAAAGCTTGTTCATAAGAAAAAGATAGCGGAGTGTCTTGGCATGCTCATAAATGAATAGTGAAAGGGTACATATAGGGTGTTGAGTAACCCTAGTGCATGACTCAATAACAAACCCTAAACCTAACCCATTGGAGATGGCCCTCCAATATGAGAGGAGGACACATAGGATAACTCACACTAACACACCCCTTCATCAAAGCTGGGGTGGTGGCTATGAGATAGCTGGAAAAAGAAAACACCCCTAAATAACTAAGAAAGATTTGTCAATGGGGCCCGACAACTAAAGGCCTGATAAGGTGCCCATATACAAACACAATCTTCCTAGAAGAAGAAGAAGAAAAGGACTACATATCCCGAAGAAGATGAGTAGCTATAGAAGATCTCACCCCAAGAAAAGACCGTAAGTGAAGAAACTTCATCTCAGTGAAGGGTTTGGTGAATAAATCTACAATCGATTAGGTCATTGAATGTCTTGAATGTCGATGACACCATCATGAATAAGCTCCCGTATGAAGTGCATATGGATCTCAATGTGCTTCATCTGCTGATGCTGAACTAGATTTCTAAAAATAGAGATAGTGCTCATGTTATCACAGTAGATAATGGTACGCAGCAAAAAAATGGATGCTAAACTCTGTCGAGAATACCTTATAGCCAAATAGCTTATCTCGGCGCGTTAACGGCTCCTTTTATTATGCATTGTAGATGATATCAAAATTACATTCTACTTCTTGCAAGACCAAATAATAGGGCCGAACAAGAGAGAAATGTAACCAGTAGATTTCTGATGATCTAAGTCACCGGCCCAATCAGAATCTATGAACCCAATCAAGTCAATATCTACCCCTCCATGATAGTGAATTCCATCAACATAAGTGCCATGAACATAATGAAGGATCCATTTATCTACTTTCCAATGCATCTCATGTGGCTCTTGCATGAATCTAGACATGATCCCAATAGCATATGATAAATCTAGTCGAGTGTGAGTCAAGTAAATCAAGCTCCCCACCAACTGTCGATAAAGAGTACCATCAACCAAGGGAGTAGAGAAATATGAAACCAACTTAACCCCTGGAAAGAAAAGGAGTAGGAGAAGACTTGCAATCGGACATTTGAAAATGAGCTAGCAAATCAAGAGCATACTTAGGTTGCGAAATCAAGATTCCCAAGTCAGATTGTGAAATATGGATCCCAAGGAAGTAATGAAGTAGACCTAAGTCAGTCATGGAAAACTTGTTGGCCAAGGAAATCTTCACAAAATCAATAATAGAGGAAGAGCTTCATGTGATTAACAATTCATCAACATAGAGAACAAGAATGAGTATGGAGTCATTTTTCCATAGAATATAAATATTTGGATCGAGTGACACCTAGTAAATGCTGATGTAAGTAAGAAGGAGTCCATCTTGGCATACCAAACCCAAGGGGATTGTTTAAGGCCATAAAGAGACTTCTTTAACTTGCAAACAAGGGAGGAATCTTGGACATAACCCAGAGGTTATTCTATATAGATCTCTTCCTATAGGTCACCATGAAGGAAGGCACTCTTAACATCCATTTGATGGACTTTCCATCATTTCTTTGGGGCAATGGCTAGGAGTCAGTCGAATAGAAGTCATCTTTGCAACTGGAGCAAATATTTCTATATAATAAACCCTAGCTATCTAAGAGAAACCCTTAGCTACTAATTACACTTTAAACTTTTTGACATCTCCATCTACTCCATACTTTGTTTGGAACACCCACTTACATCGAATGATTTTTCTTCCTTTCGGAAGAGTGGTGAGATCCCAAGTATCATTCTTCATGAGAGAGGAATACTCCTCGTCCATGGCAGAATCCCACTCAGGAATACCAAAAGCCTCCCAAAAATACTATGGATCAGAAGTAGAGGCAAAGAAATAGTGGGGTCCAATGAAATCGAGTGAGTACGTCTCATATCCGAAGTATATAACACTTTGCAAAGTTTTCCTAGCCCAAACAAGACCGGGGAGGATCAGGCTCGAGTCAAAAGATTCTTCACTTGAGTGAGAAGGGACATAGTCCACATCATCACTCTGTCAGAATCAGAAGACACAAAGTTCGATGGTTAGGAGAATTTGGACGAGGAGCATGCTCAACAAAGATATCATCATCGATGAGTCGAATCTGAGTCAACGAGTGAAGAACCTCAATAGGTGCAGAAGTAGAATTTGAAGAAGACTCATAAAACATAACTCTTCTCTCAATATACATCTCATGATAAGTAGGATTCATCAATCAATATCCCTTCACACCATCAGGATACCCTATAAAGATATAAGGTTTGGATTGTGGTTCCAAAGCCTTGCGTTTCTTCTTGGGAATCTGAGCCATAGCCTTGGATCTAAAGACTCGAAAGTTCTCAACATAAGGCTTGCATCTAAACCATGCTTCAAAGGGTGTCATCCCTCTTACTACCTTGTGTGGAACACGGTTCTGAATGTAATTTTCACAATTCACTGCTTCGGCCCAATACTACAGAGGAAGAGACTTCGAGTGAATCATACAAGTGGCCATCTCCTTCAGAGTACAGTTCTTTCTTTTTGCAACTCCATTATATGAAGGTCTATAAGCAACTATATGTTGCAAAGAGATCCCTTTATAAGTACAGAAATCCATGAACCTATTGTTTACATATTCACCTCCATTGTCGGTTCGAAGAACCTTGATAGACCATTCCACTGTTTCTCAGCAAGAGCCTTAAAGTCCTGAAAATGTTCAAAGACTTCAGACTTAAGCTTAAGAAAATATACCCAAGTATATAGTGAATAGTTTTCAATGAAGGTTAGCACATAAAGAGCTCTAGTAAACAAAGGAGAAGGAAATGGACCTAAAACATTATTGTGAACAAGATCCAAAGGATGAGTGGCTCTCCAGGCTTTTCCTTTGTCAAATTTCTTTTCAGGATGCTTTATAAGGGTATAACCCTCACAAAGACCCTTATAAAACTTGATGTGAGGCAAATCGTTTGGTATCGAGCTAGGAAGTTAAGCGTGCCAACCCCAGAATAGTGTGGTGATGTGTGACCTCTCAAGAAATTCCCGGTGTCACTACCTCCTAATGTTGTTAGGCCGATTGGGTATATACCCGGCTACATCATATGAGAGGGTGTTGGCGTGCTGATTAACATGATGAGATCCCTCTTCACATTCGGTTCAAGCTTTTGGTGTGACAACAAGTTGTTTGGTATTAGAGCCAGGTAGTTAAGCACGCTAGCCCTAGAGTAGTGCTGGGATGGGTGACCTCTTGGGAAATTCCTGGTTTAACTACCTCTTAATGTTGTTGGGCCTGATTGGGTGTATACCCGGCTCCATCGTGCAGGAGGGTATTGGCATAGCAGCTATTTAACATGATGATATCCCTCTCCACCATCAGTTTGAGCTTTTGGTGTGACGACAAGTCATGTAGCTTTGATACCATGAAATAATTGGCGAATCGTATCGGAAACTATGCACCAAAATGAAGTTGCACTTAATTTAATCAAAATAGCTCCAATGTAATCACAATGAAGAATCAATCAATAACTGAATAAAATTGCATAATAAAACAAAGCTTGTTCATAATAAAAAGATAGCAAAATGTCTTGGCATACTCATAAATGAATAGTGAAAGGGTACATATAGGGTCTTTGAGTAACCCTAGTGCATGACTCAATAGAAAACCCTAAACCTAACCCATGTGAGATGACCCTCCAATATGAGGAGGACACTTAGGATAACTCACACTAACAAGCCTTAAAGAAAGGTCTATAAGGGTTTTAAACAATCATCATAATCTTTGATTGTTTCAATGGATTCTTCTTCTATGAATATCCTCACCTCCAAAGTGGAAAAATTTGAGTATTAAAGAAATTAATTGAATAGGATTCATATTTGGAGGGGAATTTGAGAGAATGTTATTAATAGATACACCCTATCTATAGAATTTTAAAAAACTCTTAAGATTAGAAGAGATTAAAAAAGGAAGATAAAAAGGCCAATGAGAAATATTTTTCTATATCTAAAGTATCAAGATATTAACATCTGTCCATGAATTGCTATAACTAAGAATGCACATGAGCCATGGGATACCTTGGACACTTCATTTCAAGGCTTTGTTAAGGTAAGACAGAAAAAAATCCAAATCCTTAAAAATAATTTTAAAACTTTGAGAATGTTAGACAATGAAGGAGTTGGATATTATTACATAAATATAAATGATTTATTTAATATAATGAGAGCTTATGTAGACACCATAGAAGATAAGTTTATAGTAAGGAAAATTTTGAAAAGCTACACACAAATATGGTTACATATTGTTCTCACTCTTAGTATTGTAATGACATAAACACTATAATTTTTATGAATCAATATTTTCTCTCTTATCCCGTTTAGATAAAATGAGAATATATTAAATAAATTCACAACATGTGCTTGCAACCAAGGAAAACATTTTAAATGGGAAATATCAACATAACTTCACAAGTAAAAGAAAGAGATACCTTACTTGTAATTATTATAAAAACCAATATTTTATAAAATATTACAAGATATTGGTAGAAAATAATCAATCTAAACTAGAGGGTGAAAATACGGAATTTGAAGCTGAAAATGTGGGATTATAAGATAGACAATTTTTTTGGGTTATTTATTTTCACTCCTCAAATCACATGATAGGTCATAAAGATGGTATCAATAAGTTATATGATTCTTTCAAAAGCCAAGTGTAATCCAGATATGAAAATTCCATCCAATTTCAAGGAAAGGAAGCATGAAATTCATCTAAAATAAAGATAAGGGTGAAAAAGATGAGTAAATTATATCCTTAGAGTGTGGATAAGATATTCATAGGATATAGTGATGAAGAAAGGTATAATAGTTTATTATTCCTATTAATAAATCAAAAAATATTTCTAGGGATTATAATTTTTTTGAAAATGAGATGTATGTTGATCATGATAATATTTCTAAAAGGGTCATGAGTGAGGGGGAACAATGTTTAATAATTTTTATAGGGATTGTGAATTCTTACATAGGTTTCTAGTTCAATAGGAAACAATACTAGCTCTTCCCAAGAGACTAGTCATCCATCTACATCAATAATGAGTAAGCACAAGCATTTCTTGAATCCACATCCACTAAATAAAATTTTATATCATAATTATTATATTAGGATCTATACAATGAAATATCATTAAGTTAATTTATTTGATGATGCTTATGATGAAAATACTATGTTTTCATTGTCATCTATGGCTAGTGAACCTAGAAGTTATGCAGAAGCTAATCAAAGGAAAGAGTGGGTTGATGTTATGAAAATTGATATATATTTAATTTAGAGGAGTGATACATTTACTATGATTTATACTATATCTTACAAATATGTGATTGAAACCAAGTGAGTCTACAAGACCAAATTTCAAAGTTATTGGGTTTCACTAGTTTCTATATTTATGGGCAATCCATCATTGAAGCATTTGTAAGTAGTGAAAAGAGTTTTCAGATATGTAAGAGGTACTTATAATTATGGTATTAATTTTTTTACCGTAAAATTAATTATTTATAATTATAATATTAGATTTATATTGGGAGGTTTTTATGATGAGAAGAAGTCTAATGTAGATTATTGTTTCAGATTAAATTGGTATGGTTCCTTGATCATCAAAGAAGAAATCTACAGTTGTTTTACTCTCTATTGAAGATGAATATGCAACTCTTATACCTTACTACACACAAGGTTTTGGTTGAGAATATTATTATTTTATTTTAATAAGACTAAACATGAGCCTTTGTGATAAAAATGGGGCAATACAATTGTCATATATCTAATCTTCCATGTTATAACCAAAATATAAAAAATTGAGCATCATTTTATCAGATACTTGTCCAATAGTAATTGTTTTTATCGATAAGAAAATATAAATTATATGATATTTTAACAAAGGGTATTTTCTAGCATGTTCATGGAAGACTTAAGGATATGCTAGTAATTTTTTCTCTTTGCATCAAGGGGGAATGTTGAGTATGTCGGTAATATGGGAATAGTTTTTGAATAAGGCAATTTGTTTATGTTATTGGTGATTTGGATTTTTTTGGTTATATGTAAAATTATATGTATATAAATATATTTTTAGAAATCTATATTTATAATTTATTTTTATAAATATAGTTTTAGTGTTTTAGTTTTAGAAATTTATTATTAGACATATTCTATTTTAAGACTAGATGTGAACTTAACTAAGGTAAAATAATTATCCATTTATACCCAAGAGTGAGAAACTATTTACATTTATAGGTGAATGAGTTTAGTCTATTTTATTCTATTTTTAATTTTAAGAGTTGGGACACCTAGTTTAGCTAGTGTGCAAAATTGCCATTCGTGTGTCACTTAAACTATTAATGGATTCTTGCATATTGATCATAAATGATTTTAGAGATGATACTTGTCATATTGTGTAAGTTTTTAGTTTTATTTGATTGAGGTTAATACATTTAGGAGTTATAGCTTACATTATTACTCTTTTGTAATGGCTATAATGTAATTGTTTCTTGATTAATTGAATAGTAAATAGAGGGGTTAATATTTCCAATTAGAAAAACTATTTTCATTGCACAATCAAAGCATATAATGGTGTCCAACTTTTTTGCAATTTTTGTACTTTAAGTAAATTATGTTTGACAACTAAAACATGACAAAACATATATAATATTAATAAACGTGTATATTTAAGAGATTATAAATACCAAGGTGCATGGCATCCATAATTTACTTGATTTTTAAAAAATTTATAGTATTTTTAAATATTTATTTACTAGTCAGATTTTAACATATTTTTGGCCACCAAGTGGGACACACTTACATGCTAGTATGTTATTTAATTTCATATATTCACAAAGTTAGAACATAAATCTTAAGAATCTTATGAAAATGTTATTTAGTGTATTTTTTTCATCAATGAAATATACAAGTATACTAGTTTAATAGATGGTTATTATAGGAAATATTAGATTATCACTAGCTTCATTTAGAGAGTTTTTTAGAACATATTTTCACTCCTACACATCAATAAAAAATAAAATTAAGCATACTATAAATAATAAGGGTAAAAAATCAATTTTATTTTCAATTGTTAGTTGTATGCTTGGAATTTCAACTTTGATATAGACATGATGTCACTTGTTTGAGGATCCTTGTGACTTTTCTTTGATTGAGTGGTGAAGGACATGTACACGTAGGCATTGGGTGAGTTGATTAATAACTTGAAAATTCTTAGTGGGCCTTAAATTTTATCAAAATTTTATATATTTTTACAAAAAAATTGATTTCTGGATTCTTAGTAGGAAAATTTTCATAAATGAGTGTTGCAATTTCATCCAATCAGGGATAGAATATTCATAATTGTTATGATATCACCCAATTTTCGACAATACCATCTAGAGGGTTATATATCCATCTAGAGGTACCATCTATTTAATACTTTTTTGTCATGTTTCTTGCACACTAATTTTTAGTAGTGTGATAGATTTACATGATGATTATTTGGAACTAATATTGTTTGTGTTATTATTATATTGTAGAGAGACTTATGTGAGTAATATTTTTAGTATAGGAGACTAATTTTGCATTGTATATTAATACTAGTCTTGATTGAGGCATGTTTCATAAGTAGGGGATGTTCCACATAATATGCATATGATGAATATACTTATCGAGAGGTGGACTGAAAATACTTGTAAATTTTGTCTACCAATTGGTGAGATGAAAGAAACATTAAAGTATGCCTAGGAAATTATATGACTACCCATTATGTGAATGATTTAACATAAAAACTAAAAAAGTGTGAATGTTTATTTAATTTTATGCATAAGGTTTATATTCAATATGTATATTTAGATTGTTAATCAAAATTTAGATCATAACATAAATATGTAGAAATTTGTAATATTGATAAATTATAACAAGAGTTAAATATAGTAAATCATGATAATGTGAGCACATTTAGCTATTTTACTTGGTATGGAATTTGATCTCGGAAGTTATTTCATTAACTATTGTAAACTCTACATAAGTATCTAACATGCTCACAATGTCACCATATGCTTTTCCACTCTTTGTACCAAATGGTAACATTATGAGATAGCCCAAATTTTCACATGCAAAATATTAATTGCTGGAAAAATTAATTGGCTTAATTAGTATGATTTTAGCTTTTAGTTGATGGATTTATCATCATATGGAAAAAAACTCCTATCTTTAATCTTTACAATTACATTTGGGAATATGATTTAATTTGATTATATTGAGATGCTTATAATTTATTTAATTTAATGGATTAATAACTGCAATTATTAAAAATAAGTTAATGAATTCATGATTTCAACATTATTGAAGGTCTAACTACATTAAATTTTGATGAATTTTGAATGTAGGAATAAGTAGCCTTTTTGATTCTAGGACACCTAGAGGGAGTATATCATCAAGTAGGAGGTGTTATATTGTAGAAAACATAACTTGTCACATATTGCAAAAATGTTGTTTACATATCGATAGGATAATTCAAAAAAATTAAATGTATTACGAGACAGGAAACAAACCTTATCACGTAGATGAGTATGTAGCTACACGTATGTGTGTGTACCCTGAAAAGAGTATACACATTTACGCTTTGTTGCATGCTCAACCACACAACAACATTTATCATTGTGGTAAGTATGGGTTTGGAATTTCTTATTTATTTTTATTTTTCTTTATTGCATGTAAGTGGTACAATTTTCTATATTGTTGTTTGTAACAAATATTTTTATGGCTATGTCCTCTAAGCTATGTGCAACGGAATAATTACATTCTTTTAGAAGATAATATTTATTATTGTATACCTCAAGGTTCTTGTACTTACACACGAAATCAACATCTTTCTGTCTTGTTGAAAGAAATGATTAACAAAGAATAATTATGTGGATTATATAATTTCTCGGTTATTTCCATGACTATGTTATTAAGCTCGATCCAAGCATATAAGGGTATAATACAAAGTAATGGATGGATAAAGTTTATTTGTACTCTATATCAATACTTGTTTTTTTGGATCATCATATTCGACCGATCGTAATGCCTAAAGATAATAAAAAGTTATCAAAAGATGGTACTGACAGGATTCGTGGGAATAAATTTCTAAGCCATTATGCACCCTTATTTGGTAATTGAACTTGTTAAATACATGTTTAACTACGAAGTTTAATAGTAAACTTAATAACCTAATCAATGGAAATGAATCCTGATGACTATGGCTAGAGTGGTTGTGAGGTGAAGGGAAGATAAATTCCATAGGCATACATGTAGTCTTGGAATATGAATTTCTAGCACAATGCCAAATAAATATGGCCATAGTAATGCATGGAACTGGATGCATTATTTTTTCGCCAAGTCTTTTTCTAATGTGTCAAGATTTAGATGTTGGTTACACTTTGGTAGATTTCAAAGGACGCTAAGAAGACATCACAAGTCCTCTCATCCTGTAATAAGGCATAACTAAATGATACACTATGTGTATTGGCTCGTAAAGAGTGTTTGAGGGGATTGAGTAGGATTTGTATACCCTCACAGTTGCACATGGTTATCATAGGATATTTGATTGGATTTTAAACATTAATTATTACTAGTATAAATTAGTTGTTGTTACAAATGATGTTTTCATTTTAGCGTAAATAACCTTAAGGGATCTATAACTTTGAATGATGGAATTTAATTGTTTCTTATTAATTTCATTGAAGGAATTGATTGTAAATGGGTTAGTATAAAATAAAATATCCTAGATTGATGAAGTAAAAATCAGTTGTTACATTTTGGTATCAGATCTTAAGGTTGCAACTCTTGGAATTAATGGGTCCATACGCTAACACAACATCTTAATTTGTTAAGCGAAAAAATGGATATTTGAAGGATGAACCATGGAAAAATGAACCGAGAAAAATTATGCTCCATGTTCGATGATAAAGAAGTTATGCAAAACAACATTACTAACATTCCTTCATGACACATGAGATCTGAAGGCTACTTGGAGTAGTTGGTTGAGTGTGAGAATGATCAGATCTTTGTAAAATAATTTTATCGATTGATAAAAATCAACAATGTAGTTGCATGATTTTTGAACCATCTAGATGAAAGATTTTGGAACTTGAATCCAACATAAAATTGAAGCCAAAAAGGGTAGATGAAGTAGATGGAAGAAGATTGTCTACCGTGAGAGTATTGTGTAGGAAAGCCAAAAGGATAGAAAAAAATTTATAGTAAAATTTTTTCTTGAAAAGAGAAAAAGGGGTGTACAAGAGAAATATCTCCTCTTCACCTGTGACTTTTAGGAAAAGGTAATGGAAAAAAGGGTAGAAAATAAGAATTTCCAGGAAGAGACACAGTCGTAAAATCTGCTATAATTTCTAGAAGAAAAAAAAGAAACATTTATTTATTTGGTAAAACCGGTTGTAGAATGGAACATCGTTGGTAGAAATTAAAAAAATATAGTAATTGTATAAGGAAAGGTCTAGAAAAACAAGTGAGTAATGAAACAAAAAGATGGAAAGACACTGGGAAAATAGAAAATAGTGTTATCCTTGTTTGTTTCTACAATATATAGATTGTTTGTTGACTATTTGATATACATATTAAATAATATTATATGATATGATTTGATGTAATGACAAAAATTATGTTGTATTTTGGATGGTGTGACCATTTTTACTGATTGAAGGAAATTATATCCAATAAGATCAAGTACAAATAGACTTAAATATGGAAAATCATTAGTTTTTGGAAGGAAATTTTGATTGTTCTCCACACCTATGAGATATAACTCTATGATTGATTGTTCGATTGTGATTATGGGTAAAAATCATCAAGATGATGATTCATTAAGGGGGAAGTATGTCACATCCTAAAAAAATGTTGTTTGTGTATCGATAGGATAAGTCAAAAATTTGTGAATGTATTATGACGGCGGGAAAACAAACCCTATTGCGTAGCTGAGTATGCAACTACATGTATGCATGTGTACCCTAAAAAGAGTATATGCACTTACGCGTCATTGCATGCTCAACCACGCAAAAACATTTTTCGTTATGTGGTCAAGTATGGGTTCAACATTTCTTATTTATTCTTATTTGACTTTGTTTCATGTAAGTGGTGTAATGCTATATTGTTGTTTGCAGCAACTATTTTTAAGGCTATGTCCTCTAAGTTGTTTGTAGTGGAATACTTGCATTACTTTAGAACATAATATTTATTATTGGATACCTCAAGGTTACTATACTTCCTACGACATCATCATATTTCCTATCTTTCGTAAAGAAATTATCAGCAAGGAATAATCATGTGGATTATAGAATTTTTGGTTATTTCCATGACTATGCTAGTAAGCTTGATCTCACCATATAAGGTATAATTTGGTAATGGATTGATCAAATTTATTTGTACTTTGTATCGAGATTTGTTTTTTGGATCTTCGTCTTTGACCGATCATAATGCCTAAAGATAGTAAAAAGTTATCAAAATATGAAACTAACAAGATTTGTGGGAATCGATTTCCGAGCCATGATGCATGCTTATTTGGTAATCAAACCTATTAAATACATGTTTACCTAAATTTTTTAATAATAAATATGATAACCTAATCAATGGAAATGAATCTTGATGACTATGACTGGAACAATTTGCAAGGTGAAGGAAAGACATATTCCATAGGCATATGTGCAATCTTGGAATCCATATTGCTAGTGCAAAAACAAATAACTATGACCATAGTAATGCATGTAACTGGATGCATTGTCTATTCACTAAGTACTTTTTCTACAGTTTCGAGATTCAAATTTTGGTTATAGTGGTAGCTTTCCAAAGGATGCTAAGAAGACATCAAAATTATTCTCAGCCTGTAATAAGGCATAACTAAATGATACACTGGGTGTATTGGATCGTAAAGAGTGTTTGAGGGAGATTGAGTAATATTTATATACCCTCATAGTTGCACATGGTTATCATAGGATACTTGATTGGATTTTGAACATTAATTATTACTGGTTTAAATCAGTTGTTGTTGTAAATGATGTTTTTATTTCAGCATAAGAAACCTTAAGGGATCTATAAATTTGAATGCTAGAATTTAATTGTTGCTTGTTAAGTTCATTAAAGGCATTCACTATAATTGGGTTAGTATAAATTTTTTTTCTAGATTGATGAAGTAAAAGTGGTTGTTACATAACTTTATAGGGAGGTATGTCAAGACCATCAAACACACATTAAATTTTCTTGCATGTTATTAATGCATTAGTAAACATTCATTTAGTGGTGTCATGTTTTCACTATGTTATGAATGTTTTTATTATTATTGGAAATTCATTTACATTTTGAATTCCTTGTTTTAGATGTAACAATATCTTGGAGATAAATGATTGATTCATGCTAGTTGAACCATTTCAAGATGTTTGGGCCACTCAAGATAGTTCAAGCACAATGAATTTCCATTTTTAACATGTGTGACAACATATTTGGTGGGTAATATAGATGAAATCAATGAAATTCAGTTCTTCTCTTAAATCCATTATCGCTAATTAAATAATGTTGACTATATTGAGCATTTTCCTATTTAATTAGTGTCGAAGCATTATCTCTCTTGAACAAGATTTTAGGTGACTAAATACCGCATGAAATTATAATAAATGTTAATGATGAAGTTTTAAAATTCAATATTTCTTGGTGAGAAATAGAATTGTATAAAATGGCCTTGTAGTATTTTGAAATAGGTGTTCAATAATTTTGGTATTATGGAAATTATTTTTTATCTCTTAATATGATTTTTTATTATAAATATTTCAAATAAAATGACATAAATTTACCACCACAATTTTGCACGTTTCCCATTGACTAGTCACTCTTATGTATTATATTTATTTAATTATTGATATTTATAATCCACTTTATGGGTTAAAAGAAAACTTGGAAATTAATTAAGATCAATAATAAAATAATAAAATCAACGTTGAATTACATTAATTAGTATTTAATTATATGTATGAGCTCAAATGTGTCTAGATAATTTTGGAAAAATGGGTGATGGATCCATAATAGTAGTATGTAACGTTAATACACCACTTTTTTAGAGTCTCACCATATAATTTATATTGCATGAAAATGTGATTTTTATTATGAAGTATTTTTTCATTTTTACATTAGGAAATCATGGAATTAAACATATATTGACTAGACTAGAGCCCATAATAGAGTAGGCGACTATATTAGACCCCCAAAAGAAACCTTGACCCAAACTACCATACAAAAAAATAAAACCCTCATCTCATTTTCCAAAGCCATGGAGAGAGGTTATGCTTCATCCATATCTAGAACTATAACTCCCCCTCTCCGAACTATATTATCTATGTGGCTATTGAGAGGAGGTTGGGGAAATAGAGTATATTTGAAAGCAACGTTTCCTGAAGGTTTATTTATGTTATGGATAGTATTTCTAATTTTTAATTTCCTTTAACATGGGAGACTAGTAAAGTTAAAGTCTTTTGAGTTTTAGAGAATTATTTTTAAGTGGGGGTTTAATGTTTATTTTTGGAAGAGGTTTTAGATATATATTCGGGAGGATGAGTTCTACTTGGGAAAGTGATGTCTTTAAAATTAGTGATAGTTAGTGTCTTTTTTTTTAGAATATTTGGTTATAATAAACCCTTTGGGTTTGTAATAAAAAACTTCGAATTTTATCTAAGAGATAGAAAATGACGTATACAAGTGAAGGGAATCTTATCACCTAGGTCGAGTTGTGTTTATCCTAAATCTGGTCATTTTATTCCTAGTAAAGAGGTTGTATGATGGAAAAGTGACAAGCGAGCATGGGAATCTACAAGTGACTCTTCCTCACACCTGACCTCCCGAGGTCGTGCCTAGAAAACCGGTGGGGATGGAATATACGTGCATTATGGATAAACTAATTGGGTAATCTTATATCTTCGACACGCACTAATGGAATCTATGAATATAAGGCAACAAAGGCCCTCCTAACTAGAAATGGCATGCTAGATCGGTTGGCGAGGATGACTGCTCGAAGGCTCCAATCAATATCGAGCTCTGGCATGATTCGATCTATAGGTTGTGGAATACATAGAAAATGACCTGGGATTGTTTCGTGTATGTCTCCAGATAGGGTCATAAAAATGAATGACATACTGATGGTGGATTCTATGGGTGATTCTCGGGTCTAGTCCATAAATTCTTAGCTTTGTTAGCTACTATGTCTAACAAGGTTAAATGTGTGATGATGATTGGTGGAAGCGAAGTGGATCTAAATACTAATGTGTGTAAACCAACATCTACGTCTGATTGTCCCGTGGGCCTGTTGGGTTGTGGGACCTGTGGATCACAACCATAGATTCGTGGTTGTTGTGGACATCCTATGGTCATGTGTGGAATCAATCCCTAACCCCTAGTATCTAGCAATTGTATGCCTCTTCGGCCTCTATATATAGAATTAACAAATGTGTGTAATCTTCTCGGGGGTATGCTATAGGCATTTTGACAATTTCAATTCTTAAGCTAGTGTCTCTCGTGTGTCAGATGTGGGACCAAAGGATCACAACCAAATGCTTACTCTTTCTCAAGCCCTTCTACGAGTCATGTGGGTATTTATCTAGGGTAGTCTCAGTAGTTTGCATTTGGTTTGACCGAAATGTATGCGCTTTGTCGTCTTCTACATTTAGCTCTCTTAATTATGAGATAATCTCTTGTAGGTCTCTGTTGTTGTTCGGAATACTTGTATTCTAAGATTTTGATCTATATCAATTCATGCCACAACAAGATTTGGCCGAGGCACTATTGGCTCGAATATGTATTCTCTAGGCTCCTAGGTCTTGTGATTGTTATATAAAAGAAACAATGTAAATCGAATTGAAGCAAAGCAAAACTAATTATGTAAAGTATATCTACAACATATATAACTTCTCTATTTTTGTGTTTTTCATGAATTATTGAATGGAATTGAAAGAGAAATTATTTAAAAGATCTAGAAATTAACAACTAAACTAATAAAAAAATTAAAACAAACAAAGCAATTGAGGATAGCTACTTGCCTCGTATAGTTGTAAATCTATTCTAAATAACGAAATAACTGATCTAATCTATTTGAAAGACTGTCGATCCTACCTCAGAAGTGAGGAATGAATCATAGTTTCTCATAAACTATAAATCCCCATAGCTTCCCTAGCAATATCGAAACCGATATTAAGCGAAATGAAATGGGTCACTATTCTATTTGATATATTTTAACTAGAACTTTGGTAGCTTAAAATTGGATTTTGCATAACAGTGGCTAATCCAGTTGTGTGTGGCTTTTTCCCCTCAGTGTGATCTCCTCATTCCTTCGTGCTCACGTGAATCCAGAAAAGAGTGTAATGCTAGCATCAAAAAAGTAGGTATTGGGATAGTGGCAGCCTAGGATGTAGACTGAATACAATGTGAGTAAGAGAGGGATAGCGCAAGAGAAACGAGTTTGGCTTATGTAATTCCTTGCGGGATTTATTGCGAGTCATACAACATAAAACATCCAGAACCTGAAACTATCCTGTTTGATGAATAAAACCTACAACTTTAATGGCTTCTAACTAAGAATGAATCTATTATACTCCAATTGATTGTGTGAAATAGTGACAACATTAGCGCAACCAAATTATGTGGCTTCTAAACAGTAAAACAACACTAAGCATGCAACAAATAAAACTATGAACTCCTAAGAACTAAAAAACTAAAACTCTGAAATGAGAAGATGAGAGGCAATTTTGAGGGGTGATTTGCTTGAGCACAAGCCAACTATTTATAGAATTCCCATTTACCTAAAGGTGAAAACCAAATTGAACTCTTTAACCATAAACAATGCAAAAACACTATTCCAGGGAACCAGAATCATAAATACAAGCAAAGGCGGTGAAAAAAGCTGGTAAACGTTGAAATTTTACACGAGTCATGTTAAAAGGAACATTTTGGAAAATGTGTGAAGGACCACTATCTTGAGTAGGGTAGTGGTTATAGGACTTCTGCCTTGTCTGGGTGGCGGTCACGAGACCACCGCCCAAGTAGGGCGGTGGTTTCATAACTGAAGACCAAAATGCAAAGAAAAAGAGGGGAGAAGAGAAAACAAAGCACGCAGGGGCTAGGCAGGACATGCGGGATGTTTTCTGGATCTCAAACACCTTATGAGGAGACCTATATCATCATTGGGGAACGTGTAACATTGTTCTGGCAGTGCAAGCACCCTACAATTTTTGGTACATACATATTGCCCCCTCGGAGAAGCATTTTAGCCATGAAGAGGCATAAAATGGTGGGTCCGAGTATGGCAGTCCCGAAATGGGAAGTTAGAATTTATACCTGACATATCCGTGTGTCGAAATGATGCCCTCCAAGATTCCCGCTACCTATAAAATGAAAAGAGGACTCAAGTGCAGATAGATAAAATAAATCGAAAAATAAACACTAAAATAATATGAAATGAGGATGTACCATTTGTGCAGGGGATAAGAACTTACCTCCGTCGGCACTCAAAACCTTTGAAAACGGCATTTAAAACATGTCAAGATGCTATATATGTAAAAATGGGCCCATTTTCTTATTCATTTGCACATGTTGATTTGATTGACTTTGAGCTCTGGGACCCACGGTGATAGTTTCTGACCAGAGTATAGTCAAAACATTCGTGATGAAATAAAGAACATGCCTCTCCACAAGTGGACCATCGACCCATGGGATCACGGGTTTGTTTTTCTTGATTTAATGCTTTTATCCCCAAAATGTTAAAACGATGAAATCTTCATCATGGGGGGATTATTTTTGAAAATGTTAGTTTTAATAGTGACACTTAGGGGGGGCACCTAATGGGTAGGCTTTGTTTTGGTCAAAATAGTCTTTGTTTTGTGTTTTTAAGAATTTTTAGGGCACATGACCCGTGTGGAAATTTGGGACACGACTGTTACCTTGAGCAGGGTGGTGGTCACATGACCGCCGCCCTGATCAGGGTGGTGGTTACAGGACCACCACCTTTAAGGCGGTGATTACGGAACCGCCCTGCTTAGGGCAGTGGTCCTTTACAGAATGCCTAAATAATACTTGTTTGAATTTGTTTTTGTGTTTCTAGCATTCTTATATGTTTTAATGATTTTTCCAATGTGATTTGAATACTAACTTACTCCTTTTTACATGTTTTTGGGTGTATGTAGGTGAAGGAGGAATATATCAGATGGAGTCGAGAGAGAGAGTGTGTGATTGGCTTCCAGTAGTGTTGGATGCACTTTCTCAGGATGAGCAGGACACTCTTCAAAGGGCTGGTATATTGCATATATCATGGGTCCCACATGTTGCACCTTCTAGTCACATACTTTGTGACTTGTTTTCATATTGGGATGCTGATCGGAACACTTTCCAATTTCCAAGAGTCAAGGGTGAGTGGACTATCACCCTGGAGGATGTTTACCATATCTTGGGGGTCCCGATCATCGGGAGACGGCTTACGCTTGAGACAAAGCAGGTCACGGGCTCAGATAGCACAGTGGGCTTCATACATGGGAGATGTAGTTATCTCCACTGGTTTAAAGAAGGGGGTGAGGGTCCGATCTATTCCTAGCCTACCTATCCCCTTGATTCGTTAGGCCATTATGGGGATCCTTGCCTCGAGATTGATCGGGGACAAGGGAGGAGACACTTTACTTTATTGTTGGTCCCCCATTATTGCACAGATTGAGGGACATGGCCGGATTTATGCCTAGGGAGCTGATATACTTGGGACCACCTATCATGATTTGTACCAGGTGGTTCATTTATAGGGGTAGTCATTGAGCCATCCGACCCTGGTTATGAGCTGGGTCTATGAGCATTTCATCCCTTATGGGAGAGGTGTAGAGGTGGCAGATCCCAGAGCTATGAGGGCAGCCAGATGGATAGATATGTCGGTGCTTAGAGCACCCCACCAGCCAGTCACCTCCTTGACTACTGATGATATGGAGGCCACACCCTATCAGGCCATGACAGGGTTATGGGGTGAGGAGGCCCTCACTTTGATCTCTTGCTCTACCATAGGGTAGCTTGTGGACAGGATGGGGAAGGTGGAGACACATCCTTTTGCTCGAGTGCCTCAGCAGTTTGGCCTTCCTTACATTGGTATGCTTCCCCTAGTGGTGCCAGTGTTTAGATCGGTTTGGGAGGCTAGGGGAGTTCCAGAGGTGGGCTGGACTGTTCTTTCTCCCGGTGTCCCCATTGTGGCTAGGCAGGTAGTACACACTCGAGGAGAGCTGGTGCTCCTCGAAACCCTTACTTCAGATTGCCACCATTCCCGCCCATAACGGTGATGACCCTATCGACATAGACTCTAACTTCGAGGAGTTCACAGGGGGGAGAGACAAAGGAGGAGACCGAGGCGAGGTTAGTGAGTCGGGTGGATTGACTATTTCTAACTTGTTTTCTCCTTTTCTTGTAGAGACTACTGATGAGTGGCAAGACCTGATTTTTGGGTATGCACTGATACCCTGATGATCCCCATGGAGAGGACTCACGTGGAGCTATCCGTGGATGTAGGGGAGCCTTCAGCTGGTAGGCATACCAAAATTTTTTCCCCTGTCTGGCATGTGGCCAAGATGGTGTCCACCCTCCATACCGAGTTGGCTGGGTATAGGATAGCAGAGCGCCTGATGAGGAGTCATTCTCATAGCGAGGCCACAGCTGCTCCTCGGGACCGTGAGCCCTCGGTGCACTCAGAGCGCCCGGTGTAACCGGAGTCCTGGACGTGGTCATATACCTTCAGAGGGGTCTTATAGGGGTTGAGAGGACACTTTGGTCTCGTAGATTGTTTATATGATTCATTTTGTATTTCCCGGGCTCATTGAGTGTTTTGACCATGCCTAGCGCATGATGGCATTGTACAGGAAACTTGATTTTTATATATATATATTCTTTTGGATTAGACTCTTGGTATCTAGTTTTTGTGATTTGTTTCCACATGTAAATTATAATGTTATTTTTATATGCTTTTCAGAATGTATGCAATGGAGAACAAATGATACAAATGCTTTCTTTATTTTTTTATTTCATGATGCTGATATATGATAATGTAGACACAACGTGATTTTGAACTTTAGCTTCTATAAGCAATTTTTTGGTACTTCGTATAATTTTTACAGAACGTGATGACAAGCTGATATGATGAGAAGATGAACTTGCCCCACTCCTAACTCCACGCAACTAGTAATATGCGAGGGCTCACCACCAAGAGTTAGAAAGGGCGCAAGCTATGAAATTTGTTGAATAGTAGTGATGAGAGATAGACAAAGATTTGGTGGAACCAAATTAGGACGCTACAAACCTACTCAACTCCGGTGACTCGTAGTTTAGAATGTGACTTGCTTTGTGGTTTATCTAGACTTAGATCCGTAGATGGCCACATGGTAGACAAAATATGGTTTTTGGATTTTTGAGCTCTCTTAGAATTTTGGACATCGATTCATTTATTTTTGACTCAAGATTTCAAAGGTTTATTTAAACTGTTTTCTTATGACCTTCAACATTTATTGTCAATATGACCCCCCACACCTTGCCCCATGCTACTAGTAAGAAGCATGGGCTTATCACCATGGATAAGGCATAGGCAAGTAAGGGCATTCCCATCCTTTCCCAACCCTACGTCACTAGCAAGAGACGCAAGTTCATCACCAAAGGTTGGTAGGGTAAGAAAATGTGTAAAAATTAAATTTTCTATTTGATCCACATGTGACTTATTTATTTGAGCGAAATGTCAGTATGTTCTTCCAAAGAGATATACGTATGGGATAGATGTGACACTATGAAGCTTCTAGAACAGACCATAGGCAAGACACCTATCCTAGGAAGAAACCAAAAGTGAGAACAAGCATGCAGACCTTGGTATGGTTACCGTTAAGGCTTTGTCATATCTAGCTTTATTTGATGAAATGATTTTGAAATGGTTGATGATGTTATGAAAATGAAGAAGTATGATTGGAAGGATTATGCCAATACCATCAGAAGTTTGTAATGAATTTCTTTGAGAATAAGTTCCTTGATCACAAAATTTTACAAAACGAATGGACAAAATGAACCTAACTACATGAAGATGTAATGTAGATATAATTATACAAGTAGTGCTGGTTGCTTATGCATAAAATCATTTAAGATGCAAGGAATTGATTGTTTCACCAAATTCCTCACCTTCTAGTGTACATAAGAGATATGCACCATTTCCATAGTCTTTCGTGACTCGATATGGGCCCAACCATTTGGGCCAGAATTTCCTTCCTTCACCGGTCTGTTGTCAATCTAGTTGTCTAGTCTTAGAACTAGATCTCCTTCATATATATCTCATTCATATACCTTTTTATTATACTATCGGTACATCTGGTCAAGCATAGAATCTATGCCATTGTTCAGCGTCTAGCCTGGCCTCATCTAGGCTTTCTAGTTGGGAGAGACGTGCTTCTCTATAAGCTTCTTCATCTAGAATCCCTTGTAGTGAGATGCAGAGACTGGGTATTTCAACCTCAAGTGGGAGAACTACTTCTTCTCTGAATACCAATGAGAAAGGAGTTGCTCCTGTTGGTGTTCTTATTGAGGTTCGGTGGGCCCACAAGGCCGGGTATAACTTTAAATGCCAATCTCATTTATTTTCTTTTACCATTTTAAGGAGAATAGCTTTCAATGTTTTGTTTGTTGCTTTAGCCTGTCCGTTGGCTTGAGGGTAATACAGGGAGGTTATATGATGGTTTATTTTAAATTTACTACATAGCTCACGAGACTTTGTCATTCTTAAAGGAAGTACCATTATTTGAGATAATGATTTGTGGGACACCATACCTACAAATGATCTAGTTTAAAATGAACTTGGCGATCACGGAACCTGGTATAGTGGTAAGAGGCATAGCCTCTACCCATTTGGTAAAATACTCGGTGGCTGTGATTATGAAGTTATGGCCATCTGTTGATGAGGGAGAGAATTTCCCTATCAAATCTAGGCCCCACATAGAAAAGGGCCATGGAGTAGAGACTGGTTGTAGAGCTTGTGCTGGCATGTGAATCTCGTGGGAAAATTATTGACATTTATGGCACTTATGTACAAACTCTACTACGTCGTATTCTAGAGTGGGCCAGAAATATCCCATTCAATGTATTTTGTGAGCGGTGGCATGACCACCGAAGTGACCTCCACATATTCCAATGTGAGATTCATGGAGAATCTTCTTGGATTCTTCTGTGTCAACACACCTTAGGAGTATTCCATCAAAATCCTTACGATAGAGTACTTGTTCTATAATAACATATTTAGCTGCGATAATGCGTAACCACCTTACGGATACACATGGCCCATAATATAACTAATAATATCAGTATACCAAGGACATTCGGAGATGGGAGGTTTGGTTTCGATGTAGTATATACATTCATCGGGAAAATCTAGATCAACTAGATCACCTCCATCTAACGGGTTATCAGCTAACCAATCTACAATGATTTGTCCCTTAACGGACTTCTGGTTTACAAACATTAATTCGAATTCACCCATTAAGGTTATAAAACATCCATCCTTCTTAGACAAGGACCCTTGCATGAGGAAAGTTCGTAAATGGTCTATTTTTACAATGACCCTTGTTTCTTGATTGAGCATGTAATGTCTTAAGTGTTTGGTTGAAGACTATGGCAAGGCATTCTCGTTCTGCTTGCGTATAACATGTTTCATAATCGAGCAATGTTCGGCTAATGAAATAGATTATGCGTTCTCATTTGTCATCATCTTCTTGAGCCAACATGCAGGCTAGCGAGACATTGGTAGCTCACGAATATAAGATTAAAGGGTAGTCTAGCTTAGGAGGCATTAGCGTAGGTGGTGACAACAAGAAATGCTTAACTACTTTGAAAGCCTCATTGTAGTCTTCGGTCCAATCAATACTATAATATTTCTTGAGTAGATTGTTGATTGGATGGATGGCAAAGCTTAAATCTAGGATGAATCTTCGGATTGCACCGAGTTTCCCAAGAAACGACCTGATTCCAAATTCATTCGATGGCGGGATCATTTCAAGAACAACCCAGATTTTGGCTGGGTCTACGTCAATCCCTCATGATGATATGATGTAACCTAGGAGTTTCCCCCCTGTCACACCAAATACACATTTTTTTGGGTTTAGTGTGACTCCGTATTCTATCAAATGTGAAAGAATGATGCGGAGCACTTCCAGTGATCACAGCGCTTCCTAGCTTTAGCTAACAAGTCATCTACATAGGATTCCATGATTTTATGAATAAGATCATGAAATATATATGTCATTTCCCACTGGTATGTAGCGCCAGCATTCTTGAGACCGAATGGCATAACAAAGTGTAGCAATAGGTTCCCAAGGAGTTATAAACATGGTTTTGGCTTGGTCTTGTTTAGATATTCTGATTTGATTGTATCCCAAGAATCCATCCATGAGAGACAAAAGTTCAAATCTAGCTGTTGTGTCAATGATGACATCAATGGATGGTAATGGGAAGTCATCCTTGGGACATGCCTTGTTAATGTCTCAGAAGTCTATGCAGATGCGTATCTTCCCATTCTTTTTAGCATGGGGACGATATTAGATACCCACTGAGAGTAATCAACTAGTTTGATGAACCCTACCTGGAGAAGCTTCATTACTTCTTCCTTCACCATGAGAGCTACCTTGGGTTTCATTGGTCTTGATTTTTATTTAATTGGCTTTGCATCTGATTTAGTGACAAGATTATGTACCACAATGTGTGGTGCAACCCCTGTCATTTCTTTATAATTAAAGGAAAAAGACTTTTGATGTTCTCTAAGGATTCGAGTGTGTATTTCTATCTCTTCTTGGAGTTAACAAAGATCCTAGTTTTAAGATCTTTAGTTCTTCCTCTGTTTCGATGTTAATATTGATTGTTTCTTCGATTAAAGAAGCGTTACCTTCTTCAAACTCAGGTGGGGCTAGAGGTAGTTCTAGATCTTCTCCATTCTCTACCAAGTATATGTTGAGTTCCTCTTATGGGGGAAGTTCTATCATGGGATTTCTGAAGTAAGAAGATGAATGTGGGATTAAGGACAAATCCACCACGTGATGGGTGAGATGTAACTCTGCATAGGTGTTTAAGTATTCAAGAGTGGCTCTATCACTATCAACATGATCTAAGATAGTAGATTTGTTCTCAGCTATGTTTGTAGAAAGAGGATTTGATACTTTCTTTACTAACGGTTCCGTACGGAGGGATACCATGAAACAAGTGTCTTCCAACTCACTGTTGGGAGTGAAACATGAAGCTGAGGTTGCTATCGAATCTACGAGAAGGTTTTGTTCTCGTGGGATTGCTTCAATTGATATGAAGTTAAATCCTTTGCTCAGATCTAATATTGTTGTTTTGTAGAGTTGTAAATGTTCAGCTCTAGTCTCATACACCTCAGAGACTTGGTTTGCTACTAATTGAGAGTCTCCTAACACCCTGATGTCATTAACACCGAGCCTCTTAGCTAAGATGAGGCCAAGGAGAAGGGCTTCATACTGTGCCATTGTTTGTACATTTGAAATTTAGTTTAAAGGTAAATAGTAAGATCTTTCCCTTGGGAGAAGTAAAGATCACACCTGCCCCAGCCCCATAATGACATCTAGCTCCATCAAAATGGAGAGTCCAATATTTAGTTGGGAAGATGGACATTGGGACATTTGCTACGTCAACTTCTTCTACTTTGGTTACTTCTACCATGCAGATTTCTTCTGGCGAGATAACCAACTCCTAAGGTATATCCTATACATACATAATCAAATGGTAGGAAAATTTGTAGATCTGTTCTAGCAATGCGAAAATCTTTTCCGTAGTTCCTAATGATACTATTTCTATAATGCTAGCCTCATCTTTGAGGGCTGGGATATTTTGACTAGGTTCATAATTTCTAGTTTTGTTGTAGTTACCAACTTTTCTTCCGATTTTGAGTCGGTTGGCTTGTTAAGTTAGTTTGTTGGGAGTTCAAACTCAGAGTGAATGCCTTGTCTTTTCTTTAGGTCTGCTAGGTGTATATCGAATGGTTTCGGATCACCTTTTTCTACGAATACCTTTCCTAAGTGTAGGAATATTATTTATTGGAATAACATAGAAGGGATTGCCTTCATATGGTGTATCCATGGTCGGCCAAGGATCATATTATAGTTGGTTTCCCGATCTATAATATAAAACTTAGTGAGGATTGTTTTGGGTCCTAAGGTGACTAGCAGTGTTATGGTTCCAATCAAAGTGGAATTGAGGCTATCATAGCCTCTTAGCGTATTCCCGAGTCGTGGAACAATTCGTTTCTCCATACCCTAGATTTTGAAGGAAAGAGAAGGGAACTATGTTAACTATTGCACCATCGTCAACCATTACGTATTTAATGTAATTGTTATAAACCCAAACTTGCAAATGTAAGGCTAGATCACCTCTGCATGCAATCTCAACATCTGTTGGCATTTTGTTTATGTCAAATATAAACTCGGTATCCCTATCCGGCTGCCCCGGAGGGTGGATATCAAAGTCTATATGGTTTACCTATGTTTTGGGAGGTGGAGTGATGTTAATTAAATGACCTAAACCTAATGCTTCTAAAATATCAGCCCTATGGGCAAGAGAGTTCTTCAATAAGTCCAAAAAGGAGATATGAGAGAAGGTCTTTGTTAGGTCATTAATTAAATCATAGGCACCTACGGGTTTTACTAATGGCTGTTGGATGTTATCTATCTCTAGCGGGTAACTTGGACTTGGCTGAGAGGAATACTCTCATGTCCTTGTTACTACTTCCACTGTAGTTTAGCATCTAAATCCACTAAACCGACTATCTTGGGTCATAGCTGATTTCCTAATTGTGGTGCGACAGGTGGATTTAGTGAAGTTGAGGCTTCATGATCATTGTTTCCTGTCATTACACTCTTGTTCATCCCATTTGGATTTAATTTGTTGTTATTGTGATTTGGGAGCAGATTGTTGAAGATCTTGAGGGGAGCATTTCGAGGGAGACTGCTCCTATGAACATATTGGGCGCAGTGATGCAAGATTTGCTAAGAACATATCTATGAAAAGTTGTCTTTGTTCCTCTGGAAAACGTTGCATGAATTTATTATAATCACGGCAAGTCCTAGTGTCATGGCCTTGAATCTTGTGGAAACCACAATACAAGTTAGGATTGTAATTCCTAGGTTGCTTTGGTTTGGCACATATTGTGGTCCAAAACTCTGATTAAACCGTTGACTATTAAAGTTTTGTGTTTGTTGTCTTTGGTTTTGGTTTTGGTTTTGGTTTCGATATCTAGTTGAATTTTGACTTGGACCCTGTGTCATGATTTTCATTTTTGTTGCTTTGTTGTGGATGATTAAAATCCACCGAGTTGATTATTGGGGTAAAGTTGTTTTTTCATTGATTATTAATCGGTGGTGGAGTATTTACAACATTGGCCTTTTTAGCTTGGTCAGTTACTCCATCTGTTGTTACGCCACATTTTTGTTAAGGATTTTAGGTCCTTGATTGGCATTTACCATGTTAGGATAAGTCGTAGTGTTTTGGTTGGGGATGATTAGCCTTCCATTTGTTCCATACATTTTACGACCGCTATCTATTGCCACTTGATCTATTTGGAGAGCACTCTCAAGTACTTCATCGTAAGTCCTTAGTGGGAACTTCTGGACTTCTTCCTTTACCTCTCTGCTGAGAGAATGAAGGAATAAATCACATAGTTCCATCTAGTCCATGTTTGGAGTGCTTGCTGAAGAATAGAGGACTGTACGCCATCTTTAGATGAAATGAGCAACATATTCATTGTGTTCTTTCTTAATGTGCAAGAATTCCCTGATTCCTGTTCTCAATAGTTTGTTCATGTCAAACGCCTTGATGAAATCTGAAACGAGTTGTTTAAATGAATGGATGGAAGCTTCAGGTATTCTGTAATACCAATTGAGGGTGATGCCCTCTAAAGTTTTGGGGAATATTTTGGCAACAACCCCATCCCAAGGGAGTAGTTCTCAAATGGTTGTGGCATAGGCCTTAATGTGTGCATTCGAGTCGCCTTCCCGTTTGTATTTGGGAAAATTAGGAAGAGGTCTTGGAAGCATGATGCTTCGTATGGTGAAGTCTAAGGGTTCTTTCAAATATTCTGAATAAGTTCCTATTGCATAGGTTTCGACCATCGATGGTGCCTGCTGAGGGGGTGGAGGTGGAATGGGTTGTTGATATGGCGTGGTGTATGCATTTATAGGGACATAAGGAAATCCCTGTGGTTGAGTGAACATGCCAGGAGAAGAGAACATATCTCCCTATGGTGATTTGGAATACATGTTCAAGTATGGAGGAGTATTTCCCAGGAATGGATTATTTTGTACTAGACTCGGGAGGTATCATATTTTCCACTGGAATGGTGTTAGAAAACATAGTTCTAGTTGGTGTTTGTTGTGAATAATGAGGAGGCATGCCCAACATGCATATTACTATGAGGAGGTCTACTTGGCTAGGATGATGCGAGAGGATTGGAATTTCCTACGTACATGAATTGAGAATTTTGACTTGTTTGAGCAAGCTCTAACCCTCTAACTTTTTCTACTGGAGTTGAGATGACTTCATTTGGCGAAGTCACAATATTTTTCCTTAGTGGAATTTGTTGTATATCCTAAGGTTGTATAGGCATGTGGTACCCCGCTATGAACTAATTGATTCCCTGCCAAGTTTCACCGAGGGCATTTTCTATAGTTAGTGGTATGGAGGTGTTTTCCTGAAATGAGACCTCAAGTGGTGTTTGTAAACTTCCTATAGGTGGGTACATACTCCAAGAGCGTTGTTCACTCCTGGCATAACACACTGAATGTTCATCATCTAAAAATAGATATGGATCCAATTGTCTACTAATTTTTGGTCTAAGCAATACCTAAGGAGACAAACCAGATTCTCTTGTAAACGTCATGGTGTTCGAGCCTAAAGGCTCTGGTTGTTGCGTTTGAGTGAGCTGGTCCAACTCCTCTATTTGGAAAGAAGAACTATACCTAGTCCTTAGAGGTGGAGTTTGTGTCAAAAATCGGTTAGTTTAATAGTTGTCACCCCATGCTGAGAGTGAGGGTGATGACTTTCTATCCAGTTGATCATAGTATGCTTCAAGACCTAGGAGAGGCCTTCCATATGCATCGAATCCTGTCATATTCGGGGGGTATATGAATACCTGTAGAATAATGGGAAAGAGCGAAGGTGGATGGAAGAAATATGACTTGAACCAAGAAGTCAAAAGTTTCACGTTGGGTTCACCAATTTTTTGGTGAAGTGATGTGAAGGCTAATGAGGTGGAAAAGATGAAACGTATACCAATTGGAAGAACAAGTAGAAATATGACTCCAAATCGAAGGTAGGAATTCCACGTTCGGTTCAAAAATTTTGTACGATGGAAAAGTGATAAGTGAGCATGGGAATCTACAAGTAACTCTTCCTCACACCCGACCTCCCGAGGTCATGCCGAGACAACCAGTGGGGATGGAATATATGTGGGTTATGGATAAACTAATTAGGCAATCTTATATCTTCAACACACACTAATGGAATCTATGAATCTAAGGCAATAAAGGCCCTGCTAACTTCAATAGGCATGATAGATTGGTTCGCAAGGATGACTACTTGAAGGCTCCAATCAATATCGAGCTTTGGTGTTATTCGATCTATAGGTTGTGGAATACGTGGAAAATGACCTGGGATTGTTTCGTGTATGTCTCCAGACAGGGTGATGAAAATGAATGACAGACTGATGGTGGATTCTATGGGTGATTCTCTAGTCTAGTCCAGAAATCCTTAGCTTTGTTAGCTGCTATGTCTAACAAGGTTAACTATGTGATGATGATTGGTGGAAGTGGAGTGGATCTAAATACTAATGTGTGTAAACCAACATCTATGTCTGATTGTCCCGTGGGCCCATTGGGTTGTGGGACCTGTGGATCACAACCATAGATTCATGGTTGTTGTGGACCTCCTATGGTCATACAAGGAATCAATCCCTAACCCCTAGTATCCAGTAGTCGTATGCCTTTTCGGCCTCTATATTTAGAATTAACAGTTGTGTAATCTTCTCAGAGTATGCTACAGGCATTCTAGCAATTTGAATTCTTAAGCTAGTGTCTATATCGGTTAGAATGTCTCTGCATCTGGTTGTGGGACCAAAGGATCACAACCAAAATTTTCTCTTTCTCAAGCCCTTCTACAGTCATGTGGATATTTATCTAGGGTAGTCTGTAGCTTGGCTGGTTTGACCAAAATGTATGCACTTTGTCGTCTTCTACATTTAGCTCTCTTAATTATGAGCTAATCTCTTGTAGGTCTATTGTTGTTTGGAAGCCTTGTATTCTAAGATTCTGATCTATATCAATTACTACCACAACAAGATTGGGTTGAGGCAGTATTGGCTCGAATATGTATTCTCTGTGCTCCTTAGGTCCCGTGATTGTCATACAAAAGAAACAATGTAAATCTAACTAAAGCAAAGCAAAACTAATTATGTAAAGTATATCTATAGCATATATAACTTCTCTATTTTTTTGTTTTTGATGAATTATTAAACGGAATTGAAAGAGAAATTATTTAAAATATCTAGAAATTGACAACTAAACTAATAATGAAATTAAAACAAACAAAGCAGCCGAGTATAGCTACTTGCCTATGTAGTTGTAAATCTATTCTAAATAACGAAATAACTGATCTAATCTATTTGAAAGACTGTCGATCCTACCTCAGAAGTGAGGAATGAATCATAGTTTCTCAGAAACTATCAATCCCCACAGCTTCCCTAGAAATATCAAAAGTGAGATTAACTAAAATGAAATGATTCACTATTCTATTTGATATATTTTAACTAGAACTTTGATAGCTTGAACCTGGATTTTGCATAACAGTGGCGAATCCGGTTGTGTGTGGCTTTGTCCCCTCAGTGTGATCTCCTCATTCCTTCGTGCTCACGTGAATCCAGAAAAGTGTGTAATGCTAGCATCAACAAAAGTAGGTATTGGGATAGTGGTAGCTTAGGATGTAGACTAAATACAATGTGAGTAGGAGAGGGATAGCGCAAGAGAACAGAGCTTGGCTTATGCAATTCCTAGTGGGATTTATTGTGAGTCATACAACATAAAACATCCAAAACAGAAACTATCTTGTTTGATGAATAAAACCTACAACTTTAATGGCTTCTAACTAAGAATGAAACTATTCTACTCCAATTGATTGTGTGAAATAGTGACAACATTAGCACAAGAAGATTATGTGGCTTCTAAATAGCAAAACAACACTAACTATGCATGCAACAAATAAAACTATGAACTCCTAAGAACTGAAAGACTAAAACTATGAAATGAGAAGATGAGAGGCAATTTTGAGGGGCCATTTGCTTGAGCACAAGCTAGCTATTTATAGAATTCCCATTTACCCAAAGGTGAAAACCAAATTGAACTCTTTAACCATAAACAATGCAAAAACACTATTCCAGGGAACCAGAATCATAAATACAAGCAAAGGTGGTGAAAAAAGCTGGTAAACGTTGAAATTTTACATGATTCGCGTTAAAAGGAACATTCTTGAAAATGCGTGAAGGACCGCCACCATGAGAAGGGCGGCGGTCACGAGACTACCGCTCAGGTAGGATAGTGGTTTCGTAACTAAAGACCAAAACGTAAAGAAAAAGAGGGGAGAAGAGAAAACAAAGCACGCAGGGGCTAAGCGGGACATGCGGGATGTTAACGCATACTTGGAGAGATTTTCTAGATCCCGAACACCTTACGAGGAGACCTGTATCATCATTGCGGCATGTGTAATGTTGTTCGGTGGTGCAACACCCTGTAATTTTGGGTACATATAGAGGCTTATGTTTCTAACTCTATTTTTATTTATTAAGAGAGGGGCATCACTATTGAAACATGTTTCATAGTTTTGTATTAAAATTTTTCTAATGTTTAACTTTATAGATTAAAATAAATTATGTCTATTAACTTGATTAGAACATTTCCATCATTCACTTATTCATATTACGTCCAATTTGAAGAAATTAAAAAACAATCCTTAGAGACTTTTAGCTTTGAATGGTGTAGTAATTATTTTAAAACCTAAATCGAGGAAATATGGTCACAAGTATTTGTAATAGCTAAGTATTATTAATTTTTTTTTATTATTGGAAAATAGTTTTTGAGAGGGTCTATACCTCGTACAAAAAGGCTCAATAGCTAGAATTAACAAGAAATCCCGAAAGTAGATAAACAAAATATGACGAAAAGTACTAAAGTATATATTATAGTGAAAATATAATAGTTTAATAGTAAAAACACACATCTATAGTCCAAAAATATATAAATTTACAAGAAAATAAAAGATGGACAATTGAAAAAAGGCCCGGTCGATAGGCCAGAAACATCAAAGTCGAAGAAAAGAAAAGACAAAAATAAACATGACCCCAAGACACGGTGCTTAAGACACCCCAATGTGACGAGTCTTCTCCATGGAATGCCCAACATCAAATTTCTTAGATTGGACCAAAGTCCACCCCCTCATCAAGAGGGACATTTTTAAAGGATCCCATCTCGAGGACCACCTCAATTCCTCCTTGAGGAACGTGTTGGCTCGTAACATCCTTACCCCTCACCATATTTGTTTGGCTCTTGTCTATGTTATTCCTAATCATTTGACCATGCAAGCAGTCCAATATTCCTTCTCCCAAGAGTTGCTAAGTGAGGCGTGGTTTCTAATCCTAGGATACACATGTCAAAAGCATTTAATGTGACTTCAATATTTGAATTTGAGAGAGATTCACGCTTCCCCATGCCAGCCTGCCATGTCTTCGTTCCAATGGTTCTCTCCCACCTCGACTCTACCATGGTTTGAGGCACCTCTCTAAACATGTCGCGGTCAATAGCTAACGAGAGGATCCACATTAGTAATGAGGGATGAATTCATAGGCATATGTCCTCTGCTTACAACCATTCTTGTAGTCATCTCATGTCCCCATCTGTTTCCTCATCCTCCTCTCGAAGAGATACCATCCATTCGAGTTGATTGTAGACTCCCACCGAGGTGTTGTATATGAACAACACATTTTCTGTTCATATCTTACCCTTCTACATTTGCTGCAAAATATTAAGGATATTTCCACATCAATTTACTTTTCCCATCTTCTCTTTGAAGATTCTAAGAAAATTCTTTTGGGTATTTTGGAACCCACCCACAGAGACATTAATACATAAACGAGATGAGACCAATCTGGTACGAGATTTAGTTTTAGGATCAACAACTATCAGTATTCCCATGGCTCTAGCTATCCCCAGAAAAAACATTAGGTACCAGAAATCTAAGAGAAGAGTAGGAGACGGATCCACACATAAAGCACTGAAAAGAGAAATAATGACGCATACCGGGATCCCATCTATTAATTCTATGAGAATAATTTCCATAAAACCAAGGGGCCCCTAAAAATCTTTTTGCATCGGCATATTATCTTGGAATCAAAAAGAAAACCTTCTTCTATGAGTGCCACGACTTCAAGCTTGTATTCCCATTTCCTTTGGCACCATTCTCTTACAAAATCAATGTTTGGTCTTAGTTACGCAATCTGCTAACCAACGTGAATCTAAATTTTGTTTTTACTTTATCAATGATCGATCCTGAAATTTTCAACTACGGCTCAACATATTTTAAGGATGGAAAGAGCTTCTTTGGTTCCTTATGTGCTTCTCAAAACACAATTTCACATCCGAGGTCGCATCTTCTCCCATGAAAACAACTTTTGATAACTTTATGTTATCAAATTTATGTTAATTAGGTATACTAGTAAATATTTAGTATACTCTATAGACTATAATTTTAGTAAAATTGCATGAATTGCCTTATTTCTCTTTATTACCGGTTGTAATATTTTTATATTAGGTGGAACTATATACATATACATATATGTATGTATGTTTGTTTTTCTGTATATGTATGTATATATGTATTCAAAAATAATCGTATTATCTTGTTAATCACTCAAAGTAACTATCAGTCATTTTTAAACACCATACTTAATCTATAGTTCAACATAAAATATGTAAATAGAATAATATGTTCTTGACAATATAAGTTAGAGTTTGAATGATAAAATATTGGGTGTAATAAGAATTTTTTTACATGACCAACATTTTAGAATACTCTAAATTTAAATATTGGTTTTCTTGCACATTAACATTATGATGTCCTTCTAGGTAGGGTCCGGCCAAAACACCTTTATCCTTAATAAAAACATTATGATGTCCTTACAAATTACTACAGGAAAGTTGAGATATGAGAATAATTGTAAGATTTATATTGTACTTCACATGTTTATTTTAGGATAAGTTACATATCTCTCTAATAAATGAAATTCTTAAAGTATTTTGGATAACATGATCAACATAAAATGTATCACTCCCTAAGAATATAGAAAATTAAATTCTATAATACATACACATTAACAATTTTCCATTTATCTCGAATCTATTAAAGGGGCCCCTCCCTTGATAGTATGTATATAAAAAAGAAGAAAGGTTTACATATAGATAAGAGATTAATTGTCTATAGCCATGATTTCTCTCAGGATCAGTGGAAGGTGTGCCAAAATTGTGTCCCTACAGTTTCTAAATTCCTATTAAGTAGCAAAACTAAACATGAACTAAATGTCATTGGTTAATCCCCGCAACATGACCTTGGAAATCAGTTCTTGTACTTTGACCCATGGCCTATTGAGAATCTTGTTGATCTCTATTTTTATCCTAAGTGAGTTCACCCACTCGTGGAGGTTGAGACCCCTTTTCAGGTAAGCTTTTGAACCTTGAGCTATGGACGCTCGACTTACAGAGGCCCATATGACTTCATTGATTCAATCATTCTAGGTAACCTTCTGGTTTTTCAAAGAAGGAGCCCTGACTATCACTTTTCCAATTTAAAATTCAACCATGTCATCCTCTCATGCAAATAGTCTCTCTTCTTCTTCATCTATTCACCAACATAGGGGTGGTTTTCGCTTGTGGTGTATAGCTTTTATTTTGGTGGGGAAACACCATTTCTAATGGAGAGGGAGTGTAGTAGGCTATTAATATGTGAATCTTCTCATCATGGATATTAAGACGGTGATGGGACCATTGATACTTTAGTTTTTCTATGTCAGGTTGTGTTAGGGGAGAAAAATATCAAAGTGTAAAGTCTAAAATATGGGGAAAGAGGCACACATCTCAACAAGTTTATTAAGAAACGATAAAACTAGCACATTCTCGGGAGGATTCTTCCAGAGGATTGGCTTGAACATGTGGGATGCTAAATGGGTAAGTGCACCAAGTTGGGTGGTCAAAAGAGGGACTTAAGTGGACACATTTTTCTAAAAAAAAATAAAAAAACTTCAAATTGTATGACATTTTCAAAATAGTTACACTTAAAATTGGAAGATGTGTAAAAATATGAATCATAGCATTTTGAGTCTAGTTTCTAAGCTACTAAATTTTATTGAAAATGGATAAGTTTAAATGGGTCAAACAACTAAAATACCAATATATGCTCATGTTTTTATTAAAAACATAGTAGAGTGACTTTCATGCCCCCACCATTTTTTGAGAACCATTTAGTATTTTTGAAAACCCTTTGGTAGAAAGATATCTAGGAGCATCTAGTTTGGGCTCCATTTTTTTGATTATTTTGGCCAACATTTTTTTATTTATGATTTTTCTACTACAAAAATTTTATGTTTTGAAAAATAACAGAGCTCCAACCATGCCCCCCCCCCTAACTACCTAAAAAAATATCAAAAATTAAATTTTTTTGAATAAGTATAGAATTATGCCTAGTTTACGATAGTATAATTTTTAAAAATTTCGACCACCCAAAAAAAGATGCACCATGAAAGATAGACATATTTACACTTCAAAAATAGCTATAAAAAGGAATAGTTAGAAAATAAATAATATGGAAACCTTATATTAGTCATAAAATTTGAAAAATTATACTTTTAGAAAGAAGATACTCTGCTCTACATCGTGGTATAATTTTTTAAAAATGGATCACTTGTTTTATTTTGATTTATCATAGAAGAAGTGGCATTTTTACATTTTATTGGAAAACATGTTGTTTGTTGTGTTTGTGCAAGTCCATGCCTCAGGCTTGGGGATCCAAACCAGATCCCAAGCCTTGAGGCATGGCTTGGTAAAAGAGAAAATTCAAAACGTGTATGCATTACATAACACATACGTTTTATGTGGAGTATAAACATTATGTATGATTTTAACATGCTTCTATTTACATAAATAAATGTTTAAGTTTTTCATTTATTATTATTATTTATATTTTATTATTTCTTATACTTTAAATTTATTTATGTAATATAAGAAATTAGGGTCACTTTGCACCTTATGGAATTAGTCTCACAGCTCCACGAGTCATGGCTTAGGAGATAGTTTTTAAATTATAATCTGGTCATTACATAGGTAATTCTTTAGGATTTCAACATTCAACATAAATATTTTAGCGTTTAACTTCTACAATAAAAACCCTAAACCATAGGCCATAAACCTAAACACTAAACTGTAAGCCTTGAGCCCTAAACCCTAAAACCTAAACCTTTAACCATGATCCCTAAACCCTAAAACCTAAACCCTAAACCCTAAACCTTAAACATTCATCCCTTACCCGTGAGCCCTAAACCCTAAGCCTTAAGCCCTAAACCCTGAGCCTTAAGCCCTAAACCCTAAGCCATAAGCCCTAAACCCTAAACCTTAAACACCAAATCCTAAACCCTAAACCCTAAGCCTTGAACCCTACACCCTTATCCTTGAGCCCTAAAATATAAACCCTAAACCCTAGACCATATACCCTAAGCCCTAAGCCCTAAAACCTAAACCCTAAACCCTTAACCCTAAGCCCTAAACCTTAAACCTTAATCCCTAAACATTAAATCCTAAACCCTAAACCCTGAACCATGAACCATAAACCCTAAAAATTGAACCATAAACCATAAACCCTTATCCCTAAACACTAAATCCTTAACCCGAAACCCTAAACCCTAAACCCTAAACCCTAAACCTTAAACCCTAAATCCTTAACCTTGATCTGTAAACCCTAACAATAAACACAAAACCCTTAACCATAAACCTAAAACCTAAATCCTAAACCATAACCATGAACCTTGAACTCTAAACCCTAAACCTTAAACCCTGAACCATGAGCCCTAAACCCTAAACCCTAAACCCCAAACCATATTTCATCAATATTTCCTAGTCTCATGCCTAGAACCATCATTGAGTCTTTATAGAACTACCTTGTTTATGAGTGGTGGAACAAGTAACTAAATGGATACGATATCTACCTTGTGCCTTGTAATGCATATATTACACATCTCTTTCAAACTTTTTCTCCCCACATATACTTGCGCTCTTGAATGTAAATTTATTCACACTCTAAAATAAATTTCACATTTCTCATATTTCCATGTATGGTATTATGCAAGCTAGGATGACCCATTGGAAGCTAGAAAAAATAACCATCATGCAAAAAAATTAATCTTAAAGGAAACAAAAGAAACATAGAGAATATATCAATGTAAAGGTGTAGGATGATAATTGAATTTCCTGTAGTATCCTCTCCTCCAGAGAAAGATAAAGTTTAAGTGATCTATTGGAATGGATAGTAAATTTGACAAAACTTCCTGAAGTGTTCAAAATAAGCATAGAAATAGGGGAATGACTAAGAACACTAATGGGTTATCAATCACCTAGTAAATATTTCTTGTTTAGTTCTAAATGGGAGTTTGAAGTAATGATTGACACTTTGTCTATTATGCCAAATAGCTTCTCTCAGATCAGAAGTAATGTCTTCTTGGATGTGAAAGAGTAAATCAGGTCTCTCAACAGGAGGATTTCCTAGAATAGCCATGATTTACATCCATGTAGTTTATGTGATTATTCAATCTCCAGAAAATTTTCTTCTAGAATCCTTTTTGTATTTTATGACCCTGAGGTCGTTTTTAGGTGTAGATGCTACAAAATCTACCCCACAGTGGGTGCCAAAAACTATTTGTGAAAAATTTGTCTTGTGGACAAATTGGTGGGTTTCAAGCCAATGCTATGGGAATCTAAGTCCCTCTACTTGAACGGTGCAGCTTCCGTATGTGCATGCGTGAAAAAGTGGATTTCAATGGTGGCCTTTTGACCAGAGATCTAACAGGGGCACTCCACTGACCCTGTGGAAAAGCTAGCAATTTCTCACTAGAGAAGAACTTTTTCTAAGAAGGGGAAAGGGAGTGAGAATGGAGGTAGGAGAAAATAATGTTGTGAGTAGAATATCAGATGCCCACACACATTAATTAGAAATTTCATTTACATGCATTTATAGTTAGAAGAAAAACAAACCCGCAAAAGAAGCTACAAGACTGAATGAAACTCATTGGTCACAAAGTACCAATCAATCCCTCAATCAAAAAGGACAAAATTCCTTCTTTTATTATTAAAGCTCGAGCGAGTTTGTACATAGCTTGAGAATGGAAGAAATTTGAGGAAGAAGAGAAAATAGAAGCAATGTGGCATTTTATGTCTTTTCCAGGTATAGAGCACTTTGGTATTTTTAAAATCAATCACCCACTCTTGGAATGATGTCGAGAAGCCATTATATTTTTCACAAGAAACTGTTACAAATTCACAAATCTTCAATGCCTTTTTAAATTCCTTTGTTGTGAAGAAAACACTCATGGCGGATTAAAAACCAGATCTTGTAAAGAAACCATTACATTCAATTTGCCAGTTTAAATATAGACCATTTGATTTGCTCCTCTAACTCTAAAATTGGGCGCAGTCCATGTGGTAGGAAGGGATTGGAGTGGTTATGGGGAAACCTTTTGCATTTTGTGATTTTTCATGAGATTTGGCAATTTGAAAAAAATTGGCCCGCAACCCCGCTTTGACTTTTCAACTTAGACACGTGGCATGTTCTTATTGGAAGTGGGATCACGGCCCTTTTCTCAACATTTTAACATTTTTTGAAAAAGGCTCAAAAACTCAAAGTTCTCAACCGTTCCGCTCCTCCGTTTTGACTTTTCAAGGATGGGCCCGAGACATTGGCAAAGTCACGGGGTAAATTAGAAATTTTACTTCACATTTGGGAATTTGGTTAAATTTCTAAAAGTTCCCCGATGGCCCACTTGTCTGCTTTGAATTTTCAACAATGGGCTTCACCTTTGACTTTCTCCTTGTGGGCTTCAACTTTGAATTTTTCCCTATGGGCTTCAACTTTGAATTTTTCCCTTTAAAGCCTGATCGGGGTTGTGGGTCACTTTTTAACTTTCCACTTTTTTTGCAAAGAGGCTCAAAAATAAAAGTTCTCCATCATTCCACTCCTCCACTTTGAATTTTCAAACGTAGGCCCGAGACCTTGGCAGAGCCGTGGGGAAAATTTACTATTTTTTCCAAAAGTGACCAAAAGTGTTAAGTTCACCAAAACTCTCATTCCTCCCCATCCAATACCATCTAACCATTTACCTGCATTCATTGGGGTCAAAATTTGATAGGAAAAGAAGCTCGTCATCCTGATTGTGGAAAATATGCAGAGAAAGAAAACTTCATCATTTTGAGTCCAATTTTTGAATTTCCTTCATGAACTAGAGGCATGGAGGAAAAAAATGATTTGACAACCCATGCCATAGAACAAGTGAAAATTTTTGATCAAAAATGGATGTTACAAAGAGGATATTACCTGCACAGACTGGGAAATGGAGGATTTCTAAAAATGAGCAAAACAGAGGTTTAAACGGCTCTAGGAAGGAATTTTGCTAATTTCTTAAATCTCCAACTTGGCTTGGACACCAACAAAGGGCATGAGCTCAAAAAATTAAAATTTGGCTATGAAAACGTAGAGTATTTTTTAGGAGACAACACTAGCCTATGACTTAGTGATCTTCCATTCATTGATAATTCCTTATATGATAAACCCAAGGATGTTTTCAAAATCCCTGAATAAAAAGATAGGGGTAGTCATCAATCCTAGTGAAGTGTGTGATGTGAATTTCAAGAAACTTGAAATTCCTATAGATTTAGAGGTCATAACACAAATTTACAAGTATCTCTATCATTATAAATGGAAGCCAAGTAACAATGTCTCTCTATACATCTAAGGATTGAGGACTAATGAGGTCTTTTGAAGGATTGAACAATCAAGAATATGACATTTCCCTCCTTCAAAATATCAATAGATGAAAGACATCAAATTTTGATGACTCTCTTTGAATGTTTTGACTACAAATTTGATGAACCACGAAGTCTCGTGACATAAACCCTTAACCCTCAACCATGAAACCTAAACCATAAACTATAAACCCTAAACTATAAAACCTAAAACCTAAAACCAAAATAATAAATCCTAAACCCTAAACACTAAATACTAAACCCTAAACCCTTGACCCTAGATCCTAAACCCTAAGCCCTAAGCACTAAACCCTAAATACTAAATCTAGAGCCCCGAGCTCTAACCCCCAAACCTTAAACCAATAACTCTGAACCCCTAACCTTAAGCCATGAACCATGAACCATGAACCCTAAACCCTAATCCCTAAACCATAAACCCTAAACCTTAAGCCTTGAACCCTACACCCTAATCCTTGAGCCCTAAATCCTAAACCATAAACCCTGAGCACTAAGCCCTAAATCTAGAGCCTTGATCTCTAACCCATAAACCTTAAACCTATAAGTAACCCCTAAACCTTAAACCCGTAACTCGAACCCCGAACCATGAGTCGTAAACCTTAACCCATATACCCTAACCCCTAAAACCTAAACCCCGAGCCTTGATCCCTAAAATGTAAACCCTAAACCTTAAGGCCTAAATGTTAAATCCTAAAGGTCCATACAGCCTAAACCCTAAAAACTAAATCATAAACCATAGTACATGGGATTAAATCCCTCCTCAAAGACAGTGAGGTTGTCTATTTATTACTAATCTAAAACAAAGAAAAAATAATATGTACAATATTCAAACTAAACTAATGATTGGGGTTGGGATAGAATCCCAAAATCCATATCCATAATAGGTGAAGATATTTCTCTTTTAAAATGAAATGGATTGGAAAGGAAATTACTATTATGGAAGAAACACAATGGAAAGGAAATGAGAGGAACATATTTTCTTTCAAGTAAACACAGAGCACGAAATAATCATACGAGATTTAGATAACAAATGTAATGTTTGAAATGATTAGAATAATCAAGATGCTAAACAAAGAATAGCTTAAGATTATGAACATAAGAACAATATCTTAAGAAAGATACATCTCACAACACAAAGTTTACAAAATAGCATCAGTTCCTATTCCTCAAATGATTAAAAGAAAACACAAAGTATTTCTTCTTCACAATAGATCTCAATATTCTAAAAATCTCAACCCTTTAGAATGCATAAGTGTCCCTTATTTATAATAAAATGATTTGAGAGAAAATAGGATAAATCCTAGAAAATAGTCTTTTTAATGAGAGTCCTACTTTGCTTGACTCTCACGTAGGAGACCAAGTCAAAATTTGCTTCCTATGTGATGAAACAAAAATGAAAAAGACATGTTGATTTTAGGATTGAAATGACATGCAACATTGTGCCTATTCTATTTCATCATCTTTGTCTTCCTCTAATAAATCCTGCTTGTCCCGAAATTCTTGGAACTTTTGGATTATACCCTGCATCTCATTTTCATCAGGCGTGGTGGAATGATCACTCAAAACTTCACATGTTTCCTGAGTATCGCTAGCATTTCCAGGAAGCTTTTCAGTCTCTTGTTGAGTTTCCTTAGGGTTTCCAAAGAATGTTCAATTTTCACAAACTTGTCAATGATTTCCAGGCCAAATCCATAAGTTGGTTCATGCTGAATTGATTCTTGGATCTTCTTGTAAAGATCATCAATAGGAAGAATACCGAGCTTTCACTCAACACCTTAGCATAGATCTTGACTAGCTCTTCTTCTATGTCATTTGTGCCATCGACCAATTGATCTCTTGATTCCCTCAATTTTCTACAAGCTTCATTGAGAATATTTATTTTGAATCTAATGGCTTTGGTTAGTTGAAAATGTTTTTCCCCATGTGGAATGATGCCTTCTTCGACCAAGATGCGGGATGGAACCTGTTTCAGTGTTTGGAGAGCTTCAAAAGTTAACTCTAGGTTCCCGACCTCTACTGAAAATTCATCATCCATTTTCTCTCCATCCTTCTTTATATCCTCTAAGGATTTTTAGACTTCCACGGTGTCCTCGATGACTTCTTTTCCTTGCAGGAGCAGCCTTTAGATCCATTCATCAACCGTTCTCCCCTTCTCATTAATCTTCTCGATCATGGGTACCAATGAGAAATCAAACCTGATAGGAGTAGAGGATGATGGTGTTGACTCAAGAGGCTTTGAGAGCTTGAGTAGTACTTTTGTCAGCTATTATACTTTCTCTTTTAACTCATCTCTATTTGCCTTAGTTTCCTTTAGCTTTTAGCACAACACATTCATGGCATATTGTGCATCTGTTGTGCTCCCTCCATTATTACTTTCCCTAGAGCCACCCTTGTGATTTGATAATTTGTGACCATTATATCATCCTTAGTTTTATCAGCCATAGGAGTAGCAATTTCTACAAATTTATGCCCTAAGGCATCCACTAAAATCCTTGAAACTATTTTGGGTTTCTTGGCTAACTTGGTAGGAGTGACCTTGAGGGAACTGAAATCAAAGGCTAAGTAATAGAACTACCACCTTCCTCTTCTTGGAGTCTGATCTACTAACCATTGAGGCATATTGGAAGAAGTTTCTCCCATTATAGGTGTTACAGTCACATCTTCAGGTGGAGGAAGGTTAGCTTATGGAGTGGTGACCACTGCAAGTGTAGTGTCCATGGTAATGGATTTAGGGAATGAAGGTGTAGAAGGAGGAGGCATGTCCATGGTTAACTAGGGTCCAGTGGGGAGAGGTGAGAGGCTAGAGAAGATACTAGCCATGGCTAAGGAACTTGGTGAAGAAATCTGAGGCAAGGAAGGTTGAATGGGAGGAGGAAAGGATTCTGAAATTAGAGCTTGAGAGATAAGAGGAAGACTTACCTCTGATGAACTATCAACCAAAAGAGGAATGGAAGGTTGAACAATCTCTTCTCCTAAAGGAGGATTTCCTTGTTTTGGTTGTGGAGGTGAATCAAGAACCTCAACTGTTTGTGGGAGAGTGGCCATTGGTGTAGTTACTTGATCTTCTCCTTTTTCACAAACGTAACCTTTATTGCCCTTTTGGAAGGGTTCTTATCCTTTTCATTTTTTCCCTTGGAGGGTCCCACTTCCAAAGTATCTATTTTTGAAAAACTCCCTTCTTTATAACTCATTCCCCAAGAAATGAGCCACACCTTAGTATGGGAAAGAATTTGAGTAGCTCTTTCCCCAATAGAAGCAAATGTCTCAACAAGAAACCAACATTCCTTATCGGGATATTCCTAGACAGAATTTCAACAATGCCAACAATGCTCCCACAAGAGATAGGAATCAATTGATCACTTTGCTCCCACTAGGCTGGCCATTAAAGCTCCTAGTAGTTGAAATAATTGAGGAGGATGAGGAACCAGAAGATCACGAATCTCATGAAGCCTTCGAAGCTTCAGGATATGCTGATGAGTCTTTTGATGATTCAGCTGGTGACTCCAACATTGGTTATTTGGAATATGAGAAAGATGAAGATGAGCATGATGGAAAATCATTTGTATTTTTCACTCAATCCCAATCTCAGAACCCTAAAAATCCAGTTGAAAGCTCCAAGGATAAAATTAAGGAAGCTCCCGTAGTTATGGCGAAAAGAGGATCTCCCATCTCAGCACAAACTGAAAAGGAGATAACGAAAAAGGTAACTTCACCTTCCAACTCTCTTTCTCCTACTTTCAAGGCTAGTACCTCGGCTCAAACCAATGTAACTAGAACTGATCCCTCCATCATTCCTTCATATACCACTTTCGACATCATTGATCATGTAAAGAAAACCAAAATCCAAATGTCGGAAGCCGAATACCTTCAGTCCAACCCTGAGCAATTTGAGAAACTTTCCAAATTCATTAGAAGCAAGGTTGTTATTCCTTCATCTTCAAAAGGCATTTTTCCTAGCCCCACTCAGCCTTTACCTCAGAGTAATATGACCTCTGCCACTTCTTTAGGAAATATTGAACCATTTTATTTGTCTTTACTTATAAATGGTTTCAAACTCAACAATTGCATAATTGACTCAGGAGCCTCTGATAACGTTATGCCTGCAAAAGTAGCTCATGCCCTTGGACTCACACTGACTAAATCTTATGGACAATGTTACTCCATGGAAACTAAACAAGTCCCCTTGATTGGCCAAATCAAGGATGTGCAGTTTGCATTTGTTGCATTTCCGAAAAGAGAGTAAAAATGACTATCCTAGTTGCTGATATCCCAATTGCTTATGGGATTCTTTTGGGAAGAGGCTTTTGTAAAGATGTTGGAGGAGAAATCAACATGGATTGGACCAAAGCTAAAATTCCAGTAAATGGAGTTCCTCGTGTTCTTCACCCTGAAGCACAAGCAAAGTACCTAGTTACTAAATCAGATGACCCTAAGGCTCAAATTCTCTTTGAAGATGCAGGCTTGGGTAATTATTTCCTGACATCTAAGGTGCCCTCTGTAGAAGTGAAAGAAGAAGATCCTAACACTTTTTGGACCCTTGAGTTTGACGAGGAGCTGTTCAACTACTAGTTCAGGTGCCAGTGTAGTTCTTATATCTCTGGATTTTGAGATCTTTCCCTTTTCTTTCAAGTTGCAGTTTGATAATACTAATAACATAGCTGAATATGAAGCTTTGTTATTAGGATTAGAAATGGCAAGACAAAAAGGAATCCGAAATCTCAAAGTACAGGGAGATGCTAAGTTGATTGTGAATCAAGTAAAGGGAATTTATCAGGTAAAAAATGACCGTCTAAAACATTACAGAAACAAGGTTTGGGACAACATAGAATGCTTCGACGCTTTTTCCATTAAAGCAGTCTTAAGAGATTACAATGATAAAGCTGATTCCTTAGTTATTTCTACATCTCTTCTTCTTCCTCACCCATAGTTCAAATAGGACACATATACCATTGAGATTGTGTATCATCCAAGTGTTCTAGATAACTCAGCTCATTGGCAGGTGTTTAATGATGACCAACAGGTATTGTCTTTTCTAGAGAAAGTTGATAATTTTAGTGAAATTTATTTTGAAGGATCAGAATCAGCTTTTGTGAGTCTATCTCGAATTCATATCAAGAAATTGATGGTGAATTCATCCAGCTTAAAGGAAATAAGATTCCAAAAGGATTAGTTTCTCTGGAAGGTCTGTTTGACAAGCATGACCAGTTCATTCAGGGTAAAAGGCAAGCTGAAGGTGCTTCCTCGTCAGAGGTAGATCAAGTTAACCTGGGCTCTACTGATCAACTATGGATGGTAAACATCGGTAAATGTTGTTCTCCGGAGGAAAAAGAAAGATTCTCTTCACTCTTGAAGAGATATATGGATGTCCTAGCGTGGTCATATGCGGATCTAAAGTCTTTCAAGCCCAAGGATGTGTAACATAGCATTCCTTTAAAGCCTAAAGTTAAACCCTATAGGTAGAAGTAGAGACATTATAACCCAAAGATCTTAGGGACTATTCTTACAGAAATTTAGAAAATGTTAGACACAAGGATTATCTTTCTGATCCATCATTCCACCTGGGTTACGAACATTGTACCTATGAGAAAGATGAATGGTGAAATCTAGATTTCTGTTGACTTCTAGAATCTCAACTAGTATTTTTGGAATATATAGGGTAAAAAGAGGGTTTTAGAAGGTCCCACAACCTTATACAAAAATCCCTTTAGGCCAGATTTAGCAATTTAGAACATAGCAAAAAAGTACCCATGGAGATTCAAAAAAAGGGAAAGTGAAAAAGACAACAGAAGAAAAGAGGATAACATTAGAAGAGATTTTTCAGCTTAGAAACAACAGTTCTAGCTCCTGGGAGATCTGAATCCTCCACAAGTTGTTCCACAAGGGTGATGAGCTCCGAGCAATCTTTGGCAATGGTGCTCCTGGTAGAATCAGTGAAGGCCTCCCAGGCCTTCAAGGCAGTGAAGGCATGCTGGAGCTTGTTTAAAATAGATGACACCAAATCGACTCTGCGCTCATCCCTCTGTGAGTCAGCAATCACAGGCTCAATAGGAATTGAGTTCAAATTCAGAGAAGATTTCAGAGTGTCAGCAAGAGGTTCACTTGTTGTCGAAGAGCGGATTGTCTCCAACAGTCTGAGAAGTGGGGTCATCCACAGGCTAGTTCATCTCCCTCTGCCCGAGGCGGGGAGTCAGGATAAAGCTTGGTGAGGCCCAGAATGTCATCGACAAGAGAAGTATCGGGGCTTGAGACCGGGGAGACTACTTTAAAACTAGTGTCAGTGCCTTCCAGTAATAGGCATGAAAGGTGCGGGGGGAAAATAGGGGGAGCAGAAGGCTCGGAAACAATGAGGGGAGGGCTAAGAATGGTGACATCCGAGTCAGAGTCAGAGGAAAGGTGTAAATGACGGCAGCGTTGAGAAGAGTGGAGGGAGGTGGAGGAGGGGTGGGGGGAAGGTGAGGGAGAACAGTGACTAGTTTTGGGGGAAAGTGAATTAAGTCAGCATGTGAAGCAACATCAGAAAAAAGCAAGTACAGTAAGCCCTGGTGGAGTATAGCCCCTTCCCCGTCATGAGCCAGCTGAACAGAGTGCTCTAAGGATTGATAGAGGAAAGCCACCAGATTAATCTTTTTTCCCCAATGCAGATGAGAAAGGATGAAGAAGTGAGGGCCGTAGACCAGATGATAACGACCGTCAATGGTGAAATAACACATTACAACTTCAACGACTCTGTTCCATGGAGGAGGCAGGGAATCACGAGTGTAGGCAGAGAGATATTTGACCGGCTTGTCCCTAGAGCGATAAAATCCTACATTTCAGCATGCAGCGAGTGCTTGAAATAGATGTCACCGGTGGCAGGAAGACCCGTGGCATCAGTGATAGCATTGGTGGAGATAGTAAAACATGTGTTACCAATCTGTACACGCCCCTTCGACCAGGAAGCCATAACGACATACGAGACCAGGGCCGAGTAGCCCGCCATTCTCTCCAGGAAAGTCGTGATACCATTTTCCAGTAAAATGTTCCATACCTCCACATCTTCTTTAACCGAGTCGCAGGCAGCAGGCTCAATCTACTTCAGTTGGCCACCCATTGTTGAGAAATTTGGAAAAGTGCAGAAGAGAGAGCATTGGAGGTCCTTTAAAAGCCCGCCCAGGGCATGGGAGCCATCGGCTTTGCCATCATTGTCCTCCCGCCAGATCATCATATGATTAAGGGGAGGAATTACCCCATGCATGTGGAAATCCTCCACATCATAACACATCTCCCTCATCAAATGGTTCAGTGCCAAAGGTATTTTCATAATAAATCAAACATAATTGCTGCCACCTTTTGAGGAGGCCATAAAGGTGTTGCTGAAACCCATATCAGCTCCCCCTTCCACCAGTCAGCATTGGGATAGATCATTCTGAGTAATTTGGAAGAGATCAGCTGGGAAGTTGTCCATCCAGCTTTGTTGACTCTCAAGGAGAACTCCAATGTTAGCTAGGTGGTCCACCGCTTTATTCCCCTCTTGGAGGATGTGATAGAACTGAATTTACTAGAAATTTCTTTGTAGAATTCGATATCAGCTATGATATTTTGGATTGACCATTGACCAGAATCAGCAGACTGCAGGAGATTGATGATGTTGAGGGAGTCACTTTCAACTTGGAGAGGATCGTCACCAAATTTGATAGCCAGCTCAAGGCCTTTGAGGATGGCCATGGCTTCCGCATGATGGTTGGTGCCATAGTTAAGATTATGAGCAGAGGCAGCAACGATGGAACCCGAGGAGCAACGAAGAATGGCTCCTCCACCTGATTTACCAGGATTGCCTTTCGAGGCCCCATCCGTATTAAGTTTTCTCTAGCCCGGAGGGGGAGGAAGCCATCGAACTAATCCCAAGCAGAGGAAGTGCCTTTACTTATAGGAAGAATAGCCAACAGCCATTGCCACTCCCGAGAGTTACAGATTTGGATTTTTTGTTGATATTTGGACCAGAGGTGAGAGTTGAGATTATCCTGGAAAGTTAGAGCAATCTGGGTAGCCACCCGATCAGGTTCAAGACTCTGGTCTTTGAATATTCTTCTGTTCCTTTCTTTCCAGATGCCCCATATGCCATGCGGGAGGAGAAGTTTCGAGGCGAAACGAGTTGGGTGAGTGAGGGTATCTGAATGGACTCAGGGAAGGTCCAGAACACACCCATCCTTGATAAGAACCAATGCCAGATAACTTGCGAAAAGGGACAGTGGATCAAAAGATGGGCAGAGGATTCCACCTCCTTAGTACAAAGCACACATCTAGTGGGAAGAGAGAAACCCCTCCTTTTCATATTTTCTCCAGAGAGGAAAGCATTCTTAGAAGAGAGCCAGGAAAAAAAACCAATTTTGGGGATGATCTCCTTTGGCCAGAATTTGGTGAGGGGGACCAGAGTCAGCACAATGCATTGAGAGATAAGCAGCCTTAACCGAGAAAGAGCCAGATGGGGAGAGGGGCCAAATTAGCTCATCTTCATGTTGGGAGAAGGGGATATAGATGGATGAGAGCACGGTTCTAAGTGAAGTCAGGAGCATGCTCTGTTGTTCACTTATATCATCCCAAACCTGAATATTCCAGGAGGGAATGGAATTCACCACCTTCCAATAGCCGAAACTAACCTTCCCTGCTTATTAATGAGGCTTCTTTTCACAGGATCCCATGAGGGATTGTGATCAAGCGGCTCGACCCCAATCCAATGATCCTCGCCAGAAGTCAATAAGTCTACCATTTCCAAATCTCCATTTAGTGCCAGCCTAGATAATGGGGAGGGAACTAATAACAGAATTCCAAATGGCCAAACCTCGAATTGGATTTGAAGTGAGGAAATCTTCATTATTAGCAAGGTACTTAGCTCTGAGAAGCTGAGCCCAATGAGAGTTACCTTTAGCAACGTCCCAGCCAAGTTTGGCCAGGAGGGCCACATTCATGTCAGCCATCCTTCTTAGTCCGAGCCCACCCTGAGAAGTTGGCTTACACACTTCCTTCCATGAGACAAGATGGATCCTCTTCCTTTCTTCCATCCCAGACCACAGAAGTGCTTTTGGATTTTTTCCACCACCTCCTTCACCGAGTTGGGAACTTTGAGAAGGGACATGAAGTAAGTAGGAAGACTTTGGAGGGTGGCTTTAACCAGTTGGAGTTTGCCAGCCTGACTGAGTAGAGCCCCTTTCCAGGCAGCGAGATTTTTTTGATATCTTTCAATGACTGGATTCCAGAGATTTTTAGATTGCTTACCATGGAAGAGGGGGATGCCAAGATAAGAGGTGGGGAGGTCCACAATATTGCACCCAAAAATATCAGCAATCTTTCTCTGAGTCCTAGGAGCAGTGTTGATGAAGGAGATGCTGCTCTTGTTGAAGTTGATTATTTGCTGAGAAGCTGCTTGGTAAAGAGATAGGATATCCATGATAGCCTAGGATTCAATCACAGAGGCAACACTTAACAAAAAAGTGTCAACAAACTAGCTATGAGTGGTAGAAGGGAAGCTGGAGGTGATTTTCAGACCTGAAATGACAGACTGACTTTTAGCTGCCTCCAGTGCTCTGCTGAGGGAGTCCGCCATAAGAACAAAGAGGAAGGGTGATAGGGGGTCACCTTGCCTGATACCTCTACTGCTTTTGAAGAATCCTACAGAATGCCATTGATAAGAATAGAGAAGCAAGGAGTCACAATACAAGAGAAGACCCAACTACACCATCTTTTATCGAAACCATATTTTTCCAGGACCCTAATTAAAAAGGCCAGCTGACTCTGTCAAACATTTTTGCATATCAAGCTTTAGGATCATTCCAGGATTTAGGTGATAGGCTGAGTGGATAGCTTCATGAACCATAATGATACCACCTTGGATGAGCCACCCTTAATAAAACCATTCTGGTTTTGCGAGATGAGAGCATTCATTAGGGGTTTAAGCCTGGAGGCCAGCATCTTAGTGATAATCTTGTAAGCGGTGTTGCATAAACTGATTGGCCTAAAGTTGGAGACATCTTTTGAACTATGCACTTTTGGGGCAAGGGAAATGAAGGTGGTATTCCATTCTTTTAGAAGGTTGTTACTGATCTGGAACTCATTAACCACTTTGAAGAGATCCTGCTTGATGGTCTCCCAGAACACTTGGAAGAAAGCAGTAGGAAAACCATCGGACCCGGAGCTTTGTCCCTTTTCATGGTGAAGACCACTTTGTGAATTTCCTCCATAGCAAAAGGTTTGATCAGATTATTGTTCATCTCAGAAGACACAAGTTGTGGGATATGTTGGAGCATGGAGGCCATTGATTGCTCCGAAGGAGGATGATCAACCTGGAGGAGGTTAGAATAGAAGGAGACGAGCTCATTGGAGATATCAGCCTCAGATGTTAACAGGGTACCCGAGGATGACACCAGCTCTCTGATCTTGTCTCTACTCTTATGCTTAGAGGTAGTGATGTGGAAGAATTTGGTGTTACGATCCCCCTGCTCGAGCCAAAGGGCTCGAGAGCGTTGCCTCCAATAGGTCTCCTCTTCTTGAAGCGTGTTGTGGTAATCACTGAGGAGGGAGGTTTCTTTTTGGTGAAGGTGATCCAATCTCCCCTCAATCTCCATTTGAGTAGAGACTTTAGCCAAATCCTGAGATAGCTTCTGTTTGTGGAGCTTGATGTTGCCGAAGACCGTAGACTTCCAAAGTTGTTTTTTTTAGTGATATATTCCACCATTTGGCAACAAGAGGGTTCAGGTGATTATTCTCAAGCCAGGCAAGCTCGAACCTGAAGGGAGGATTCTTGGTATTCAGATTGTGATTTGCACTCAGCAGGAGAGGGTTGTGGTCAGAGGTAGCCCTGGGGAGGGATTTGAGGTAGAAGTCAGGAAATAGAGAGATCCAGTCTAGAGAGCCCAGAGATCTATCCAATCTACTTTGAATATGGTTCCTACCCAATCTGTGGTTTGACCACGTAAAGGAGGAACCGTGAAGTTCCATGTCAAGTAGTGAATTCTCCCTGATGAAGTCAGCCAGAGCTTCCATGCTGGCGGTCATGGCAGGAACTCCTCCCTATTTTTCCGAAGGAAAAAGGGGACAATTAAAATCCCCCATTATTAATATGGGGATTTTACCACAAGTGTTGATGAAGTTTGTGATATCTTTCCATAATTTCCCACGTTGAGTCTCTAAGTTGGGGGCGTATACATTGATGGCAATCCAAGTGGAGTCAGATCCAACCTCTTGGAAGAGCATGCATAGAAAGTTGGGATGCTTGAACAAACAATCCCCTTTGAAGCTTCTGGGATCCCATAGGGTACAAAGTCCTCCCGAGTTCCCTGTTGAAGGTTGAGATTCAAAAGAAGCAGCCTGACCAAATTTTTAGGAGACGATCATCTTTTTTTAGTTTAGTTTCCTGCAGCATTATGATATCAGGAGAGTTCTGGAATTTGATATCTTTGATGACTCTTTGCTTTTGAAGAGAGTTGAGCCCTCTTATATTCCAAGAGATGATCTTCATTTCTTTGATTTGGATTTTCTCCCCACCACCATGGGGATTGTGCTCTGGGTTCCTTGAGCGACATTAAGAGTAGCTTCTTGCTGGAGTTTGATATTGCTCGGAATCCTTCCCCTTACTTTTTCAGTGCCAATATCAGGTTTCTTGCTGCTGCTTCTTGTATACAGGGGTTAAAACTATCATCAGAAGAATGGGCCGAGGGGAGATGGTAGAGTCCAAGGGAGGGGGAAAGAGGGGGTCAGGGGGGAGACTCAAGGAAGGGGGTTCCGAGGAAAGGGGGCCAGAAGTGGCAAGGGGGGGATGGGGAGGGATAGAGGAGAAGACAGGGGTGGAGGGGGAGGAGGAAACAACCAAGGAGAGGTTAACCTCCTCAGAGGAAGGGGAGAGCCGAGGGAGACAAAGGGATGATGAGGGACTGGAGGGCCAGAGAGGGGGAACAACCTCGAGAAAAAGGATCAGAGGAAGTGTTTATTTCTCCTTCTTCCAGGAGAGCAAAGGAATTAGAGGTGGGGATGATAGGGATCTCAACAGAGGACAATTTAGGAATAAATCTTTTCTTAGTTTTTGGGGAAAGGTTTTGGGTTTTGGATTTTGGCTGAGGTTTGGAGGGGCAACTAGAGGCCCGATGGCCAATGCTTTTGTAGAAGGAGCATGCTTGAGGAATATATTCATAGTCAATATTCTGTTTCCAGTTCCCAAGATCTCGATATTAGCTCTATCTCTTTTGGGAGGGGACACTTACGTCAGCATTAACACAAAAACGAGCATGGATGAATCTAGTTTTAGCTTTAGTGGCTTGATCAATAGCAATTAAAGATCCTATGGAGAGGGCAATACCTTCAATAACCATTGGATGCCAGAACTCTAGGGGGAGCCCTAGGAGGTAAACCCATATTGGGGCTTGGGTCATGGATTCAGTGTGTGGGTTGAAACCTAGAGACCATTTCCTGAGGTAGAAGCCACGTCTACCAAAAAACCAAGGGCCACCGAGAAGAACTCTCGCGAAATCCTCTTTCATGCTGAAGGAGAATAACATGAAACCATTAGGCATTGCTGCTATTTCAAGCGCTCCACATGGTTGCCATTTCAACCGTGCCCATTTTTTGATATCCTCCAAAGGGGGTCTAGGACCCATCAGTTTACCCACCAAGGAAAGATCACGAGAAGCAATAACAGCCTCTGTGATGTGAGAGGGAATGCGCAGTGAGAGGGACCCATCTGACAGCGAAGGAGAGAGATTTTCCAAACTAGGAGCGGAGGTGGAACCCTCCACTATTTTATTCCAGGCATCGGGTGGCTTTGGAGAGAGGGCCCCTGACATGAGGGACCCCTGATCTAGACCAGAGGGGTTCGGCATCCGAGCTAACACCAGAAAATCAGCAGGCAATTGCAGTGGTTTCAAAGCAGGGACCTAGGTTAACCATTGGAATTTTTAGAAAGGTACTAAATAGAAATGTTATCCATGCGTTAAATGGATCAAGTATTATAGACCGATCATTTGGAGTAGAAATGTTATCCATGATTGATGGATTTTGGAGTATAATCAGGTTGAGGTAGGTGCTGAAGATCAACATAAAACAACGTTCACCACTCCATGGGGAACCTTTGCTTACAAGAGAATGCATTTTGGTTTGATTAACATCAGAGCCACATTTCAAAGGGCTATGGACTTAGCTTTTAGATATTTAATGGGCAAGGTCATAGTTGTGTATTTGGATGACTTGATGGTCTTCTCTAAAAAGTGAAGTGATCATTATGATCACCTGGAATAGGTACTCTTAAGGTGCAGGCATCATGGGATTTCATTAAATCCTAAAAATTCCATGTTTGGAGTGACAGAAGGAAATTTGTTGGGTCATATTGTGACTAGAGAAGGAACCAAGATCGACCAGAGAGGGTGAAGGCCATTCAAAGCCTTACCCTACCCATAAGCAAAACTGGGGTGCACTCCTTTTTCAAGAAGGTTAATTTCCTAAGAAGATTTGTACCTGATTTTATAGATAAAACCAAGGATATCCTTGGAATGATGAAGGATAAAACTCCATTTTGATGGAGCACTAAAGGGAAGCTTGCATTTAAAGAAGTCAAAAAGGTAATTACACATGCCCCTATTCTAGTATGTCTAGACTTCAAGAAAGATTTCATCATGTACAGCTATGCTTCCGCTCATACAGTATCAGCCATCCTGATGTAGGAGAATGAAGAAGGAATTGAAGCTCCCATTGCTTTCATGAGCTGCCCATTGAAAGAACATGAATTGAAAATGTCACAAATTGAAAAGCATGCTTATGTGGTGGTGAGAGTAGTGAAACATTTCAGGTATTACGTGCTGAGTTCTCATACCCTCATTCTCATTCCTGATACTGCAGTTAAATCCATCTTGACTCAACAAGAGTTGGGTAGTCAATGGGTAATTGGATAGCTAAATTCCAAGAGTATGACTTGGACATCAGACCTACCAAGTTGGTACGAGGAAGGGGCATGTGCTAATTGATTGCAGAAAATAATGCTGAGACAGAATGCGAAAAAACTAAGGATACCTCTTTGGAATTGCCCATGGTGATTTTTGTGAGCACAACCGACGAATGGTACACAAATATTTCTTTCTTTTTGACTTATGGTGAATGCCCCCACATTTAAGCCAAAAGGAGAAGAGGACAGTTAAGTTAATATATGCAAGATACATTCTGTGGGATAATGGAATATACAAGAAAGGTATTAATGGCATATTCTGTCGTTGTGTTGATAAGTCTCAGTAGGTGAGGTTGCTAGAGTCCTTCCAAAATATATCATGCAGAGGAAATTTATCCTCATCCATGATAGTTTATAAGATCCTATAGGCTAGGTACTATTGGCCTACTCTTTTTCGAGACTTAGTAGAATGGGTGTCCAAATGTGAAGCTTGTCAACATTTTGTTGGTCGCCCTAAGTTAGCAACTCTTCCCCTGAAGCCTATGGTGATTGAAGAACCTTTTAGCAGTGGGGAATTGATTTCATTGGAGTATTAAATCTTGCCTCCAATTATAGACACAACTATGTGCTCACTGCCATGGACTATTTCACCAAGTGGGTGGAAGCTACACCCATCAAGCAGGTAACCTCTGAAGCTGTCTGTAACTTCCTCAAGGAAAATATAATTGTCAGATTCGGTGTGCCTCACAAGATCATGGCTGAAAACGCTTCCAATTTATCATCACATGAGTTGACATAATTTTGTTATGGATTCGGGATCACGCTAGCTCATTCATCTGACTATTACCCCAAGGAAATGGTCAGGCTGAATCAAGCAACAAGAACCTGGTTACTATAATCAGAAAGTTGGTGGATGAGAACCAGAGGACATGGCACAAAGCATTATATGATGCGTTATGGGCAGATTGGATTACTCCAAAATGAGCTATTGGGATGTCTCCCTTCCAAGTGCTGTATGGAATTGATGTTGAGATCCCTATCTCCATAGAGTTTCGCCTTACGGTTGGCCAAAGTAATTGAAGATGAAACTTTTCAAAATTCTATCGAGAAGAGGGTTATGTACCTAGCTAGGCTAGAAGAGGAATGAAGCAAGGTGGTTGATCACATTACGAGATCATCAGAGAAAAATAAAGAAGATATTTGATAAGAAATCAAAGCAATGCGACTTCCAAATTAGAGATATAGTACTTCTCTGGGATAAGAGAAGGGAGTAGAAAGGGATGCATGGAAAGTTTGATTCTTTATGGAAAGGACCTTTCAAGATTCATCAGCTAAATGGTGAAAATATCTTTTGTATTTTGTATCTTGATGGAGAGTTACACCTCACCTATCTTTGAGGAGGGATTTACTCCCATGTATTGTGGTTGAACCTCATATTTTGGTGTGACAAAATATTTTTGTTAGAGTGGTGACCACTGCAAGTGTAGCGTCCGTGGTAATGGATTCAGGGAATGAAGGTGCAGAAGGAGGAGGCATGTCCATGGTTAACTAGGGTCCAGTGGGGAGAGGTGAGAGGCTAGAGAAGATACTAGCCATGGCTGAGGAACTTGGTGAAGAAATCTGAGGCAAGGAAGGCTAAATGGGAGGAGGTAAGGATTCTGAAATTAGAGCTTGAGAGATAAGAGGAAGACTTACCTCTGATGAACTGTCAACCAAAAGAGGAATGGAAGGTTGAACAATCTCTTCTCTTGAAGGAGGATTTCCTTGTTCTAGTTATGGAGGTGAATCAAGAACCTCAACTATTTGTGGGAGAGTGGCCACTGGTGTAGTTACTTGATCTTCTCCCTTTCTAACAAACTTAACCTTTATTGGCCTCTTGGAAGGGTTCTTATCCTTTTCCTTTTTTCCCTTGGAGGGTCCCACTTCCAAAGTATCTAGTTTTGAAAAACTCCCTTCTTTATAACTCATTCCCCAAGAAATGAGCCACACCTTAGTACAGCAAGAATTTGAGTAGCTCTCCCTGTAATAGAAGCTTTCTCAGCAATGGACCAATCAATGGCTGGGAATACATATTGGTCTTCGTTAAACCCATCATACAAGGAATCAAGGACACATTCGTTGTCCTTAGTGCCTTTGGGATGTCAGCCAAATCCAACATCTAGATTTCTTCAATTGTCAACCTACTATTGTCCTTTCTTCATTGGATGACAACCTCATCCCGAAGATCAACCCAAATATCTTCTATGTTGGGAACATGTAGATATAAAGTCCTGTACGATTTAAGGACTCCTCGGAAATCAAATCCATCTCTGTGCTTCATGTGCTTCTTCAACTTGTCCTGAAGCTCATGCACCACATTCTTAGCTTTAACCACTATCGAGCACGTGTACCTTCCGATGGAAATAGGGAAGGATACGATAGCCTTGTGTTTACTCTGTTGGAATTTGTGGAAATCCAACAATTGTCTTACCAACTCCATTAGGATCAAATTATCACTTGGGAATATAGGTAATCAGAAAGGATCACCTAGGTACATGACCACCCGAAGGTATGTGAACTTCTTGAACTATAAGAAGATATAACCCCATTTTGATACTTTAGCCCATGCTTCGTCAGAGACTCTTCTTTTCCTTAGATCAGGGTTCATCCTACAGATATTTTCATAAAATAAAGCATCGTTCACTCTTCTAAATTGATCCTTGGAACCCTTCATTATCAGCTTAGGGAAGTACGATATATGTGTTATGTTACCCTATCTCCTTTTGCATCCAACCCTAGATAATTTCTCATGTTGGATGCTACATAGGTGACATATGATGACATATAGAATTTGCTAGTAGTCAAGACTGTCTTCATCTGGGAATCAATCTCATCACTTATAAGACTACTCCAATCAATCCCTTGTTCGTTCTTCTTTATAATGACCATAAATTGATACATCCACCCTTGGAAGTCTCTTAACTTAGGGAGTCCAAATACTCAACTCAACAGGTGATGATGTCACTGATTTCAAGGATGAAATCACTCTGGGGACAAACTTGGGAAACCTTGAGATAGCTAGCTTGGCCTTGATCAAGAAATTTTTATTCACATGCCTAATGCAATCTTCTTGATCTTTGTCCCAGGATTTCGTGTTGACTTAAGATCTACATCGACATATTCCTGAAAGTTGGGTAATCTTAAGAGGTCATCAAAGTAACCTCCATCCAACTTCACTATGACTTCTCTTGCTTGATTTTTCACTAAGCGAGAATCTGAGTCATAATTGGAAGCACAGGCCAAAATGAACTCGGGGCATTGAGTAGACATTGGGAATCCTACTACAAGAGGGAGGCCACTATTGGTTATTGAATTCATCTAGGGACTCTGAGAAGAATCCTTGGTTCTATTCCAAAAGTCTTCCATGTCAATGTTACCAAGCTTTGTATCTCGGATGTCGTAATTGCAATCTATGTAGGAGGGGGATTCCATTTTTTGGTACTTGTATTTCATCTTTCCTAACCTATCTAACTTATCCTTAGATGATCCAGGATCTAACATGAGAAGTCTTGAAGAAAGAATGCCTAGACAACTCTGTTTGAACAATCAGACTTGGAAGCTTGTTGAGCAACCCCACAGACCTGCCACACTATCCGGACTTTAGAACTTGCAAAGCACCTGATGAAACCCGACACACTAGAATGTATGTTAGAAATAAGGTCTTGTCGGACACTTCACAAAACCCGATAGACTGCAGAGAGTGTTGGAACTTAGTAGATGTCGGACACCTTGTAAAACCCGATATACTGGTGGAAGTCAGAAGATGTTGATCACTTCACAAGACCCAACACAAAGCGGAGATCGGAGGATGTCGAACACTCGGAGAAACCCGATACACTGCAAAGTGTATGTTGGAGGTTGATAGATGTCTAACACTTGGAACAACCCGATAGAAGGGTGGAACTTGGAGATTGTTAAGCACTCGATGAAGCCCGACAAATGATGGAAGCAAGAAGATGTTGAACACCCTACAAAACCCAAAATAAAGGAATCAGGTTTTTGAGGTGTCAGGACATGCAAAATTCCCACCATTTCACCAGTTAGGAATTTTAGATTTTTTCAGTAATTAATAGGGTATATTCCATGGGATAAAATAAAGAAACACCCTAGGGGTGAATTCCAAACAAGAAATTTCATTGGAATACAACATAAAATGAAGAAAACAATCTAAAACCCTAAACCTAGAGGAAAAATAGGAAAGGAAGGAGAACACCAAAAGAATATCTCAAATACAAATCCAAAAGACCTCAAATCAGCAAGAAAAGAAAAATACCTTCAGTAATCTTGAAAATAATAAAAACAGAACACGAAATCGATCAAGAAGCTCAATCGGGTTTGGAGGTTGTAGGCACAAGTACAAAAATCCACGCAACAAAAGTACAATAGGTAAAAATGACGTGTAAAATCAAACTATTTATAAATTCCTCACATTTATTACACTTCACCTGACACGTGTGCCAACTACCCGACAACTTAGCATTAATGCCATGTCATCATGCTTGGAGTTCTGAAAACCCGACACAAAGGATTAGCTATCAATTCGGGTTTCAGGTTTTGGGAAACAGGCGACATGAGGCATGAGATGTTTGGATGTTCCAAGGTCCCGAAAACCTGACACAAAGGAACATATCAGGTTTTGGGTTTCAGAAGTCAAGCGACATGTAGCATGCTTTTTGCAAATCATGTTTCGATGTTCATGAGTTCAAAACCCTGACAGACTGACTTGTTTCGAGTTTCGTTTTGGGAAACAATTTACATGAAGCATGTAGAAAATATGTTTTCATGTTGTTGAAACTGAAAAATCTCCTCAAAAGGGCATTTTAGGAGATTTTTCCAAAAAAAATCTATGGTTATCTTAATTTTAGCTGGAATCACTAAAATGAGATAAAAACCCCTAAACCCTAATCCTTAAAACCTAAAATCTAAACCCCATGCACTAAATCCTAAACCCTAAACCATAAACCATAAACGCTAAGACCTAAGCCCTAAGCCCTAAACCCTAAGCCCTAAACACTAAACCCTAAACCCTGAAATATGTGACCTAAACCCTTAACCCTCAACCCTTAACCTTGAGACCTACTAAACCCTAAAACAAAAATAATAAACCTTAAAATTTGAACACTAAAACTTCAACCCTAAACCCTAAACAAAAAATCATAAGCCCTAAGTTGTAAACCCTAAACACTAAATCTAGAACCCTAAGCTCTAACCCCTAAACCTCATATATTTCCAGTAGGTCTCATGAGTGAGTTCATTTTTTGAATATCTTAGGACCATATTTCCTAGTCTTGTGCCTAGAACCATCATTAAGTATTCTTTTACAACTACCTTATTTATGAGCTTGGTGGGCATTTCCCTCCTTCAAAATATCAACAAATGAAAGACATCAAATTTTGATGAATCTATTTGAGTTTTGTTCCTACGAAGTCGATGAACCCTTTTCAGTTGAATACTCTCTGTCAATACTAATAAGAATGGGTAAGACACAAAACATTACAATGAGTGAAATAGTTCACATGTAATGGGAATTTCCCTCCTTTAAAATATCAGTAGATGAAATGCATCAAATTGTGATGACTCCCTTGAATGTTCTGCCTACAAAGTAGATTAAACTTTTTTATTTGAATACTCTTTGTCTTGATACTTATAAGAATGGGTTAGACATAGAACATTACTGTGACTGAATGGGTGAGCCTAATCCATGAGCCTTAAATCCTGAACCCTAACCCCTAACCCCTAAACAGTAAAACTCGAGCCTTAAACCCTAAACCCTGAACCCTTTTCCCTAAAACTTGAACCTGACCTTTAAACCTTAAACCCTAAATCATACACCATAAATCCTCAAACCTAAACCTTAAACCCTGAGCCCTAAACCCTAAACCCTTTACCATAAACACTAAGCCCTAAACCCTAAACTTTAAGCCCTAAATCCTAAACCCTAAACCCTAACACCTAAAACCTAAATCATGACCATTAAACCCTAAATCTTGAGCTCTAAACCCTAAACACTAAGGCATGAACCCTAGGCCCTAAGCCATAAGAACTCATCCAAATCCCTAAACCTTGAACCCTTAAACATAAACCGTCAACCCTAAACCCCAAAAACTAAACCATGAGCCCTAAACCTTGAACCCTAAACTCTCAACAATAAACCCTTAACCTTGATCCCTAAACCCTAAACCATTAACCCTTTTACATAAACCTTGAACCCTAACCTTTAAACCTTAAACCCTAACTCCTAAACCCTGAACCATAAACCCTAAATCCTTAACCCTAAACCTTAAACCCTAACTCCTAAACCCTAAACCATAAACCCTAAATCCTCAACCTAAACCTTAAACCATGAGCCCTAAACCCTAAAACTTATACGATAAACCCTAAGCCCTAAACCCTAACTCCTAAACCCTAAACCCTAAACCCTAACCCCTAAACCCCGACCCCTAAACCCTAAAACTTGAGCCCTAAACCCTAAACCATAAACCATAAACCCTAGGACCTAATACATAAACCCTAAGCCAAAACCCTAAACCTTGAACCTCAAACACAAACCCTTAACCCTAAAAACTAAACACTAAACCCTAAACCATGAACCCTCAACTCTCAACCCTAAATCCTAAACCCTAAACCCTGATCCCTAAACCCTAAACCTCAACTTGATCCATAAACCCTAAACCCTCAACCTTGACCCCTAAACTCCAAACCTTGAACCTTGAGCCCTAAACCCTATAACCTGAACTCTTAACCTTGAACCCTAAACCCTAAACCCTAAACCCTAAACCATAAATCATAAACCCTCACCCAAAGGAAAGTCCTAAAGAAAGCATTCATCATGTTTCAAAGTGTGTAGGGAATAATGTTTAAGGTGATCGATCGAATAATTTAGTTTTGATGAGAAACTACTTCATTTAAAGGCCTTAAAAGGAATTTTTGGCCATTTCAGCAGAGTTAATTAAACACCCTTGAGAACAAGCTAAAATGAGCTAAGTCATGTCACTAAGTTATCAAGGACAATTATTTGTGAAGTATTAAGGAATCATTTGTCTCCATAAGATACATATGAGCAAACTAATGTATAAGAATCATGAATTTGATTCCATGAAAGGATGTTCTTAGAGCTAGGAAAGGTTAGGGGATGAACTTTATATGGAGCACCATGCTACTAAGAATGAGCAATCATCCGAGTTCACTTGATGCAATTCACTTGGTACTATTCGTAACAACTCATTCAACACCTAGGAGTGTTATCACACCTTAAGGAGGAGGCACATTATAATCACCTCATTTTGGCCATAGGACAGGATTCCCATTCAGGAACAATCCTCTATCTACAAAGTGAGGATCTCTTTTAGTAAGAAGTAGACAAACATCATAGAGTTAATTCCTGGTCACTAAAGTGAATTATGGACCAAATTTTAAAATTAGTACCAATTCAAGAAGTGGTAGGGACAAAATCTGATTTAGAAGGTAAAAAAAATTTAAAAATGACTATATGCTTTCCCAAAACAAAGACTGACTAAAATATATATGCCTTGAAAGTTTTAGGTCGTTTGCTGAAATCCTAAAAATGAGTAAGTATTGACCAGATTAGATTTTGAAAAACTATATTCTAGATTATAACTATTGGAGCTACGAGACCACTTCCATAAGGTGCAAAGTGACCCTAATTTATTATATTTACTAAAATAAATTTAAAGTATGAGAAATAATAAAAGTATAAGAAATATTAAACATTTTTTTTTGTACGTATAAAACACAAAAACACATATACATGGTCGATACTACTCAAAACGTGTAAGCGTTATAGGTTCAAGTAATTACTCAACCAAAGAAATTAAAACTTGGGCACGTTTCTTCTATTTTTAGGTTTTTTCCACTTTTTGGCCCCCCAACTTTGTGCACGTACCCAAATAACAAGCAAATAAAATCCTCGTTTAGCCCAGATTAATTGAAATAACTCATCCAGGTTCTCAAGTTCTATACCTGAGGGGTTTTCTCCTAAAACTAGTGATGTCATGACAGGAGGATAATGCACGTGAATTAATTATGAAAGGGTTTGTGAAAAAATTTTAGTGGTTTGTGACAAGATGGAATACTAAATTCGAGTTTAAATAAGAAAAATTCTTTGGAGTAATGTGTGTGAACCATTGAGTCATAATTATGTTGTATATCTTACCGGATCAATTGGCATGATTTGGCACACATATTTGTGGATCATTCATAAAGATCCATATCCCTAGGTGGCATTTAAGTGTTAAATGTTTTTAAATAAAGGTATAATCCATTAAATTCCTTTATTTTCTCCATCACACTATGCCTTCAAATAAAAATCAAATCACAAAAAGGTGTGACGTGTGATGAATTTCAGTTGATCATGTTGGCACGATGGTGACAAGACTGGATGAGACAAAATTGAAGGTCATCAAGGAGGAATATTCCCTATTATTCCATGTAGGTCCCGAATGATGGCCAGTGTGAATGAATCAATATTCTAGTAGAATATTCACTTAAATCGTTATGTGGATAACGTTGTATAAGAAGTTGAAATGGTTTTTTGGAAAAGGAGGAGATGGTTTTTCTAGGAGGAAGAAGGGATAACTCTTTGGAGGTTCTCTATAGGGATTGTAATGGTGTTATGACCATGGGAATTCACTTTTGTGTGTAAGACTACCTAGAACTAGTCATTTTTTCATGATTCATGCTAAGGTAGTTGCATTTGTATAACCATTAGCAGGATTTGAGAGCATCTGCATATGTATCCCTTGTCTTTCATTATAAATGGACATGTTTAATAGAATTGCCACAATTATTTTTTTCATGCTCTCTCATTAATTGATTTGGAATTCGGGTAATGTATGTTTTCCTTGTAAATATTGCATGAGTTATGATTAAGAACTTATATGTTAACACCCAGTTGGTGATTTGTGGTTTGGATGGTGAAGAGAATGATATTTTTAGTGGTTCTAATGGGTATCATCCTTTTGAACATGTAAAATTTCCTTGCTGATCAATCACGGTTGGGTGAGATTTTATTACTATGCGGGGTCCCTATATTTTAGAACATTTAATTTAACTCATGCACGGGGTTCCATTCTCGTGTTCTTAAGACGGAGCACCAAGGATTTTTGTGTTATTTTTCCTCCATGGAGGTTCTTTGTGACATATGACTCTTCTAAATCTATTGTTACCTTACTTCCATATCAGGAGATGAGGGATGTGTTATGATGTAGTGGTATGCACATTTTCCTAACCCCCTACATGATTTTTTCCTTTGGACATTCCCATTTAAAAATCCATCCCCGTACTACATTTCTCAAAGAATTACTCTTGTATACCATATACATGTTGTATATTTCATCCCCATTGCATATCCCACATGAGACCTATTGGTGAGGCACGCACATATATATGTATAACTCAAGTGTGTCCTCCTTCGTATTCATTGTTAAAAAGTATTAAGCACTAACACACAAGGGTACATGTAAAATTATCTCGAGTGATGTTTGAGACCACTTAAGATATGTCTCGAGTAGTTTGTGCTAGAGTTCCTAAGTGTTTTAATTGTTTCGTGACCACTCTTTTGAGTGAACATTGCATTTGGTGGCTGCACTTGGCCTCTAATTGACATCCCCTTGAGTTCGGATATTTCATGGCTCATTCTCGACCTCTCCTTCTCTTAGGTTGTACCTTAGGTTGTCTCACAATAGCCTAGGAAGAGCTACAAGTAGTAGGTGGACAAGAATACCCTTTTCACGTGCCTCCTGTCACTCCCAAGAAGGCTTGGTTGGGTGAGAAGGGGAAGAACCCCATCCCTGGACATAAAATGATAAAAATAGGAGGGTATCCCCCTTATCCCCTCACCCTCCTCGCACATCTTTGGCCTTCTCCCTCGGGGTGATATATTCGGAGCTAACATAGTCAAGCATGTGTTTGACCATTAAAGATATAATATTTAGAAATATCATGGTCAAGTACCTAATTGATCAAATATTGACACATTTTCGAGCCCATTTATGGTCAAGTGGCACACAACCATGGGAGAGTTAATTGGAAGAACAAAACTTTGGAAATGAATGGATAATTTTGTTCCCTAAAACCCAAAACATTAAAAACATCTCTATAAATACATTCATGACTATAGAATGAGAAATATAACATTTTATTAGTAAATGATTTATAATATAAATCAAAACATTTTTTTCATTAACTTGTTTTTTTATCACCAATTAAATATTATTGGTAAAAATCTTGTTTACACTTGATTTCAATGACGACAAAGAAGAGCACCCAAATAATAATAATAATAATAATAATAATAATAATAATAATAATAATAATAGTAAAATAAAAAGTAAAAACTAAAATTAAACATGTATAAAATAAATACAAAGAATAAATTCAAGAAAAATAATGAAATAGTTGACAAATGTACCAACAAGAAAAAAATTTTCACAACTTATTCCATACAAAAAAACAAATTTGAGGGTAAATTCAAAGAAAATTTTCATTGTGGAAATGACTTGTATATTGAAGTAATCCAACAACAAAATATTCATCATGGAATTTATTTGAATATTTCTATATATGATGAATATATAAACAATAAAATTTTCATTTCATATATGTAGTGCCCATATTTTACACACACAATTACAACAGTAAAATACTAGGATAATTATTTTTGTAACTTACATTGCTCACTACACACAACACAACAAGGGCTCCAAAAACAAAAACTCAACTTGCATATGACAATTACATAAGTCATCAACTCACATAGACACAAGAAAACAACATAGGCATGTCGATGGCACACTTTTCCCAATGATTGGTTACTAGTAATGGCCCAACCCCAAAACAAAAAGACTTCAGGAATGGAAAACCCACAACACAACATTTCTTTAATTGTATTTTAGTTAAGATTAAAAGTCCAAGAAAATTATTGTGCAAGGATAACTTTCTCCTTTTTCCATCTACAAAAACTTTAACTTCATTCCACATTTAATTTTACAGTTCAACCATTTTAAGTTGGCTTCTTATTCTTTACAAAATTTTCCATAGCTAGCATACTTATTTGGCATAATTCAAATGCATATAAAGTACTTAATTATCTTGTTCTTATGTTGAAAATATTCTTCTCGAACATAAATTCCGTGTCTACCTTTTTATTCTTACAACTCAAGTGGATGTGACTTGGTGTCCATATAGTGATATTAGGTTTTAATGGAGATTTAGATGTGAGATAGCTTTCTACCGAAAACATACCTCGACCACAGGTTAGTTATTTCCCTACCATAGTTATTCCAATTCAATGACTTGAGGAATACCATTTTGATTTATATATGTATTTTGTTTTCTCGAAGGTTGATCACACTAAGAACAATTCATATTCTTTGAAACAAAAGAATATGTTTAATTGAGTTATAAGGTCTTCAAGGGTGGCATTATTCCGAACCTCAAATCTCATTTTTATTCTTATATGCTTTATTTTCTACGTCACATTATGGTCTATTTACTAGCATTGTCTTGTAAAAGGAGTTACGAAGTGTTTGTCTAACCTCTTGAAGGCATAAATGGTTAGAAGGCTTAAAGCTACACACGAATCCTAAGTTAACATCCGAATCAATTGAGGTTTAGATTTATTCTAACTTCACCCAAGGGTCTACCCCTCAACTATAAATGAGTTTTAAGCAAGAGGAAAATTTATGCTAAACCACCTTCAAGGAAGGACCAAGGTGTTATGTTGAGAGAAACCAAGGTAACACATTTAGCTGAGCGGAGCTAAGGAGTTCAATAACAAGAGTTTAAGACCTAGAACAACTAAGTCACAACCTCCATCTATGTCATCTGGATCTAACAAGGATTTCATTCGATGAAGAAATTTAATTTTAAATCTATCTTTGGATGACAAGGTAGTCCACTAGGCTATGAAGGAGGAGTTAGCTCTACACACTCCAAGAAAAGTTTGACTGTGTCACTCCTATCAGATGGGTTTAAGAAAATGTCACTAAACATACTGACTAAGACGATAAGCCCATTCTTGAGCTCTGATTTTCCTAAATTAGGATGTTCCATCGAGTGCAAAGATTAAGTTCATCCTACGGTTTTCAATGTCTTCTACGGTAAGGAGTATCACACATGAAAAACAAGTTATGTCCCGATATTGAACAAGGGTAGAGTGTTTTGATTTAATTCTCTTTATTACATTTACAAAGTATGAATGCACAAGATGACTCATTAATCATTTATTGAGCACTAAATATGCACTACAAGATATTACTTCAAATTCATTTACCTTATATAAATATCAGACCTTTTTACCAGGTGTACTATGAATCAAAATTGAACCTAAGATTAAATGCACATTTCCTAGATGTCCTTGAAACCAACATCTCATACATAGCAACAAATTATCAAATATAACCTTTTGTAACATGAGACTACATTATACATTTATTCATTTAACAAAGAACTATATAAATTACAAAGATAAATAAATGAATTACACATCGCCTTTTCTTCATCATTCTTTCATCCTGCAAAACTATGTGAGCATGATATTTGTGATAATTCGTTGGCATGGTATCCACCCTAATCTAACATAATTATCATTTTTTAGTTTTCCCATTTACATATGATAATAATTACAATTTGCAAATGAAAGAAAAGGGTTTAGAGACATGTATTCAATGCATTTCATTTCACTTCATTTTGTAACCCAGGAGAGAGAAAGAGAAGGGAAGAGAGAGAAAACACCGTTTTGTCAAAAGTTCTAATTCACACCACAAGTTACACTATAGTGTTTTAAATAGTTATTTACATGTGTCAAAAGTATCTACGGGGTTTGCCAACCCGATGAGGGTCCCGCAGCTTCCTATTTTTACATTTTCTTACTAGCTACAAAAACATTCAAAACGGGCTCGGAGGCTAAGAAACCGCTTCCAAAAGTTATCTTCTGATGAGAATGCACACCATAATTAAATTTCTACGTGTCCCCAGATATACCAAGAGTTCATAGCAAGAATCGTCGAATTGGGAAAAAGTGAATGGTTTGCATTTGGGGGCTAGTTTTCCGGGGCCACTGGTCGTAGTTGGCCCAGTGCAAATTAAAAAAGTTAGTTCAAGGGCTCGAGAAATCCATGTCCAAAAATGACATTCGATGGATGAACGTGCCACAAGAAACTTCCTACAAGTTCCCATATATATAGATAATTCAACAGAGTTGATGGAATTTAGAACTAGAAAATAGTCTTCAAATGACGACAAGTTTTCTGAAGCCACCGGTCCTAATTGGTCCAGTTTGACCTTGTCAAACTGTGACCAAAGGCCTACAAAATGTCATCGTCAAAATATCCAGAAAGATGTTTTTCCCTAAACTGAAGGTTCCATGAAATTTTCTAGTATAAACACTAGAGGTTTGTGAAGATGGGAAGTAATTTCTCTATCCAAGTTTCAAATGGTGGTTCAAAATGAAAGCCAACTTTCTAGATTTAACAACTTTCTACTACTGTAAAACAGTGTAACAAGGCTCCTATAAGAGTGTCAAAAAGATCTCATATGTTCGTTTGGGGTCAATCCAAAGGTCAAGGTGACTCCTCACATACCAAGGTACATGAATGAAGCTTCACATCTCATTTTTAGAGTTACGAAGGGTACTTAATGAGTCTCCAAAAATGCAAAAATTAACTATTTAAACAGGAGATGATCAACTTTATTAATGGGAAGTCAATTTCATCTTGTCGATAAAACAATATTGAAGTGATCCGGTGGGTAGGAAGTTTTCTAAATCACCACAGAATGAGGGTGGAAGTTCATGTTTTAATGCAACGAGTTATTTTGACTTCATGAGTTACGACACGACACTTCATTGTTTTTGCAACGAGTTGATATAAACATTTAACTGTAATATAATCCTAATATTTTAAAATTCTATTAAGTCACAAAAGAGAACTAAAGCACAAGAATTATGAGAGGTAAGGGGAGATGAACCATGCCTGGGAGGAACGGAGCCAGTTGAAACCGTGGGATTCGGTTCAACATCTCCCTTAAGCATTTTGTTGAACAGATCATGAGCATCCGTAATATTACCATTTTTCCTTTGCTCAAAATCCTCAAGCTTTCCCAATGAACCCATTTTGTACCTTCTGCACCCATGCAAGGAGATGAGTAAGATTTCTTTTCAGGCTATGCAAATGTCCAAGGTTCTTGGTACTAACATTTCTGGCCAGCTCATCCAATACAGGGTAAGCCTCTCGCTCGAGATCTGCAACATTTGAATCCATATATGTACAAACCACCTCCAGAGAAATTTCCAGCACATGGAACTCAAATGGAAGCTCATGTTGTAGCCCATCTACTGCTTCTGGGACAGGTAGCCAACATCTAGGGGAACTTGTAGAAGAAGTATCAGGATTTTCCTGCTAGCCCATGGGATCTAATCCCTGAAGTTTTGATGAGATTTTGCAAGGAAGTTGTTTCTGAGTTGATCCAAAAATTTAAGAACACCTTGGTTCAATGGATCAAGTAAGAATACCTCTTCAGCAATAACAATGGCCTTAATAAATTCCAAATTGACCACCATGGCTTTCTCCCTAGCTAAAATATTTGATGACTCAGAAAATACGGGGCCGAGGATCCTCAAATCCCTTGCAAGAATGGAAATGCACTTCATGAGACAACATTTCTTTGAGACATTCTATCAAACAGTTCACACACCTTTTCAACAAATCCATTTTGGCACAAGGCTAGAAGTACATTGGAAAATGTAAACTGATTAGTTGGAGCCCTATTTGCTACATACGGTGAAACAACGTGACTACCTCACAAGGAAATCCGCACCTTCTATACACTGCTACAAACATATTCCATGAGAAGATGTCTCATTATTTCCTTTGGTCAAACATTCGACAATGTCCACCAGAGCATTTGCAACTACAACATCTGACAAAACCCCTCTATCTTCTAAGCTTTGATAGATGTCCACGCAGTCTAGGGCTTGTTTTTTTATACAAAGTGGGAGGATCTTGTCAGTGCAGTCACGAAACCATGGCACTCCACAAGATGACATTTGGCTAGGCATTTCAAAAACAAAAAAACAAAAAAATGCCCTAAGCAAATTGGATCTGTGTAAAAATGGTGACCAAAGCATTGTATGAACCACATTTCCTTGGTCATTTTTTTTTTTTAACACAACAAATGACCCTTACCCTGCACATGTCCAACTACCACAACTAAAAACCCTCCTCCTTCACACCTCCTTCAACCTCTGGTGGATGCGTAGAACTGGTTCAGAGCTCCCTTCCCATGGCGGCGGTGTTGCTTGTCTTCATTCAACAATAAGACAGAAAAAATCCCATAAGGAGCCCCCTTTTCCCTAACCGCCCCAAAATTCACGGGCCTTTTAAAATTTAATCCCTTTATTTTTTAAAAACTCAAAAAAAGATAAAGAGCCCTAAAATGACTCATCTCCCCCTTTTTTAATTATGCTTCTATTTCTTATTTTTATTTTATTTTAAATCCATTCTTCTCATTTCGTGAGAAATCTCATTACCGCATTTACTTTATTTACTAATGTTGTTCTTGCCTAACGAGTGACAGAAAAGGGATTTTCCTCAATTATCTCTTTAATACATTTGAAATGGTAGCAAACAAAACTCGTGGCAAGGTGAGCTCACACCACCAAGTTGAACGCCCATGCGATAAGGTGCATGAATTTACCTCTTCCAGGATAATAACTACATCACATTGGTATGAGAACCACCCAACCCACCAAGTTAGGACAAGGTGAGCGAACTTGCACAAGATTCAAGCCCTTGATCAACATAGGGTAAGGTAGCTCTGAGTTTTTCCATATAAGGTTAGAAGAAACCATTACACTGATTTAATCAGACAATCTTGCAAAAATGTCTGAATAGGAGTTATAACCTACTTGAGGGCCTTCTTACAAGCTTTTTGACAAGACACGACAGAGCCAGAACCACAATGTACAAGAAGACATCTTTCAAGTGACAATATAGTTAAAATATAATTGTTCTCTTCTATAACGGAAATGGAAATATTGAAAGAGATTGTTGTCTTTCAAGAAATTCATTACTAATAGGATGAACATATAAAGGGTAAGATTAAAGCCATCATGTAGAGGATATGGATTTTAGTCAAATAATTGGGAAATTATTAAAACTTGTGTAGTTGATAGATATGATTATATTATTTGCATTATTCAAATAACTCTTAAGTTAAGACATGAATCAAATAATAAAACAACATCAACTATTCTTGTTATGAGTATGTATATTAATATATCCCTAGTAATTTGTAGAGAATAATTGATGAAAATGGGGCCCAATATTATCAAGTATATATAAAAAGATCTATGTTTAGTAAAATAAATATAAACCTAGTCGAGATAATGCAATATGAAGACATGAGAATAATAGAATTGGTAAAGAAGTGTTAAACAAATAATTCATTTATATAAGAGTTACTTTTAAGGTGGATCACAAAGTGTACTTATGAAGTTAACGTCAATTATTGTGAGATAGAACCAAAAATATAAACATATACCATGTAAAAATTATTATTGTTGTATAAGAAATAATGAAGTCTTTATTTTTAAATCCTTAAGTCCCTCTTAGAAGTGCATTATTTATCCCATATATGTAAAGATTATAAATATAGGAAACCTATGTAGATTTGAATACTAAAATTATTGATAAAGACCAGTGCCCTTACCTTATATAGGGTACTACATTGTGGAAAACATACAAGGTACTATATTCATCATGATAATCAATATCATAAATATTACATTAAGAATAGTAAAAAGGTGAAAATAAGAAAGATCAGGTTATTAAAAAAATCACACTAGATATAATACATTTTGATATTATTAGGAAATATAATGATGCCAAAATGAAACATCATGTATCATATTTCATTGATATAATCTGATTAGGGAGGGAATATATAGCTTTAGTGAACATTCCCAAACCTTAGACTCGAACGCATTCATCATCATAGGATATAGATGATAATACTCAAATGAATGCATTGCTTCAAGTGCACTAAATATAAGTAAAGAAAACCTCTTGTAAAGAAAACATTTTTATGGATGCTCAAAATTATTTGATAGTGATTTTACAAATTATGATTTGTTTACTAGAGAACAAGAAAAAGAACTATTTACATCTAATATTTTTAGACCTATATAAGGGCTTGATGATATAGAAAGAATATAACTTACAAAAAATTAGTGAAAGTAAAGGTGTATTATGTAAAGGCAAAATTAAAAATGTCAATGGATCCATTTGTATAGTAAAAACATATATCAAATAAGTTACAAAAGACATGGTTGATTATTTCATATTAAATGATGAAAATATTTAAGGTGATAATTTGAAACATTATGATATTTTTGATATAATATTTCAAAATATTATTTGTGAAAATAAAATGTGGAAAAAAATGTTTCTTATTGGAGACATAAAAGACCTCCCTAAAAAGTTTATTATAGGTGGTACAAGTATTGGATTGGATAAAGATGGTTTTAACCTATACTATGGAGAAACTACTCTTTTTCCAATGATGATTTAAAATGAATTCAGCAATATTTTATCAACATCAATAATTGTGAATTTGATCATAATCAACATTACAAATTCAATTCCAAGTGTTTGACAAATATTGTACAACTATTAATTAAAATCCCCTAGGAATACGATTTTTAATTCTTATGATTCACAAATCTAATTGTTGTTATATAAGAGATAATGCATTAAAATAAGTAAAACTAGGGAGATATATGAAAAATAAATGAAACAATGGTAAATAAATTTTGTTCCAATTGACAGTTAATTTGATTTTCTCTTGATAATTGTTGTACACTATTATATGGCATATTTGTCAAGACATAAAATTATACAAGATATTAAGTTTTTCACAATAACCTATGCCAAATAAGACTAATATTTAGAAAAATAATTCATACATATGACTTAATCTGAATGGAAAGGGAATTCCTCCCTTTTAAATGTCAATTAAGTGATAAATTTTGAAAAAACATTGTTGAAAATATATTATGTTATCAAATTTGGAAAGGACAAATATTGGGAACATATGCAAGATATACCTTGGAAAGGGTATGCATAATAATATTATGATATTTGGTATGTATTGGTGAGATAGATATGCAAATAAATCACATGATTAAGTTGGATAAGATATTGAACAAGTATAGTAAAGGATATGGAGAGAATATTTTACAAACTTTTGAGTTTCCTAATTATGAAGATACATATTTTAATTATTTTACATAAATTATTTATTGCTATTTAGATTCATACTATAATTATTATTATAATATCACCTTTTTTATAAATAAAACATATCTATTTTGAACATATCTTGTAATTGAACATTAATATTCAATTAAAGTTATAATTTCAAATTAATTATTCCATATTTATAAAATTTAGCATTATTTATAAGTGTTAATTTTTATTATGCTAAGGTCACCTAGGGAGATATCCATAGCAAAAAGCACATCGCTCAATAGTGTGACAAGTAAAACAAGTGTTTTATATCCTCTATCTTATCTCTCGTGAAATATCTTTTATAAAAATCCTCTCTAGAGTTATATATGGAATTTGGGAGTTGTTTGTATAACTTGTGAGCTGTATGTGAGTATATTTTGGAGCTACTTATGTTCATACTTTGGATCTGGTTGTATCACTCGACATCCCACTATAATACTCCATAGATGTATGAGTGAGTACTTTGTAGAAACCTACATGAGTAATCTAGAGTTTCATGTGTGATTACTCTATGAAAGTTTGATTAAGATCCTCATCAATAAGTATTCTAATTCTACAAAATTAGAAAGTAGTTGGAAAACGATATTTTTTTCCTTTCATGCAACTTGATTTCCTACACAAATAGTATGGTAAAATATAAATTCTTGTACTTTATATTATTTCCAATGGTTTTATTCTATAATTACATGAAGAGTATAGAGCTCGATCATTCTAGAAGTCATTCCATTTATTCAAATTAGATAATCATCCTTTGTAACCATCCTTTAATAAGATATTTCCCATGGAACGTTGAAGCCTTTATTCATGGAAAGTACTTCTTGGTTATTAGTTCAAAAATCTAGATCGAAATCCATTTCCAAGAGTCTAAAACTTGTCAATCATATTTTTGGAGTAATGTTATTATTGTAGTTTTTGATAAAAGTCTAGATTACAAACACTTTGGGTATTGATTTAATTTTATAAATTTGATCTCCACCCTTCCAATGAAATGATTATTTACACATTTATTTGTTGATAATTTAGAAAATTTACTCAATTAAATTTATATTACATTAAATATTTAGAAGAGATAAGACAAACACATGATCCTTATGGGAATCATGATTTAGAGCATCAACAAGTTCATGAAAAGGGTTCAAAATATTTGGAAAGTGAAGATATAGGTATTGATAAATAAATGTTAAATCACATATTTAATTTTTTTACCTAATGTAATATTAATATTGAATATTGTATTAATATTTTGTTCTTAATGATTACATAATCCCAAGTGACAAATATTTCTAAAAAATATATTAATGTTGAATCAACACATCTAGGTATTGTTCTCTTGGATATGTAACTAACTAATTATGTAAATACATATTAACTTAATATTAATCTAGAGTAGCATTTTTCTATACTAATAGGATGATGTGCCAAATTTGACCTCCCATGGTCAAGTGATTGTTTGACTATGGAGGCAAAAATTTGGCCCTCCATGATCAAGTGGGTGATCTAGTATGAAGGGATATTATTTACAAAGAAATTTCCTACCAAATAAATGGCCTACCATGGTAAAGGGTGCTTGACCATAGGAGGTCAAATTTCTTGCTAGTTATGGTTAAATACCTACTTGAACATATAAGTAGATATTGATTGTCTTGATTAATTTTACAATTATTTGATTTAGTAATTTGAAAGTTAATTTTGTAAAATTTAATTATTAATAAAACATTTGAATTTAATAGTAACTTTTTTATATAATATTTTATTATAGAACTAACTAAAATTTTATGCATATATAATGACATATGGAACTTTTAGAGATGAAGATCAATTATTGAATGTTGAAGAAAACATTGTAAATATGCATACATCAACAATTCTTATTGAATATGACATGGTTATTTTTGAAGATTGAGAAAATTCATTGAAACAAATTATGGATAGAAAATACTATTTCAAATTGTTCATTTTACTTTTTGTTTTATGAAGTATTATTTTATTCTAATTTATCATTCTTAAAAGATAACATATCACTTCAAACTTGTACACATTTTATCATAAAATGAACTTGCGTAATTCACTTCTTCAAACAATACTTCTTAGTGCATGTACCACTTAACAAATTTGAAACTTTTTGCAAGGAAAATTCACCATTGAATGATTAATTAATTTGGAGCCTTTACCCATAAAATAAGACATCTCTTTACAACTGCAGCACATGCTCAAACATATGAAAAATGCCAAGCATTAACCAACAAAAATACCAAGTATCCGGGTTTGTAATAAATTTTTCATCTAGCACACAAATATTAAAGGAAAGGTAGAACAAAGTTAATTATGGGTCTTGAACAATTTCCACGTGCCACGTTGACCAACCACACCTTCCCTAGATTCGGATTCAAACCAACACCTTGCACATATATTTGGGTGTACAAAACAACTTGATTTTACCACCGCTCCTCCGACCATTTACCTCATGTTTTTCCTTCAAGCCGTAGGGTCGGGAAATTAATCTACATTCCACATAAAATCCTAAAAAGATGCAAATTGATTCTTGAAATTTTCTCATGGACTCTAGAGCTTCCAAACCATTTCCCTTTCATGGGAACTAGGAGGAAACTGAATTTTACACAAAACATGTCAGTCCTGTAAAGATGTTAATGTCTAGGTAATACATAAAGTTATCATCTATCATTCCTTTCAATTTTAAAAACAATAATTTTCTTGGCAAGAATACTAATAGATAGGATGATAATTCATAGATGGGTAAAAATATTACACAAGGTTTTAAAACACAGGAAGTGAAAAAGAAACCAATTTTGAAAATGAGATAAAAACCAGTCATATGGTGCTTGAATTTGGTACGAATATTATTGGTACCAACACCAGCTCCATCTCAGGGATGAACTCCCGTACTGTGTGTCTAGATAACACCATAAGTAACCATGGGATAAGAAGGTCAAATGCCTATCAATTGGGAAATGATTCCAATAAGTGAACATGATGAAACATAGCACAAATAGAATGAGCAAATGAAAAAACCACAAAAACAAAAATGTATACAAAAAGGAACAAGAAAACAAATAAAGAAAACTATACACCATAAAACTGAACCATCACGTCCTAGAGGACCCAAATATTCCATTAAAAACCACCCACATCCCACACAAGTGTGTAAATTTCCAATCAATATGTAATAAACAAGATGGTTTTTATGGAAATAAAGTTCATGGGATTTACTCAAATAAAAACCAACAACTACATTTTCCTTTCAATACAAAACTCACCCAAGGTCACAGTGAAAATACCATTAACCAAATTAATAAATAAGTCATATTGAACTGGTAGAGCATGCTTATCAATATTTCTCTCTTCTTCACATATCAACTAATATTATGACATCAAGAAACTCTAGTATTCCTCAAAATTCTTGATATATTCTTGTTCTTCATGTTTATTCAAGTCCCTAGTCAACCAAACCCTTCTAATCTCAAATCAAGAATTAATATTGAAATCAAAATATTCATCATCACTCAAATTTCCCACAACCATGTCTATCACATCCCCTCATAGGGAAAATGTTCATTTCAAAAAAATTCATGGTTACCAAGTAAAGAGTGGGCACTAGTAGCAAAGCACTCCTCTCATTCCTGTAAAATAGAGGCATTGTATTCTTGTAAGAGGATATCACTTTCGAGACACAAAATTCCTTTTTTTTCTCAAGGATCCCCTGACAAAGATGTACACCTAATCAATTGGTTAGAAAATGAGGAGGTACACACATATAAGTATGGATTTATAGGAAAGATAATACATGCCTCTTTGGAAGAAAAATACATGCCACCACATTCTTGACTTCTGCAATACAACGTAAGATGTTTAAAGAGACCAATATCCACAATAAATTCCATATGAAGGTCTCTAATATAAGTTGTTAACTAATTAAATTTGGAATCAGATTGGAGAGATAAATCATGCATTCCAAGGTTAATGGAGTAGTCAAGGTCTATCCTCGAGGAATCAAAATATATGTACTTATTGACTTACTCCATAATTTATATTCCCTTTCCTATTCTACCAATGCATCAAGCAATAAACACCTATCTTCCTATGAAGGAACTCCCCCTTCATACATAGAAATCATCTCACTTACTACTCGATCAAAGTGATGACTAAGATAATTATGACCCTAGCTCAAATCCATTGTACTATTACCCTCTAAGGAGAGTAACATACCCTCATGAAGGCTTCCCAAAATTCATTCGTTTTCCTAGCACACAAAAGATTAGTCAAAGATACCCCATTTCTACAACTGTCTCATTGCCCAACATGTGGATTTCTTCAATGCTTAAACCACATCTTGTAGTATTAACCAAGCCATCCTTAATACAACAAGCATGAAGCATAAATAACTTATCACACTATAGAATAACATGATCATCATACTTAACTTTTACTATAAAATCACCTATAAAACCATGATCCGTGATTACCTTCTCGAGAGATCAAAAAATCTTCACCAAATTACTTTTCAACGGAGTGTAAAATGTTGCTACTTTGGCCAATAACCTTATAACCTATTCCCACATCATATATTTCAACTCACTTGTAACACATGATTTTCTTGTGATTTCAATTCCTTCAACCAAGTTTCTTCCATTGTTGTTATATTCGTAAAAGGAAAACCAAGGTCATCACCAAACTGATTTCTAAACATTATTACCATTTCGTCCCAAGAATGCAATGAACCCTGAGGCAAAGAGTTGAACAAATCCATAGCTTCCTCTTTCAAAGTATACACACACAATTTCATGAAAATATCTTCATGTTCTATCTCTTATTCTTACAAAATCTTTATGAACAATCCAAGATATTGTCAACCATCAATATCTTGTCATATCCCTCAAAATAAGGTAAACTAATTTTGCTGCCATCAAAGATCTTATTGGGATACCTATGTATGACCCTAAATTCCATAGGTTTGAAGGAATTAAATCTAAAATGGTATTTGAAAAAATAATATATCATGTTGTTATTATAACCTTCCAACAATAAATACCATAAAGGGGAATTAAAGGTGAAAACACTATCCCATAAACCTAGATCCAGATTGGTGATTTTAAAATACTATGAATCTAGAGGGGAAAACTACCAATGAAATTTATAGATGGAAAAAATTGTTTTGGAACATCCAAATAACAAAAAGTTTCCACAAGATTCTAGACTCTAGAAAAGTAATACATCCTTTGATATCAAAAAGATACTTAACTCAACTGAACAACATTCCAAATAACCGCAGAAACATAGAGAACTGAAAAAAACAAATATCATCCTAAAAACCAGGTGAAAAACTATTCAAGTCTTGGAAATGACTCCATTTTGCGTGTTAGATACCAATATAACATCCCTGGGGAGAAGGCCAAATATGTGTGAGGAGGATGAGGGGAGAAGGAGGGAATACCCACCTATTATTTTTTCATTTTGCAGCATGAGACGAGGGTCTTCCACATGCTCACCCAACCAAGCCTCTTGGGAGTAACAGGGAGGCACATGAAAGAGGGTATGGCTGTCCACCTACTACTTCTAGCTCTACCTAGGCTAGGGTGAGAGAACCCAAGGTGCAGCTTCTGAGAGGAGTGGTCAAGAATGAGCTATGGAACCTCTAAAATAAGGGGAGGTAAATTAGAGTCTTAGTACAACCACAAGATTCAATATTCACTTGAAATATTAGTCATGAAATAATCTAAACACTTAGGAACTCCAACAAAAACTACTAAATACAAATCTTAAGTGGTATCAAACATCACACAAGGAGAATTTCACATGTACCCTTGTGTGTTAGTGTTTAAGACTCTTTAAAAATGAATGAAAAGGTAGACACACTTGAGTTATGTACATATATGTGTGTGTCTCACTGAGGATATCGTGTAGGATATGTAATAAGGATGAAATCTTTAGGACATATATGATATATAAGGAAACTATATGATAAATGTAGTGTGAGGATGGATATGTAAAGTGGAAGGGTTAAAGGATAAAATTATGTAAGAGGATAAGAAAAATGTGCATACCACTACATCATAACACAACACTCATCTCCTAATACAAAAATAAGGTAACAATAGCTTTCAAAGAGTCATCTATCACAAGGAACCTCCATCGTGAACAAAAACACAAAATCCCACGGTGCTCTAGCTCAAGCACCCGAGACTGGAACCCCATTCATGAATTAAATTAAATGCTCTAAAACCAGGACCCCCAAAGTAATAAAAACTCACCCAACCAAAATTAATCAACAAGGATATTTTATAGGTTCAAAAGGGTGATACCCATTAGAACCACTTAAAATGTTGCTCTCTTCACAATCCAAACTACCAAATCACCAACTGGGTTTTAACATATAAGCTCGTAATCATAATACATGCAATATTTACAAGAATAACATGCATTACCTGAATTCCAAATCGATTAATGAGAGACCGTGATTGAAATAATTATGGCAATTCTATTGAATATGTCCATTTATAATGAATGAAAAAGGATACATATGAAGATGCTCTCAAAGCATGATAATAGTTGTAAATGTAACCAACTTACCATGAATCATGGAAAAATGACTAGTTCGGGAAGAATTACTTATAAAAGTGAATTCACGTGGTCATAACACCATTACGAGCCTTTACAAATAACCTCGAAGAGTTATCCCTTCTTCCTCCCGAAAACCCATCTCCTCCTTTTCAGAAAAACCCTTTTGTCTTCTTATAAAATGTTATCCATAGAAGGGTTTTAGTGAATATCCCACTAGAATATTAATTCATTCACACCTAGTCCATCATTTAGGACTTCCAAGGAATAATAGGGAATATTCCTCCTTGAATGCCTTTAATTTTATCTCATCTAGTCCTGTCACCATTGTGCCAACACGATCAATTAAAATTCATCACATGTCACACCTTTTTGTGATTTTATTTTTATTTGAAGGCATAATGTGACAAGGAAAATAAAGTAATTTAATGGATTGGAACATTATTTTAAAAATTTAAAACTTTAAATGTCATCCGGAGATATGCATCTTTATGAATGATCCACAATGATGTGCACCAACTCATGCCAATTGATCCATGTAATATATGAAAATTAATTTCAACTCAATGGTTCACACACATTACTCTAGATAATTCTTCCTATTTAAACTCAAATTTCTTATTCCATTTGGTCACAAACGATTAACCAAATTTCTCAAATCCTTTCATAATTCATTCATATGCATTATCCTCCTACCATTGCATAACTAGTTTTAGGAGAAAACCCCTAAGGTCTAGAACTTGAGAACCTGGATGAGTTCTTTTAATTAACGGGGTTAAATGAGGATTTTATTAGGATGGTATTTAGCATCCCAAACATTTGATCCAATCCTCTAGAATTATCCTCTTAAAATGTGCTAGTTTTATCCTTCTTGAATAGACTTTCTAATATTTGTGCCTATTTCCCCATCTTTTAGACTATGCACTTTCATATTATTCACCCCCAACACCACCTAAATGTAGAAAAAATAAAGCATCAATAGTCCCATCACTGTCCTAGGATCCATGATGGGAAAATGCATTTATTAAGATCCTACTATGATCCCTCTCTATTAGAAATGGAGCTTCCCCACAAGAACAAAACCTACACATCACAAGGGGGAAACCACCCCAAAATTGGTGAATGGAAAAAGTAGAAGAGAATTTATCTATATGAGAGGTTTCCTTGTTAAATTTAAAACTATCGATGTGTTGGTCGGGGTTCCTTCCTCGAAAAAATAGAAGACTACCCAAAATAATTCAGTCAACAAAGTTGTACAGGAATTTAAAAGTCGATCATCCACAGGTAGGGGTTCAAAATCTTACCTGAAAGGTGGTATCAACCTCTATGAGTGGGTGACATCACTTAGAAGAAAAATGGAGATCATCCTAATTCTCAATGGGGCATGAGTTGGAGTACAAAAAATTATGTCCAAGAGAAGGTGATGGGGATTAGCTATTTATATTCATTTCATGTTTAGTGTTGTTTCTCTTGAGGAATTCAGACACCACAAGGATAGACTTTAAGTGTTCCTTCCACTTATCCTATGAGAAATCATGGATATAGAAACTTAACCCCTTATCTATATGTAAACATTGTTTCTTTTTTCTATACATATTATCAAGGGAAGGGGACCCTTTAATAGAACCCAACTTTTTTCAAAGAGAATACTATTTCAAATCATTATTTTTTATTTATTTTTATGAAGTATTCTTTTCTTTTGATTTAAAATTATTAAAAGATAAAAATTCACTTCACACATGTACACATTTTATCATAAAATGAACTTGCACAATCCAATTCTTTAAACAATACTTGTCATTATATGCACAACTTAAAAAATTTGAATCATTTTGCAAGAATAATTCACCACTGACTGCTTAATTAATTTTGAGCCCTACCCGAAAAATAAGGCATCTCTTTATAACCGTAATATACACCGTAACATACAAAAATATGCCAAAAACTAATTGTTGTTGCAAATCAGTAGCACCCCTGGATGATGAACAGGCTTCTAGTTTCATCATCCTATACATCCAGTGTGATTGCACAACATTGAATCCTCTCCCCAAGTGTGGGACTTGTAAAATGTAAGAGGAATCTCTAGTTTAGATGTTGGTTCCTCAACTCCTCTGATCAGATATATCACTTGCACAGTTGCAGAGGTTTGTATTCCTAATTTCTACTCTAAATTCTAAAGGAGACAGAGATAGAGAATGCAAAAAGAGCTAAAACTAATGCTAATAGGTGATGCACCAAAGGAGTGGTGAGCATTTTTACTTCTACAATTTGACACAGTTCATAAAATGCAACAAAAACAACATGCACAAACTGATAGCTATAATGAAGTATTAGAAATTAGTCAAACAACACCAGCAGAGGATAAAAACTAATCACAGGGCCTGTATTGTTATTTTTAACATCAAAATCACTTGCATTACAACACCTGAGAGGCAAAATAAAGTTGCAGTTCTTGGAAAAGGTCTATTATTCCACCAAAATCACCTTCAAAGAGAGAAAGGGGACCTGCAATACAAAAAAATGTTCAACCCTTTGAAAATGAGCCAAAATCGGCTTTTTAAGTGTTGGGACGAGCCCGTGAGAGAGAAATGTAGGAAAACATGGAAAGGATTCAACCATTGACCAAAATATATTCAAAATAGCATGGGAATCCTTACAGGACCCATTATCTAACATTTTCAACCATGCTTTGGGAGAGAATGTGAGCCACTCTTCATTAAAAATGGTGGTTGAAATGTCATTTCTGTCCATGACCACGTGCTGGAGGCATTTTTGATTTTCTCTCCAAACTCCATCAAAATGCAAAAGTTACCTCAGAATCTTGTAGAGAATTTCACCAGATTTCCATTTATATAAAGAATGCAAAAATCAAGCTCTGGATCGAAAGATATGGCGATTTGAAGTTTTAGGTCAAAACAGGGCCAAATCGGGTCGGCGGGCAAAAATTTGAAAATTTTACCTTTTTGGTCATTTGGAAAATTTTCCAAAATTTCCCCATGCTCCACCCTTCCAGGTGCCATGTGGCACATTTTTACTAGGTGTGGGCCCATCCTGCTCTATTTTCTTCAATTTGCATTTTGGAAAATTTTCCAAAATTTTCCCGCGGGGCCGATGAGATTGGGACACGTGGCACAACCCCATTGGGTGCGGGTTTGCCTCTTCTAATTTTCCTTTATTTTCTCCTTGGGAAAATTTCCCAAACTCTCCCCTTGCTCCGCCACTCTAGGACACGTGGCAAGATATAATTGGCTGCGGGCCCTCCGCAAGCATTTTCACCTTTGCGCCAACACTTTGTGAAAATTTTCCAAATTGCTCCCTGCTCCACCGGTGTGGGCTCCGGTGACACGTGGCCGATTTGATTCGTTGGCAGGCACAGTGGGCCGAACACCTCCTTCGAAATTGGGCAAAGCACTTTTTCCAAAACTCAACTTCTCCTTTGCCTCCCGAAACTCCCATGCCATAGGACACGTGGCACGTTTTTACTAGGCGCGGGCCCTTTCTTCAAAATTTTCCATGCGCAACACTTTGTGAAAATTTTCCAAATTGCTCCCCTAGACACGTGGCATGTTTTCATTCGTTGGCAGGCCGATGGGGAAAATATTTCCTCTTAAAAAACTTTTCCAAAACACTTGGTAAAAAACCAAGTTCTCTTCCGACCCCCGCCACCTCCCTGGACACGTGGCAGCATCTCATTGGCTGCAGACCTTGAAGGGGAAAATTTCCCACAAAAACTCTGCGAGCCATAACTTCAAAAATACATGGAGTTAGGAGGAAAACTTTACCTTTCTGGAAAGCTGAGAAAGAGCTCTATCCAATGGTGCCATTTCTAGAAGGTTTTGAGTGCCTAAAAAGCAAAAATTATGACTGAGGCACAAGAGAGGGAAGAATGAGAGGAGTTAGCCACAAAAATGAGCAGGGGCACATTTTTTATAACACTAATCAAGAAAAAAACCAGGAAGTCAGGTTCATAATAAATTTTTCATTTAGACCACAAAGACACAAGGTAAGGCAAAATTTAAAGTTAACTTCGGGTCCCAAAACTTTTCCGTGTGCAGATTGATTAAACACACCTTCTTGGGGTTTGGAGTCAAAGAAACACCTTGCACATATATCCGTGCATATGAAACAACTTGAATTTACTACCCCTCCTCCCGAACGTTCACCTCATGCTTTTCCTTCAATCCAAGGGGTCATGAACTTAACCTACATTTTGGATAAATACCTAAAAATATACAAAGTGCATCTTACATTTTTCTCATGGCCTTCGGATCTTTCAAAATATTTCCCTTTCACAGCGCTAGGGGGAAACTATCATTTGCAAAAACATGCTAGTATTGCAAATACGATCAAATGTCTCAATAATACATGAAGATATTGGTTGTCATTTCTTTAAATTTTTAAAAACAATAATTTTCCAAGCATGGATACAAATAGATAGGCTAATAATTCATAGATGGGTAAAAATATTGCATGAGGTTTGAAAATAGGGGAAGTGAACATGGAACTGATTTTGAAAACATGATAAAATCTAGTCACTTGGTGCTTGAGTGTGTTATGACAATTATGGGTACTAACATACTATAAAGGGTTAAAAAATTGGCTAATAAGTTCAATATTGTTCGATGTATTCATCTAAGTTATATGAAAATAATGATATATGTTTTAAACAATGTGTCTCTTTATAATATGTACAATTTTAATTACTATTTGGATTAGTATTTCAATTTAGTAAAATAAATTTGAACCTTTCATGGTCAATATAGTGGTAGAGTATGAAGGGAAAGGCATATTTGAGCTCTAGAATATTTCATCTCCACATTATTAATTATAAATAGTCACTCCAACAATGGAAATACTTTAGATATATTTTAAATTTTTAAGTGGAGTAGTCATTGTGGATCTTAAATAATTGGAGCTCACACTTTTCCTATTTTCCAAAAAGTCAAACATTTTATTGACCATGTGAGGTCAATAAATCTAGCCCTATCTTTGTCAAGTGGCTACTTGAGCAAGCATGGTTCCATAAATAACTCAAAACATAAATTTAGACAACACCCATGTTCAATAGACAAGAAAAATCAAATGATTGTTTTGAATACATTTTCTCAATTTAATTAAATAAAAAGGTTTAATATAATATGGCCATATGGGTGCTTGACTATGGAGGGTAAAAATTTGGCCCTCTATGTTCAAGAAATTTCTCAATCATGAAGGGCTAATAAAAACTATCTTCCAGTAATTGAACTCCATAATGATCACTCATAATTTTCATTGAGAATAGCTCTCACGTATGTCAGCTCCAAAGTGATTGTTTTTTAAGATTAATTCTAAAGATAAAATTCTACAAAGCTATTCCAATACTAATTTGAGTGGTCATTATAGAGATGTAATACTCTAGAGTGTATTTTTTTGTGTCTTCACATGGTTAAACAAATTCAACTAATGGAAGTTACTCTTCCCATTTTCAGAGAGGGAAAATATGTGTTATTATAAGAAAATTCAAGTAAAGGAAGGTAATCTTCCCATTTGTACTATTGATCCATGCAACACATTCGTAGCATATCTTCCAAAACTTTATTAACTCTTTCAGATTGCTCATCCGTTTCGGATGGTATGTTGAACTAAAATTTAGTTTAGTTCCTAAGGCTACATTAAGTATTTGCCAAAATCTAGATGTCATTCTAGGGTCTCTATCTAATATGATCAATTCTAGGTACTCCATGCAATCTGAAAATTTCATGCACAAATATTTTTGCTAAAATAGGTGAATCATCCTTAAGATTACCAACAATAAAATGTGCCACTTTTGTTAGTTTATCCACAACAACAAGAATAACATCATGCTTATTTCTTGACATAGGCATCCCTTGAACAAAATCCATGCTAATTACTTTCCATTTATACTGAGGTATGCTATGAGGGTACAATAAACTAGCTAGATGCATATGTTTAGCCTTAACACACTGACATTCTAAATGTGTCATAAAATCAATTACATCTTTTTTCATCCCTTTCCAAAAATATTGTTGTTTTATATCAACAAGCATTTTCATAATTTCAGGATGTCCTGAAAAAGGTGAATTATGAAATTTAGTTAACAATTTCCTTCTTAACTCATTTCCCGAAGGTATATATACTCTATTATCATATCTCAAGATTCCTTCATCATCAAAGTGAAAACATCTATATCTCATATCATTTGGATCTGTAGCAAGTGTTGTTTTTACTTGCTAAAAATAAGAATCATATTCCATAACACTTTTTACTTCATCCTTAAACTGAGTTCTCAATGTTATAAGTGCATAAATATGTTTCCTACGACTTAGTGCATCTGCCACTCTATTTTCCTTTCCTTTTATGTAACTTATGTCAAAATCATATTGAGATAGAAATTCTAACCACCTTTGTTGTCTTACATTCAGATTTGGCTAAGTGAAAATATACTTCAGCCCAAGATGGTCAATCTTTAATTCAAAAGGTCTACCAAGAAGATAATGCCTCCATACTTGAAGTGCATGAACAATGGCAACAAGATCTAGGTCATGGGGAGCATAGTTCAGTTCATGTAACTTGAGTTTTCTAATTTCATATGTTATAACATGCTCATTTGCAAGAAGATAGATTCAAGGCCTTCCCCGAAAGCATCTGTTACTACCTTAAAGTCTCCATTAGGATCAGGTACAACCAAAATAGGTGCAGATGTAAGTTGATTCTTTAGAGTCTTAAATATAGATTCACATTTTTCACTCCACACAAATTTCTTATCTTTCTTTTGCAACAAAGTTATTGGTGCAACGAACTTCAAAAATTATTTAACAAAATTTCTATAGTTTTTATTTTATTTTATTTTATTTTATTATTATTGGAAAATAGTTTTTTGAAAGGGACTATACCCTTGATTACAAAAGATGGCCTAGAAGCCAGGATAAGAATGAGAACTAGAGAGAAAAGGATCAGAATCCAAATGTGACAATGAAGTTCAAAGTAGCCAAAAAACAGCTACCTAGACAAGACAAAACAACAAAATTACTGCAAACAAGCAGTAAAGGGACCGCAAAAAAATAGCAAAAGAACATACAAGAACAACAAAAGCATCTACAACTACTTTTTTGCAGCTTTGTCAATGTTGGTTTTGATATTCTTCCAGGACTTGAACATACCCAAAGTAGTCATGTGGGCAGCTTCATTATAATCCAGCTGCTCAATGGCCTTCTTTCTTTCCTTATCATTACCCCAAAGTGTTTCCAGAACTCCACTGAGGTTGGAGACACTTTTGACATATTGCTCAATGAACTCCTCAATCACCTGAATATGGCCATGTTGTAATCATGTCAAGTTTTGGCCTTCCCTAAACGGGAGTCTAAGGAGTGTAGTTTCTTGTAGATATCATCAATTTGGCTGCTGTCAATTTCCTCCTCCTCCTCCTTCTTCCTCTTACCTTTCTATTTTGCCAAGTTCTTAACTTCATCCTTCAACAGTTTCATATCAGCCTCTAAGGCTTCCAGTCCTTTTGAGGATATTTCCAAATGCACATCCCGGGGACTGGCACTGCTGATATTCAGGAGGTCATGTGCAATTTCAAATTCATGAGAACCCTTCTCCACAGCAAGAGCCTCAAGGTTAAGTTTTCTGGAAGCCCTGGTAACCGGTCTGTGTGAGGAAGAGGCTAAGTGGGGGGTGGGATCAGTAGTAGGGGGAATGGGAGAAGAATCCTGGATGGTTGGTAGGGGGTGACAAAGAACGGTGGCAAGGCGAGGGGAGAAAGGAGAAACAGGGCTGGCAGCAGCAGAACCCGAGAGGGGGAATCGAGCTAGGGGAGGAAGGGAGACCAGGAAATTTGAGAAGGCAGCATTTGTGTAGCAAAAAATGAGCCCTTGGTGTAAAGGAACCACCCGGGAATGCTTTTGAAACTCCAGAATGGAGCGCTCAAGAGAGTTCAGCAAGTAATGGGGGAAACAAACCAAACAATCCCTATGGAAGTGGTTAAGAAAAATAAGGTGTTTAGCAGGAACAGTGACAAACCTTCCTTCCAAGGATATGAACCGTATCATCATGCGGGTAACTTCATCATATGGCGGAGGGATCGAGCTAACAAGCAGGCCCGCTGTAACATAGGTCAGCTTCTCAGCTCCCTCCACAAATCTTCTCTCTTCAACCTCTCTATCGACCCTTTTGTTGAAGAAATGGAAGCCCTCCAAACCAAGGCCGGTCGCTTCAGCAATAAGTTCTTCATTGACTAAGATCTTCTGCCCCCCATATTCCACTATCCTCTCCTTCAAATCCTTCACAAAACACACCAAGATGCTCTGATCATGTCCCTGGACCTTTTCCATGAAGTTTGTTATGCCACCCTTGCTAAAAATGCTCCACAACTCATTATTATCTTTCCATTCTAGGTCCACACTAGGCTCAATTTTACAAGGAGGACACCCCATCTTCTCTGCTCTGAACTATTTGCAAAAAATTCCTAACTGATCACTAAAGCCAGTCCACTTTTTGCTATAGTAATCCGCACAATATTGGAAATAAGAGTTGTTACTTTTCCCACGATCGGCTGCATGTCTGCTGATCTGAGCCTGTGGAAAATCACATGTGGGAATAGCCCACTCCCTATCATCAATCACTTTACTACCGCCTTCGGTTTCCGTGGAGCTTTGAATCCATCTTTTAACAGTTGCAATGCAGCCCGCATGCGCGATTTTCAAAACCGTGTAACTCCACTTGGAATTCCCCATATGATTCACACTATCATGATTATTAGACATGATTTTCATAAACCAAAACTTTAAGTCAACATGTGTGGGAGTATTTTTGATGTTGATCCACACCCAAAAATCATAACTCATTTCTAGATATTGCTTGCATATGGAGATCCACCTGAATGTTGTTTTGAAGCTGTTTAGGGATGCTATTATTATCCCAAACTGTAAGGTTAACATTAATTCCATAATTAGCCAGTGCATCCGCCAATTTATTACCCTCCCTGTAAGTATGCATGATCCTGATGTTACTGAAAGTATGACTAATACTTATGGACTCTGCAATAAAATCCTTGATGCTCCAACTTGGAGATGAGCACTGTTTAAGAAGATTAATGATATTCAGGGAGTCCCCTTCAATAATGAGGTTCTGAATAGTTTGTGTCTGGGCAATTCTCAGGCCCCATAGAGCAGATAATGCTTCGGCAAAATGATTGGTTTGAATTCCCATTTTACCAGCATACGCAAATAATCGATTGCCTTTGTGATCCCGTATCGCTCCTCCCCCTGCCGCAATCCTAGGGTTTCCCTTAGAAGCCCCATCAAAGTTCAACTTATACCAATTTAGCTCAGGAGGATGCCATTTAATCAAGGATCTATCAATGCTATTCCGGGATTGCTCCAACTATTAATAGATCCAATCTGCCAATTGGATAGAATGTATTCTTCATTCTCTGGATATCTCTTGTTCTTGGGGGGTTTAAATCCAGCAATATTCTCTTTGATACCATTAGAAATTTTACCAATACTAAGTTTGTAGTTTTGTTTCTTATTTCTGAATATAATATCATTTCTATCCTTCCATATTCTCCAGATTAAATGAGGGATAACCAGCTTCCAGATCCTTTTAACAATACAATGCCTAAAGGGTGGGTTCCATTGAGTCCATAGCTGATTGAGATCCTTCGGCAACACCCAGAGAGCTTCAAATTTAGAAAGGGAAAAACTCCATATTCTAGTGGCATACTCACATTGTATGAACAGGTGGCTGATATCCTCAGAATCTTTCTTACAAAGATGGCACCTATTAGGGATAAGAAATCCTCTTCTCATCAGATTGTCAGTGGTAAGAATCCTACCTCTGATGGCCAGCCAAAGGAAAAAATTTATTTTGGGAGTTAATTCAGACATCCAAATCCTGTTCCAATTGAACTCTGTTTGATTACTATGGAAGAAGTTATTATATCCAGTTTTGACAGAGTAATTCCCATCATTGGAGTTATTCCATACCAGCTCATCCTTGGAATCTAGCTGGCTTAATGGAATAAGATCTAACTGATCTTGAAGGGAGGAAGTAATTTGCTTCAGATCATTTCTCTCCACAGTAAGTTTTTTCCACTTCTTTCTGGTACCATTTTCCTCAATATAGTCCTTGATTTTAATGCCATACTTGTTTATAAGACTATCCTTGGCCTTCCCAAAACTCTCCATGAGATTTCCATTAAACCAATTATCCTCCTAGAAGTTTATGTCCCTACCATCCCCCACTTTCCATTTACTGCCCTGCTTGATGAAATTTCTGCTTTTGACCAGATTATTCCAAAAAATGGAACCATAGGGGAGCTGTTCATCTTGTAGAAAAGAGTACACAGATTGATGATTTAAATATTTTGCTTTAATTAAATATATCTAGGGTTGTTTCGTTAGGAATTAGTATTCACATGGTTTATTATAATTTGTTAGTATGTTTATATTGTTATAACAAATGTATAACAATATAGTAGTACGGGAAGTTTATTGTTTGTATACTTCCTATTTTATAGGAAGTTGTTCAACAACATTCCTGGCTATATAATAGCCATTGTATTAGCATGAAATATAGAATATATTATTATTTTGCTGTGTAAATCTGCTTGTTCTCCAAGATTTGGTATCAGAGCCGTATTGTTCCACTACCTGTGATGGGAAAGTAAATTGTTTGCAGGGGCGCATATTATTCTTCATTGCCCCACGTGATGAGATTTCTCCTGTATTCATTAGAACGCAGCTCAGAACAGTTGTTAAACAGATCGTTGCTTTTGCCTAAATCTCATCTGCACTGAATTGAATGATATACACCTTGACGCCATGCATCTAGCTTGATGCTCGTATTGACATCTCCTCTCCTCCTGCGCTCTTCCTTCTGTGTGGACGCGAAAATTTATACAATTCATTTCACTCGGCTGCATCGATAGGTGTCGGAATCAGTTTGGACGCGATCTGTGTATTGTAACGTTAGTTACCTGGAAGAGTTCAGTGGATTGGACAGAATGTTTGGTGGTATTCTGCATATCGACCTCCTTCGTTGATGCAACCAGATCCATCGAGTACATAGATCAATACTTGCTAAAATAAAAAATAATTGTCTAAAAGCAAGTGTTGTCTGTACGAGCCGTGGCAGTATTTTGGAGGTCGACACCTTAAAAGAGTGCATTCGATCTGACACCTAATCAGAGTGCCCAGCTGTGCGTTGTCTTTCCTTCAACGGATGCAGATTATACTCCATTCCACGCCATTTTCCAAAAGAAACTGAGACAGGTCATACAACCGTAATGTGAGTCATTTGTTTAATACTTAGTCTGTCCATATTGCATATTACTGTTTTGTAAAGTGTCGGGCATTTACTATTATTTGTCTTTTAATTATGTTTTAATATCTATGTTTAGTAATTTGTCATTTTAGTTACATGCCTACATTCGTGTCACATTTAAATAGGCATAAAATGTTCATTTTGAGTCGCCCACCTTGGTTAAAATTTGTCATTTTGTATGGTGTAGAGTAATTGCTAAATGTCTTCAATGTGTGTTGTCAAAATAAATAAATAAATATGTTTAGTCTTGTAGTGCTTAGTCAAGTCGTCTTGTCATGTTGTTCCACTATCAATTGTCAATCAAGAGTGTTAGTCAAACTTTGAGTCTTCATATTGTCAAGAGATTCGTCGTTAAATTTGAGTCAAAAGTGTGAAAAAAGTCATAAAAATCCAATCTTTAATTGGATTTTTTTATCGTAAATATTGTAAAAAAATAAAAAAATTTGCCTCACATTTCAACTATTGGACGCATTATCGCTTGTACGCGACGTCCAAGTGGGGGGGTGCATTTTCGGTGAAAACCGACACCTAGTAGTTTGTAAATGAGCCTCATTTCCATATCCGCTAAGTAAGTAGCAGAACAATGGAGGATGGAGGCATCGGAGGCTGGAGGTCAGACAGCGACCTCTCGTCAGTCACCAACGATGGGGCCGCACAAAATGATTTGGTGGCACAGGTGTGCAGTGTGAGTATATGATTTTCAGTGTGGTTTCCATTTTCTCAGAGTGCTTCTGTTTGTAGTGTTTCTATTTTGTGTGGTATTTTATGGATGTTGGAAAGAAAGTTTTGTTGGAGCACAGATGACTTTCAGTGATCCTCTGACTGACTTGGTCCTCTGACTGCCGTACTTCGTTGGAAGATGGTCAGCTAGAAGAATACGTTCACTAGCATTAGTGACCATGTGCAGTAAGACCTAACTAGCAAGATCCATTTAGAAGTATGTTCTTCGATGCAGTTTGCTTCTCAGTATCTATATGTGTGGAATTTCACATTGTGGGGGGCAATACATACCAATGTTCCATTCCCATTCTGTACCCAAAATGACTTAGTCAAGGAAAGCTTCCAGTGGCAGTGGCAGTTTTCTATGCTGTTCGAGATCGAGTGGCAGTGATCAATGACAGAGACTACGATTAAGAACATTACGATTCTTATAGGAAGTAATGTGAAATTTTTTCAGTATATCTTCTATTGTGTAGTTTTGTGATATGCAAGTTGTGTTTCCTACATAATTCCCTGATGTATAAGCATAGTGGTGAACAGTAGCACTAGAGTAAGTCAGTTCATGGATCTTGAAAGGGTTTGTGGGAGGATCCAGAAAACCACACGAGGTCGACAGTTGATGAGGTTCCTGTCACTTCAAGGTTTGTGGTAAGCCTGTTTAAAACCATGGAAGGAGAGAGCCTTTCTTTTGGATCAAGGTCATGAGTCACAGAGTTGGACATGCCACAGGGGTGAGCATACTGCAGAGGAGTGTGTGGATGTTTTTCTACCATGTAAACACTAAGGGGGGGAATGTTAGGAATTAGTATTCACATGGTTTATTATAATTTGTTAGTATGTTTATATTGTTATAACAAATGTATAACAATATAGTAGTACGGGAAGTTTATTGTTTGTATACTTCCTATTTTATAGGAAGTTGTTCAACAACATTCCTGGCTATATAATAGCCATTGTATTAGCATGAAATATAGAAAAATATAATATTATTTTGAGTTATTTCCTATGTAAATCTACTTGTTCTCCAAGATTTTCTCAGTCAAGATTCTCCAAACCCATTTTAGCAATGAGGGCCTCATTCATTTTCTCAATATATTTTATACCCAGACCTCCCATAAACTTCGGGGTGAAAACCTTATCCCAAGCCACTAAGTGAAATTTGAATTTCTCTTCCATGCCTTGCCATAATTTTTTTTTAATCCTTTCAATCTTATCCCTAAAAGAAGAGGGGATCTTGTAGAGCAACATGATATAAATTGGCATATTTTGAAGAGTACTTTTAATGAGTAGGCACTTACCAGCACTACATAAAATGGCTCCTTTCCAACCAGCCATTTTTTTGCTATCTATCTAATAAATCATCCCACACCTTGCAAGAGACTTTCGTAGTGCCGAGAGGAAGCCCCAGGTAAGTGGCTGGAAGCTCACTTATTTTACAACCCAGGATTTTAGCAATTTTAAGCTACCTTTCCTCAGGAGTGTTGAAGAAGAAGATGGTGCTTTTGTCATAATTGATCTCCGCCCGTAAGAAGATTCGTAGAAACGCAGAAGGCCTTGGTATCCTTGGCTTCAATGATGATGCTAGAAGAAGGATAGTGTCATCTGCAAATTGCTGATGGGAAACAACTTGACTGATGGAAGTGGGTTTAGAGCCATTTAAAAGCTCGTTATTCACCACTTTACCAATTGTTCTACTAAGGCTGTTAGCCAAGAGAATGAAGAGTAAGGGGGAGATAGGGTCCCCTTGTCTAAGTCCTCTGCTACTAGTCAAAAAACCCACAGGCTCACCATTAAAAACCACAGAAAATCTAGCCGTAGAGATACAAGCCTTAATAATTCTTCTAAATTTTTCCGGAAACCCAAATTTTGTTAAGACTTTGTCAAGGAAAACCCAAGAAACCTTGTCAAAAGATTTATTCATATCAAGCTTGAGGACCATACTTTCCTTTTTATTATTTTCCATAGAATGTATGGTCTCGTGAACCATAATCACTCCATCTTGTATAATCCTACCTTTGATGAAGCCACTCTGCTGCCTTGAGATAAGTTCATTCAAAATGAGCTAGAGCCTAGTAGCAATAATTTTGGTAAAAATTCTATAGATGGCATTCACAAGGCTGATAGGTCTGAAGTCCTTGAAATCTTTAGCATCCATCTTTTTGGGGCCAACACAATGTGAGTGTTATTGAGCTCTTTTAAGAGATTTCCCGTTCTATAGAACTCATTCACCGCTCTGAGAAGATCCTTCGAACAGATTTCCCAAAATTTCTGGAAAAAATTATGGAAAACCCATCCAGGACCAGGAGCCTTGTCACCCTCTAAAGCAAAAACAACTTTTTGCAGCTCTTCAAGCGTGACCACTTTGGTGATACTTCTAAATTTCTGTTCCTCAATTTTATTTTGGGGAATGGCCTCCAACATAAAAGAAATAGCTTCAGAGTTGTTGATATTCCTCTCCTCAAGAAGTTTTTTATAAAAATCAAGCGCTTCTTTCTTGATGCTATTGGGATCTTTTATGATATTTCCGTTGTTTTTAGAAACTTCTAAGATCCTATTACAGGCTCTGTGCTTCAAAGTGGTCATATGAAAGAACTTCGTATTCTTGTCTCCCTCTTTAAGCCAAATAGCTCTAGATTTAAGTCTCCATAAAGATTCCTCTCTACTGCAGATCGTATGCAACTCTGAAAGAATATTTTTTTCATTATCTTCATCTTCAGCCGATCTCCCCATAGCATCCATTTTTAATTCCAGCTCCTGAAGTTTTTGCTTTAACTTTTTTTTATTCTCAAAAATATTACCAAAAACGCTTTTGTTCCAGATTTTGACTTGCTTTTTGACATTTTTGAGCTTTTGGACCAATCTAAATTGAGCAGTGCCTTCGCCATTCCATCCCCACCATTCTGTTATCTTGTCATATATATTGTCATGCTCCATCCACATCTTTTCAAATTTGAATGAGCTTTGGTGGGTTTAGTCCAATTGAGAAGATTTAAAGCAATCGGATTATGATCCGATCCAACTCTGGGCAAGGAAGAGAGGTGGAAGTCTTGATTGAGAATCCACTTGCTGAAATTAGTGCCCTATCGATATAAAATTTCTATAGTAACTAGTAAGACCCATAAAGCTTCTAACTTCATGTACATTCTTAGGTGTAGGCCACTCAGTTATTACAACAATTTTTGATGGATCTATAACTATTCCATATTTACTTATGACATGTCCTAGATAGTGCACTTCTATCTCATAGAAAGAACATTTGGACAACTTACCATACAATCTTCTCTTTCTTAAGATTTCTAGAACTATCTTCAAATGCTCATGATGCTCATCAATGCTTTTAGAATATATGAGAATATCATCCAAGAATATAAGTAAATTTTTTTCCAAGTATTCTTGAAAAATATTATTCATTAAATTCATAAAAAATTTAGGTGCATTTGTCAAACCAAAAGGTAAAACTGTGAATTCATAATGTTCATACCTTGTCCTAAAAGTTGCTTTATGAATATCTTCATCCTTGATTCATAACCGATGATATCGAGAATGAATATCTATCTTATAATATATTGATGCACCATGCATCGATCACACAAATAATCTATTATAGGAAATGGATATTTGTTTTTGATTTTTTCCTTGTTTAACATCCTATAATCAATGCACAATCTAAGTTTTCCATCTTTCTTTTTTCCGAAAAATTATCGGTGCTCCCTAAGGGAAGACAATTGGTCTTATCAAACCTTTAGAAAATAGTTCTTGTAACTATGCCTTAAGCTCTACCAGTTCAATGGTAGTCATTTGATACAATTCCTTGAAAATAGGTTCAATTCCCGACTCGATCTCAATCATGAAATCAAAATCTCATTTGGGTGGAAGATTGGGTAGTATTTCTAGAAACACATTGCTGAAATTTCGTAACAATGGGTATATTTCAAGAATTCACTATCCCCTTACATTGTTTCATAAATTTTTTTTACTGCATACAAAATACAACCTTTGTTTTTGTCCTTTTTAAGTTACATGGATGACAATTTCCTAACTGAAATCTCACGTTTAACCCCCTGAATGTCTATTTTTTTCTACAAGTCATCTAGACAACTAATATGTTTTTCAAAACAATCAACCTTTACCTTATGTTCACCTATCCATTTAACACCTATGATTACTTCATAAGATCCCAAAGGAGCAGCGTAAAGATCAACTTCGGTGGAAAACTAGGCAAGTCAAGGGACTGCTCCAAAAAGACACATACTAACCGTGTGGACAACATTATTTCTATAATGTACAACCCATGATTTATCCATTTTTATATCTTTTCTATTTAATTTTTAAGCTAATTTAGTAGAAATAAAACATTTAGTATCTCTAGTATAAAAAGTATAGTAAGTAATGTATACACAATAACTTACCCGGCACTTCATATAGGTGTACCTTGTTTTTCAACTTGTTGGTTAGCTCTACTGCAAAGCATGTATCTTATGTTGCTAATTGCGGTCATCCTTCCTTAGAGGACATTGATTTGCATAATAATCCTTTCCAAAATTGTATCAGCCTCCTATAGGTCCTTTGTTAGGCTCAAATTTATTTCCCTCCTTAAAGTTATCATTTTGTCCTCTATAAGACTTATGTCTCGTTATTATTGTTCTTAAAAAAGTTGTTTCATACATTAGCAGTAGGTTTATTTGCTGCATTTTTCTTGTTATTATCAGTAACAAATTTTTTTTTATGCCAAAAAATTTCCATGGTCCCTTTTTGGGTGCAAGGGACGAAGAAGAATTAGGAATTTTCTTTCTAATTTCCTCCTTATGGGTAGAGATTGCTTTCAATTTCTGCTCCTACCTTATGGATTTTTCAACAACCCCTTCCATAGTGGTTGGGTTGTGAACATCTACTTCACCACCTATAATGGGATTTAACCCCATAATGAATTTCCATATCCTAAACTTCTTGTCAGTTTGATATTGAGGTACGTACTTAAGGAGCTTAGTAAACTTCTCTTAGTACTCCATTACAGTTAACTTCCCTTGAGCTAAGTTAAGAGATAAAGTCATTTTCTGATCACAAGTAAACTTATGGCAGACATTATTTCCTAAAATAATATTTAAATTGATCCCAAGTGATGTTTGTTTCATCAATTTTTAACTCCTCCTTACGGCTGTCCAAACAAGAATATTTCTCATGGGAAAGCTAATAAGCTCCCCATAATGATTTAGTTTCCTTTGAGAAGTTCCTTATAACAAAGTACTTCTCCATTTTTTTGAGCCAGTTCTTAACTCCATCTCCGAATTTAGTGCCATCAAACTTGGGTGGAATTATCCTTTTTATATCATTAGTGAGTTCAGCCGCCAATCTTACCTTTTTATTCTTATGTTGATTGGGTGCATTTGCATTAGCATTGGCAACATTATTGTTATCAACAACCAAATTTCTTATATTGGCATTGTCCCTAGGAGGTGGCTAATTATTGTTACCAAAATCTTCTTCATCCTCCATTTCCCATTACTTGTTATTCTAATACAACCAGACGATCTCGTGTCCAACAAGGCAGTAAGGATCTCATCAAGTTTTTGGGAAGTTTTTGCTTCTCCACATGGTTTTGGGTTGTTTGTAGTGTTTCCTCTCATTCCAACCATTTTCTGTTAACAAGAAAATTTAAGTTTTCTAAGATTATGGAGACAATAGGTCCAATAGCTATAACCTTCAGCTCTGATACCAAGATATAACATTCCCATTTTAAGACTTTAGAAACAAGGGAATTTTATTTTTATAATGTTCTCTATTCTAAATTAACATAATTTAGAACACACATTCATAGCCAATCAATCTCATAATAGAATACCATATGTAGCTGTAAATGACTCGGTGAAACACCGATCTCTCATTTCATGACTCGGTGTCATACCGATCTCTCATGTTAACTTTATCATGTGTATACCATGTATACTTGGTTCTTTTACCCTTTTAAAGGTATCAAGTGTTTTGTTTAAGAGGCCTATCTGAGTATCTATTACCGATATTCATATGAAATCTCACTTCTTAAACTAGGTGACATAGGACAATGCAACTAGTAGCTTGCAATACTTTGGCCAAATATTTTAAATATATTGTTCATGTTTATATTCCTAAACAACATACTCATCAAACAAAATACGTCCTTCACCCTACTTGATATGTTATCTAGAATGGTCTTCACTAACTTTTGTCAGTCCACTTGTTCAAGGTTTACCCCTAGCCAAGGTTAGCAACATGGCCTAGTGTGGAGGATTACTTATAGTGACTAAGGGTATTTAGACATACTCAATCAACTTGTGTCAATTGGGCATGTCTATTTATCCTAAGTCAACATGAGTTGACCTCGACACTAGGTCATGCCCCTATCTCTACCTAGGGTAGAACTATGATCAAGTCAAAATTTATGTTAGTCTAGATGAATAAACTTGAAAGGGTGTTGAAACAATGTCAACTACAACATAGTATCCTCGTGAAGACCCTATTCTTCCCAAAGGTACTGCACTATAGTTGGCATGTGTCAACATCCGTATGAGGTTTCCTCATCTAGGAAAACATACCTTAGATAGAAATTTAATGAATTATTAATTATCTCATTAAGGATTAATTATAGTAACCCTACCGAACAACTAGGTTCATTAAACATTAGGGTTCCAATTTAAAACTGCAATTAGAAGTAGGTATGTAGATACATCTGCTCCCTAATCATTTCATAAGTTATGTTTTTATACCATTAACATTTTGATTTATGTTTTACATAATAGATCCAACACATATTAAAGAGATGTTTGCTTACTTACTTACCCAAGCCTTAGCTTACTTAAGTTTTGAGTAAGTTCTTTTTATATTAGAATTCAATGGAAGCACACCTTCCACTATCCAAAGATAACATTCAGATTCATTCCCAAAAGGTCTTAAGACAAGTCTATGATTAATTACATGGTATTTGTCTTCCCTTTTTCCTTATAGAGGGTTAATGTTCATTTAAAACCTCATAGTACATTGTAAATTAACATCAATTTTTATTCTCATTCAAACATATGAATTAAACATAGTCATAGTGTTATTGTTGGATAACAATGCAAGAATGAAAACTTATTAAGTTGCATTTTCACTAGAGAGGGTAGCACATCTAGCACCCCTAATCTCTATTTAATCTATTCCAAACCAAGAGAGTATGTTACTAATAGAAAAATAGAGAAATACTTAACATTTCCATTCACATAATGACAAAAAGGTTACACATCAAGTACAAGAAAATTCACAAATATTTCATTCATCAAGAGGATTCATACATTATAAGTCCAAACACTTCAGACATTCCTAATGTCAAACAACAATAACAAGATCAATTATAAGTATAATTTTTTTCCATCAAATACATTTCAATAATGAACCATATTTCATCATAAAATTATCTAGTCTCTTTGATAAACAAATGTAACTTCCTATTAATCTTTTATCCTTTCATCACTTACGAATTCCATCCGTAAAATTGTTAGCACAAGTCAGTTCATTGAATTGAGCATGATAAGCACTAAACATTAAAACGATGTGATTTTAGCTACTTTGTTATTATGAAATAGTCTTGATCAATTCAAAAGACAGCCAAAAGGAGTTATCATACTCAAATAAAAGAGAGAAAAAGTGATAAACCATAACAAAAGTAAGAATAGGTCATGATATAAACAACTTCAACCTTCCATACTATTATCTTTCATCAAAATAATTAAAATAGTAATTCAGATAAGTAACATTTCATCACAATCCCAATATTATTTTCATACATTACTTTACATGTTTCCTTCAGTTAAACCTATTTAACATAAGAAGATAACTATCCTAACTATCTTTTAGGCATAGTTCAACAGTAGATAAAACAATAGTACTTCCATCTCAACATTTCATTCACCTAAATTCATCCTAAAATCTGAGATGCCAATAATAAAAATTAAAAACATAAGAATAAGTTTAGGATGATCCAAACAACATAACTTAAAATGTGTCTCTGATTTGAGTATCCTAATACTCAAACTTAGAATTAGAATCCAATTTAAGTTAAATTCCAACAACTAAAACATACCTCATCAGAGGGTAAGATCAAATTAGCATGTAATTGGGACTACACTCAATCCCAAAAAGATACAAAATTTACATCATTAAGTCAAGAGAGTAGAATGGTAAGGTTTAACAATCAGCTTCAACTCAATCATCCATCCACATATTTTCTAATAAACACAAATATTTACTCAAAATATTTCCAACCAAATGCAATAATCCATCTAATTATTCTCTACTTCAGCTATACTCCCTAGCACAACCTGAACTCAATCTTACCAAATAGGTCTAGGAGTTTGAATAACAAAATAGACCAAAGAAGGGCATCACCTTCATCCTTCTTCATGGTTCTAAGCACGATTACGAAAATACCATTAGATAACCAAGAACAATTATAAACAAGCTCAGTCTCTATTCTCCATACCAAAATCCTAAATAGAGAACTAACTAGGGATCAACTTGAATGTACAACAACCCAAGATAAGAAAAAAAAATGAAAAAAATTCATACAATTACCCCAAAAACATTCAAGGATATTGTATTGACATTTCCACTATCCGGAAAGACCGCAAGTAATTCTTTCCCCAAGTACTCAAAAAGGAATGAAAAATATGACAGAAGGATAAGTCTGAAATAAACTCATAAAACTTAGATCCTTGAAGAAAATACGTGAGCATAATGATGTATCTAAGCCCACAGTATGCATTCCTTATTCATAGAGACACATTAGCCTTAGTTTGTAAAAGAACTGAAAATGATTTTGATGGCCCAAGGCCAAGAAACAAGCTAACTAAAAACAATGTCCAAAGAACTACCTAGAAGATCAAATTGACAACAACAACCAAAAACAATAAACCAATACCCAAGGGAGTTTTCCTCTTAGCATCAAATGCCATAATTTTCCATTAGTTACCAAAAACTCAACAGAGTAGAAAATGAGTACATTTCCCTCATGGATTCCAATATTCAGGCTTAGTGAACCGAACAATTTCACGAAAGAGTGAAAGTAAATATTGCAGACTTAAATAATAGCCAAAATAACTACCACATCCATGAAGTGTTAAACACTTTTCAAAAAAAACCCAACAATTTAACTTTCCTCAATAAACATTGGATTAGATGACTGCAACAGGGAGATTAAAAACAAAACCCATAATCACAAACACAGATGTGATAAGAAATCAGACACATTCTCAATTTTGATCATTCCAATAGAACTCAAAAGAATATGCTAAAGCCAGGGTCGTAAAATTTTATTCCCCAAAATATTCATGCAAGATCAAAAAATAGTCAAGATATTCACACAATTTATCCTCTGAAGTGTTCTCATAGTGGTGATACAAGATCTCTTAGAACAAGTTCCACAAATTTAAGCAACTGAGTTACTTACAAGTTTAACACAACTCAAACAAGAGTACAAACAGTTTTGACTTCATCTCAGGCTCATGTAGAAGGATTAAAGCATAACCCAACAAATCAAATAAAGAATAACGAAACCCAAATCATACTTTCTTCATATAGGTGGAGTTGGAAAATAATTTACATAAATCAACACCAAAAATCACATGCAAAGATGATCTAATCAACCATGCAAAAACCAGATTATTCCCAAGAGCAAAGTTCTTTTAATGAATCATTTAAGTAAAAGAAAAACAACTTAATGGGTAGAGCCTATCATGCTTGATAGAGCTTCTCCTTCACTGATTCATAGAAGATCTCCAAGCAGAACTTCAATAGCTTCTTCCTCTCCACAAAATGTCAATAGAACTTTCAACACTTCCCCTTTCTTCTTATAGTTTTCACAATGTCCATTAATAGCTCTATGTTATGCAAGAAATAACAGTCATGCAAGAATCAAACTGGTGGTTTGAAGAATTGAACAACATCATGCAAAGCCCAAGCTTGAAACAACAAAAGATCAAAACAACTAAACCCCTCATGCACCTTCCTAGGTAGTTTTTTCCAAATTCAAAAACATTAAATGCAAAGGAATGTCAATTCCCTCCCATTTCCACACCACCACCATCTCCATATTTAGTGATGACTAAATTTAAATTTTGCATGCAACCAAACTCGGCAGAGGTGCCAACTCACCTCCCTAAATTTTCTCATGCCCATGCCAAAGTTGGCAGCACCAAAGGATAAGACTACCTTAACTCACAATTAAATGTCTAGAAAATAATGCCACCGACCAGCCCAATTTCCATGTCATCCCTTAGGCCCCCTTAGGTTAGCCATTCCCATAGTTAGGTTAACATTAATTTAGGAAATCAACATAGGTCCATAGGTAGGTCTTTAGTTAAAGTCTTAACATTCTAATTAACAAAAGATCATAGAGACATAGGTTAGACTTAGCTTTAGGCTATAGTTACTAACATTAAAATACAAGTTATAATAGGTTCCCGATCAAATCAGAATTGAATGCCAACAAAATAAGATCTAACCATATCTTTTGAATTCAAATATACAGCAGATCTCGAAGGCTTCATTCCTTCCTCAAAGATAACTAGAATCCAGAGATCACCTGATCTATCTGACTTGGTCATTATGACCACAAATTCATGAATTAAAATCATACCTTGGATCAATGGAATTGATACAAGGTAATGTTGTTCAGAAAGAAGAATTTATGAAAATAGAAACTAAATTTCTCAATTCAAGAACATAATTAGTTCTATGTGTTGGTGCTAAATCTAATCTTGCCATGTTTGTTCAAAAACATCTCGGTCCACATATTTTGAAAGTATTTTCTATCTCCCTTTATGGATTCATGGAAGCTTTCTCCTTCATTTGGTTGCCATGGTCAATCTTGTCCTTTGGTCGAGGATCACATTGAGTCCAGATATTGTTTTCCATTTCTCTATCCATGAGAAAGAATTTGTAATTTGGGCGTGAATTCAAGGTTTCCCCTTCCTTCTATTTTTCCACAGTCATGTTTTCCTATCAATTTTTGTCCCAACATCCATGGAAACATGGTCCTTTTTGGTTAGATGCATCTAGGTGGGTCTTTTAGTGAAACTTGTCACTTTTGTCACATTTGTAAAAATACCAAATTGGCCCCGCAGCCCCGATAGTATCTAATTGGTTATTCAAAAAATATGAAGTGGCAGGGAAAAAGTCTTACTTTGACCCCAAAGAAGGACATGTGGAATTTTTTCAAGTTACAAGCGGGGAGGTGGGTTGACAAAGCCTTTTACATATTTTTTTCCTTTTTGTACGAGGGAGCAAAGTTATGAAATAATCCGCAACTCCACTAGGGCCCACATCAAAAGTTAGAAGCGGAGAGGTGGGTCACTGGGGAATTTTGAGACTCTAAGGCTTGCTTCAACTCAAATATTGTCCACGTGGAGGGCTTACGCTCATTTGAGGATCCACCTTTGGGTTTTACCTTCTGATTGCGCAAGGAGATACATGGAGGCTTCCGCTAGCTCCTCTTTGTAATAAGATTTCTCAAGAAAATTTCTAAGGCCTAAGACATGTGGAAGGCCCGTACTTGTTTGAGAATCCTTCTTTTGAGCTTCATACCAAAGATGCTGGAGAGACATGTGGAATATTCCACTGGCCCTACCCATACTTAGATTTTTCAATAGCTAAGAAGGAGTTCTTGGACCCTAGGCACGTGGCACCTCAAAGAGACTGGAGGCTTTCACGGTGCTTAGAATCTTTCAAAAACTTTCCGGGATGAGACACATGTTGATCCCACACTTTTTTTAGTCTCCACTTTTGGGAACCATATCAAAAGTGAGCCAATTAGACATGTGGAGGCTTCTACTAGCTCCTTTTACACTAGGAATTTTTCAAAGGCTAAGGAAACTTTCTTGGGGCCCACAACACATGGAGAACCTACGCTCATTTGAGGTCCCACCTCTAGACTTCATCTTTGTAGTTGGAAAGAGGAAGCACATGGAGGCTTCTGCTAACTCCACTTTACACTTGGCCAACTCGGACTCTTAGCATACGCATGTAGGCATGCATGTGAGGGCACTCATTTCTTAAGGTGTATTATCGAGGGTGAAAAGGATTTCTTGTCAGATCCAGCAATATGGATCCACCTAAAAATGATTAAAAAGGGGATTTATCACACGATAAAATGAAATAATGATTAAGAATAATATAAAAAATTATGATATGGCATCCCAATCATAGTTGAGGGTCTGAGAAACGTGATCAGTTCATGATTTATCCACCTGGAAACTTTGGGTGTAAATTTGTTAAACATCACTTTCTGAGACAAATTTGTAACAAGAAAAGGATTCCTCGAATATTATTATTTTTGGGGGAAAATTTGGGATGAGTGAGCGAGTGAATTGTATAAATGCAATGAGAATACTCTTGCAAATGGTCGGGCTTTAATTTTTATGAGCAAATTTGAGAAATCCCATCTTCCTGAGAGACCATCTAAGAAATCTATTAATTTCTTGTGCTTTAGATTTTCAATCACGTCAAGATGGTTACAAGTGTACAACCATTGAAAATCTTCGAGATTGTTCAGAAACTTTCCCCTGTTGATGAATCGATAAATCTTGAATTAATTTATGTTGATCTTGGGCAAAATTGTGTTTTTTTATTTCAGATTATCTTTCAAATATTTTTCTTGTTCTATTACAATCTTATATTAAAATATCTCCAAATCACACAATATCTCATCCATGTGTTAGTATTTTGGCATTTGAATTTCATTATGAGAATATATTTCATCTGGTAATGAAATAAACAATTTAAAATCATTTTACTTCCACTATGTTGATAAAGATTATTTTTAAGCCTATGAGTGTATCTTAGGCATGATGTACCAGGGGTTATTAATGTTTAATTAAGTCTTTAGCTCGAGCCTTCATGTTGAATTCTTAAATTTTATGTGAAATCCAGGAATATTTGGGCCTCCATTGATGCACACCTTCTGGTTAAAGGAATATTTTGGCTATTCTGAAGCATTCATGTCTATTAGTTTTCCAATTGTTTTAAAGGTTCTCAAAGATCTGGTGAAATCAACTTCATCTTTCTTAATTCCCCACCAAAAATTTCAAATAACCATGAATCCTACCTGAAGTACCCTTGTTTGTGTTGTGTATCAAAAATGAACAAATTCTACTACCAAAATATATAGAAGTAAGCATGTTTTAAGTGTCTTTAGTAACATGAACCTTGTTCATAAAATATCTCCATTATTTAGAAGTGACAACTCGTGAGAGTTAAATTGTGGTGTATTGATCATATTTTCTCAAGGTTCCCTTAAAAATTGTGCAAAGAAGGATCTCTTCATGTCCTTCACCAATAGAGGTTACAAAATGGGTCCTCTCACCCTGGTTGAAAGGCATGACCTAAAGTAGTGAGGATAGATCAAATCCTTAATGAAGGTGATATCCATTTTCAACACTCGAGTGACAGAGCCAGATGGATCCCTTCACCGACTATAAAATGAATTATGATTTGTCTGTCTCAGAGTATTATTTTAAATGTGTGATGTTGCTCAACTTTCAAGGGAGAATCAATTTGATACCAATAATAGAATGGCACCATTATCTTGGGGATTATTTGAACAAAGGTTACACTTTATATCCAGGGTAATGTTTCTTACATGATCTAAGTGTAAATACATTGTTTAAACGTCATCATGTGATGAGATTTGTAAGAATTGTATATAATATTTCAAGTCTCTAGCATTTATTGCACTAAATTTATATCATCAGTGATAAATACTGGTAAAGGAAGGTCATATCTTCTAAGCTTTATAGAATTAAGTGTTGATAGATATTTGACAAGTCATTTATAGTGCAATTTTCACAACTAAGGTGAAAATCCTTAGTGGTGACTCTATGTTGATTTAAATTTTGATAAATACCAGTGCCTTAACCTGTATTAAGTGAAATATGTCACTAATATTTGCAAAGTTGGAAGGAAGAAGATATTTCTTCACTAAAGACCCTACTAGAAAGTTGTTTCCAGAACTAGGAAAGAAAATTAGAAGGAAAAAGAGTCTGGAAAATAGTTGGAGATCAGGAATCAAGAAAAGAGTTATCCATTGTGAAAAGTGATCAACTTGTGGTTGAGGATTACCATTCTTCTTCGAGTGATTTTGAATAGGTAATTTTCATATAGATCTAAATTCTCCAACTAGAGAGGGGCCTTCATTTGTGTCTGATAAGTGTACTTCTCAATCTATCCCTATATTTTCCAATCTTGATAGGGTTTTCCATGAAATAGAGTCTTTAGAGGACATTCATTTTGAAAATTATACTCCTGTGTTCCAAAGACCCCTTGTCCCTCATCATTTTACATCTCCTATAAGATCACCTCCTCAAAAAAAAGTATGGCCTAGCCCCCACCCAGACCTCCTTTTGTTGTGAATACTTTTGGTCCTATAAATTTTAGAGGTATGGCTAGATATCCAAATATAGTGCCACAAGATGTTAGAAATAAATTTCCTAATTTCAAGGGAATAATGCTATCACTGGTGATCAACATTTAAATTTTTTTGTCAATATGATGGAAGAATTTGAGATTGAATTTGAGGATGTGTATATAAAATTGTTTATTCATACTCTTAAGGAGGATGCACGTGACTGGTATAAGTCTTTCCAGATAACTCAATAGATTCATGGACATAAATGAAAAATGCTTTTAGATTGCAATATGGGGATAAGACAGATCCCAAGTTTCTTTTGTCGAATTTGAGAATATTAAGAATAATCCTAATGAATTTGTTCATGATTTTAATACTAGGTTAAATAAGACCTTGAATAGGCTACCTGTAATCCTGAGGCCAAGTGATGTTTCTTGTTTAATAAAATATTTTGATGCTTTTCACAAAAAGGCTACCTATTATTTAAGGGATAAAAACCCAGGAACATTGAGGTAAGCCTTCACCATGGATTTATAGATTGAAAACAATATCAAAGAAGTTGGTAAGCCTCCTAAGAGGGAAGGTATCAAGCTGATCAATACAGAGACACCTTAGTCAAGTAAGTCTGTGGATCTTGAAGAGGGTATAAAAACATTGGCTAGAGATGTTACAGAAATATCCTATAAAATGGCTAGAGAAGAGAAGGGATTGGCCAAGGTTCCCAAGGTTAGCACAAGCCACAAGGTCAAGAAAGATTTACAAATCATCCCATAGAGGTGATCATAGATCATATGACGGGGTAAAGGGCTAGTGGATCGGGAAATAGACAACCTCAACCTTGGGAAAATAGATTGGTGCACGATCCTTTAGCTGCCATAGATTTACAATATGGAAGAGATCCATGACACAAAGTGGTGTGATAGATATTTCTAGCCCCATTCCCTATGTGATGAAGAAGCATAAGTTAGAAATTTGATGATGAGATGATGATGATGCATGCATGATGGATTGCTCTACAATTTCATAGTAGGGAGCAACCTCAACTAAACTAATAAGTGCTAGAACTACTGTTGATTTATGGGATTGCATTCACAAGGTATTACCTCTTCCTCCCACTCATACTTTTGAAATTGATATGGTACAAGATTTTGATTTTCCTAATAATGATTTTAAGTTCTTAAGGGAATTAATGATTAAAATTATGATGGAGGAATTCCTTTAGAAGAGGACAGACAATTGTTAATGAATGCAATAGTTTCCCAAGAAAAATAATATAATACAAGAAGCAAAGTTGTCAAAGGGGTAGGGCCTTAGGCCAAACCAAAAATTCCAGTGCTTAACAATATCCCTAAGGAAAATCTTAAAAAAGATGCATCTAGAACTAGCCTTGTTTCTCCAAATCAAGCTTGTGTTCCTCCCCATGCTCAGAATGTGAAGACTCCCATATTATCAGATGAAGCTGTGAATCTCCCTTCTAACACTTCCCTACCCAAATATGTTTTCATGTGACATAGCCCAAATCTTGAGTCAGATCAAGGTCATTGTTCCTATTGTTGAATTACTTAGAATCCCTGAGCATAAGAAAAGAGCATTCAAATATTTGGGATTTAAAGAAGAAAAGTTTACCAAGGCTAAAAATGTGAACAATGTAGAGGTTCCTCCTGCCATTATAGAATTAGAAAAACCACAAGCATTGGAGGAACTGGGGGAAACACCTGAGGTTTATTTGGGAACTTATTTGGTTGAGTCTTAGCTGAATGTGGATCCATTTTTCATTACTCTAATTATTAAAGATAGGTTGTTACATAACTGCATGTTTGACTAAGGAGCTTCATGTAATGTAATGCCTCTTGAGGTCATGAATGAGTTGAATATCAAAGTAACAACAACTTATGGGAAATGTAATGCCATGGATTCAAGAGAGGTTTCAGTAGTTGGATGTGTCAAAGGCTTAGTAGTATAATTGGTAGCTTATCAGGAAAGTACTTAACTTTGAATGTAGTAATTGTGGATTGTCCTACTAATGGGGAATGTTATTATCCAGAAAGTGGGTAGCTAGTGTGGGTGGAAGTGTACAAATGGAAATGTCTTATGTAACCATACAAATTGAGGGAAGCCTTGTGAAGTTATATGGTTAAAGGAAAATTTATATCTCATTGAGGACCCCAAAAATGCTTCTTATGAAGTATTGCACACAAACATTGATGTTGATAACTCTGTGAGCTATGTTGTTTTCAAGGAGTATGAAATTGATCAATGCAGATATCCTGAAGTAGGTTGATTTTCCTGGGACTTTGATGTTTGATGAATCCTCGAGAGATGTTGAAAAACTTAACTTAGGCACAAAGGATAAGCCTAAAAAATGTGGTCAGATAACAACTTGGATGGAAAAGAGAAACAATCATATGACCATTTGTTAAAGATGTATCAAAACTACTTAGCATGGTCATATCTAGAATCGAAGGAACTTGAAATTTTTCTTGATTTTTCTCTCGAATCAGGGTACACATCATTGTATAGTGTATAGTCTTTTGGTTTCGTTATGCTTTTCCTTGTTTGTTTGTTTTGGTTTGTCCTAGTCCTGGTGACCTATTTTTTGTTGGTTTCTCAGTTTGTCTTGGGGATTTGGTTATTGTATTTCTTCTCTACAATATTTTTTTGACTCCATTGCCCAATGGATTTTTGGCACATGGTTTGGTCTATATTTTTCTTGTGGAACTTATAGGGAGTGCCCATCCCGAGTTGGAGCCGATGTTGGTGCTCAATTTAATCTCACCCTATTTGTTCAAAAATGTCTCTGTCGCATGTTTGAAATTATTTTCTATCTCCCGTATGTATTCATGGAAGATTTCTCCTTCATTTGGTTTCCATGGTTAGTCTTTCCTTTGGTCGAGGATCACATTAAGTCTAGATATTGTTTTCCATTTCTCTGTCCATGAGAAATAATTTTTAATTTGGGTGTGAATTCAAGGTTTTCCCTTCCCTATTTTTCCACAGCTTATGTTTTCCCTATCAATTTTTTTCCCAACATCTGTGGAAACATGGTCCTTTCTGGTTGGATGTGACGGTGGGTCCTTTTTGTTAAACTTGTCAGTTTTGTCACATTTGTAAAAAATACCAAATTGGCCCCATGGCCCAATTGTATCTAATTGTTATTCAGAAAATATGAATCGGTAGGGGAAAAGTCTTACTTTGACCCCGAAGAAGGACATGTGGTAGTTTTTCAATTTACAATCAGGAGGTGGGTCAACGAAGCCTTTTGCATATTTTTTCCTTTTTATACGAGGGAGCAAAGTTATGAAATAATTCACAACTCCATTGGGGCCTACATCAAAAATTAAAAGAGAGAGAGTGGGTCGACGGGTCATTTTGAGACTCTTAGGATTGCTTCAAACTCAAGCTTGTTCATGTGGAGGCCCCTGCTCATTTGAAAATTTACCTCTCGGTTTGACCTTTGGAGTTGAGTAAAGGAGACATGTGGAGGTTTCCACTAGCCCTACCCATACTTAGACATTTTTTCATACAACCGGTGCAAGCTTTGTCATACCATGGACATGTGGAGGACCCGCACTCATTTGAGGATCCACCTTTGGGTCTTACCTTTACAGTTCCATCAAGGAGACATGCGGAGGCTTCTGCTGGCTCCTCTCTTTACCAATATTTCTCAAGCAACTTTCTAAGGTCCGAGACACGTGGAAGGCCCGTGCTTGTTTAAGAATCCTCATTTTTAGCTTCATACCAAAGAAGTGACAGAGAGACACATGTAATATTCTGTTGGATGTGCCCATACTTAGACTTTTCAATGGCCGAGAAGGCCTTTTGGGCACCATATCAAAGTGGAACCTTGGAGGCACTCGTCCTTAGAATCTTTCAATAAATTTTTCACGCCGAGACACGTGGTGAGCCCGTGCTTAGTTGGGCTCCCCACTTTTGGGCACCATATAAAATGTGTGAAAATGAGACATGTGGAGGCTTCGACGATTCTTTTATACTTCGATACTTTTTAAAGGTTGAGGAAACTTTCTTGGGGCCCAAGGCACATGGAGAACTCCTGCACTCGTTTGAGGTCCCACCTCTAGGATTCATCTTTGAAGTTACACCAAGGAAACACATGGAGGCTTTTACTAACTCCTCTTTGCACTTGGTCGACTTTTGAGACAAGGCATGAATGCAGGCATCCATGTGAGGGAACTCATTTCTCGAGGTGTATTCTTGAGGGTGAAAAGGATTGCTTTTCAGATCCAACCATATGGAGCCACCTGAAAATGATTAAAAAGGGGATGTATTGCATGATAAAATGAAAAAAGAATGATTAAGGACTATCAAAAAATTATGATATGGCATCCTATTCATGGTTGAGGGTTGAGAAATGTGATCAATTCATGATTTATCCACCTAGAAGCTTTGGGTGTAAATTTGTTAAACATCACTTTCTGGAGAAAATTTGTAACAAACAAAGGATTCCTTGAATATTCTTCTTTTTGGGGGAAATTTGGGATGAGTGAGTGAGTGAATTATATAAATGCAATGAGAATACTCTTGCAAATGGTCGGGGTTTAATTTTTATGAGAAAATTTGAGAAATCCCATCTTCCTGAGAGACCATCTGAGAAACCTGTTAATTTCTTGTGTTTTAGATTTCAATCACGTCAAGATGGTTGCAAGTGTACAACCATTGAAAAGCTCTAAGATTGTTCAAGAAAATTTCCCCTACTGATGAATCTGATAAATCTTGAATTAATCTATGTTGATCTTGGGAAAAATTGTGTTTGCTTTTATTTTAGAATGTCTTTCAAATAGTTTTTCTTGTTCCTATTGCAATCTTATATTAAAATCTCTCTGAATCACACAAGATCTCATCCATGTGTTAGTATTTTGGCATTTGCAATTTCATTATGAGAAGAGCTTTCATCTGGTAATGAAATAAACAATTTAAAATCATTTTACTTCCACTATGTTGATAAAGATTGTTTGTAAGCCTATGAGTGTATCTTAGGCATGATGAACTAGGGGTTGTTAATGTTTAATTGAGTCTTTAGCTCGAGCCTTCATGTTGAATTCTTAAAGATTGTGTGAAACTATGTAGATCTGGGCCTCCATTGATGCACACCTTCTAGTTGAAGGAATATTTTGGCTATTTTGAAGCATTTATTTCTATTAGTTTTCCAATTGTTGTAAAGGTTCTCAAAGATCTAGTGAAATCAACTTCATCTTTCTTAATTCCCCACCAAAAATTTCAAATAACCATGAATCCTACTAAAGTACCCCTGTTTGTGTTGTGTATTAACAAATGAACAAATTCTACTTGCCAAAATATATAGAAGCAAATAGGTTTTAAGTGTCTTTAGTAACTTGAACCTTGTTAAGAAAATATCTCCATTCTTTAGAAGTGACAAGTCGTGAGAGTTAAATTGTGGTGTATTGATCATATTTTCTCAAGGTTCCCTTGAAAATTGTGAAAAGAAGGATCTCTTCATGTCCTTCACCAAAGAGGTTACAAAAATAGGTCCTCTCACCCTGGTTGAAAGGCATGACCTAAAGTAGTGAGGATAGATCAAATCCTTAATGAAGGTGTTATCCATTTCTCCAACACCCGAGTGAAAAAGAGCATTGAATCCCTTCCCCAGCTACAAAATGACTTATGATTTGTCTTTCTCTGAGTATCTTGTTAAATGTGTGATGCTACTCGGCTTAAAGGAGAATCAATTTGGATACCAACACATGAATGGTGTCATTTCCAAGGATTATTTTGAACATTGGGACCTAGTGTGGAAACAACAAGAGGCATTCCTTTATTTGAACAAAGGGTACCATGCCACCTGGTAATGTTTCTTACATGATCTAAGTGCAAATGTGTTGTTTAAATGTCATCTTGTGTTGAGATTTGTAAGAATTATGTGAAGTTACAAGTTTTGTGTGCAATATTTTCAAATTTACTAGTGGTTATTGCACTAAATTTATATCATCAGTGATAAATAATGGTAAAGGAAGGTCATATCTGCTAAGCTTTGCAGGAATTAAGTGTTGATAGATATTTGACAAGTCATTTATAGTGCATTTGCACAACTAAGGTGAAAATCCTTAGTGGCGACTCGTGTTGATTTAAATTTTGATAAATACCAGTGCCTTAACTTGTATTAAGTGAAATATGTCACTAATATTTGCAAATCTTGGAAGGAAGAAGATCTTTCTTCACTAAATACCCTACCAGAAAGTTGTTTCCAAAACTAGGAAAGAAAATTCAGAAGGAAAAAGAGTCTGGAAAATAGTTGGAGATCAGGAATCAAGAAAAGAGTTATCCATTGTGAAAAGTGATCAACCTGTGGTTGAGGATTACCATTCTTCTTTGAGTGATTTTGAATCAGGTAATTTTCATATAGATCTAAATTCTCCAACTAGAGAGGGGCCTTCATTTGTGTCTGATAAGTGTGCTTCTCATTTTGTCCCTGTATTTTCCAAAGTTGATAGGGTTTTCCATGAAACAGATTCTTTAGAGGACATTCATTTTGAAAATTATACTCCTGTGTTCCAAAGACCCCTTGTCCCTCATCATTTTATATCTCCTGTAAGATCACCTCCTCAAAAAAAGTATGGCCTAGCCTCCACCTCAGACCTCCTTTTGTTGTGAATACTTTTGGTCCTATAAATTTTAGAGGTATGGATGGATATCCAAATATAGTGCCACAAGATGTTAGAAATAGATTGCCTAAATTTCAAGGGAATAATGCTATCACTGGTGATCAACATTTAAACTTTTTTTCAATATGATGGAAGACTTTGAGATTGAATTTGAGGATGTGTATATAAATTTTTTATTCATACTCTTGAGGAGGATGCATGTGACTAGTATAAGTCTTTTCCAAGATAACTCAATAGATTCATGGAAAGAAATGAAAAATGCTTTTAGATTGCAATATGGGGATAAGATAGATCCCAGGTTTCTTTTGTCTGAATTTGAGAATATTAAGAAGAATCCTAATGAATCTTTTCATGAATTCAATACTAGGTTCAATAAGACCTTGAATAGGCTACCTGTAATCCTAGAGGCCAAGTGATGTTTCTTGTTTAATAAAATATTTGATGCTTTTGACAAAAAGGTTGCCTATTATTTAAGGGATAAAAACCCAGGAACTTTGAGGCAAGCCTTCACCATGGCTTTGTAGATTGAAAACAATATCAAAGTAGTTGGTAAGCCTCCTAAGAGGGAAGGTATCAAGTTGATCAATCCAAAGAAGCCTCAGTCAAGTAAGTCTGTGGATCTAGAAGAGGTTGTAAAAACATTGGTCGGAGCTGTTAAGGAAATATCCTATAAAATGGCTAGAGAGCAGAGAAGGGGATTGGACAAGGTTCCCAAGGTCAACACAAGCCACAAGGTCAAGAAATATTTGCAAATCATCCCAGAGGTGATCATAGATCAGATGACAGGGGTAAAGGGCCCGTGGGATCAGGAAATAGACAGCCCTAACCTAGGAAAATAGATTGGTGCCTGATCCTTTAGCTGTTAGAGTTGCTACTATGGAAGAGGTCCATGATATGGAGTGGTGTGATAGATGTTTCTTGCCCCATTCCCCATGTGATGAAGAAAAATAAGTTGAGGAAGATGATGATGATGAGACAAGATGATGATGCATGCATGATGGATTGCTCTACAAGTTCATAGTAGGGAGAAACCTCAACTAAACTAATAAGTGCCAAAACTATTGCTGATTTCTGGGATTGCATTCACTAGGTATTACCTCTTCCTCCCACTCATACTTTTGAAATTGATATGGTACAAGATTTTGAGTTGCCTAATAATGATTTTGAGTACTTAAGGGAATTAATGATTAAAAAGTATGATGGAGGAATTCCTTCAGAAGAGGATATAGTTGTTAATGAATGTAGTAGTTTCCCAAGAAAAAGAATATAATACAAGAAGCAAAGTTGTCAAAGGGGTAGGGCCTCAGGCCAAACCAAAAATTCTAGTGCTTACCAATATCCCTAAGGAAACTCCTAAAAATATGCATCTGGAAAAGGCCTTGTTTCCCCAAATAAAACTTGTGTTCCTCCCCATGCTCAGACTGTGAAGACTCCCATATTATTAGATGAAGTTGTGAATCTCCCTTCTAACACTACCCTACCCAAATATGTTCCTTGTGACATAGCCCAAATCTTGAGTCAGATCAAGGTCACTGTTCCTATTGTTGAATTACTTAGAATCCCTGAGCATAGGAAAAGAGCATTCAAATATTTGGGATTTAAAGAAGAAAAGGTTACCTAGGCTAAAAATGTGAACAATGTAGAGGTTCCTCCTGCCATTGTAGAATTAGAAAAACCACAAGCATTGGAGGAATTGGGTGAACCACCTGAGGTTTATTTGGGAACTTCTTTGGTTGAGTCTCAATTGAATGTGGATCCATTTTTCACTACTCTGATTATTAAAGATAGGTTGTTACATAACTGCATGTTTGACTCAGGAGCTTCATGTAATGTAATGCCTCTTGAGGTCATGAATGAGTTAAATATCAAAGTAACAACAACTTATGGGAAATGTACTACCATGGATTCAAGAGAGGTGCTAGTAGTTGGATGTGTCAAAGGCTTAGTAGTGCAATTGGCAGCTTATCCAGGAAAGTACTTAACTTTGAATGTAGTAATTGTGGATTGTCCTGCTAAGTGGGAATGTTATTATCCAAAAAGTGGGTAGCTAGTGTGGGTGGAAGTGTGCAAATGGACATGTATTATGTAACCATACCAATTGAGGGAAGCCTTGTGAAGTTATATGGTGAAAATAAAATGTTATATCTCATTGAGGACCCCAACAATGCTTCTTATGAAGTATTACATACAGACATTGATGTTGATAACTCTGTGAGCTATGTTATTTTCAAGGAGTATGAAATTGATCAATGCAAATATCCTGAGTAGGTTGATTTTCCTGGGACTTTGATGTTTGATGCAGCCTCGAGAGATGTTGAAAAACTTGACCTAGGCACAAAGGATAAGCCTAAAAAATGTGGTCAGATAACAACTTGGATGGAAAAGAGAAACAATCATATGACCAATTGTTAAAGATGTATCAAAACTACTTAGCATGGTCATATCTAGAATCGAAGGCACTTGAAAATTTTCCTTGATTGTTTTCTCTGAATCAGGGTGCACATCATTATATAGTGTATAGTCTTTTTTTTTTGTTCTATTTCCATGTTTTTATTTTGGTTTTTCCTGGTCCCTAGTGACCTATTTTTGTTGGTTTCTTGGTTTTGTCTTGGGGATTTGGTTATTGGATTTCTACTCTACAAGATTGTTTTTGAATTTGTTGCCCAATGGATTTTTGGCACATGGTCTGGTCTATTGTTCTTGGGAACTTGTAGGGAGTGCCCATCCCGAGTTAGAGCTGATGTTGGTGCTCAATTTAATCTCACCCTATTTGTTCAAAAATGTCTCAATCCACATGGTTTGAAATTTTTTCTATCTCCATATATGGATTCATGGAAGCTTTCTCCTTCATTTGGTTTCCATGGTATGTCTTTCCTTTGGTCGAGGATCACATTGAGTCTAGATATTGTTTTCCATTTCTCTGTCCATGAGAAAGAATTTGTAATTTGGGCATGAATTCGGGGTTTCCCCTTCCTTCTATTTTTCCACAGTCATGTTTTCCCTGTCAAATTTTTTCCCAACATCCATGGAAACATGGTCCTTTCTAGTTGGATATGCGGCCTGGTGGGTATTTTTGTGAAACTTGTCACTTTTGTCACATTTGTAAAAATACCAAATTGGCCCCACGGACCCGATAGTATCTAATTAGTTATTCAAAAATATGAAGCGGTAGGAAAAAGTCTTACTTTGACCTCGAAGAAGGACATGTGGCAGTTTTTCAAGTTACAATCATGGAGGTGGGTCACCAGAGCATTTTACATAATTTTTTCCTTTTTACGAAGGAGAAAAGTTATGAAATGAAGGAAAGTTATGAAAGTTAATCCACAACTCCATTAGGGCATTTTGTGACTCTCATGCCTGCTTCAAATCAATGCTTGTTCACATGGAGGGCCTGTGCTCATTTGAAAATTTCCCTCTCGGTTTGACCTTTGGATTTGCGCCAAGGAGACATGTGGAGGTTTCTATTGGCCCTGCCCATACTTAGACATTTTTTCATACAACCGATGTAGCTTTGTTGGACCATGGAAATGTGGAGGGCCGACACTCATTTGAGGATCCACCTTTGGGTCTTACCTTTTCGGTTCTATCTTAGGAATACAAGGAGGATTTTTGGCTCCTGGGACACTAAGATTTCTCAAGAGAACTTTCTAAGGCCCAAGACACGTGGAAGGCCCATGCTTGTTTGAGAATCCTTATTTTGAGCTTCATACCAAAGAGCTCCCGAGAGACATGTGGATGATTCTATTGGCCCTTTCGAATTGCCCAATACTTAGGAAATTTCTCCGACTAGGCACATGTGGCACCTTCCATTGGTCCTTAAATCTTTCAACAACTTTTCTGGGCCGAGACATGTGGTGAGCCCACGCTTGTTTGGGGTCTCCACTTTTGGGCACCATATCAAATGTGTGCGGATGAGACATGTGGAGGCTTCTACTAGCTCCTTTTATACTGAGACTTTTCAAAAGGGAGGAAACTTTTCATTTGGGGGCCCAAGGCACATGGAGAACCTTTCACTCGTTACCAAAGAAACTAATTCTAGAATTTCTTTGAAGTCTCTTTATACATGGAGGAGGCACATGGAGGCACACTGATATAATATAATCCATGTGGGGACTCATTGTAGAGAGGCACTAATGCAGGCATCCATACGAGGGCACTCATTTCTCAAAGTGTATTCTTGAGGGTGAAAAGGATTGCTTGTAAGATCCAACCATATGGAGCCACCTGAAAATGTTTAAAAAGGGGATTTATCACATGATAAAATAAAAGAATGATTAAGAAGGACTATCAAAAAATTATGATATGGCATCCCAGTCATAGTTGAGGGTCTGAGAAATGTGATCAGTTCATGATTTATCCACCTGGAAACTTTGGGTGTAAATTTGTTAAACATCAATTTCTGAGACAAATTTGTAACAAGCAAAGGATTCCTGAATATTCTTCTTTTTGGGGGAAATTTGGGATGAGTGAGTGAGTGAATTATATAAATTCAATAAGAATACTCTTACAAATGGTTGGGGTTTAATTTTTATGAGAAAATTTGAGAAAGCCCATCTTCCTGAGAGACCATGTGAGAAACCTGTTAATTTCTTGTGTTTTAGATTTCAATCACCTCAAGATGGTTGTAAGTGTACAACCATTGACAAGCTCGAGATTGTTCAAGAAAATTTCCCTTTGATGAATCGATAAATCTCGAATTAATCTATGTTGATCTTGGGAAAAATTGTGTCTAATTTTATTTCAAAATGTCTTTCAAATAGTTTTTCTTATTCCTGTTGCAATATTATATTAAAATATCTCTTAATCACACAAGATCTCATCCATGTGTTAGTATTTTGGCATTTGCAATTTCATTATGAGAAGAGCTTTCATCTGGTAATGAAATAAACAATTTAAAATCATTTTACTTCCACTATGTTGATAAAGATTGTTTGTAAGCCTATGAGTGTATCTTAGGCATGATGACCAGGGTTGTTAATGTTTAATTGAGTCTTTAGCTTGAGCCTTCATGTTGAATTCTTAAAGATTGTGTGAAACCGTGTAGATATGGGCCTCCATTGACACACACCTTTTGGTTGAAGGAATATTTTGGCTATTATGAAGCATTATGTTTGTTAGTTTTCTAATTTTTGTAAAGGTTCTCAAAGATATGGTGAAATCAACTTCATCTTGCTTAATTCCCCACAAAAATTTCAAATAACCATGAATCCTACCTGAAGTACCCTTTTTGTGTTGTGTATCAACAAATGAACAAATTCTACTGCCAAAATATATAGAAGAAAGTAGGTTTTAAGTGTCTTTAGTAACCTGAACCTTATTAAGAAAATATCTCCATTCTTTAGAAGTGACAACTCGTGAGAGTTAAATTGTGGTGTATTGATCATATTTTCTCAAGGTTCCCTCCTGAAAATTGTGAAAAGAAGGATCTCTTCATGTCCTTCACAAACAGAGGTTAGAAAATGGGTCCTCTCACCTTGGTTGAAAGGCATGACCTAAAGTAGTGAGGATAGATCAAATCCTTAATGAAGGTGTTATCCATTTCTCCAATGCCCGAGTGACAAAGAGCTAGATGAATCCCTTCCGTGACTAAAAATGACTTATGATTTTTGTCTTTTGAGTATCTTGTTAAATGTGTGATTTTCTTAGCTTCTAATGGAGAATAAATTTGGATACCAACACATGAATGATGTCGTCGGGGTTTATTGAACACTGAGACCTATTTGTGTGGAAACAACACTAGATTGGCACCATTTTCAAGGATTATTGAAACAAAGGTGTACACATATTTGATCTAGGTAATGTTTCTTACATGATCTAAGTGTAAATACATTGTTTAAACATCATCTGTGTTGATATTTGTAAGAATTGTGTGAAGTTACAAGTTTATGTGTAATATTTCCAGTTTCTAGTAGTTATTGCACTAAATTTATATCATCAGTGATAAATACATGTAAAGGAAGGTCAGATCTAGTAAGCTTTGTAGGAATTAAATGTTGATAGATATTTGACAAATCATTTATAGTGAATTTTCACAACTAAGGTGAAAATCCTTAGTGGCGACTCCTTGTTGATTTAAATTTTTATAAATACTAGTGCGTTAACCTGTATTAAGTGAAATATGTCACTAATCTTTTCAAAGATGGAAGGAAGAAGATATTTCTTCACTAAAGTCCCTACCAGAAAAGTTATTTCAAGAACTCGGGAAAGAAAATTCAGAAGGAAAAAGAGTCGGAAAATAGTTGGAGATCGAGAATCAAGAAAAGAGTTATCCATTGTGAAAAGTGATCAATCTGTGGTTGAGGATTACCATTCTTATTTGAGTGATTCTGACTCAGGTAATTTTTATATAGATCTAAATTATCCAACTAGAGAGGGGCCTTCATTTGTGTTTGATAAGTGTGCTTCTTAATCTGTCCCTGTATTTTCCAAAGTTGATAGGGTTTTCCATGAAACAAAGTCTTTAGAGGACATTCATTTTGAAAATTATACTCATGTGTTCCAAAGACCCCTTGTCCCTCATCATTTTTCATCTCTTGTAAGATCACCTCCTCAAAATAGTATGGCCCAGCCTCTACCCAAAAATCCTTTTATTGTGAATACTTTTGGTCCTATAAATTTTAGAGGTATGGTTGGATATCCAAATATAGTGCCACAAGATGTTAGAAATATATTGCCTAAATTTCAAGGGAATAATGCTATCACTAGTGATCAACATTTAAAATTTTTTTCAATATGATGGAAGACTTTGAGATTGAATTTGAGGATGTGTATATAAAATTTTTTATTCATACTCTTGAGGAGGATGCACATGACTGGTATAAGTCTTTTCCAGATAACTCAATAGATTCATGGATAGAAATGAAAAATTCTTTTAGATTGAAATATGGGGATAAGACAGATCCCTTTTTTTTTTCTAAATTTGAGAATATTACAAAGAATCCTAATGAATCTTTTCATGACTTCAATAATAGGTTCAATAAGACCATGAATAGGCTACCTATAATCCTCGAGGCCAAGTGATGTTTCTTATTTAATAAAATATTTTGATGCTTTTGAAAAAAGGCTGCCTATTATTTAGAGGATAAAAACCCAGAACTTTGAGGCAAGGCTTCACCATGGCTTTGTAGATTTAAAAGCAATATTAAAGTAATCTTCCTAAGAGGGAATGTATCAAGATGATAATCCAGAGAAGCCTCATCAAGTAAGTCTGTGGATATAGAAGAGGTTGTATAAACATTGGCTAGAGTTGTTAAGGAAATATCCTATAAAATGGAAAGAGTAGAGAAGGGGATTGGAAAATTTTCTTAAGGTCAGCAAAAGCCACAAGGTCAAGAAATACTTTCAAATCATCCCAAAGGTGATCATAGATCAGATGATAGGGGTAAAGGGCAAGTGGGATCAAGAAATAGATAGCCCCAACCCGGGAAAACAAATTGGTGCCTGATCCTTTAGCTGTTAGAGTTGCTACTATGGAATAAGTCCATGATATGGAGTGGTGTGATAGATGTTTATAGCCCCTTTCCCATGTGATGAAGAAAATAAGTTAAAGAATCTGATGATGATGAGACAGATGATGATGCATGCATGATGGATTGCTCTAGAAGTTCACAATAGGAAACAACCTCGACTTAACTAATAAGTGCAAACCTCGCTAATTTCAGGGATTTCATTCACTTGGTATTACCTCTTCCTCCCACTCATACTTTTGAAATTGATATGGTATAAGCTTTTGAGTTGCCTAATAATGATTTTGAGTAATTAAGGGCATTAATGATTAAAAAGTATGATGGAGGAATTCCTTCAGAAGAGGAAAAAAATTGTTAATGAATGTAGTAGTTTCCCAAGAAAAGAATATAATACAAGAAGAAAAGTTTTCAAAAGGAGGTAGGCCTTAGGAAAAAAAAATTTCTAGTGCTTACAATATCCCTAAGGAAACTCTAAAAGAGATGCATCTTGAAAAGTCCTTGTTTGTCCAAATAAAATTTGTGTTCCTCCCCATGCTCGAGACTATGAAGACTCCCATATTATCGGATGAAGCTCGAATCTCCCTTCAAAACTACCCTACCCAAATATATTCCTTGTGACATAGCCCAAATCTTGATTAGATCAAGGTCAATGTTCCTATTGTTGAATTACTTAGAATCCTTGAGCATAGGAAAAGAGCATTCAAATATTTAGGATTTAAAGAAAAAAGGTTACCCACGCTAAAAATGTGAATATGTAGAGGTATCTCCTACCATTGAAGAATTAGAAAATCCACAAGTATCGGAGGAATTGGGGAAACACCCGAGGTTTATTTGGGAACTTCTTTTGTTGAGTCTCAGCTGAATGTGGATCCATTTTTCACTACTCTAATTATTAAAGATAGGTTGTTACATAACTGCATGTTTGACTCAGGAGCTTCATGTAATGTAATGCCTCTTGAGGTCATGAATGAGTTGAATATAAAAGTAACAACAACTTATGGGAAATGTACTTCCATGGATTCAAGAGAGGTTCCAGTAGTTGGATGTGTCAAAGGCTTAGTAGTGCAATTGGAAGCTTATCTAGGAAAGTACTTAACTTTGAATGTAGTAATTGTGGATTGTCTTGCTAAGTGAGAAACACTATTTTCAAAAATGGGTAACTAGTGTGGGTGGAAGTGTGCAAATGGACATGTCTTATGTAACCATACCGATTTAGGGTAGTCTTGTGAAGTTATATGGTGAAAGGAAAATGTTATATCTCATTGAGGACCCCAATAATGCTTCTTATGAACTATTTACATGATAAATTGATGTTTATAACTATGTGAGCTATGTCATTTTCAAGGAGTATGAAATTGATCAATGCGAGATATCTTGAGAAGGTTGATTTTCCCTGGGACTTTGATGTTTGATGAAACCTCGAGAGATGTTTAACAACTTAACCTAGGCATAAACGATAAGCCTAAAAATTTGGTGAGATAAGCAACTTCGATGGAAAAGAGAAATATTCATATGACCAGTTATTAAACACGTATCAAAACTTCTTAGCATAGTCATATCTAGATTTGAAGGAACTTGAAAATTTTCCTTTAATTTTTCTACGAGTCATGGTTCACATCATTATATAGTGTATAGTCTTATGGTTTTGTTCTACTTTCTTTTTTTCTATTCGTCTTTAGGGATTTGGTTATTGGCTTTCTACTCTACAAGCTTTTTTTTACTCTATTGGTGTAGTGCCCATTTAAACAACCACTTGAGACCTAAGAAACAACCTAGGGTTAGCTAGAAAATTATGGAATAATTTTTTTTTTATTGGAAGAATCTATATTGAGTTGTCAAAACACTAACTTGAGTTCGGAAGAAATCCTATTTAACAAGACAAAAATTCCCTTTATTAACTTATATCAAGTTCACAGGGTTCAAATTTTAGGGTTACATGTTTAAGTTAGGTTCAGGGAGTAATTTACCCCATACCTGCTCTCTAATAGGCTCAGAACTTCAACTAGATTTTTCTCACACTTAACACTTCCAAAATTTCCCTAAACCATTCCCAATGGATAGGAAATTTTCTCACCTTTCTAGTGATATAAGGAATTCCTTCTAACTCCGTATAGAACTCAAGTTATGAGTGGGCGAGTTTCTAGGGTGATTTTTCCCTAGAGGGACACATGGCAAGAGGAGGGGAATGCGCCTTGGGCAGTTTGGTGGGCCGCAGGGTGACATGGGGAAATTTTCTCCACAAGCTCAAGGGAAAAAAACATTCGATGCCCCCGTGGGTCCCCTGGGAGGACACTTGTTGAGTCTTGGTGTTACGCGAAGAAGGGAGAAGGGAAGGACGGGCGTTGGGTGGATTTAGCGCTTTGTGCCAAATGAAAGGGGAAAAGGGATAAAAGGTGTGCGAGTCCATGCACTCATGGAAGGAAAAATTGAAGGGAAGGTGGAGAAGCAGGCCGCAAGAGGAAAATTAAAATTTTTCCAAAATAAAAACAAAAAAAAAAAAGATAGAAGGTCTCGCCCTCCCACATCCACCTCAAAGTGTCATGTGGCACACCCCGCTTGGTGTGGGCCGGCGGGGTCAAAAGATAATTTTTCCCAATCTTTTCAAAAAGGTTTAAGTTCAATGGAAAACCGTGCCTCTGCCGTAGTCACAAGGGGACACATGGTGCCCTCTGATTGGGTAAGGGATGGTGGAGGGAAAAGTCAAAATTTACCCAAGGTCCAAATTTTATAAAAAATTTCTAAGGCCAAAACGACAGGAAATTTTTGGCTTGGGCCCACCAAAGAAAATTTTCCCCATATTTTTAGCCCAAAGCACAAAAATTTCAAAGCACCATAACTTGAGCTAGAAAGCTCAGTTTTGGGAAAATGAGGAATTTTTGGAAAGCTCTCGATGCCCTCTTTGCATAGAAATCATAAGTTTTACTTTTTGATAAGTTCCTAGGTGTCAATTTTGCAAAAGTATTTACATGATTTTAATTTGTGAACTGGTAGTTTACAACTTCTCAATTTGGTAAAATTGGAACTCCTCCTTCACTCAACATGTCAAATAGACATGGAGGATTAGTCTAGGGAGGGTTTAGAGTGTTTTAGGGAAGTCAATTTTTCCAATTTATTTAAGGTTGAATTTTTCCAATAGTAGACGAGAAAAATGGCTATGTAAGTTCCCAATTTGATTTTATACAGTTTTGAAGGTTCATTCTTAAATGTTGAGGTCAATTTGAGTTCTCTAAGTCTTACTAAGTATGAATTTTAATGTTTCATAACTTATTGTTTGGTATAAGTTTGAACTGCTCATTTTTATTAAAATGTGAATTGCCAGAATGAAGTTTAAAACAGTGAACTATTTCTTTTAAATTTGTTTATCAATTTTGTCTTTTGAAGGTGCATATGATCCCTAAACTAGTCAAATACATCTAATGAATTAATTTAACTATCCAATTGAAGTTGAAATATAGTTCGACTTCAATTACAAATTGCATTATAAAAGGAGTATAACATTGTCTTTCATTCCCACGCATTCTTCCTTTTCAAACAACCATTTCCAATGTTCGACAATAATTCCAAATCCAATGCACAATACAAATTTGAATAGATATTGAAAACTTTTATTGATCAACAATTACATCTTACAACTTTTCCTTTTTCTTTTAATTTTGAAATATAGTAACAATACATACACATTCTTTCATATTTCATCTTTCAACATTCCAAACAGAGGTTTCTTATTGCAAGTAAAACTCAGATTTCTAATGGAGGAGATAACATATGAATGAGGTAAAACACTTTCATTACTTCAATTGAATTTCTCATAATTTATTTCCCAAGTATTTACAAAGTAAAACATACAAGTACATATCATTTACATTTTTTTTGAAAACAAAGAACAAATATAAATTTCCTTTACATTTCTCAATCCAATTTCAATATTACATTGCCAACACAAGTGTCTTCACATTGCAAACATTATACAACTCATCCACCCAAGGTGGGAAAGGTTATAATAAACTTTTCTCAAGGAAATAGGACTTTCAAAATTGTATATCTTCTTTCTCCAAATAGCAACATGCTAGTTCTCCAACTTTTCATCTTTGATCACAACAAGGAAGGGGGAAAGGCAACGCTCTCCACCAAACCAAGACATCTAATGAGAAGGGAGAAGCCATCCTTCCTCATTGGCCCCCAAGCCCCAACCATATTGAAATAGAGAATGAAAATCAACTCATGGCAACAATGGCTTCTACAACAACAAGCAACATTCTTCACATTACATACAACAATAAGAAAATACAGTCCAAGCAAAGATAGCAGTTCCCAACTGCATTTGAAATCATTCACACAACACATATGCTTGATCAAGCAAGCCAACAAGAGCAAGAACTATGGGGAACTACTTATGCCTCCCTATTTAGAATTGGGCATCCACAAAAATCATACCACCAATATAACATATCAATCCCATAAACCTTATATCTCCCAACCCCTCCTTATGCACCCCCAAAGTTTCTCCCTTATAGCCCCCCAAGACTAATAAATGCAAGCAGTTTCTTTTCCAAGGTGGATCCCGAACCAAAACTCCCTCCACAATAAAATATATGCCATTGGCATTCCCTTATGCCCCCATATGAAATCCCCATAGCCTTCTCCTACACCATATCCTAAGCAGTCTACCCAACCAGCCAAGAATACAAAACACAATCACCATTTAAACATACATGCAAGAGAAAGAAACATGTAAAACACAGCTCAAGATCCTACCTCTCCATACTGGAGTTTGTTCCAAGCTCACAAGCTTTCCAAAATGCCAAATACAGTCCAAAATCAGCAAGGTTCAAGCATGCAATGACTCCAACTCCTTCCACAACAAGCTCCCAAAACAACAAGCAAGAAAAATGCGCCCCCAAGAGGAAAACAACAAAGTTTCAACAACCTCAAATGAGCAAGAAGCTTTGAATTTAAAGGAGAGGGAAGAGAAGAGGATGATGTGGATCCATGTGGGATGCCACATCATTCTTCCTCAACCCCAAGAGGAAAGTCAACATCCTCCACAAAATCACAATAAATAAAATGACAATTTAACTTACACACTCCAAAATAACCCATACTCCAAAAGGACTGAATTAAAAATATGTAAGGGAAGTGCAATTAAGACTTACAAATTGTCACTTCAAAATGCAATAAAAATTCCTAAAATTAACCCCCAAACCATAGGCATGGTTGGTGGATCATTTTAAGAGGTGTGGGACAAGTTTAACTTGTCCCACAAGCCTCCAAATTTTTCCTCCAAGGACAAATTCGAATTCCTAAGGAGATGAAGTGTTAAACCTTCCAAGATCTATCTTACACCTTCTTACACATTCTTACAACATTAACTTACACACTCTTCCAACATTAATATTTCAAATCAACAACTTTATTAATTACATTCCATATCCCAATTTAATTTAAATAAAGTTTAACTATATGATCTCTCACCTTAATCTACCACATTTAAATTAATTAAAAGAAGGAACACATTACTAATAAAATACATACAACAATAATTTAAAAAGGAACACATAATAAAAACACATATCCCATGGTCACATATAATGGAAATCCCCCCATGGGAACCCCTAGCATAACTCAACACACAAACACACACAACACAGTTGCCATGGTGACCTTGTTGAATTCACCCAGAATTTCAATATGGTTAGTCTCGATCACCCGACATTGTTGTGATTTTTAACCTATACAAATGCAAATACCTCCTTCGGCCTCGTGGCCATATTCAAACATCCAAAATGATATAAAAACATCTCAAGATCATCTAAACATATGAATCACAACAATATCAAGAATTCAACATTATCATTTTTTTAATTAAATAAATCAGCTATATCATCATAAAAATCTACCATACTAGGTCTACTCAAAATATCCAATTTCACAAGCCCAAATCAACATCTATAATATGTCCATGTTGAAAAATATATCATCATCCACATATCAAAATGTCTCTAGTACTCATCCTACATAATAAGCTGAATCTAAATCAATAATAATCAATGATCTAATATCTAACCATCATACTAAAACAAACATAACAGTGTCCATAATATGATCAACAATATCAAGATCAGTATCTAAAAGTGTCAAAGGGAAGTGGGCACTATAGTTTCCCAATGAATTTTTGGCACATGGTTTGGTCTGTTGTTCTTACGGCACTCATAAGGAGTTCCCATCCCGAGTCGGAGCCAATGTTGGTGGTCAATCTAATCTTGCCATTATTGTTCAAAAAATGTGTCGATTCGCATGGTTTGAAAGTATTTTTGTTTCCCTGTATAGATTGGTGGAATATTTATCCTTCATTTGGTTGCTATGGTCAGTCCTATCCTTTGGTTAAGGATCACATTGAGTTTAGATATTGTTTTCCATTTCCCTATTCATGAGAAAGAATTTGTAATTTGGGCGTGAATTCGGGAATATTTTTCCCAAGATCCATGGAAACATGGTCCTTTCTAGTTGGATGTGGCCAAGTGGGTCTTTTTGGTGAAACTTGTCACTTTTGTCACATTTGTAAAAATTACCAAATTAGCCCTACGGCTTTGATAATATCTAATTGGTTATTCGAGGAAAATATGAAGCAATAGGGCAAAAGTCTTACTTTGACCACTGAAGAAGGACATGTGGCATTTTTTCAAGTTACAAGCAAGGAGGTGGGTTCGCAGAGCATTTTGTAGTTTTTTGCTTTTTTGTACGAGGTAGAAAAGTTATGAAATAATCCACAACTCTATTGGGGCCCACATCAATAGTTATAACCGAGAGGCGGATCAGGACATTTTGAGACTTTTAGGCCCACTGACTCAAAGCTTGTCCACATGGAGGGTCTGTGCTCATTTGAAAATTTTCTTCTTGGTTTTACCCTTGGAGTTGCACCAAGGTGATACATGGAGGTTTCCATTGGACATATTTTCATGCATTCGGTGTAGATTTGTTGGACCATGGACACGTGGAGGGCTTGAACTCATTTGAGGATCTTCCTTTGGGTCTTACCTTTACAGTTGCACCAAGGAGACACGTGGAGGATTCCAGTAGATCGTCTTTGTACTAAGATTTTTCAAGCAACTTTCTAAGGCCTGAGACATGTGGAAGGCTTACGCTTGTTTAAGAATCCTTCTTTTGAGCTTCATACCAAAGAAGCACCAGAGACACATGTGGAAGATTCCGTTGGTCATTCCTGTACTAAAAATTTTCAATGGCCAAGAAGGCTTTCTTGGACCCTAGGCATGTGGCACATTCTACTAGTCCTTAAACTCTTTCAACAACTTTTCCAGGCTGAGACACGTGGTGAGCCCGCACTTGTTTGGGGTCTCCACTTTTGGGAACCATATCAAAAGTGTGCCAATGAGACACATGGAGGCTTCGCTAGCTCCTTTTATACTGGGACTTTTTCAAAGACTGAGGAAAATTTCTTGGGGCCCGAGGTATGTGGAGAACCTGCACTTGTTTGAGGTCTCACCTCTAGACTTCATCTTTGAAGTTGCACCAAGGAAGCACATGGAGGCTTCTGCTGACTCCTCTTTACACTTATCCAACTCAAACTCACAGCACATGAATGTAGGCATCCATGTGAGGGAACTCATTTCTCAAGGTGTATTCTCAAGGGTGAAAAGGATTTCTTTTCAGATCCATTCATATGGAGCCACTTGAAAATGATTAAAAGGGTATTTCTCACATGATAGAATGAAAGAATGATTAAGAATACTATCAAAAATTATGATATGGAATCCGATTCATAGTTGAGGGTCTGATAAATGTGATCAGCTTATGATTTATCCACCTAGCAGCTTTGGGTGTAAATTTGTTAAACATTACTTTCTAAGACAAATTTGTAACAAGCAAAGGATTCCTCGAATATTCTTCTTTTTGGGGAAAAATTTGGGATGAGTGAGCGAATGAATTGTATAAATGCAATGAGAATACTCTTGCGAATGGTCGGGCTTTAATTTTTACAAGAAAATTTGAGAAATCCCATCTTCCTGAGAGACCATGTGAGAAACCTATTAATTTCTTGTGTTTTATATTTTCAATCATGTCAAGATGGTTGCAAGTGTACAACCATTGAAAATCTCTGAGCTTGTTCAAGAAACTTTCCCTCTTGACAAATTTTATAAATATCAAATTAATCTATGTTGATCTTAGGAAAAATTGTGTCTTCTTTTATTTTGGAATGTCTTTAAAATAGTTTTTCTTATTCCTTTTGAAATCTTATATTAAAATGTCTCTAAATCACACAAGATCTCATCTATGTGTTAGTATTTTGGCATTTGCAATTTCATTATGAGAAGACCTTTCATCTGGTAATGAAATAAAAAATTTAAAATCAATTTACTTCCACTATGTTGATAAAGATTGTTTGTAAGCCTATGAGTGTACTTAGGCATGATGGACCAGGGTTGTTAATGTTTAATTGAGTCTTTAGGTCAAGCCTTCATGTTGAATTCTTAGAGATTTTGTGAAACCATGTAGATATGGGCCTCCATTGATGCACACCTTCTGGTTGAAGGAATATTTTTGGCAATTATGAAGAATTATGTCTATTAGTTTTCCAATTATTGTAAAGGTTCTCAAATATCTAGTGAAATCAACTTCATCTTTCTTAATTCCCCACCAAAAATTTCAAATAACCATGAATCCTAACTAAAGTGCCCCTGTTTGTGTTGTGTATCCACAAATGAACAAATTATACTACTAAAATATATGAAAGTAAGTAGGTTTTAAGTGTCTTTAATAACCTGAACCTTGTTCAAAAAATATCTCCATTCTTTTGAAGTGAAAACTCATGATAGTTAAATTGTGGTGTATTGATCATATTTTCTCAAGGTTCCCCTTAAAATTGTGCAAAGAAAGATGTATTCATGTCCTTCACCAATAGAGGTTACAAAATGGATCCTCTCACCCTGGTTGAAAGGCATGACCTAAAGTAGTGAGGATAGATCAAATCCTTAAAAAGGTGTTATCCATTTCTCCAATGCCCGAGTGACAAAGATCAAATCAAATCCTTTCCCCAGCCACAAAATGACTTATGATTTATCGTCTCTCGAGTATCTTATTAAATGTGTGATGTTTCTCAGCTTCCAAGGGAGAATCAATTTGGATACCAACACTATGTAAGGAGGTGGATTGCTTTATTAAATACGAAAAAACATGACAAAATGTACCTGATCAATAGATGGAATTTTTTCTACTACAAACATTATTTTGAAAGTCAAAAGAGTACCTTTGTCTTAAGACAAAATCACGTGTCAACGTTTGTACCTTATAAAGTATAAGTCATCATAAGTACCCAGTCATGTTGGAGGAATTAAAATAATGAGTTGTATCAACTCATATAGAAATTTTAAGAGAGATTCTAGGATATGGAATGATAGAATAATGGGAAGTTGAGATAGGATAGGGATTTAAAAGATAAGGCTTGACTCATAAATTTAACGAAAATAGAAACACGTATATGTAAGAAATCCCAATTTAAAACATGTCCCGATTTGAGTATGAAATATTAGATTGTTATTATTCAAGTTTTATCACTAAGAAGTCTCATTTTTAATAAGAAAAATATTAGAAAAAAATCATTTTCCATCATAGAAATTTAGATATGTAGTCAAATATTGAGAGTTTTTTTGACGAAATATTAAATTATTTTGGGGTATCTATAATTTTTGAGCTCCCTTCTAGATGATAAATCAGTTTACTCTATATATCATATTATTGGAACATGTTTCTATAACTTGAAATATCCTTATTTGTTACTTGTTTCTTACACAATGTTGAGGTGGAAATCAATTAGGATCTGGATGTTGTAGAGATTAGTTTGATATGGAATCTAAACAATATTATTTATATGTATATACACATAAATATTTTTCCCATGGCTCATGCATTCCAAGGCATTGAGACTATCAAAAAAGGAGGGTACTTATCAGGTTGATGCAATTCAAGGATTTTAAAAGGGAATTTTAATTAAAAATAGAAAATTCTAAATTTATTTTGCATCATTATCTGATGTTTATCATTGTTTTATTTATTACATGCAACACAGTCAGCCATGACCTCTATACTATCACATACAGGTCCATTTTCGAGATGTTTGTCTTCATTTACATTAATGGTCACTCAAATCCATTAGATTCTCCTTAGAACCACAATATTTAAAGAACATGATAAGGTCATGTTGAATGCTATTGACATTTTTCTTGTGAAATACTTGTTTAACTCCATTTTTAGTTGGTGAGAGTCGAAGTTATCTTTCTTGTATTACCATGTATGAATATATGTAATTTAAACCATTTTTTTATCTTCCAATATAATTGTTGATTTGTATACAAATTTACATGCACTTCGGATGAGTTTTTTTATTTAGTATGCGAGTTAACTCTTTTATATTATATATTGTTAAATTTTATTTTGTTAAATTATGGTTAGATGTGCAAGGGTATAACCTCAAGAGTCTCAAGTACACTTAAAATATATAAGTCAAATAAATATGGTAATTTGTCTTATAGTGTGTAGTATTTTATTAAAGAGGTGGAAAATAATTGAAATTTGAAAATTTTGTATTTTTGTGATGTTATCATGTGAATTGTCTAGCCCAAAATGCAAAATTCAAACCATGACAACTAAGTCATAATGTATTCTTTTCCCTTCTAACCCTCATGAATCTCTTTCCTAGCAAACTTACATCATGTGTGATCATCATATTGACCTTGAAGGTATTATAAATGTGTTTGGTAAACAAGTATTAATATGTAAAAAGGTGTAACAAAGTTCATGATTTCATTTGGTGAAGTGCAATGAAAGACTAGTTTTCTTGGAAGCCTAGAAAGGTTGATTTTGGCCATTTCAAAGCATTGATGAATTTTTTGAAAATGTGTTAAGTATACGGAGGTGGTATTGTGGAGAATTTAATATGTTAGAAGTAGTTTAGGAATAGTTAAGAAAGTTTTTATCACTCAGGGACAATTTGTTCAACACCATAGGGTTTTTAGGTGCAAGGAATGAGAAGTTCAATAGTGAACCTTAACTTCTCTAGCTAATTCCAAGATATTCTTAAGGAGTTAGGAGGAAAGTAAATAGGCATAATAAATCTTGTATAATTATCTACATGTTGGGAATATTCATTTTATCTAAGGTATCAAGGTTTTTGAGACAGTCTAAACATTGTACTTTCTCCTCATTGTCCGAACAAAAAGGGGCCAAATTTTTATGTTTTAGGTATCTTCAAGGTATGAAATTAGTTCCATTAATATTTTAATGTGTATTAGAGTAAAAACCATATAAAATTTGACCCCAAAACATCATCCTAAGCCTCTAAGGTGAAAGAAGTAAGTTTTTAATGCTATTTTTGGTCATCTAGTTTAATATAAAGATTTCCATTAATGGAAAGGAACAATTTTGAGCTCCTTTTATCCCTATTATCCCATTAAGGGAATAGGGAACATGAGGTAAATAAATGTGAACCATCATCTTAGTCCCATAAGATCACTGCGGAGTGGTGTCCCAAGTGTCTCATGAGTCCCATTTGTGTTGTGGGATAAGGGGACATGAGGGACAAAAAGTGTGCCCTCACTCCCTCACCATGGGTGAAATTTTTATTCCATGATGTACCTCACCTAACCAAGGGGATATATGGGACAAGAAAGTGTTCCCATTACTTAATCCAACCCCATGGAATTCTATGTGACCTTTTACATCCTCCACATGTGGTTTTTCATCTTTGTTTTCTCATTTAAACTAGCCCTAAGGCTTCCACTTGCATCCATCCTTAACCATGGGAAAAAAAAATTTCCCCATTGTTCCAATTTATTAAGTGGATAAGAGGGACAATAAAATTCTTCCATGCCTAAGTTGGGGCCCCTGTATTTCCATATTCCATGTCTTGGCTCCACGAGTTATTTTCCCAATCCCTCCATCTCATCTTCACTTTCTCTTATGATGCCACTTGTCTCCATCCTATTCTAAGTTGAAATTTTAAACCCACAATTTCCCTTGTGTCCCCATTTTTATATCAAAAAATTATTTTTAACCTCACATGAGCTCCTATTTAACTTGGGTTTGATCTATGGTCAACAGGATGAAATAAAAGTGAAACAAAAATTGCTTAAGCTTATTTTCTCTACACATAACTCCTACCATTTTCGATTTTGTCACACCTTGAAAAAATCCATTTTATACTAGATATGCTTCCCAATATTTTCTAGAACAGCCATATCCATCAAATAACACATTTTTTTCATATCTCTCAAAACGGAAACCTGATTACAATGAAACTTGGTCAGATTACTCTTCTCCAAAATACCTTTGGGAAGATTATACCTACATATAAAATGATTCCCTAGTGTTTAATACAAAAATATGAAAACCTAAACCCTAAGAATTTATTTTTTGATTTCCAAGATATTCGAGTGGATGAAAAATTGTAAAAATTAGAGAACAAGATTCTAGTGTAAAAGAAAACACAATAATGGTGGTTTTGTTGCAATCTGACACTAGTAAGTCCAATTTCTAAAAATAGCATGTGCTCTAAATAGTGAGACTCTAAAAATACCAATTTTCCCAAAATAGAAAATTTTCAACATTTGGAAAACCATGGAACAATAAGAAACACTAATAAGGGTCAATTCGGAAAATTTCTACAAATAACAAGTTAAGAAAAAGCATGTCTAAAAATAGAAAATTCCTTTCAAAAGTAAATCCTATAGACACAAAATCACGCACTTGGGTAAATTTCAAGGTCCTAATCATATAATTACATTCATATGATTCCTAAACATGGAAACTTGTAATTAACTACTGTTTTTGGCCTTTTGGATTTGCCTCTTGTCTTCTTTCTAGTCTTCTATATCCTACTTCCTATTTTGAAATTCACTTGATTTATATTTCTTAGTTCTAGACACGGTGCCCACTAGAATGTTAGCACCTAGGAGACCTCTTTCCATCTAAACACCCCTAACTTCCTTTTATCTTTTCTCTCCCCTTTTGGGCATCTTGTTTTCATATGGGTCAGCATTTTAGTGGTTGATTACAAAATTCAAATAAGGGAATCAAATAAACACAAAGTATGTGATCATATTAAAGGACCAAACTCTAAGCTTATACTATCATCACCTAAGGTTGCATAAAAATGTGTCTAAGAGCATAAAAGGCATCCATCTAGCTTAATTCAAGGGACAAAGGACTTCTAATTCTACATACATGCATATGATGGGAAGTTTTGTTTTGTTTCATCCACACATGTATTTACATTTGTACATTTAACTATCACTTGCTATCAAGTTCCTCTTACACAAGAGCCTCCTAGGGAATGATTCCTACACACACACACACAAGAACTACATGGATTCTTAAATGTAGTGTAGTGCTTTGTCATAAGTTCACTCATTTGGGTGACCAACTTGGTCGAGTCCAACTCTCCATTTGCATCTTTTTCTTTTCAGAATTTGATGTGTTTTGGGGTCTTGTAAGATATATTTCTATCTGTAGGTTACGGGAAAATTTTTAGGACATAGTATGACATACAAGGGACAAAAAATGAAGGTTAGTGACTACTTTGTGATACATTAAAAACAATATTTCGATATTTTACATAGTCACATGCATCTAGTAAGGGTATCTAACACTCGAGAGAACCCATCAACAGTCCAAGCACCCCTGGTCCAACAAATTTTGAAAGTTATGAATTTTTCTGAGTACGAGTTGTGAAAATATCTTCCCCTTGTTCACTTGTTTTTCAAGTAAAAATCACCTTCAGGAAAAATTCTAATCATCTAAGTATTATATTCCCTCTCTTTCACTTAGGGTTTTAATTTCTATTTTCTTATCTCTTGTGTCATATGTGTGCTTTAAAATTTTATTTATTACACATGACTCTTCAATATCCTAGGGTTTTAATAAATTTCCATACTCGTTAAATCATTTAGTGAACATATCCATTCGGACCCAACCTTGCTTCTAGGCATTTTTGTGAAAATATTATCATGGGTAATTATTATGGACCCTATATTGAAGCTCATCCTCAAGAGATGAATGAGCATATCATTAAACATCCACATGATCTAAATATTCTCTTTTTCCCTACGACGATGAATCAACAATATAGATGAGCTTAATGGTACTAATTCTCTTGCCACCTATATTCCTATTGTTACTCAAAATCCTCCTTCCACCAATCCATCCGATTCCACTATTTTTGTCTCCATTGCTATTCCTACTAACCATTTAACCTGTGCCTCTTACTTCACATAAAAGGAAAGTCTCCTCTTACGGCACTCAATATATAGCCTCTCTCTATCAGGATTCTTAAGTTTAAATATGTCAACTTCAGTATGCTACTTCTCATACATCTCCATATCTTGATCCCACCTTACTCCTTCACACCTGCTTTCACACCCTCTATTTCTACACATGCACTCCCTCCAAAATCTGTCACTCCTAAGATTCCCACCTTTAATGGCCACGAAAATCCTTGAGCATATTCGATATTTCCATGTGGAATATCTAGATTATGTGGATGATCATACTCTACCAACAAAGATATTTCCTAGAAGTCTCCAAGACTATGATATGAGTTTGTTTTATGATATACCTGTTCATTTGGTAACATATTTTACACATTTCATTGATTATTTTCTATCTCACTTTTTCATCAATATTAGTTCAAAGATATCCTATTCTCAACTCACATGAATCAAACAAGGATCCAATGAACATCTAGTAGAATATGTCTTATGATATAATAAAAACTTAGCTAAGATGACCAATGTACTCATTGATTTAGAATTGCAAGATATTTTTGTGTAAAGGATTTTATCTCCATTACAAGAGAGTTTCATCTTTGAGACCTCTCCTTCATTTGATCACCTTTTCCATACTCTTAAGTTACGTGAAAGAAAACTTATTACTATGGGAAAACTTAAGTATCATGATCATGATTCATCATCTTCTACTTGGTTTCAAAGCAAAGATCCTTTCAATCTATCCACCAAGACAAAAGAAGCAAAATTTATTGTTAATGATGTCTCTACTCTTGAAAAGATTCAATGATAGCCTCCAAAGCGTACATTTAATAAATTGCCTTGTGTTCCACATATTCTATTACCACAACTCATTGAGAGAAATATTATTACACTTCCTCCTCCACTCAATCTAAACCTAGCTCATCCTAAAGGTCATAGTTACAATGAAAATACTCATTGTGAATACCATCAGTGCATTGGGAATTCTACTAATTGATGTTTCAAACTTGAACTTATGATCCATGATCTAATTGATAATAATGTAATTGAGCTCCCGAGAATTCATCATCTACGCCGGTCAATGAAAATGAAAATCTCAAGATATTCAATAAAACCTTCCCTAACCATGAATAGAAAGTTGTGGATTCTTCAACCAATCATGCATACCATGCAGTGCCCCCTCCTTCATCGGGGGATCTTGATTTTATAGTTGATAGTGCTGACACATCATCACCATTCATTGCATTTTATAATCGGAATTATCATGGTACATTTTTTTGATGAATTACACATAAGTTCTTCTATTGGATATCATTCTATCAACAACACCATAATTGATCCATCATTTCACATAAGTGCATGCTCTATTGTACTTCTTGTCACTATCAACTATCCACTATCTAATATTTCATATCCAGTTCAGTAAATATTATGGTAAGCTCAAGCTTATAGTTATCGTCAGCCCTCTCACCATGTTTGTGTCTTTCCTTTTAGAACCTAGCATCAAAGGTTATGAAATTCTCTTAGGTATTCCTTGTCTTTACACCACTCGGAAATCATTTCCATGAATCACTTGTGTCTTAAGTTCATTCACAACAAGTAAGTAATCATTGTCAAAGGTGCCCTACCATACACATCATGGTTTCAGCCTCCTCTAGAGGTGTCCATTGCACTATCCAGAGCACCTAGGTCCTCTGGACCTCTCAAATCTAAGGAAAACTCTACTCCTAGCTTGCCTATTCACACACGACCTTCTCATCTTCATTGGTCCATTATCCCATCTCATTAGTCTAGGTATCTTGATCAAGAATCTCCTCTCGAATAACATGTATCCACCTCATTCACATCCTAATTATCCTTCATATAGGCACACATCACCTCCCCGATCTCGTTCACATAGGTGTTCACCACCTTGACTTCCATTGCATGTACATTTGTCCGTATCTTTCTAATCTGCAAACTACTTAACTTAATAATAGATAGAACATTGTGCTCATGAATATGAAAGGAAAATTTATTAAGTTCTTTCAACAAAACTAATGTGCATAATTCAAACCATTAGATTGTAAAAACAAAGAACAAAGACAAGATTGAGACAATATTTATCTTGGACAAACCCAATGTGGGAAAAATCCACCTAGGTGAGAAAATTACCCCCTTTCCACTATGTAATCTCAAACCAATATAAAATACTACTAATTAGCCTTCAAGAAATCTAAATAAACTTCCTAAACTATATTTATTTGCTTAATATTCTCAACACATAAGAGTTATACACCACGAACATATACAAGAAGAATAACACTCCTCGAACTATACCCTTTGCTAAATTGCTTTAAAATCACTTGCTTGAATCCCTAAACATTCTTCTATTTATATATGTTCAGGTCATATAAGTGTGGAAATCTGAAACGAACTATTTTCGAAGTGCAAGCATTTGTAACTACCGAGATTCCGAGCTTCACGGACCATCAATTAGAAAACTACCACTTTACATAGACCGAGCGGTTTCCTAATTACCCTAACGATTTACAAAACCACTAATTATTGTAGACGGAAGTTACGTAAACACCACCCTACACCTGGAGGGTGATTTTGTCACCATACAAAGTTTTCTACCTTACGGAGGTCGTAACTTTTGCATACGAACTCCAAATTAGGATCCATTTTTGAACTTGCAAGGTTTTTGAGACAAACACAAATATATAATCAAATTTGAATTTTCATGACATATTCATCCTTAAACAAAGAATATATGGCCAAAGTTTCAAGAGGTTTCGGATCATCCCTAACCTCACTAGACCATCTAGTGAAGATAAGATGAGCCAAAACCTATAGAGAAAGAGAAATTTATAAAGATTACAAAGAATTGAGATTTTCTTGATCCATTTTTCGATCATACCTCCCCAATTTGAGGATTTTAGTCCCTAAAATATTAAAGGACTGATGAGGTGAGGAAATTTCTTCCCCACATCCTCTATGGAATATCAATTGGCCTTCGATGATAACTATCCTTTCAATCCAATCAACTACCCGCCCTTCACCCATCTTTGCATTGTTCTTTCTTTCCATTGTAAAACCAGATCTTCCTCTAATTCCAACTAACCGCTCGCTCGAGTAAGATCCTTAATAGACATAAGAAATACCCCTTCTTCTTCATCATCCAATATGGAGGGCTCAAAAAGACGTATGTTTTCAACATTTAAACTTGAATAAATCTTCATATAAGGAGGTAAATGCAAGCAAAATGCATTCTTACCCTCTTGTTCTAGAATCTCAAATGGTCCACAATGAAGAGGCTTTAGTTTATTAACTTTCCCCTGTAACCTTTCCTAGCTCAAGTATAACCATACCTTGTCTCCAAGAAGGAAAGAATGTTAAGTCCTATGTTGATCATGATGTGCTTTGTACTTGGCTGTGACTCTATTAACCTCTTTAGTACCTGAAGGTTAATCTTCTAAATCTTCTCAATGAAATTATCTACTTTGTGGACCTCTAATTCCACTTTCCCATTTTTTCTTCATGGTAATCTAAAAACAACATAAAAATCACTCTTATAAAAATACCCAAAACATGTTTCAAAAGGAATTTTATTAGTTGAAGAAATAATTGCCTTATTATAAGAATATTGGTTATACACCAAGTTCTCATCCTAGGTCCTTGGATGTTTCCTATTATACCCCCTCAAGAGTTGGACCAAAGTATGATTCACCACATCCATTTACCCATTTGTTTGTGGATGAAATATGATAGACTTATTTATCTTTGTATCCATTATTTCCCATAAAGTAGCCCAAAATTCCCTACAAACCATGAGTCTCTATCGATATAAAATAAATTGTAAAACCACAGGGAATGCACACATTAACAAAAAATAATTCCACTACATCACTTAATTTAATGGTCTTTTTACAAGGAATAAGAATACACATTTTGCTAAATTGGTCTACAATCACAAATATATAATCATGACCCTTTTTGATGGTAGGAAAACCTCCCACAAAATCCATGGATATACTTTCCCATGGTCGGGAAGGAATTATCAATGGCATATACAACCTAAGATCCATATTATTAGGCTTGTTTATACTACATAAAACAAAACCCTTGATTTAATTTATCAACTTCATCTTGCATGATTGGCCAATACACATACCTCTACAAGCAGCACACTACTGAGACTTTGTCACACCAAAGTGACCAACTTCCATGGAATTGTGTGCTTCTCTCATCAACTACACTCTTTCCCTCCTAGGCACATAAATTTTCCTGTTCTTGTAGAGAAATCCATCCTGGAGACAATATTCCCCTTGAGCTACAAATCCCTTGCTTAGATGTTTCTCTTGAAATATATCTACAAAATATGGATCTTGCTCATAGCCTTATTGATATGATTCACACACAAAAGGTTCAAGAAGAGTTAACTTGCCCACAATTAAAATCAAAGGAGGTCTAGATAACATATACGCTAGCTTGTTAGTCACACCCTTTTTATATTTAATAATTAAATGAAAGTGTTGTAAGAAACCCATTCATTTATAGTGCTTAGGTTGGAAAAGTTTTTTTCTATGCGCATATATTGGAGAGGTTGATGATCCATAGGAATGATAGTTTTCTTACCAATGAAATAATGTTTCCATTTCTTAACCATTATAACAAGAGAATATTATTCCTTATCATAAGTGCGATGTAATCGCATTGCACCATAGAATTGTTTAGAGTGATAACATACTGACCTACCTCCCTGAACTAGGACAACCCCCATAAAAAGGTCATTGACATCAGTTTCCACTTCAAAAGGAAGTTGTAAGTTAGGTAAATCCAAAAATAGAGCATAAATAATTTTATATATAAATGTTTCAAAATCATTTTGTTATTTCTTACCCCAATTAAATGTCTTACCCTATGCTATTACGGAATATAGTGGCACTTATATGGAAGATAAATTCTTTATGAACTTCCATAAATACTAAACCACTCCAAAAAAAATCATGGTCTTGGTCGAACTAGATGGTGAAGGCCAGTTCGGGATGGCCTCTATCTTAGCGATCAATTTTCAACTCCCATGTCTAATAACATGTCCCAAAAAGTCAAGAAATTGTTTTGCAAAATCACATTTATTCTCATTCAACACAATCTTGTTCTCCTTAATTACTTGCAAAACTTGACACAAAATGATCGTATGCTCCTCAAAATATCTTCTAAAAAATAGTATGTTATCCAAGTACACACTAACAAAGGAATTAATAAATAACTTCATTACCTCATTCATCAACCTCATAAAGGTAGCTGGTGCATTATGTAGCTTGAACGGTAATACCAACCACTCATATAATACCTATCTAGTCTTGAATTTTTCTCCCATAAGTCCTCTTCCTTGACCCACACTTGATGATACCACGACTCCAAATCAAGCTTAGTAAAATATCTAGGATGTTGTAACTAGTCTAACAAATCATCAATGTGAGGAAGAGGGTACCAATTCTTAATGGTTATTTTATTTAAGGCCCTATAATAAACATGAATCCTCCATGAACCATATTTATTAGGTACTTAAAAATAGAACAACATGGATAAGTTATAGGATGGATTATACCTTTTTCAATCAAAGGCTGTAAATGTTGTTTTACCTCATTGGTATCTTTCAAAGAATTCTTGTGCAATCCCAAGTTTGTAAAGAGAACTATCAAGTAGTACTTGGATGTCATGCTTAATTTTCCTCTTAAGGGGAAGCCCAGTGGATTCACGAAAGATATATGTGACTCTTGAATCAAATATATTATCGTGCGTTCTATTTTTTAGAAAACATGCTACAAGTGGTTTTAGATGTCACAATATCATCATCTGGCATATCCCTTAACATGAGTAATGTAAACTTACCACTATCATTAATAATTTTTGGGTTTTTTGGAACTTACCAAATATATCTTTGAATCTCCTTAATAGGCTAAAGTGATGTAGCTCTCACATTTATTTACCAAGAAGTATTGATTGGCCCTCCTTGCGAAGATAATATCCTTGACATACACATATGGGCTGCCAAACCTACACCAAACACACCAACGGGTCCATATTAACCTCATCAATAAACTTTTTTTAATAGCTAAAGTGATCTTACATTGCACCATTACCCTAATGTCAGCACCTTTCTTAGCCCAAACCTAGAGAATATGGACTTGGGGTGATTGTAAGTTTCTAACTTAAACATGTATACTAATTACTGTATAGATTAAATTAGCTTGAGAACATGTATAAAAAACAACATCCACCTTATTTTTCTTTACTTAAATCTTAAAATGAAAAATCTTTGTCAATTCATTATCCTGAACAACACTATTACTAACCAAACATACTTCCCTATGCACGCACACACAACACATAGTCTTATCCACCTCATCGCTATAAAATACTTCCTCTCCTTGAATGAAGATCATGAAATTATTCTTATTATTCTTGTTTTCTAAGGGATACAACTACGTGTGAAGATTCTAACATTTCTACTCCGAATGAGTGTCAACATCACAATGCCCGTAATGAATTTTAGTATCTTTCTTAGAAAAAGAAGTAAAATTTTTCTTACCCTTTCCTTTTCCTTTGTCCTTTTATTTTGAATCACCTTGTTTTCTCGAAGCATGCTGATAGGTAGATGAACTCTTCTTCTTGTCCATCTCTAAGTATTGAGCTTATGTCCAAGCTGATCTAAATCTTTTGGCTTGTCCAAAAGGATGGGTCTCCTCAAATGGATATGGAGTCCACCAATATATTTCATCATCAGGTCTTAGTTTTCCACATCCTTTTGCATCCGAATAGATTTCTTCGGAACTCACTAGTATACTCTTGCAGTCTAGCCATGTTTCGACCTAATATTTTTCCAATACATGGACCTCTCCTCCTCATAACAAATAGGATAAAATTGCTTTTGGATTAGCTTCTTAAAAACATGCCATTTAATAACACGAGGAAGCTTCTTAACAGCAAAGGTATGAACATAGCTCTCAAACCAAGTTAAATCATGATTGGTAAATTTTAATTGAGTAAAGAAATATTCTAACTTTCATTAATGTGATGAAAACTAAAATATACTGCAGATTGAGCTAGATAATGGTCTAAGTTCTCGGCATTCACATCTCCATCATAAGACTCAATCTCGATCTTAACCTATGCTTGAATGGAGGAGGTATGGGAATGACATGGGATTTTTTTCTTCACGAACCTCTTCTTAATGGTATTTGGGGTCTCCTTGAAAGACCAATCGTATCAAAAGAAGTCCCATGATGGAATCCAATATCCCCAAGGATGCTGAAATTTTCCCACATCTTTGGAAAAATATGCTACATTCTCCTCTAACTTGTAGAAACATTATTCACTATTATCATTTGCATCATCTCTTGGATCCATCTAACAAATTCCTTTCTTTCACTTTCTTGTAGAAATATTTGCTTCAAAGAGATTCATGATACCTTCACCGCTTTCTTTTCCCTTTCAGGTAATGGGAATCTAATTACAATCTTAAAACAAGTTAAACCACACATAAGAATGATATAATAGAATTTGAAAAACCAAAGTGAACCCACACATTAGAAAAAATTATTCGATGCATCATTGGCTTAAATGGTCTTTTTACAAGGAATAATAATACACATTTTTCTAAATCGATCTACAATCACAAATATATAATCATGACCATTTTTATGGTAGGAAAACCACACATGAAATCCATGGATATACTTTCTCATGGTAGGGAAGGAACCACCAATGACATATATAACCCTAGCTTCCTACAATTAGGCTTTCTTTTACTACATAAAATATAACCCACGATGAATTTAGAAACTTTATCTTGCATGTTTGGCTAATAAACATACCTCTACAAGTACGCTACAATATTTGTCACACCAAAGTGATCATCTACCATGGAAGTGTGTGCTTCTCTCATCAAATGAACTCTTAACCTCCTAGGAACACATAGTTTCCCATTATTATAGAGGAAGCTATCTTAGAGGAAATATTCCCCTCAAGGTAAAAATCCCTTGCTCAGAGGTTTCTATTGAAATATCTCTACAAAATTTGGATCCTACTCATAGCTTTCTGATATGCTTCACACAAAAAGGTTCAAGAAGAGTTAACGTTCCCACAACTGAAATCAAAGGAGGTCTAGATAATATGTCAGCTAACTTTTAGTCACACCCTTTTTATATTTAATAATCAAATGAAACTATTGTAAGAAACCCATCCATTTAGAGTGCCTAGCTTGGTAAATTTTATTTTGAGCCTGCAGATATTGGAGAGTTTAATGATCCGTATGAATGATAGTTTGTTTACCAATCAAATAATGTTTCCATTTATTGACCACTTGAACAAGAAAATATTATTCCTTATCATAAGTATAGTAATTTAGAATTGTATTATGAAATAGTTCCAGTGATAACATACCAATCTACCTCCACTGAAGTAAGGCAACCCCTATAGCATAGTCATTGGCATAAATTTCTACTTCAAAAGGAAGTGTAAGTTTGATAAATCCAAAATTGGAGCATGACTAATTTTTATTTAAATGTTTTAAAAGAAATTTGTTCTTTCTTACCCAAATCAAATGTCTTACCCCCTACTATCACAAAATGTAGTGGCACTACTATAGAAGAGAATTTAGTTATGAAATTCCATAAATACTAAACCACTCAACAAAAATCATGGTCTCGGTCAAACTAGATGGTGTAGGTCAGTTCATAATGACCTCTATCTTAGCCAGATAAATTTTTAACTCCCCATCACCAATCACATGTCCCAAAAAGACAAGCGATTATTGTACAAACTCACATTTCTTCTGATTCAACACAAGCTTGTTCTCCTTAAGTACTTGAAAAACTTGACGCAAATGATCAATATGATCCTCAAAAGTTATGCTAAAAACTAGAATATCATCCACGTAAATAATAAAAAAGAATCATTAAACAACCTCATTACCTCATTCATAAACCTTATGAATGTAGTTGGTGCATTACATAGCTCGAATAGTAATACCAACCACTCATATAATCCCTTTACGGTCTTGAATTTTCTCTTCCGGATGCCCTCTTCCTTGACCCACACTTGATGATACTTAGACTTAACATCAAGCTTAGTAAAATATCTAGCATGTTGTAAATGGTCTAACAAATCATAAATGCAAGTTAGAAGGTACTGATTTTTAATGGTTATCTTATTTTAGGTAGTATAATCAACACACATTCTCCATGAATCATATTTATTATGAACCAAAATAATAGGATAACCACATGGAGAAGTGCTAGGATGGATTATACCTTATTCAATAAAAGAATGTAACTATTGTTTTACCTCATTGACATCTTTCAAAGACTTTATGTACAATCCCAAGTTTGGAAGTAGACTATTGGGTAGCAATTGGATCTCATGCTCAATCGCCCTCTCTAGGGAATCCCTATAGGTTCTAAAATACCTCTCTAACAGTTGAACCAATTATGTTATCTGTGCCCACTATTTGTTAGATAACATGCTACAATTGGTTTTAGATGTCACAATATCATCATCTAGCATATCCCTTAACATGAGTAAGGAAAAACAATGACAAATCATTGTAAAACAATTTTGGGCTTCGTTGGCACTTATCAAATATATATTTCAATCTCCGAATAGGTTGAAATGATTTAGCTTTACCACCATACTTTACCAAGTGTTATTGATTGGCCCTATTTGTGAAGATAATATCCTTGACATATAGATATGGGCTGTTAAAAACTAAACCACACACATAAAAGGAACAACATCCGTAGTAACCTCATCTATAATTTTTGTCAATACCAAAAGTAATCTTACACTACTTCATTACCCCGATGTCTACACATTTCTTCACTTGAACCTAGAGAATATGGACTTGGGTGATAGTAAGTTTCTAGATTCAACCTATCCACTAACTCTTTATTGATTAAATTATCTTGAGAATATGTATCAAAAAGAGGATACACATTATTTTCCTTTACTTGAATCTTAAAATGAAGAGTCTTTGTTAATTCACTATGCTTAACAACACTTGTTACTTCCCAAACATACCTCCCTACTAACGGAGGCACAACAAATTGTCTTTTCCACATCATTGCTATAAAATACTTCCTCTCCTTAGATGACATTCGTGGCCTTCTTCTTATTCTACTTGTTTTTGAAGGGATGCAACTGTGGGTGTATATTCTTACATTTCTCCTTAAAATGAGTGTCAACATCAAAACTCCCAAAGTGAATTTTAGTATCTTTCATTGAAATAGAGGTGGAATTTTTCTTACACTTTCCTTTTGCTTTGTCCTTCTGCTTGGCTTCACCTTGTTTTCTCGAAGCATGCTGAGAGGTAGACGAAAATTTATTCTTGTCTATCTCTAAGTAGTGAGCTTATGTACAAGCCTCATCTACATCTGCCAGCTTGGGAAAAAGGATGGGTCTCCTCAAATGACTATGGAGTCCACTAATATATTTCATAAACGAGTCCCAATCTATGACATCCTTTCCCATATGAATATATTTCTTACAAAACTCATTGGTATACACTGCATAGTCGACCTTGTTTTCTTCCTAAGATACTACCAATACATGGATCTCTCCTCCTCATAACAAATAGGATAAAACTAATTTTGGATTAACTTCTTAAAAAACATCCCATTTAGTAACAGGAGGAAGCTTCTTAATAGCCAAGTTATGAACATATCTCTCAAAAAAAGTTAAAGCATGTTTGGTTAATTTTAAATGAGAAAAGAAATTCTTCTGACTTTCATGAATGTGATACAAACTAAAATATACCTCCAGTTGACCTAGCCAATGGTCTAGCTTTTCAATGTTCACGTCTCCATCATAAGGCTCAATCTTGATCTTGGCCTCTAATTTGAATGGAGGAGGTACGTGAATGACATGAGATGGTTATTATTCATGAACCTCTTCTTCATGGTCTTCGGGGTCTCCTTTGAAACACCAATCTTCTCCATGAGTAGTCCCATGATGGACTCCAATTTCCCCAAGGATGCTGAAATGTTGCCCACATCTTTGGAAAAAAATTCCACATTCTCCTCCAGCTTGTAGAAACATTCTTCATCATTATCATCTACATCATCTCTTTGAGCCATCTCATGAATTATTTTCTTCCACTTTCTTGTATAAATCTCTTCTTCAAAGGGAATCAAACTAACTTCACCACTTTCTTTACCCTTTCACGTAAGGGGCATGTAATTACATTCTTAACATAAGTTAAACCACACAAAATATTGATATAATATAATTTGGAAAACCAAAGTGAACCCACACATTAGCAAAAATTAATTCCTTTGAATCATTGGCTTTAAGGGTCTTTTTACAAGGAATAATAATATATTTTTGCTAAAAGCGGTCTACAATCACAAATATATAATCATGACTATTTTTATGGTAGGAAAACTGCCCATGAAATCCATGGATATACTTTCCCATGGTTGGGAAGGAACTTTCAATGGAATATTTAACCCCATCTTTCTATTAGTAGGCTTATTTATACTACATAAAACACAACCCTTGATGAATTAAGAAAATTTAGTATGCATGTTTGGCCAATAGACATACCTTTACAAGTATGCTACGGTCTTCGTCACCTGAAGTGACCAGATACCATGGAAGTGTATGATTTTCTCATCAATTGCACTCTTTCCCTCTTAGGCACATAGAGCCTCCCATTCCTGTAGAGAAATCCATCCAGGAGATAATATTCCCCTCCGGTGTAAATCCCTTTCTCAAAGGTTTTTACTGAAATATCTCTACAAAATTTGGATCCTGATCATAGCCTTCCTAATATGCTTCACACACAAAAGGTTCAAGAAGAGTTAATGTGGCCACAACTTAAATAAAAGGAGGTCTATATAACATCTCAACTAACTTCTTAGTCACAACCTTTTTATATTTAATAATAAAATGAAATTTCTATAAGAAACCCATCCATTTATAGTTCCTAGCTTGGTGAAGTTTATTTTGAGCCTACAGATATTGGAGAGTTTGATGATCCATAGGAATGATAGTTTTCTTACCAATCAAATAATGTTTCCATTTCTTGACTACTTGAACAAGAGCATATTATTTCTTATCATAAGTACAGTAATTCTGAATTGCACCATGAAATAGTTCAGAGTGATAACATACCGACCTACCTCCATGAAGTAGGAAAACCTCCATAACATAGTCATTGGCATTGGTTTCAACTTCAAAATGAAGTTGTAAGCTAGGTAAATCAAAAATTGGAGAATGAATAATTTAATATTTAAATTTTTCAAAAGTAATGTGTTATTTCTTACCCCAATCAAATTTCTTACTCCCTACTTTCATAGGATGTAGTGGCATTGCTATAAAAGAGAATTTCTTTATGAACTTCTGTAAATATTGAAACACTCTAACAAAACTCTTGGTATTGGTCAAACTAGATGGTTTAGGCCAATTCATAATGGCCTCTATCTTATCTAGATCAATTTTTAACTCCCCATCTCCAATAACATGTCCTAAAAAGACAAATAATTTTTGTGTAAAATCACATTTATTCTCATTCAACACAAGATTTTCTCCTTAAGTACTTTCAAAACTTGACGAAAAATATCGGTATGCTCCTCAAAAGTTGTGTTAAAACCACAATGTCATCTAAGTAAACAATAACAAAAGAATAAATAAAAGGCCTCATTACTGATTCATCAACCTCATGAAGGTGATGGTACATCGCATGCTTAAGCAAAGATAATACAAACCACTAATATAATCCCCTGTCTAGTCTTGAATTTTTATTTTAGATATCCTCTTCCTTGACCTGCACTTGATGATACCTAGACTTCAAATCAAGATTAGTAAAATATCTAGTATGTTGTACTTTGTCTAAAAAATCATCAATACAAGGAAGAGGGTAATGATTCATTAATGCAAGGAAGAGGGTAACGATTCTTAATGGCTATTTTATTTAACATCCTATAATCAACACACATTCTCCATGAACCATATTTTTAGGTACTAAAATAATAGCGAGAACCACATGGAGAATTTCTAGGACATATTATACATTGTTTAATCGAAGAGTGTAACTATTTTCTTACCTCATTAGCATCTTTCAAAGACTTCTGTACAATCCCAAATTCTGAACCATACTATCGGGTAGCAATTGGATCTCATCCTCAATCTCCCTCTCTGGGGGCAACCCTATATGTTCTTGAAAGACCTCTCTAAAATGTTGAACCAACTCGTTATTTGTGCTGCTATTTATTAGAAAACATGTTGTAAATGGTTTTAGATGTCACAATATCATCATATGGCATATCCTTTAACATGAATAATGAAAACTTACCATTAACATTAATAATTTTCCAATATTCTTTGGCACTTTCCAAAGATATCTTTGAATCTCTAGAATAAGGTAAAGCGATGTAGCTCTTACCATTCTTTACCAAGTGGTATTGTGGCCCTTCTTGTGAAGATAGTATCATTGACATATGGATATGGGTGGCCATAAAATACACTACACACATCAAGGGAATGACATCCATAGTAACCTCATCAATAAATTTTTATCAATATCGAAACTCATCTTTCACCGCTTCATTACCCTAATGTCTACACCTTTCTTCACCTAATCTAGAGAATATGGACTTAGGTGAGTGTAAGTTTCAAATGAAACCTATCCACTAACTCTTTACTGATAAAATTATCTTGATAACATGTATCAAACATAGCATCCACCTTAGTTTTATTTACTTGAATCTTAAAATGAAAGAGATTTAACAGTTCATTATCTTGAACAACACTGCTACTACTAAAACATACCTCCCTATGGAAGAAGACACAACACATAGTATCGTCCACCTTGTTGATGCAAAATACTTCCTCTCCTTTGATGATAACTATGGCCTTCTTTTTATTCTTCTTGTTTTTGAAGGGATGCAACTACGGGTGAAGATTGTAACATTTATCATTGGAATGAGTGTCAACATCACAATGGCCACAATTAATTTTAGTATCTTTCTTAGAAATAGAAGTATCATTTTTCTTATCCTTTACTTTTCCTTTGTCCTTCTATTTGGTATCACCTTTTTTCCTCGAAGCATGCTTTGAGAGGTAGATGAATTATTATTCTTGTCCATCTCTAAGTAGCTATCTTATGTACAAGCCTCATCTAGATTTGTCTTCTTTGCCAAAAGGATGGGTATCCTCAAATGGATATGGAGTCCCCCAATATATTCCATCAAAAATTCCTGGTCTAGAACATCCTATCCCATCTAAATAAATTTCTTTTGGAACTCACTTTGGTATACTCTTGTACATTCGGCCTTGTTTCTAGCGAGATACTGCGCCATACATGCACCTATTCTCATCATAATAAATAGGATAAAACTAATTTTTGATTAACTTCTTACAAACATCCAATTTAGTAATTGGGGGAATCTTCTTAACAACAAAGTTAAAGCATGTTTTGTTAATTTTAACCAAGAAAAGGAAATATTCTTAATTTAATTAATGGGATGCAAAAAAATATACCTCCGAGTTGACCTAGCCAATGGTCTAGCTTCTCAAAATTCACATCTTCATCATAAGGCTAAATATTGATCTTGTTGATTTGAAAAGAGGTGGTATGGAAATGGCATGGGATGGTTCTTCAGCAAGAAACTATTCTTCATTGTCTTCTAGGGTCTCCTTCAAATCACCAAGCTTCTTCATGAGCAGTCCCATGATGGACTTCAATTTCCCCAAGCATGCTGAAATAATGACCACATCTTTGGAAAAAATTTCCACATTCTCATCCATCTTGTAGAAATCTTCTTCACCATTATCATCTACATCATCTCTTCGAGCCATCTCATGAATTCCTTTCTTCCAATTTCTTGTAGAAATATCTTCTCGAAAGGGAATCAGGATACCTTCATTGCTTTATTTTCACTTTTGGGTAAGGGGCATATGAATGCAATATTAACACAATTTACACCACACAAAAGACTAAAATATTAACTTCTCTGATACTAATCTGATCCATAAACTACCTAACTTAACAATTGATAGATCACTATGCTCGTGAATATGAAAGGAAAATTGCTTAAGTTATTTTAACCAAACTAATATGTAGATTATTCACACCATTAGATTGCAAAAACAAAGAACAAAGACAAGATTGAGACATGATTTATCTTGAGAAACCCAATGTGGGAAAACTCTAGTTGGGTGAGAAAATTAGCTCCCCTTCCACTATGTAATCTCAAACTGATACAAAATACTACCAATTGGCCTTCAAGAAAGCTAAATAAACTTCCTAAATTGTATCTACTTGCTCAATATTCTCCAAAGACAGAAATATGCACCATGAACATATACAAGGATAATAACAATCTTAAAACTCTAACTGAGAGATGAATTCCTTAAAAATCACTTGCTTGAATCCCTAAACATGATTTTATTTATATATGTTCAGCTAAGGAAGGTTTGGAAAGCTGAAAAAAACTGTTTTGGAAGCCCAAACATTTGCAACTACCAAGATTATGAGGTTATTGACCGTCGATTACAAAGCGCCACTTTACAGAACTACGGTTTTGTAACCACCTAGCGGTTATAAAACCACCGTTCTTTGCAAATTGATTGTTGTGTAACTGACACCCTTCATAGGGGGGAAGTTTTTTTCACCATACAAAATCCACTACCTTTCAGAGGTCATAATTTTTGCATACAAACTCAATATCAGGTGATTTTTTTCAATTTGCATGATTTTTTGAGAGGAAGACAAATATGAAATCAACATTTTATTTTGATGACATCTTTATCATAAAACATGAGATATATGGCCCAAAGTGTTATTTGGAGGTGTTTGGATCACTCCCAGCTTGACTAGACCATCTAGTGAAGATAAAATGAGCCGAGAACCTGTAGAGAAAGTATAATATATAGATTACATAGAATTGGGATTTTCCTAATCCATTTTTAATCACATTCACCAACACCTTTAAAGCATGGTCACACACCTTTATCTCCTCAGACATCAAGTGGAGTACCCTTTCCCTTTAATTTTATTAGATATATTACTCATACTCATTAAATTTGCGGGAATCAAACTTATTTCCCTGCTCTTCTAGCATTATCGGTTGGCTCTCATTTCTCCCTTTGATCAGAACTTCACATCTAGTTTTTCTTATTTAGTATACACAACTTGATACATAAATTATATTTTCACTACCATATGATGCACTCTTGTGCTAAGGTTCACACTCAACTATTGAGGCCATACCGCATCCATGAACGTCACATCACTTACACTTCACGTGTTATGCTTCATGGTACATATTTCTTACCTCTATTCACATGACACACTCATTACCCTATGACACACTCTAGTCTTGCAGTTCATACTCGACTACCAAGGGTATAGATATGAATTAAACCTAACCTTCTCTGATATCTCACGCTATGTGCTTCAGGATAAAATATTTCTATCATACACATCTCATTCAATCCATTTCCCCATGATGAACTCTTGTTCTCTACGGTTTATTCTTAACAGTTGAGGGGTATTTTATAAATGAACCTCATCTTTCTCATACACACATACATGCTTGAGGGGAACTCTACCCTTACCAAATTCACATTATATACCATTCATTCACATTCATACACATGTTGCATATCTTGGTTGTATATTAATATTTCTTACTTATACTCACATGTACACTTTTCTTACTATGGTAGTTAGATATTCGGTATGTCATTATGATTTCTATATACACATGCATGCTCACTTGTTCTTGAGTTATTAATGTAGACTTCCTATACATTCCTATAGATCTTTACATGCAAAATCAATTCTTAGCATTGTACGTCTTACTAGTCCCACAAAGGATCCTAGGAGAATCTACTTTCCTACACATTAACGGTGTTATTATTTCATTATTCATTACTTATTTTTACTAGCACACTACTTTGTATCAATATGTACATTTTTAACATAATTTTTATCTTTATTACATGATAACAGTTCTTCATGTGCAACATTTTCCTTATAGGAACTATTTTCCACCATGGTTTTCTAAAATTTTTATTGATACTATTTTCCATTATCTTCTATTATATGCCATTATTTTTGGGCTATTCCTTTGTCTTGATTTCACATTCTATGCTTTTGGCCACTTTGACCATAGTTGTCTTGTGACATTTTGATCGATGTCCCATGTTTGTAATAAATTTTTGTGGTATACCTTATCTATCTTATTGACACATTTGTCTATTACATTGTATTCTCTATGCATGCTTGCTTTATTTGCACTAACACATGTCCTAACCACTTTGTTTGCATGTTCCTTGGTTTCTACCATACACATCCCATCCCCGCTATAGGGTATCAATTTCATATCAACTTCTAGTCCTCTCTTTGGACAACATTATTCTAGTGATGTCGCATATGTGCTAATTAGGGGGCATAAAATTGGGTGAATTAGTCACCACATTCAGTAGTATAAAGTCATAATTCCGACCGCACAACATAAGAACAAAGAAGATACACAGTCACAGTATGACCAAGATTCTAGCTTGGGTCCTTAATTTAGCATAGACACCAGTGCGTATATATAGACATGAGTGGTTGGGGACTCCGACCTTTCCTCAATGCCTATGACTATGGTGAGTTACATAGTCTTTCTCGGATCAACATAGTTTTGAGTAATTTTTATAGTACATGCACAATCCTCTATCAATTAGAATGCACTCTATCTCATTTTCTCATTGGATCAAAATGTAAAAAACACAGATTGAACTAGAATAAAGAAGAATCAAACCATCTGCAATGGTGTATAAATTTGGGAAGTAGTCATGGATGAAGAATAACACTAGACCTTTTTCCTAACACTCTTTCACCGTGGTGTGAGATCACCCAAAAAAATCACACTTAGTATGAGATCCCTAAAAACTCACACTTGGTGTGAGATAACCTAAGAAAATCACTTTTCTACAACAATTTAAGATATTTTATATCCTTTTCACTCGTCACAAATCAGGTTCACACTTTCCTTTTTCATACTTTTACAAACTTTTAACTATTTGGATCAATTTTTTTTCATATATAGATATTTGGCTACTCTTTTTCTCTTCTTTTGTAGGCCCATCCTTCATACCCAACAAGAAGCAATCCTTCATTAAGAACAACAGTAGGTATAACATGTCACAAGGCATATGCTTCACCCCTAGGCTCACATCCTCTTCATTAGCTTCCACGCTTTTACTTGTCTCCTCGACATGACTATTAGGTACGCATATATTATCTAATTTATGTTATCGAGCATTCTATCAACAACATAAAGTGGGGGAATTTTTATACATACAATCACACACTTGGGTATATTTATATGTTATAATCACATACTTGCATTCATATGATTCCTAAGTGAGAAAAATAGTAATTAACTACCTTCTTTAGAATTTTATGTTTGCTTATTGTATTCTTTCTAGTCATCTTCACTCTACTACCCAGTTTAACCTTCACTTTGCTTCATCTTACTTGGCTCTATACACCAACACCTATCTGGGGCTTGTACCCAGGGTGCCCTCTTCCCCTCTGGGCACCTTGGAACTATTTGTATCTTTCTCAACCCTTTTCAGCATCTTTTAGCTTTTGGGCATCTTATTTTCTTATGGTTTGACCTTTTAGTGGTTAATTATTAAATTCAAACAAGGAAATCATACATATACAATACTATGTGATCAAATTAAAGGACCAAGCGCTAAACATCTACGATCATCACCTAAGGTTGAATCTAAAGGCATATAAGAGCATAAAAGTAATCCATTTAGTTTCATTCAAGGAATAAGGGAATGTTAATTTTTTGTACACACATAGAAGGGGAATTTTATTTTATTTCATCCAAATATTTATTTACATTGGTACATTTATCTGTCATTTGTTATCAAGTGCATCTTACACAATAGCCTCCATGGGCATGAATCTTTCACACACACACACACACACAAGAAATACATAGAGTATGAAATGTAATACAATTCTCAGTCATAAGTTCACTCAGTCAGGTGACCACCATGGTTATTCTGACTCCCCATTTACATATTTTTCTTTCTATGATTTGATATGTTTTGGGGTCTTACAACATATCTTTCTCTTTATAGGTTACAAGAAAATTTTGTGGACGTAATGTGACATATGGGGACCAACAAGGAAGGTTAACTACCACCTTATGATATAGCAAAAACCATATTTCAAGATTTTTGTAGTCAAAAATGCCCAAAAAGGGTCTTTAGCACCTAGGTGCCCCAACATCGATCTAGATGCCTTGGTCTAACATATTCAGAAAATTCTATATTTTTTTAGTATGGTTGTGATGAGTTATTTTAATTTCATTTTAAACATTCCATCTCTTGTATTTTGTTTAATCCATGTATCTTGTTGAACTTGTATTTCCCGGTTATCTTGTTGAACATTTCAACTATATCTTGAACTTATGGAACATATATTAGATAATATAATTATTACTAAGTTTACTTTATTTTGTGGATTATGGGTATGCATTTATTCTTCTAGATGCAATGTGATGTTAAATCTTTGCTTTGATTAAATGTAATCCTTGATTGTGAAATAATTGTTATATATAGCAACTAATATGCAACAAAGAATCCAAACATAGCAAATGACATGCAACCAAATGGACCCATCTATAAAAAAGAATCTATAGCCAAATGATGTCACACACATACATAAAGCTGTGATTCAAGAAGCTTGTACAACATAGACGCTACACCTAGGATCACATGTGTTTATAGAGAAGTAGTTATGCAAACAAGAAGAAGATTCAATGCCATCACCTGATTATGTGTTGTAACTCAAACAAAGAACTAGTTGATTGAATTTATAATTTAATAACTAGTTGTTCAATTGATCAATTAGTTAAGTTATGTGATTATATTAGAAAATATCTTAAACAGTTCTATTGTATGTAAATTTATGGATTTCTTGGTTAGGATATTTTATTGAAGCCAATTGTAACTCCTAGTATGAATCTATCTCTTCATGCCTCTACTAAAATGAGGGATATAAAAATAATGTTAACAATGAAGAAAATATTGATCCATAGATACAAATTTTGTTGTATTCTTCCATTTTTAATCTTTATGATAATGAAATAAGAATATGAGATTTGTTAAATTTTGTAGACATGGGCCTTATGAGGAATTACAACCTAAGGCAAGGCCCACTTGTAATTTGTTAACCCTCTCCTTTTGTTTGGTTTTCTAATTCATTGCATAGTTATAATTGTACCAATTTATTACTTTATATGTATTCTATTTTTATATGCTTTGTTATATCCATAGTATTTACTTTTAGTAGAAATCTAGTTAATTTCTAGTATTATTATTTCCTAATTCTAGTGACATCAATTACCTTTACACTCCTCAAATATCTCTAACAATGCATACAACACTCACAATATTGAAATTTTATTACCTTAAGTCTAATAATTAAATGAATGTAGATTAATGAAGAATATATCAATTACTACAAATTAATTAGCACAACGATTTTGCATTGTTTCGAGGATACTACTAATTTATAAGGTTTTTGAAGAAGTTTTTTTTATTTCTTGGAGCAGTTTAGGTTTTAGGAAATTCAGTTCCAAATCACCCCCACTAATCTCCTTGAATGAGTTGAGTTAGTTGATGAATGCACCACCCAAGGGATTACCATGGTAGATTTTTACTTTATCCACAAGTAGCATAGTTCTCTTCATATACCTCAAAGGATTCGAGAAGAAGAAACCTATGTACTCAGTTTTTGTTCGAAGATAATTCTCTAAGTGAAGGCTATGAAGCTACTCCTGAGTAACCATAGATGGTTGATGAAGTAAATAAAAATGTTCAAAATGGGGAAACCACCTTTGATTTCCCCATCACTGAAAACAATGCAATTGCAGGTATGAATAATATTTCTCCCTTAGCCTTTCCCAACTTTTATGGATCCATGGTAGAAGACACAAACACCTTTCTATTTGAGTTTGATTTATGTGCAGAATTTATGAGTATATTATTGATGCCCATAAACTAAATCTATTTATTGATACACTCAAACAAGAAACCTTAATATGGTTCATGGTATTGGGAAGAAATTTTGTAACCAAGTGGGCAGAAATGAAGGAGAAATTCCTTGGTAAGTACCAAATTATTGTAGACCAAGAAGAAAAGGAAGTTATGAAATCTACAAAATGGCACAATAGGAGGATGAACTATAGGAAGACTATTCAAAATGGTTCATGTTCTGTGTTTAGAAGATAAGGCACATAGAACTACCACCTGAATCTCTTAAATTTCTCTTTTTGAAGAGACTCAATGAGGAGGACATGGATGTTTTAGATCGATAAGAGCATGGGATATTTCAAAGGCTACTTTTAAAGAAATTTGTGAATCCTATAAAAATTACTCAAGAGCTACTATGAAGAGGGTAAGAATTGTAAGATCAAGAGGTGGATCATCTATCAAAATAATTGGGGACATATCCAAGTCATAGATTGTCAACATGTCTAAAAACATGAAGTAGGAAATTTTTAATGACATGTCCAATGAATTAGATGCTCTATATGAAAAAATAAAAAAGGAAGATACAAAAACAACACTAAAAAGTACTACCATGCATGTAGAATGAATAAATATAGCTCTAGATGTAGAGAATTGGGAAGAATTTCTCAAGAAAGGGAGGATTTATTGATTTTAAGATGTTGGAGACAAAGGACAGGGAAGTTTTTATGTCACTCAAAATAAAAGATGGCCACTTTGAGGTAAGGAGGTATGAGATAAGACCCTATGTATTCATTTAAAAATTGGTATAATAATTCATATATGTAACCCCCACCTTGGGCCAACCCTCAAAGTTGGGCCTGATATCCTAACCAATATCAAAAATAGTGGTAACCTTAGTTCCAAAGTCAACCACAACAAAAATGGAAACAATCTCTTCAATCATGGAAGAAACCTTCGAGAGGAGGACAACATTGGAATAACCCACCTCCAAATTACCAAAAATCCTATCAGAAATCCCCATATCCATAGCGAGAAAGTTGATGTGAAACCCCAAACAATTTTTTAGCCTAAATCTACCAAACTATAAGCTTAGCCTATGCCTAACCATAACAATAAAAATGCTCAGCTAGCCTATTCCACCAAACCAAATCAATACCCTACCTATTATTTTGATATCAATAATATATATCTTCACTCACGGAAGAACACTTCCTCCACTGGGATGGATCCACCATTCTTGAGATTGTTGAGGAATCTTAGATGGTGCAACATGATTTGAAAAAAGTAATAAAACAATACATATAGATATGCAACAACAATAGAAAATGTTGCGAAACTGCATAAAATTTCTAGTAAAAGGTAAAACGCATTACAATTAGCCACCATTTCCTAAAAGGTTACAAGAAAATAAGGCGACGTCATGCTAGAATCTAATTCTAATTTTTTAAACCACGAAATACATTTTTGTCAAAATTCCATTGATTCAATATATTAAAGAAGTGTCCAAATATAAAAAATTAGTTAAATATATATACATAAAGAAACCAAGAAGAAAGAGGAAATATCCAACTCTTTGTACAAGTCATTAGATAAATAGATGATATATGCTTGGGAACTCAATCTTGTCCAAATACATAAATCCACATAGTTCTTTAGCAAATGGCATAATCAATGGCATAGTAATCAAGAACACACTAATTTACTTAGGGACAACAAAAATGTAATGAAAAAAATTTAGTGATGACTTGAAGTTAGAGGGACTAAGAACAACAAACACATACTTGTAGCTCACGAGATAGATCAACGGTTAAGCTTGAAGGATTCTTGAAGGATGTAGTAGTAGTGGTAGATTCTTGAGTACCCTACCTATTTTATTATTCTTTAGCCAAAAGAGAGCTTGTGAGGATATCCTATCATCTTGGGAAGAACATGGTTGGAAAATGTTGATGTATTCATAGAATGCATATCGGTAATATGATTATCTCTAATGGAAGTGGCACAAAAATATCTTGCTTTACCCCTACACAACCATGCAATGAAGAAGACCAAATCATTTGGGTTGAATATCCATAAGAAGACCATATCTCTATTAAACAACTAATGATGTTGGATAATTCATGCACAATTGAAGGGAAAAAAGAAGATGTTGTTCTTTCTAATGTCTTACAAAATAATTATGGGAAGAATGAAGAAGTATATGGAAAATTACAACGTATGAGCTATCTTGAGAATCAAATCCTATCGTTAATGAAAATTTTAGGTAAGAATTGCATCCTCGCCAATCTGCTTCCAAATGATTGTATATTGAGTTACGTAAGTAGTAGTGTATGCTCCATGACTGATCTCTCTAAGAAAGTGTAAATTACTCTGAGAAATCCACTTAATGTGAACAAAATGCTGAGCATGTAGCAAGAGCATCTATTAATTTATCTTCTACAAAAATAAAATACATCATTTGTATGGGAATATGAAGATATACATGGGGTACACCTAAGCTCTATACACATAATATATGTATCAAAGACAATTGCAAGCCAATAAGACAACCATACGAAGAATAAATCCAACAATGAGGGATATAGTAAAAGAATAATAAAAAATATTGGATTACGGATTCATATATCCAATTGTAGATAGTTAATTGGTGTCACCCCTTATCATTTTACATAATAAGAATAGTAAATGGATGATCTACATCGAATATAGAGAGCTTAGTGTAGCAACAAAGAAGGATCATTTTTCTTCTTCTTTTCCTTGATCGTAAGTACTTGACACTCTTGCCTGACAAGAAAAAAATCTTTTACGGATGACTATAGTGGCTACAACCAAATTGATTGCACTATAGGACCATGAAAATACCATATTCATGTCCCCATGGGAACATTTTCATATTATGTTATTCGTTTTGGTTTGGGCAATGCACCTACTACATTTTAGTGAGAAATTTTGAGCATTTTTAAGATCTAGCCAATGACTACATGGAGGTATATATGGATGATTTTATAGTATATGGAAGTACTTTTGATGAAGCAATGAAAAATAGGGACAAATTTCTCAAGAGGTGCAAGGAGTTCAACCTGTCCTTAAGCAATGAAAAATGCTATATGATAATGTTTGAAAGAATAATGTTGGGGCATAATCTATCAAATGTTGGAATCCAAGTAGATCCGAGAAAAATATACGTGATTATAAATATTCCAACACCAAATAAGAAATATGTGAGGATGTTTTTGGACAGGTTGGGTATTATAGAATATTTATACATGACTTTTGTAAGGCTGTAGTACCATTATTCGACCTAATGGGAAAGTATGTTTCCTTTGTGTGGACTAAAAATGTGAGATTACATTCTAGACTTTGAAGAAAATGTTGACTTACGCACCTATGTTGAGAGTGCCATATTGGATTTTTCCATTTCACATTCATATTGATGCCTTATATCATGCTGTTGGATTTTTTCTAGGAAAAAAATATGGAATTCTAAACTACACAATCTACTATGTCAATAAGAACCTGCAACATGTTGAACTCAACTATACAACCACAGAGAAAGAATTCTTAGTGGTGTTTTATGCTATAAATAAGTTTAGGTAATACATCACAGGTTATCCAATGTTAATTCATAATGATCATGCACCAATTAAATATTTAATTAACAAACCATTTTCAAGGAAGAGAATAATCAGATGGTTTCTACTCTTGTAAGAATTTGATATCACCATTGTGGATAATATTAGTAAGGAAAATTTTGTAGCTCACTTTCTTTCAAGAATGGAGAATAATAATTAAGAATGAGTAGTGGATGACTCTTTTCTAGGTGAGAACCTATTTACCATTTCCACTAGAACACCCTAGTATGCTAATATAGCTAATTATTTAGTTTGAGGTAAGACACCTCCACACTATTTATAGTCTGAAAAGAAATACATAGTTGAGAAAAGTGTGAATTTTTCTTGGATAGCTAGCTTTCTATTTCACACAGGGCAAGATAATGTTATGAAGATATGTATAGATGATGAGGAAATATATGGTGTCCTCAAATCTTGCCACATTGAACCATGTGGACGACAATTTTTACAAAAATAACATCACAAAAGTATTAAAAATAGGGTATATTGGCCTACACTTAATAAGGATGAAAAATTGTATACAAGAAAGTGTGATAAATGTCAAAGAATGGGTAATCCTACAAATTCATATGAAATGCCATTGCAGCCTCTGTTAGTATTGCATTCATTTGAAAAATGGGGTTTAGACTTCATTGGTCCAATAGATCCTAAATCTTAGTACAAAGAGTACATTTTTGTGTGTACAAATTACCTCACTAAATCGATAGAAGTGAAAGAACCACCAAATTAGAAGAGTGAGAAAGTTACTAAATTCTCATATGACCACATTTTGACTAGGTATGGAGTACCAAGAGAAATTTTTATAGATATAGGTACACACTTCATTGTTGAATTTATTTTTGATCTAGATAAGGAATATGAAATTAGTCAAAGGAATTATACACCTTATCACCCCCAATCTAATGGTAAAATTGAGGTAACAAGAAAGGAAATAAATCCATCTTGACAAAAAAATATTGCACTCCATAGGAGATATTGGGTAGAAAGACTTCTAGAGGTAGTTTGGGCATTCAACATAACTTGTAAGATAACAACATGTTTTACACCATTCAAACTTACATATAGTAAGATTGTTATTCTCCTTATTAAATTTGATCATAAAATACTAATAAATGCACTTGAACTAGACATAGATTCGTCTAAAGCTCAAAGTAAGAGTATTCTCCAACTCAACGAGCCGGATGAAATGACGAGATAGGTTGTGCATAATACACAAGTGATACAAAAGCAAAGGATAAAATGGCATAACAAATTTCTCAAGATAAGACAATGTTAAGAAGGTGATTGGGATCTCTTATTCGAATCCAAGTAAAAGGACCACATGGGAAAACTTGGTACAAGGTGGCTAGACCCATATGCAATTAAGAAAATATTTCCCAATGGATCTTTGAAACTCACTACCATAGATCCTGTGAGATTAAAACTACTGGTGAATTTTCATAGGTTGAGGTTGTACAAAAATCCAACTAATAGAAGCACCTTCATGCAGTAGTTCAGAGGAGGTCAAGGTAGGATGGAAATGAGAACATTAGAGTTAAGGTTAGAAGTTGAACCTAATCATTTATCGTTTGAAGTTGCTGAAGAATGAGATGTTCAATGGCCTTGGTATATTCAACTTTTTGAATACTCCAAGGGTGAATAAAAGTGATGTGATTGTCCCTCTTGGTGATCAACACCACTCAACTAACATGTTTTTTTCTTACAATTTCTGTTTTGTAGGATTTGTTGTATTTGTTGCAAGAAGTGCATGGTCTCTGACAGAACAAGATGGTGCAAAGACTAAAATTTTGACTAAAAGAACATACATCAAATCCCCACTTTGTTTTCCTATTAGCATAACTTGTGATTTCATTAATAAAATAAGGAACAAAGTGCACATGCTAGTACTTGACTAGCACTAGAGAGAAAACTTAAGTCTGGGAATTAATTGATTTTTCTTTTAACATTCATCTACCTACACTTGCAACACTCTATACAGTTCCTGCAACATTGTAGCACATCAACCTACAACATCATGATGACATTTCATGCATCCAAAGGAAAAAATTATGACAAGGCACATGTCACCATCATCTAACATGCCTCTCAAGATAAGTGTACTTAATAAAGTAACTATAGAATAATTATATGTGATTAATATTTGTGTCATGTCATGAGTGACTTTATAAGCCATAATATGTTGCCACCTTTCATTATATGAGTTGTCACCCACGTCACCCCACTTCGTCACATGACCTCACCTCACATGCTTGCACCCATAAAATGAAATTAATGCATTCCTTTTCATGTTGTATGTGATTTGGTTGTAAAATTCAAAATCATCAAGTACTCAAAATCTTTACACTTACTCAAATTTTTACATGATCACGCCAAAACTACAAGATTTTTCCTCTTAGAGCTCAAGAAGTTTTCTAAATTAAAAATGGGAGGAGACCTAATTTTAAATGATCCTACAAACCACTCACAATTTCGTAGTTAGCCACAAATATTATAATATTTCTATGACAAATGATGGATGGAATATAGTAATAAGTATCAAGGATTAAATGAGTCCATGGTGAAAGAGTTTTCTACCACATTCAAGGATGGAAAGGACCATTGTTAAGGGTTTGACAGTTAAGGTGGATGATGAAATTATAGCTACAGTAATAGGACTTCTTGAAGAAGGTGATATATTTCCTACAAAGGAAAATTCAAATGAGGCTTGAAGGGAATTTGGTGATGGTGATGAATTTTTTTAAGTGACAAATAAGGTATATTATGCACTTCCTTGAAACCTTTTTGGGTTGATGTTGCAAAATACATTATAAAATACTTCACCTATGAGGGTAGGTACTCAAGATTGAATATTGTGCATTTTAAATTGCTTAATCATTTAAAGAATGGAAGACATGTTAATGTCCTAATTTCTTACATGAAATCTTAAATAAAATGAGTAAGGAGTCTCAAAGGGGAGGTATGCATTATCTCATCACTATCTTATTACCTTGATTGTCAAACATGCATTAGAGAGGGAGCACCCTGCAATAAAATGGGGAGAGTTTGCTAGGGAAAAACACATTTATGTTGGGAAAAAGGAAGAAAAAGAGGATAAGAACAACTATTTCTTCCACACCTACACCTGAAACCATAACTTCTACCTCTATTCCTATAAAAACTTCTACACCTACAGAAATACATGTTCATGAAAAACCTCCATGTGTAGAAAAACCCTAGGCCCATCTCTCCTGATAGGATCCTTGTTGCTAAAATTTTTCTCAAGATATCTACACTTGAGTCCTCTTCCTCTAAGGGAAAATGAAAGGCCTCAATAATATCACCTAAAACGTCTAGGAGATCCAATAGGCTTTGCACTAAAAATCCAAAAATATCAAAGCCTAGGAGAAATGTTACCATCTCACTGGATAGTGATGTAAAGGAGGTTGAAAATATTGAAGAGCCTACCCCAATGGATATTAAGCATGATGGTCATGAAATTGAATGTGAAAATAATGATATGGAATACAACGCTAAGGAATGGAAGAAACAAAGGAGGAGGAATATGATGAACAACTTGTTTATGAGAGCCCTACTAAACCAATTGGGGTTCAGGAAGAGGTTGTTCATGCTGGGGAAACCCATAAACAACATGAAGGTGAAGCATTGACAGATAAAGTTGAAAGTACACCACATTTTGCTATAGTTAATGAAGAGCACAAAGAAGAAGCACTAGATCATGTAGTTCTTGAACCACATATTGTTGATATAGATATTATGGATGATTTTCCACCACATGTTGAGGAAACAATAGAAAATATTGTTAATGAACTTGAGACAAAACCCCAATATGAGGATATTGAGACCATACAAGTGGATAGTCTTGTAATTATTCAAGATATAGTTCATGAAGTTTCAGAGCATGTTTCCCCAACATTACCACTAGATAGCCTACAACCACAAGTTATTATCAGAGAAGTTTTCAAGAACCCCGAAAACTAGTTTGTGGAAGCATATGCACTCAAAAAAATTTGTTGGATTACTTTGGGTGCGGTAGTTTGAAAAATATGTTAACAAGCTATAATAAAAGTGGGAGATAAAAGGAATATCCAATCTTTGAACATCAACAAGATCTTGAAGAAAAGATAAATAGCTCAAAGTGCAAAGATAATGAAATTGCAAGACTGAAGAAGAAATAAGAAGACACTATTCATGTAACAAATGATATACTCAAATGTAGGCCACCTTCAACTATATATTTTGTTTTCTTAAAGGAGAAAATGCTACGATTAAATATCACTCGCATAAATCCATGTTTCTAGTTTGACATAAGTGTTATACGTAGTTTATTGAGTTACATTTAAAAATTCCCCACAATATCCTTATGCTTCTATGTGAGCTATATATGTATAATTATACTTTGGAGTATGACAAATACTAGATCCCTAAACTCTATATTAAGAATGTGAAAATTGATTCACTATGTTATTACTTCAACAATGAGTTTGTATATAAAGAAGAAAATGGTTGACTACATGCACTTATGTAAAGTGCAACCATTGATGATAATAGAAGAGGAAGGAAATACCAAATACATGATTGAAGAATATGGGAAGTATATGAAAGTTCAGAAAATTAAATAGAGGGTTTATTGGATGAGATAAGAAGCTCATGATGAATCTAGAAACCACATTAAATTTAATGGCAGGACATAGTACAAGCCTATAGGATGTTGACAAGATATGTTCCTTGAAATACAAATAAAGGAAATGCATTCTTATCATAACATCATTCCAAATTTCAGGAGGATAAATGCATATATTGAATTCTCTAAGGGATGTGAAAAAATTGATTTTCTATTTGATATTATCCACCAATTTTCCACTATTTTATACCACATTGGTCTAGAAACAGGGAATTGAATGAGGACATACATGACAAGTTAATGGAAATATACAATATGAATGTAAGATACTTCTTTATAAATATATAAGGTATAGCAACCCCACTGGACTTCATAATATTGTGCAGTATCATTCAAGTTGATCAAAATAAAATAGAAGAAGAACCAAAGAATGCTTGGATGAGGACATTCAAGATGCTGAGTCTGGGGGTGTGATGAGATGTTTTATTTAATTTTTAAACACCCCATCTCTTGTATTTTGTTCAATCCATGTGCACCCCTAAAATTTTATTTCTTGGTTATCTTGCTTTGAACATTTCCTCTATATCTTAAACTTATAGCACATATATTAGTTAATATAATTACTACTAAGTTTACTCTCTTTTTAGATTATGGGTATGCATTTTTTCTTTTGGATGGAATGTGATGTCAAGTATTTATTTGAATAAATGTTATCCTTTATTTCCAAATATTTTTATATGCAACAACTAACATGAAGAAAATAATCCATACACATAAAATGAAATGAAGCCAAAGGGATCCATCTACCATAAAGCATCTCGCATCCAAAGAAGGTCACACATACATGAAGCCATGATTCCTAGGAGCTTACACAACATGGACCTTACACCTAGTCTTACACATGTTGATAGAGAAGACATTATGTGAACAAGAAGAAGATTCAACGGCAACATCTGATTATGCATTGCAACTCAAACAAAGAACTAGTTGATTGAATTTATAATTTAATAACTAGTTGTTCAATTGATCAATTAGTTAAGTTATGTGATTGTATTAGAACATATCCTAAATAGTTATTTTACATGCAAATTTATGAATTTCTTGGTTAGGATATTTTACTAAAGCCAATTGTAACTCCTAGTATGAATCTATCTCTTCACACTTCAGTTGAAATGAGGGATATAAAAATAATGTTAACGTTAAAGAAGATATCAATCCATAGATATAAAGTTTGTTGTATTATTCCATTTTTAATATTCATGATAACGAAATGAGAATCGGGTTTTGTTAAATTTTTTAGACATAATCCATAGGAGGGATTAATACCCAAAGTAGGGCCCACTTACAATTTTATAACCCTCTCCTTTTGTTTGTTGTTCTAATTTATTCCATGGTTAGAATTGCAGCAATTTTTTCCTTTATCTATATTCTATTTTTACATGATTTTTCATAGCCATAGTATTTACTTTTAGTTATAATCTAGTTCATTTGCAGTATTTTTATTTCATAATTGTAGTGAGAACAATTTTCCTTTACACTCCTAAAATTTTTTTAAGTGTGTATACAAATCTAGTAATATTGAAAGTTTACGTCCCTAAGTCTAATAATTAAATGATCAGTAGATTAATTTGCACCATCATGTTGCAGTAACATTACCTTCCCCATATTCACCTATTTTCTAGTCCATATCACCTTCGATAAAAGAACTAATCATCTAATTATTTTATTCCCTCTCTTGCACTTAGGGTTTTAATTTATATTTTCTTATTGCTTGTGTCATATTTAAGTTTTTCTTGTTTTATTTATTACATGTGACTCTCCAATTTCCTAGGTATTTAATAAATTTCCATATTTTAAAAATCAAATCCTCATCATTGGAAATATCCCAAGTGGATTCAAATCTTCATATAACAAATAATGTGTAAAATTTCCAAAAAAAAATTGTTTCTATTCCCACCTTCTAAAAGTAAAAAAAATAATATTTTGGTGCAAAAAGTTGTTGGTATCTCTATTTTCACTCATCTTGTTAATTTTTGAATACATGAAGTTTAAATACTCTGGTGTGCAACATATTTCAACCATGGTTACTAAGTATCTATGTGTGGGTGATAGTGATGTCACTCTCATGATCTAGAAGACTTAAATAATAGGATGCATGAAGATTGAGAGATCCCATGAAGAGAAAATGTTTGATGAAGAAGTTTGTGAAATCATGTCATCCACTATTAGTAAAAATTACACAATTGATCTTATCATATGCTCAACATTATCAACCTAATTATAGAATAGTGAGGGAGGATGAAAACTCCATTTTTTACAGTTCTTACACCAAAGGGCATATTCCCGAGTATGCATATTCCAAATAGCACCAATATGGCCATAATCTCCAAATATTTTACATATCATGAATGGGAAAATACTTTATCATACCTCTTAGGCATCAAACTCAAGTCATAGCTAAGACATGGAAAGAAAGCGCATGAGACTCAAAATTACATGTCCTATATTATCATAAAATAGTTACAAAATTCCCCAATGATGATTCGTGTCCTTTAAGAAGGTGTTCAAGCTCAAAAATCCATTTTTAGTGTATATTTGTAGCCTATACATCCTTAATTATCTTTTCCACACTTTCTTCTAGCCTCCCACTCATTTTTGTGCTGTTTTGGCTTTAGTGTCGAACTACCTCACAAGCTTGGGTGGCAGTCCTTGGACCGTCTCTCACGCAGGCAGCGCTGAAATCTGAACACTTTTTCTAGAACTCTTTATTCATGTTTTTGACACATGATGCTTCACTTAACTTGACTTTTAGGGTGCGTTTGTGAACCAAATTTCCTAAAAATAGTCATATTTGCATGGTATTCCTTCCATATTTTATTTTTAAATAGATTTAATTAATTGAACTACCTCTTATTACCTCATGCATGAAGTCACATCCCAACCCCAATTATTATATATTCCATGCTTGTATTCAAGCAAAAACCACGAGAATTGTTGTGTATCTTGCAATGTATTACTCGCCACAATCTTGCTAGCAATTGCATAGCCAAGCTCGGATCTCTTGTGATATCTATCTTCTACTTGCATTGTAACTGAGAATGCCTTCAAGATGTCATTTCTCAAATGCCTTCTCTTGATTTTGTTCTTGCATTCCCAATACCTTGGACTCATATGGACACATAAAGAAAGAAAGGTAAAAATGAGGGGACAATATTACATAGCTGGATTTACCTCTGTTATGTGAATTCCTAGTTGGATTTGTTGTTTTATTTCCTTCATTATTACAATTTATCATTATTATATCATATCAAATAGAGTATAAATCAGTTTCCTTTCATTTACAAGTAATTGGTTAATTTCCAAGAGGGTTTGAATATTTCATAGCAACCCCGAGTGATAGATCCCCTTCTTCCAATCCTTGTGGATATTAAGGACAGAATATCGTAGGATGTTGTCTACATATCGTAAATCACTAGGAAAATTTCATGTTTTAATTTAGTTTAGGTTTAATACACTCAAAGCACAAGTGAATAACCACACCGAGTTATTTTTCTGTTTAGTTTTAGTGTAGAAATATTTTAATTATTTAGAATAGAAGCAAATTGTTATTTGTGGACTGTAATATTTCAGTTTTGTGATTTGTTTAGATTAGTTTCCTTTTAGTAGTAGCATATATGTTTAATTTCATTCAGTTCACATGGACACTTCAAACTATTTTAACAATTATATCCAAGTTAGGAAAAAAACCATAGGGAATTTATGCTACCCATTCATAGCCTTTAAATATTCCCTTTGCCAACTAAGCTACTAGGAGATCACACTACCACATCTTAGTCACTAATCCTCCTATAATTAGCCACACACATTCAACATCAAATGCTCTAGCACAACCTCGGGGGTCGAGTGTGGTTGAAGGTTGCATGCCAATTTTAATCTGTATAAATTGGTGAACCCGACGTGAAGAATTAATTCCTTCTTGTTTCCATTATTTCATTTCTATTACCTCATATTTCCATTTATTCCCTATTTTGGTAGGTATTTTATACCTTTAAAAATATGTCTGGAAGAGATTTTGGTGGGCCATTTGGCTCTGATAGATATTACACCAACTTGCAACCAAAACAATCCCCTTCTCTTTCAAGGTAGGGTGATAATTACACAAGCAACGTCCGAACCTCCCCTATTTACACTTCAAACCCCATTATCTATTTAAGTATGGGGGAGATTGATCAACCATTAGACACGCAATACGGTCAACCCAATACAAACCACATAATTATCACAAATGGAATAGGTTCTTACCATAGGGTCTTGTCAAGACCTCACATTTCCATGTAATCAATAGGGGATGATTTATTTACATGAATAACTAATCATCTTTGTCAGATAGATGAGTATCTAGATATAAGGAAGGCTCCAACCTCTAAGATTTCAAATACCTATCCTAAGATTCTTACTTTTGAGGAATAAGAGAATTATAACACTTTGAATAATTCATAACAGGTATCATGATCCTACTCAATTAAACCCTACATCGCAGAACCCTAACAACGGACTCAATCCTCTCCCAAAATCTCATTTCTACTTTAGTGGGGAGGATTAGAGAACTAGAAAGTGTCCAAACTTCACAACCAACACATGCAGTAGGGCATACCATGGGGTATTTAGTTGAAAACAAAGGATACATCCCTTCTAATGAATAACTAAAACAATATCCTATACAACAAATTTATCCAACTCATTCAAATCTAGGTGATCTTATCACAAGGTTAGAAACACTAGGATGGGTCCTCATCCTTCCCAAAATTATCCTATCCAAGGGCTTAGTGGAGGTGCGTTCTTGAATGCCACCACAACCGAATATGACATTCCCCGGTTTTACGTCCACTATTCCATATCCTAGATCTATCCCACCTTACATACGTATGTATTAAAAAACTTCCCATATTGACCCATATACCATGCCCGCTCCTAATATACCATATCAAGGGACCCCATATGTTCTTGTTAATGCTTATAATGCAGCTTATTTTAACACCTCCTCCTCCACCTCCCCATTAAGGATCTTCAATGGTGGAATCTTATGCAATGGGTACATACACTGGGTACTTAAAAGAGCCTCTTGAATTCAACATATGTGATTTTCATTCTTCCATGCCCATCGTCAAATCATCCAAAATTTAAGGGAGAAGGAGACTCGAATGCTCATATCAAGGCCTACGCTACTTCTATTAAGGAATTACTTCCTTGGGATGTTGTAGTAGCTAATATCTTTCCAAAGACTCTCAAAGGAATCACATTGGATTGGTACTATAGGATACCGAAGCTTCTATACATTCCTTTAAACAAATTTTTTATGAGTTCATCAAAGAATTTGACATGAACAAGTTGTTGCATATAAGGATTAGGATTTCCACATATTAGATAGGAGCAAAATGAATCTATCGCCCATTTCATCTAGAGATGGCACCAAGTTCTCTATTACTTTGAAAGTGCACCCAATATGGAATGGATGGAACTTTGTGATATTTTCCTTCACTCGCTCAATCGAGAGAATAAGGAAGAGGTCTAAAAGTTTCCTTTCCATAGTTATGAGGAAGTTTTGGAAGGTACACTTCGGATTGACCAAGCCACTATAGATAGTGGGCGTAAGATCTTTGGTCCCAATGGGAAATTGGTATCCCCAACTAAAAGTAATGCAAATTATGAAAATAATGGTGCCAACAACTAATGACCTAAAAGTGTGAATTTCCATCATGGTGCTACCATGAATAGTACTACTGATCAAGCCAAGAATGTTGGCTTTCCAAAAACATCAATAATAATAATAACTCAAGCAATCAAAGATGCCCTAACATTATTTCATATGTCAACATAGTTGAATTAAACTATCCCTCTCAAAAGAAATATCAAACCCAAGGCCTAAACCAATATCAAAACTCTAGCCAAGGGGTAACGAATCATGGTTATAATCACCAATTTCAAAACTACAACTGAGGTTATAATCAACAACATCAAGACGCTTATCAAATTCCAAGAGATTATGATCCTAACCTATATTTTTGTTTCCATAAATTTTGAGGTCATGACAATAGGACTTTCCATAATTGCAACAAGTTAGTGCAAATACTTCCTGAAAACCAAAGGAAACTCTTTGTAGACATGTTCCTAGAAAATTTTGAAACAAACTTGTAATCGACTCTACATGACCTGTAGCTTCTCGTAACGCTAATGTGAGTATATTTTGAGATCCGATCCCTACACATTTGAAAATTTCAAGGCGAAGTCACAAAACACAAACAAAGGAATTCCTATAGGAAACAATGACCATTAACCCTCAACTTCCAATAAATCTCGGGTCGCTCCTAACCTTGGTTCAAACGATAACACAAAAATCTTGGGATTAGTTGAGCTAGAGGTTGAGCGTGAAATTAATGCAATAACTTAGAAGGAGTACATTTCAAAACCCTACCTAATATTTCATTCCCATAGGATGATGTTCCTATAATCAAAAAACCAGTAGGAGCCTATGATTTAATATCAGATTTGAACAAGACCTTTTCTCACATTTCATTCCTAGATTTTATGAATAAGTCACCTACGCATCACTTTGTGTTGCTCAATGCACTAGGTCTTGGTCATCTAATCCATTTTACGCCACCTCCTAGCACTCAAATAAATCATATTGAATTTGACATACATCCTGTGGGATAGAATGATAAGGATCTTTGGGTTTGTTTTCAATATAGAAAAGATGCCATCATACACTAAAATTGCTTGAAGAGGCGATCTTACTTTATTTTTACAAGTCCGGGTTTACAACTATTTCATTAAGAGAGCCATGATTGACGAAGCGGATGCTATGAATGTTGTTTCCTTATATTTCTTACTGAAGGTTGGATATGGAGAGACAAATTTCACCTCTACAAGAAACACGTTATGCGGGTATGATAGTATTATAGTGAACTTGATTAGAACCATAATTCTTCCAGTCACACTTTGTCCAAAAACCATCTTGACGGATTTTTACATTATCGAAAGGGAAACAAGTTATAACATGATCCTCGGGAGACCCTTGATTCATCGAATGAAGGCTATCCCTTCTACCCTATTCAAGGAGATTAGATTCCTCAATTTGGGGAAGGTCTTCATCACTCAAGGGGATCCAAATCCCTTCAATATACACTTAGAAAACCTAATTAATAATAATGGATTCCATACAGAGTATGAACTTCCTAAAAATAATTTACACAAACCACCTCCAAGAAAAGAGTTAGTCCCGATCACCCTAGATGTTCCAAAGGTTGAATTCGTTGACCCAAAAACATTTAAGGTGGCAAAAATAGATAATGGTAAATCAATATCTGTGGAAATAGTGTCCACTAAGACCACATCAAAAATTATGAAACTCTTACGGGGTGAAGATCCGATCTTCCCCCATTTGAACCACGGGGGATGGGCCATCTTCTTAGTTTAGCATCTCTCCCTTCCGATGACCTAGGTCTAGGTGTAAATATTATAGAATTAAGAAATGAAGAATGGAAATTTGAGATTGAAATGATGCCCATCAAAATCATTTCTAAGGGTTTTTCTTTTCTAAACTCCGGTTTCAACCCATGTGCATTTGAAACTAATATTTCCATATCCATGGGGTAAGGCCTCATCATCGAAAAAGTGTCGCAAATAAACAAAACACTCCACGTAGGAAATAAGGCCAAGTAGCATAGTCATGCTCACCCATACACCATGTGTAAAGAATGTGAAAAATAGGTGCACGAACATCTCTTTCAAAAAAATGATATTAATGTTTTGACATATAAACTTCGGGCAAGGGTTATAAGTTTAATCCCGAGAATAGAAGGCCCTTGTCGAGAGAATGGAAATTTAGAGGATAATACTTCTCTGCTATGTACTTTTAGGGGTGAAGAATTCAATATTCATCAAATTTATTCACCTTAGGTGTCATGACATGTAGTTTCACCTGTATTTCCATATGTACATTCTGCATTCACATTGCATTTTCATATGCCAGTTCATTTTGTAATTTTTTATCAAGGGACTTATTCTTATAGAAATTCCTAAAAACTTATGAAAATATTGGAAAAACATTTAAATCATGTCTCATCAAATCTTCATGGTATCATCAATTATTTTTGAATCATTTCATCGATCCAAAAATTATAAGACAAAGCTTTGAAAGTAACCATACCAAGGCTTGCATACTTGGCTCTACTTAAGGCCTCTTTCTAAGTTAGGTGTCTTTTCCTATAGTCTATTCTATAAGCTTCATGGTGTCGCATCTATCCCATAAACATCTCTTTAGAAATAAGAACATTCTAGACATTTTGCATAGTTAAATAATTCAAATGTAAATCCAAAGAAATTTTTATTTTACACATTTATTTTCCCTACCAAATTTTGGTGTAAATCTTACATCTCTTACTAATGATGTAGTGTTGGGAAAGGATTGAAATTCCATTACTCGCCTATGTTTTTCCCATGGTGATGAGCCCATACTTCCTACTAGTAGCATGGGGCAAGGTGTAGGGGGTCTCTTTGACAAACTTGAAAGTTAGAAGAAGTTCATTCAAATTTTGTGAAATCATAAATTAAAACAAAGTGAGTTAGATGTTCAAAATTCCAAAAGATCTTAAAAACCTCAACACCAAATTTTGTCAACCAAGTGGCCATCTAGGGATCTAAGTCTAGATAAACTCAAAAGCAATTCACATTCTAAATTGTGAAGAAAACTTGAGTAGAGTGATGTTGTAGTGTATCAATTTGGTCTTGCCAAATCCTTTTATTTCTCTCATCATTACCATTTAAAAATTTTCTATAACTTATGCCCCTTTGGCTCTTGGTGTTGAGCCCCGCCTTACTTTGGTTGCGTGGAGTTAGGAGCGGGAAAGTTCATCCACTTATCATATCAATCTTTCGCCAAATTTTTCCTAAATAATATGAAGTACAAATAGTTTCTTAGAGGAACTAAAGTTAAACATCACAATATGATTGCATTATCATATATCAACATTACAAAGAAAAAAATAATTAATTATGTTAGCATTCATGTCCACTACATGCATTTTGAAAAGCATATGAAAAATGGAAGTTATAAACATCTAAGAGTACACATGTGAATCAAATCATCAATGTAAGCCAACTCTATGCAAGGAATAACCAAGCCAAAAAGATATATATGTACATATCATGGTGTGTCATAGTTTTGTACAACGTCATCGCATAGTAGGTGCGATCAAAATGCTCACAATGAGCACAAAATACCAAAACATCATATATGCCTCACAAAATGGAAACTAAGAAATAAAGGAAATTTTCCTATCTACATTTGTGAGGCCCCTTATGATCATTCTAGTTATAAATTTATTGGGAGTTTTCTCAAAAGCACTCAAATAACAAAGAGCCAAGCCTAACACAAAATACCATTCCCAAATCCATTCCAATTCAACCATACTCAAAAAGAAAAACAGCCACCATGGGCACGAGAGATCAAAAATTACCAAGATAGTATGCACAAATGAATTGAAAAATGAGTTTGTTTTGGTATGTAGATGTTTTTAACCTCGTTTTGAGTGTATATGTTCACAGGGGATGGAGCGTTGGTGCAAGTATATTCTCGTATCCCTGCACATATGGTAAGTCCTCTTGTTGTTTTAATTTACTATTTATTTTTTGATATTTTATCCACTGCACTCGAGTCTTCATTTCATTTACAATTATCTGGAGTTTAGACGATGACATTTAAACACATGGGCATGTCAAGTATAGCTTATAGCTCCCCATTTTAGGAATTTTTACTCAAACTCTAGGTTTGACGCATTTTCATGGCTAAGACACTTCTTTGAGGGAAAATATGTACACACCCAAAATTACATGTGCTATATTGTCGAAAAAGCGAGTTAAAAAAGTCCCAAATGATGATTCATGTCCTTTAAGAATGTTTTCACACTCTAAAACCCATTTGCGGTGTATATTTGTATCCTAGACATCCTTACTTAGCTTTTCAATGCTTTCTTCCTGCTTCCCACTCATTTCTATGCATGTTTTTTCTTTAGTGTCGAACCACCTCTCAAGCGGGATGAGGGTCCTAGGACTACCTCTCGGATTGGGTGGCAGTCTTAGGACCACCTCTCGAGATTGGGTGGTAGTCCTAGGAATTCCTCCATATGCATGGTGATGATCCTAAATGCCTTTTCTAGAACTCTTTATGCCTGTTTTTGACACACAACGCTTCAATTAACTCAATTTTTAGGGTGTGTTTGTTAACCAAATTTCCTAAAAATAGTCTTATTTGTATGGTATTCCTTCCTCTTATATTTTTAAATAGATTTAATTAGTTGAACTACATCTTCTTTCCTTATGTATGAAGGAACATCCTAGCCCCAATTCTTATATATTCCATGTTTGTATTCAAGAAAAAGTGCGAGAATTTCTTTGTATCTTGCATTGTATTGCTGCCACAATATTACGAGGAATTACATAGCCATGGTTAGATCTCTTGTTTTATCTCTCATCTACTTTCATTACAACTAGACTACCTTCTAGCTACAATTTCTCAAATACCTTCTCTTGATGTTGTTCTTGCATTCCCAATTCCTTGCACTCATATGGACACACGAGAGAAATAAAGGACAAACTAAGGGAACAAATTACTACACAACCTGGATTTACCTCTATTCTATGAATTCCACATTGGATTTTTTTGTTGATTTCCTTCATTCTTATAATCTATCATTGTTACATCATATCAAATAGAGAATAAATCAATTTCCTTTCATTTTCAAGTAATTAGTAAATTCCAAGAGGGTTTTAATCTTTCATAGAAACCCCGATGATGTATCCCATTCTTCATATCCATGTGGATCTTAAGGAGAGAATATTTGTAGGAGGCTGTCTACATATCATAAATCACTTGAAAAATTTCTTGTTTTAATTTAGTTTAGTTTCAATACACTCAGCACAGGTGAATAACCACACCGGGTTATTTTCTTGTTTAGTTTTAGTGTAGAAATAAAAAAATAATTTAGAATAAAAGTAAATTGTTGTTTGTGATTGTAATATTCTATTTTTGTGATTTTTTTAGATTAGTTTCCTTTCAGCAGTATCATAGATTGTTAATTTCATTCAATTTACATGGACACTTCAAACTAGTTTAACACTTAGATCCAAGTTAGGAAAAAAACATAGGGAATTTATGAAACCTGTTCATAGCCTCTAAATCTCTCATTTTCCAACTCAACTACCAAGAGATCACACTACCATATCTTAGTCATAGATCCACCTATAGTTATCCACACACATTCAACATTGGCTTCTCGACATGACCTTAGGGGGTTGAGTACGGTTGAAGGTTGTATGTCAATTTTCATTCATACAGAAACCCTCTCGTATTCCCAAAACTTATCAAGAAGTGAGTTCCACTATGGCTACTTAGATGTTATCATCTTGTCAAGAAGGGTAATGTGGTAATAGATGATAAATAATTTTAAGATTAGATTTCTTGATTGATCCTTGTTTCCACCGAGGGGAAATAGGTGATAGATTAGGGATAAAGCATAAGTGACAACATCCGTCATTAGTTGCTCTAACTCCCGCTACAAGAAAGTCCATTATGACATCATAATTAGTGTATGCTCTTCAAAGCACAAGAAAATTAAAATTCCTAACTGTCACTCTAAATATTTCTTAGAAAGCATCAATATTTGAAATGTATCCTGGAAAAGCTGTCAAGGATAGTAATTTGATTTCTAGGGTGAACGATGCATTCAGATATGTTTGTGATGTGTCTTTTGGAAGGAAACACTAAGCTAGTGTTATCTTCTCAAGATTTAACAATTATAGAGACATACGGAGGCTTATTAAATTATTTTTCAACTTTCTCCTACATTAGGGTTAAAGGATTTTATCTCTCTCATCGCTAACTCCTAGGTATCTCGGTGAAAAAATAGTTATTTTTGAGTTGTGATGGAAACTTTTTCAAGTCAAAAGCACATGTAATTTTAATGATATGTAAGGTGTGTCCTTCCCAATTTCTCTTGGATCCTTTCTCATGAAAAAGTGTTATAGATTCCTCAAATATCAAAGCTTCGTTTAATTCCCTTATCCTCTACTCACATACCTCCATGTTTTATTTTGACATGTGTGTGTAAGAATTAGTTAGTTATGCAAGTAAAATTTAAACTAACACCTAATAGCCTCAATAAAATGCCAAAATAAAATCTATGTACCATCATGCTTAGAGCTTAAACGAGACTAATATGCCAACATATTTGCATTATAACATGAATACAAATCCAAAATAATATGCTAATTAATTAAGCTCTATCCCCATTGAATGCAAATCAATGAAATGAACCTATTCATATACTTATCAATCAAAGGGTTGATTGTATATTTGAATCCCAAGTTTTGAAGAATGGAGTCTTGTCAATCCATGGCTACAAGACCACTTGACATATCTCCATATGACTTCAAACTTGGATGGATAAATGTAAGAAATGAAGATAGATAGATCCTTTAATGGAAGAATGTTGTAAGATGATAAAATGGCTATAGTCTAGGATATTTGCTCATGTAGGTGTAAGTATAAAGGTATGAGGAAGTATCCTTATATATCCCAATGGAAAAAGAATCTTTACATCCCTTTACATGTGGGATAATAGCAAGGTTGAGTTAGTTAGGGATGATCATGGTTGAAGGAGAGTTGAGTCAACCTTAGGAGAGTTTATTTTTTCCTTTAGTGACTCATCGGGTTTGAGGGGATTTATTAATTAACCAACATGATTAATTAATTGGTGAGAAAGCTTATATAATATTTTTATAATAATAATTAGTATTTTTAGAGGATAAGAAGGATTTAATAAAGTAAGCGACAATTTATTGATCTAATAGAAGATGAAACTTAATTAATTAAAGATAATTAAATAATTCAGGTAGAAAGAGGTTTATTTAATGGATGGTCATTAATTATCTCCTTTTCTAGATAGAAGGTTCAATTAATTAGCATGATGTAGTTAATTAATGATGATAGAAGATAAATTAGGCAATATTGATGATATGTTGTCAATTTGAGGAAGGGGTATAATTAACACAATTTTAAGTATTTAAATTGCTAGGGATAAATTATGGGTGTCTAAATTTTCCCCTCTTTGGGGTGGCATAAGTGATTCCACTTCAAAGAAAGTAGACAAGTAAAATTTCTAATGGGTAGGAGAAAAATTAGTAGAAGTGAGAGGATCCCCATCGAGTGTCGATGGGGTGATGAAAGAAGGTGATCGATGATCGAAAAGGTGAGAGAAATGGATAGAATAGTAGGTAGGGACATGATCCCCAAGTGAAATAGAAGATTATTTTTGATAGGGGAATGATAAAGAGGATAGGAATGATCTTTCAAACAATGTGTTAAAAACAACTTCGTGTCCTCATATTTCCAAGGATCTATATCATCGATCCTTATTAAAAGTATAAGCATACGAGAAAAGTATAATGACATGAAAATACATAATAAAAATAATTTTCCATGGCTGAAAACACAAACTCAATGTAACATACTAAAATAAATACGATACGAGAGAGTAAACAAGATCATGTAACAGGAAACAAGTATAAACACACATACTTAAACTAACAATGGTCAAGATTCTTTGCACAAGTGTTTTGTTATTAAGATAAATATCTCCAAATGTTTATGATTGAAAAATATGGTTAAAAATTATGTTCCTAGTAAGGATACATATGAGTAAAAATGGATGAAGGATGCATGGTCCAATGATAAAACTTTGTGTGCAACGAAACAACATTAGGAAACTTGATGTGCCCTAGAGTACTAACAAAGCCAACAGGATATCTTTGTAAGTGGTTGTAGCTATTAAGATTTTTGAATCATTTGGTTTATGACACACATGAAAATAAAAACAAGATATGGAATAAATACCATGTGTAAGACATGAGTTTTGAAAGTTGGAGCTATTTACTCATTTGTACAATTTCTTGAATTTTTACAATTTTTAGGATTTTTGAAGATTTATTTGATTTTTGTATGGATTTTTGTGTTTTGAAACATATTTGAATGTTTTTATATTTGAATTTTTTGATATTTTGAAATTTAATAAGATTTTTTTGTGTTTTTGAAAGTTTTTCAAAGCTATGTATAGGAAAATGAAGAAAGTGTGGATAACCTAGTGATAGAGAAGATGTACAAGGGAAAAGGACCACATGTATGTACAAGAAGAAGGTGAAGATGTAATGTTTCCCCGACATTAGATGGGAATATTTAAAGGAAAAATCTTCACACATAAGTTGTATTAGGGCCAATATGGATATGTTCAACCTGATGATGAACGTAAACCCAATGACATGCTAGGAAGGAACAAAGATGCCCCCAGCGTAAGATGGCCAAGAAACGTAGGATAGAAAGAAGTGGAATATTGTTTTTTTAAAGAAGGAAAAATTTCCCTAAACATAGAAAAAGAAATCTTATACACATGGATGTTGTAAATGAAGCAGAAGAAAAGTGTAAATGCCATGAAAGGAGATGGAAAAATGCAATGAAAATCCTTGCGATGAAAGAGTGATTATCCAAAGGCACAAATCATGAGACAAGAAATTCACTAAGGAAAGAGTTGAACAAGGTCTAAATAAAACCTCGTAACATACTAATCTTATTGACTCATAGAGATCCCGTGTGTGTACGTGGAAATGAATTACCCATTGAAGGAAAAGAGTTGATAAACAGAAGAGAAGACACTAGCCAATGTGTAAGTATGATTTATTTTGAAAGGTCATTTGTGAATAGATTTTGGAAGGAGAGTCGTACATTCCTATGTTGCCATCCATGCATCCATATCCCTAATAGAGATTCATTTGATTTGAATCAAAAAATTCTCTCTCTGCTAGTCAAGCATCCATATCCTTGGTAGAGATTATTGGAAATACCCCAAGAGAGAGTTATATATCAATTTTATTTTCATTTGTATCTTTTTCTTCGATGATTGATTGATTTCAATTCTTGTTTTGTTCACTAAAAATATTTTAGCTCTCTAGTTTGAGAATGGGTTAAAAATGAATAATCTCTTGATGGAAGGATGTGGAAGTGATTGTGATGATGACATTAGATAATGTCAACAAATATGCCCAAAAATTCTTTGCAACAAGTTTATTAGATGAGAATTGTGATAGGATCTCTAAGAGGTCATTTGTTCTTTAATTTACCAAGGTGATAAATGACCAAGGTAAAACATATATGATAGAGATAAATGTCACAAAATGGGTGCAAATAGGATGACCATAATAACATCGAAGGGATGAAAATGGTGGATGAATTACAAATAAATGGAAGTAAAGGGAAGAAAGAACATCCATGTGCATGCAACACCTTATTGCAATGTTTTATCTTTATACCTTCGATTTTTTTGTAATTTTTAACATTTTCTATTTTTTTATCTTTGAATATTTTTATGATTTTTAAAATATTTTTTAGTGTTTTAGGAGATTAGGACCAACCATGACACTCTGCATGATAATATCCAACAACGATGTGTACGATTTCCTTGATAAGGGTGACTAAGAATTTTTGGTTTTCATGAATAATATTATCCCTAATCTTGATGATTTTGGTGATTTCACATTCAAAAAATTATTGTGATTTTTTTGAAACATGTGTTTCGTATGTGGGAGATTGAGTTCCCTATCCATAGGTTTCTACGAGTTTTCACCATACTTGATGGGTACATTTGTATGTATTTTGGAATCACATTTGATTTTGAATTTTATAATCATTTGAGTTATTGGGAGATTTGGAGATCTTTGGTGTTGTGATATTAGATTGGTATAAATCTTTTCGGGTTTCTTATAAGCTAATTATTGACTTGTGTGATCTGGGAAGTGGGAAAGAATGTGGACATTTAGAATTGATGAGAGGTATGTGAGGAATTAAGGTGGGCTTGCCACAAAATTTGGTAGAAGAATAAGTGATGGATGAAAAATGACATGGTTTGAGAATTAAAGAAGAGGGGATACCAAAAGGTGAGCCATAAATAGAAGATGAATGGCTACTTAGGATGTGGCCCAAGAATAGAAGAAGAGAGGTTGTTAGGATGTGACCCATAGATGTAAAATGATGGGCTACTAGGATGGAATACAAGATGATGGACTATCCCGGGGTGACCCATACATAGAAGACAAGGGGATAGTTAGACGTGCCCCAAGAATAGAATATATTGGAATACTTGAAAATGTCCTACAAATATCAAAGGGACGGCTATTATAAGCTGACCCACACCTAGAAGAAGATGAAGGGCTACTTGGCATTGAACCCGTAAGAGATTGTGATTGAGGAATTGTGATAGAAAAATATTGATTGGGTGATGAGAGGATAGGCCATGGATCAATACAAGACCCAAGAGTTTCATCACGTAATGAAGAATGTGAATATGGAAGAATAAGAGGAGGATAAAGTTACATGATTTGAGATTTTTCCTTCATTTCTTGATAAAAGTAATCAACCTTTTCCTCAAAACACGCAGATGCATCAAATTCTAAAGATAATCATTGCTCTTAATCTGTTAGAGGAATATATTTGTGTGCCCCTATAAGTTCCCCTGATTGCTTATTTATTCGAAAGAGATCAATCGGTATGAGTTGTTGATCACCCACCAAGGGTTGATTGGAAGAAATAGGTTTAATTGGTTTGGAAGACTTTGAATACGATTAATGATGATTGATAGAAGAAGATGACTCAAGAGATAAAATAGAATTAGGGCTAGATGTCTTGTGAGTAGAAAAAGATATAGAATTTTTTGGTATAGGTTTCCCTATAAGAGGTATTCATGGAGGAAGAATGGGAGGATTTCCTATCAAAAATTCCATAGATTGTGATGGAGTTGAATTAGACAATTGAATAGAAGGACTTTGAGTCATATGAATCTTCAAAAGAGGAAGGGTTCATTGAGGTGATTGATAAACAAGGTGCTGTAAAGAAGGGGAGGAGCACAATTGAAGAATTTCATTAGAAGTTTTATGAATAACGTCCTTTGAACAAGGGGAGGACTGCAACTCAATAATCGTATTAGATAAATGATAGAAAAGGTCCTGCGAAGGAGGGAGGAACACAATTTAGGAATCAAATTAGATGAATGATAAAAAGAGGTACTACAAAGAAAAGGGGGCTCTAAAATCACATTAGAAGTATGATGAAGGAGGTCGTAAAAAAGGAAGGGTGGGATGGTGACTTAGGATTCGAATTAGATGAATCGAATAGTAGTTTAGATCCTAATCATCAGAATATTCACAACAAATATTTGGATTCGAATCCTCATAAGAAGAGGAAATGTTTGGATTATAATCAAAAGAAGAGTGGCGGGAACCCAAATAATAATTTTGATCGAAGTGTCTAAACTATACCACGTCTTACTATGAGATAAAGGTGGGGAACAGGTTACCCAGATGGGTTTTCTAGCGTGAAGAACCAAACAAGGTTTAGTCATGGTGGGCAACTTTTGTTGTGAACGCGAAAATTTTATTCCTTATTGTCATATGTATAAAGGACCTTGTGATAATTAGTTATTGTTGTTGTGTGTTGGGTTCAAAGGTCTAGACCTAGATTTTATGATCAAACTTCTTGAAGTTTAGAAGGTTTCATCTCAATTTGGGCAACATAACAAAAATCAACTAGACATTTCGTAAGGATGGGTATGCTTGTCTGATTTTCCAAAAGGGAAGCTAAGGAAAAATTACATCATGATGAATCAAGTTTGATAATCAAACAAGGTTTGGATAGTAATTTTAGAGGCGTAAATGTCAAAGGATTGATAAAAATTTAGCAACATAAAGGATATAAAGGGAAGATTTATAATGTTTGATTAATGCAAAAGTTTCATGAGAGGAATTTTTTTTCCAAGGTTTGAAAGATATGTTCAAAAATGACCATGAAATTAGGAAAAAACAAGAAGATCAATAGGATCGAATACCTAAAGGATTGTCCTAAACACAAGTTTATACAAGGAAAAATCATATAAGTTCAAAACACAAAGCAAAATTAATGACCAAAAAATAATGAATGATAAAGAATCAATGGTTCAAAGTGATTGTCCTAAATGGATAAGTCAAAATGATGAATAATTGCAAGAAACAATCACACAAGGTTTATTATGAACCAATAAATCAATGAAATTACTTCCTAAGTTAATTCCAAATGGTAGTTGATGTTTAAGATGATCAAGGAAGTATCACCACTTATGTACAGTTAAAATAAAATAACATTGTGTAAGTAATAGAAAGAAGTTGATATGATCCCCAAAAAGTATATGTAAAGTGAGTTTGAATCCAACCAAGACCTATATCTCAAAAAGTGGGAGTTATAAAGATGAACAACACAACAATACCACTAAGATATGTTAACCAAACTTTACGAAAAAGTGAGGTATTAATATCAAAATAATATTGATACGATGTGCACAAAGGTAACAACAACACCTTTCAAAATTGAGGTAACATTTGAAATAAAACTAAAGCTTAAGGTATACTAAGGAATTGTTAAGGTGTGCGTAGCGTAACATTACAATCTAGACACTTAGGCCAAGTTTACAAGAAACAAGATGTAAGTATAAAAATTGTGGTGATACGATACACTCAAGATAAAAATAAAAAGAATAATTAAGGTGATTAATCAAGCCTAACTAAAAATGATGATCTTGACTTGGATATCAAGATCAAATGGCTATCAATGATTTAAAAATGTACCCACACACTCTACACATTTCACAAATCAGCCACAAACATGGATGAGCATAAACAGAAAAAAAAGTGGTGAATACAATCAATTAGAAACACATGGGTAGTAACTCTTCTATTGATCAACAAAGTGTCAAAAGAAAGTGAAGGAAATAGATCAATTGGGGTTGAAGAGAGTTTGGCCTCACTTTGATAGAGTTTCACCTCACCTTAGGGCGAGTGAAAAACTAAGCAAAAGTAATGCTTCAAAATCTTCATGATGAATGACATGTCGTTTGAACTTTAATGGACTCTCCCCTTGTTCAACAAAAACAAGGTTACGACTCTAAGAAATTTCTCCCTTTGCGATGGCTCTCAACTCAAATCAGTTTTGATATAGTTAAAGTTGGCTCCTAGAAAAGATAGCCTCGTGGGTGGTTCGCTCAACTAGGTATCACAAATTATCAAATGCGATCTCAATTTTCCAAGGTTTCCCAAGGAGTATCCCGAATTTACTTTACCCCCTTCAAGAATAGTGGGAAATAAATGCATCCATCATGTACTCTCACTGGGGTCACGATATGGATAAATTTGACACTAATTCTCACGTGTATCACTAGTCAAGTAGATAGTGCAGAGCACTTCCCATTTTATCCACAAGGTTCCCTCTTACATGGAATACTTTGGGGTTCCTAGGACCACCCCAGTTATTATAGCTTAAGGATTATGCCAAAGAGGTTATGTCCTAGTTAAGTGGATGGGGTGTACCCTTATCGCAACATGCAAATATAGTCTTTTTATTGTGGTGTATTTTTTATCATTTATATTTAAAGTGGTTTGCTTGAACTTGTTTGCAATCTGGAATTGAAAGCGTATTAGTATTTTTGTTTTTTCCTTGATCCTTCATTCTTTGACAAGTGTTTAGGTCCTGCACGATGGATTTATTTGTTTTCCATACATATAAAGAGGATGAATACCATTTATAATTCTCAAGATCATATTAAGATGTAAGAGAAGAGCATACGCGACGTAAAATCCACCTATGAAATCAAAATTGGAAAATATTCAATTCAAACGCAAAACATGTTCATTTTAACCAAATTTGACATCCTTTAAAAAAAATCAAAGTAAAAAGAGATATATAAATTGTTTCTGATTCCCAAGATCACCTAGAAGGTGCAAGGGAAGAGCATACACAACTTTAATATCATGATTAAACATGTAATGTTCATTTATCCCTTTAATGAAATCAAATCAACTTAGAAAAAACATGCAAATAAACCCTGTAAAATAGAAGTTAATATTCAATTTAAACCTGTAAGGAGTCAATAAATCTAGAAAACACATTTTTGTAAATTTTAAAGTAGACCTTGAATTTGAACTGTGATGTGTACAGTCAACTCTATGTGTGTATGCCTACTTTAGAACGTGTATGCACTTCTATGGAATTTGACAATGATATAAATGGGTACATGGCCAAATATTTGTGTATACTAGAATTTGGGTGTGTACATTCGCAGAGTCCAAAAAGGCTCAAACATCAGCACTATCAAATGGGTACGCTCGGGTTTGATCACCTACGCTTGGGTTTAAGTGTTTACGCTAGCAAATAGAAAGATAGAAAAACATAGACAACAAAATATTAGGTATGCTTTGGAAGAATGATGCATAGGATAGACTTTGGACATGTACGCTAGAATTTTGGTACCTATGCTTAGGTTTAGACATGTATGCTTGCATCAGGACATGTAGGTGCCTCTGTCACTTTTGTGTATGCTTGTACCTAGAAGTGATGTCAAACACATGGGATAATGACATAACCAATCTCAAAAAACTTAAATTTTTGGCATGTTAGCTCAAAATTGATAAGAACCCATATAAATTAGATCTCTAAGAAAGACTCAACAAATGAAAAATTAGAATAAATCATTAAAAATCAACATTATTTCACATACATGCATATCAAGGGTTATCCAAAAATTGAAATAACAACAAAATTTTAACCGCAATGCTAAGGGACTAAGGATCTATCCCACCGAGCATGCCAAATGTATGCAAGAATTAGTTAGCTATGGAAGTAAAATTGAAACTAACACCTAGTAGCCTCAATATAATACCAAACTAAAATCTATGCACCATCATGCTTAGAGCTTAAATGAGATTTATCTAATGGAATATTTGCATTATAACATGAATAAACATCCAAACTAATATGCTAAGAAATTAATGTATATCTCTATTGAATTCTAATCAATGAAATAAACCTATTTAGATCCTTATCAATCAAAGGGTTGATTGTAAGTTTGAATCCTAAGGTTTCAAGAATGGAATCTTATCAATCCATGGACATAAGACCACTTGACATATCTCCATATGAGTTCAAACTTGGATGGATGAATGCAAGAAATGAAGATAGCTAGCTCCTCTAATGGAACAATGCTCTAAGATGATAAAATGGCTATATTCTAGGCTTTATGCTCATTAAGGTGTAAGTAGAAAGGTAGGAGGAAGGCTCCTTATATATCCCAATTAATAAAATAAGATTTACATCCCTTTACATTTGGGATAATATAAAGGTTGAGCTAGTTGGGGATGATCATGGTTGAAAGAGGGTTGAGTCAACCTTAGGAGAGTTTAGTTTTTCCTTTAGTGACTTATGGGGTTTGAGGGGATTTATTAATTAACAAAAGTGATTGATTAATTGGTGATCAAGCTTATAGAATATTTTTAGAAGTATAATTAGTATTATTTAGAGGATCGAAGGATTTATTGATCTAATAGAAAAGGAAAATTAATTAATTAAGAATAATTAATTAATTTAGGTAAAAAGGGTTTTATTTAAAGGAAGGTCATTAATTTTCATCTTTTCTAGATAGAAGGGTTAATTAATTAGTGTAATGTAGTTAATTAATGATGACAAGAGAAAGTGTGTGATATGTATGATATGTTGTAAATTTGTGGGAAGGGGTATAATTAGTGCAATGTTAAGTATTTAAATAACTAGGGCTAAATTATGGGTGTTTAAAACAAGCAAAACAATTATGAAACACTCAATCTCCCTTAATTGCACTATAGTCCTAAGTTTGAATATTTTTGGGTCAATTTCTTGGATGATTTTGAGGTAAGGAAAATATATTATATGAGAATTACATTTGTTTAAATGAGGATATTCAGTTTTTATTGGTTCATTGAAGGTTTTGAAGATGATAGATTTGATTTATTCAGTAAAGAATATCAAAAGGTAAAGTATTCACCTCTCCCACCTATCTCATGGAAAATTCAAAATCCAATGATATCGGTGTGAGAACTACAAAAATGATTCAGAGGTCTAAGGAATGGTTCAGAAGAAAGAGGATTACTTTCATTGAATTTGGTGGTCTCTTAACCCTCTTAAGGAAAACATCTCATCTCTCATCCTTGAAGGCATCGAGAGAAATATGAGCTTCACATATTCAAGGATCCTATAAAGATGAAAACAATGGACACAAAAGGATCTCACTATATGAGACTTCACAATAAGGCTAGAGTCACCAAGGATCTCATCAAGGATCTTGAGTAAGGGGAAATTCATCCTTCATAACCTCTAGTTCAACACAAATATCCAAGTATCTCTTATTTTTCTCTGAGTTAACTCATCAAGTATAGGATGTGATCCCTCATCCTTAACCCGAGAGTGTAATAATGCTTAGTGTTGAAAATAAAAAAATGAATATCTTACCATGGATCTAATAATTTATTAGAACTGATTTGATAAAAATGCAATAGGTATCAGTATCAACCTTTGAAGCCATCTCAAATATCATAAAGGCTAAATGAGGTAATAAAGAACCCGGTGACTTCTAAATTTTTAGTGGCGTTTCTTGTAGTGAATATGTAGAATTTTCTTCACCAAAAATGGTAACTCCCATTAAGGATATGACTCAAGTAGACTATGAAATGAAAACAATTCCTTTGGGGCAAGAAACACATGAAGGGGATTCACATTTGTTCAAAGATTCCACTACTCATTTTCTTTCAAGGAATGAAGAGTATACCCATATGATTGAGCGGTTGGAAGAGAATTTGAAAATCCTCACTTCCTATGTTCATTCATTTATGGATCCTAGTTCCCTTCCATCTCTCTTTGTCAAATATATTACTCCTATTAGTAGCTTTGACCCCAGAACAATTAGAAAAGTTTAAGGTCATACCATGTAAGGAAAGGAAAACAAAAATGGGTTAATAATATTCTCGAGAAAGGTACAACTCTGTTTCCTAAGATCCTTTAATTGTTTGAGTTTGTTCTTACCACCACCGTGAAGGTAAAGATGAATAAATAAGAAATTAAGAAGAAAAATATCATTTAGACAAATTTCTCCCATTGGTGATAGAAATGGGTAATCTTGACTCTTTCATACAGGTGGAAAAAATGTGTTCACTTTTATAAAAAATAATATGTCCCCAATTAGGTCTCAGTGATTGGTTTCTTGATATGAAATATTGAAAAATAATCTATTGGAACTTGATACATGTAACGATATCACTTCAAAAAATTCTATAAAACATAAGTAATGGAGTGAAAAACATGGAACACCTCCAATATGTAGTAATTCATCGATAGAAAAACTTCGAAGTGATTTGAGGAATTGGTCAAGAAAGAAGCATGAGATCCCTTCTTGATTAGTGAGGAAACTTTGGAATCTCTTGTAAAAATTTGGTGTGAAATTTACAATACTGCTAAGGATAATAAAACTTGGTTCAAACAATGAAAAAACAAAAAAATTACTTCTAAAAATTGTATCAAGTTTGTGAATTTTTTCATATCCCTCAAGAAGGGAAAGTGGCACCTACAACAACATGCTTCAAAAAAGATTTCAAAGATGAAGAATTTTTCCAATGTACATTCCCACAAAGTTCATCAGTAGGTGGCTCTCCATCGGTGGATATTTCATGTCCATCGGTATGATCCTCTCCCCTATTCTTCTCTCATCCTTCCTTTCTCTCTCATGTTCTAATTCTCTGTTGGGAAGGTACTTTTCACTTTTGTCTTATTCACTTAAATGTGACCTATAGTTTAACATTGTAATGAGTTCTCTTTAATTAATGAAAAGGGACTCACTTTTCTTTCCTAGGAATATGAAAGGTCACAAGTGAAGAAGGTAGGTGAAAATTCATGTGGGGGGTAGATGAAAGGTCTCTTTGTAAAGCTATATATTTGGAATACTTATCCATTCTAAGGGGTTATCAATTGCGAGCCTCTAAGTAAATATCTATTGCACTACTAAGATACAAGAAATAGATTGTATTCTTCTATTTCCTTTGTCTATGTTTCCTCCATTTATTTACATGATCATCTTTGTAGACATGATAATATTGTAAAACCAAGGAAGGTGTTAGTGCCTTTGATCAATGAATCAATAGAAATATTTGTCTGTGATTTGTTTGTCTTATCTTGTTCTTGAAGTTGAATTATTCTAATTGAGTGTAGAAATATTCTGGTTAATGTTTTGAAAATATGTAATTGCCTATCCACAAACTTAACCCTCCTTCCCCACATTCTTACTCCCCTTTACATTCTCTCTCTAAGAAAATTCCTCCCTTGCACTAAATGTAAGAAATTTTCCACATGTCTAGTGGAGTATTCCAATGTGATCCCTAGATTCATGACCACTTCATTTTTGGTTTCTACATCCAATAAATGGGAGCCTCCACATTACTAAGAGGATGGACTTAGTATTGGAGCATTAATGAAAATCCACTAATTTTTCCTTATAACAAATTATTTAACTAATAGTTTTTGGTGCCCACCTTAGGGCAGATTTTACTACTTCTACACCACTCGTAGAACCAAAAATCCTAAAAATAATATATCTAAAAATTAAAAAAATAATCATAAATTGAAAATCCTAAGGGCCTTGATATCTACTTTGCATTTTCCCCTAATGACCATTCCAAGAAATGCTCATATTTTGTATCCTAATCATATTTTCTTTTAAAATACTGAAGAAGATATAACAAATGAATTGAGTACTTTCATATGGAATAAAATATAAAGTTTCAATCACTATCACACAACTATAGGAGTCTTGGATTAAGAATAAGAACGTACACAAGATTTTAAAAGAATCAGACAAGATCCAAATCAAAAAAGGAGGGCATAAAAGAAACATATTTTGAGCTTCATAAAAATCCCATTAAGCTGGAAGAAAGAAGATACATAAGGAATACCTGAGATAGTGGCATAATTGATCGAACATTTGGAGAAAAACATCTAGCTGATTCCGAACTTCCCATCATTTAACTAATAAGGATAATTGATCAAGAATACTTTTGTAAGTTTAATCCTAATTTCCCTCTTGAAAAATAAGTTATTGAATGACTACATCTCATTCCTTCAAAAGAAGAAGAAGAATAATAAGAACCAGAGGAAGAATAAGAGATAATAGATGTGTACATGCCTTGGGGATATAAAACATGCCCATTAGCCTTGAACCATCTATTATCAGACGACCTACTAAAGGGATCTAGGAAAAAAAATTTGAAGTTCTTAGGAGATAGGAAAAAACATCATGATGATAATATCACAACATTATTAAAAACTTGTGGGGTGTTAGGAGTGGATTACAAAGATGTTTCATTTTTCTTGTTCTTCAAATATTTTCAAGATGGCACGGTGGACTATTTTTACCACTTTCCAATAAGATCAATCATAAATTGGGTAGGTATTAAAGCTAAATTTGAGCCTAATTTTAAACCAGATAAATATGTTCATGCTCTCCTCATCCAATGGTCTCAATTTAAAAAGGATCCCTATGAACCTATGAAATATTTCATAGGAAAATTCAATAGGATCAAGATACCGAAGCTTCCAGGCCCACTAAATATAATCAACTAAGGTTCTTCACCAATGAAAAATTTACTGAAGTTTCTATCACTCTAAATTGAAGCTAACCATCACCTTGGACAAGGCACAAACCCTTTCAATTAATGTACAATATGATTTAGTGATGTCTTGAAAAATTAAGAAGGGTTCAAGTAAGGAAAAAACTTAGAGTTCAAGTTCCACAACCACAAAATAATTAGTTCAAAAATTGACCAATGCTTTTCTTTCTTTAAAAATTATCTTTTTCAATCTTCCATGTATAATGGCATTGATAAAGAATTTCTCAAACATATAGAGAATCAGCCCCCACCTTAGGGGTTTCTCTTAAATCCCCTCTTGTGACCATAACATGTGGGACTGGTCAAATGAAGAAAGTGAAGAATATGTAGCTTCAAAAAGGGAATAATAAGAAGGTGAGATATTTATAGAATAGGTTGGATCTACAGAGGTAGGTTTATGTGATTACGTATCCTCTTGAGATGATGAATATGTGGAATTTATGGCTGATATGAACACTCACTCTTGTGCAGTTTTAACTAGATCCAAAAATCTTGAGAAGGATAAATAATCGAAGCATAAAGATAAGGTGAGAGGAGATCCTCAAAAAGTGACTGTAATATCTAAAAATATCATAACTAAGAGAGGATATCCACTCCCCCCATATTTAGAATCAACCAAGAAGAAGCTTAAAGTCGTGCCTCATTGCAATAAATTCTCCAAGAAAGGTAAGTCAAATACTGCCACAAATGATGTTTCTACTTTTGCACGTAATAAGAATGATGATAAATCACCAAGAACCTCATATAAATCAAATAAATTTAATGTTTCCCATCCTCTTTGAAACCCTTCTTAAAAATTTTATATCATCAAGCATGTAAATAGGATAAGGTACAAATGTTAGAGTCTCAATACTTACAAACTCACCTTGAGAAGTTCAAGAAACTTGTTAAATTAATCAAAGGTGGAAGCTCCAATTCCAAAGTTTCATCCTACTTAAACTTAGCATCCAGTTCTAAAGGTATTCTTCCTACTCCCAAGCCTATCCCAAGCCAAAATATCCTAGCCTCTACACCTTCCTCCATCAAAAACATTGACCCCTTCTATGTTTCCCTGTTTATTAATGAATACCATCTGAATAATTATATCATTGATTTTTGTGCCTCTAAAAATTTCGTGCCCACCAAGTTTACTCAATCACTTGGTTGAAGTCTCTCTCAGGATTTTGGTTATTACTATTCAATGAAGGCTAAGGATTTTCCACTTGTTGAGAATATCAAATATGCAGTAAAAACCTTTGTGGATTATCTAAAAATACGGGTGAAGGAAATAATCCTAATGGATAACACACACCGATACATATGGAATATTACTTAGTAGAAGCTTCTACCCAGATATGGGAGGTGAAATCCAAATGGAGTAGTCTTTTTCATTAATAGTAGTCAAGGGTGAGATGAAGAAACTCCTTCTTGAGCTAAAGATGAAGTACACAATATTGAATTAAGATTACCCTAGGGCCAATATCCTATTTCAAAGTAAATATTTGAGAAAATATTCATTTGAAGAATTGGAGAAATTTCCATATGAATAAATAGGTGATGATAATTAATTCAAGAGTTATGAGTGAGGGAAAGAATTAACTATTCTTGAAGAAACAAAAGTAAATGACATTCTTAATGAATTTTGGAGTGTGGAGTTTGACAAAAGCTATTCATTAACCAGTTTAGGTACGAGAGATCATTCTTTCATCCCCAAAGGGAGACTTGTTCTCCTTGGCATATATATTACAATTATCCAACAGAAATAAAACTACCAAGTATGAATCGTTATTACGGATCACAAGTAGCCGAGGAGACGGGGATTAAAAAATCATTGTTCAAGGAGATGCTGAATTAATTGTGAAGCACGTGAGAGACATATTTGAAGTAAATAATTATCAACTCATTCATTACGGGAATATGTTTTGGGATTATATTGAAGCATTCTATGTATTTAACATTAAATTAGTCCCTAGGGATCAAAATTCTAGAACTGAATCATTCTCTATATTTGCACCATTGATTATTCCACATCCTTACTTTAAAGGAGAAAAGTTCTCGATGGAAATTGTCTTTCGGCCAAGTGTTCCAGATAATTCATAGAGCTGGAAAGTTTTTAATGATGATAACTAGATTACGTCATTCCTACCGCATAAAGGTGATTTCACATCCATGTATTTCTATGTAAGTGGCTCACTCCAATGGGAGTTTATTGAGAATGATAGTGAAAGTAATTGAAATGATGAAATAAATGAGGACATGATAATTTAATTAACATGTAACAAAATTCGAAGGGACTAGTGTCACTAGAGGAATCATTTTAAAAACATGACAGTTTCATCCATGGAAATGCAAAGGATCAACCAAGGTTCTCATATGAGTATGAAAATATAAATAATAGAACAAGTGAGTAGCTTAGGATGGTGAAAATTGGAAAATGTTTTTCACCTAAAGAATGGAGGAACTTATCATCTTTTTTAAAAGGTATTTTGACGTGTTTTCTTATTCATATTATGATTTGAATTCTTTTCAACCTCAAGCCATGTTACATTCTATATCCTTGAATCCCATTTCAAAATACTTCTATAATAAGAAAAGGAAGTATATAAAAATGAGGTTGACAAGTTTCTTAATGCTTGCATGATCTTCCCTATCCACCACTCAACGTGGATAGCCAATATTGTACTAGGAAGGAAGAAGAGTGGTGAAATCCACATCTACATGGATTTTTAGAACCTAAACCAAGATTATTTTCAGGATAACTACCCACCTTGCCGAGTCATGGACCATATCTTGTAAGCGGTTAATGGTTCAAAAATGATGTCTATGGTAGATGGGGTTTTGGGGTACAATTATATTGAAGTTTCCAAAGAAGATCAATTTAATAATACCTTCATCATCCCATGGGGAACCTTTTCTTACCATCATATTCCATTTGGCTTAATCAATGTGGGTGTTAAATTTCAATAGGCCATTGACTTGGCTTTCAAGGACTTAAAGGGAAAGTGTATAATGGTGTACCTTGATGACCTGATGGTATAATCCAAGAAAAGACAAGAAAATATTCAACAACCTAAACAAGTTTTGATCTATTATAGGAGGCACCACATATCCCTCAACCTGAAAAATTCAATTTTATGGGTAAGCGAGGGAATCTTCTTAGACACATTGTGATAAAATAAGGCACATAAATCAATCCGGTGGTATTGGAGGATATTTAAAGACTCTTTTCCCACCAATGAACCACATGTACATTATTTCATTGGTAAGGTCAGCTTCTTGAGAATTTTTTTACTATACTTCACTGAAAACATGAAGGCTATTCTCAACATGATGAAGCCTAAATAATCCTTTAAGTAGAGAAAGTGGGGTAAAGAAACCTTAGAATCTATTAAAGGTTCCATTGTAAAAGCACCCAATCTGGTACACCTCAATTTTTTTAAGGAATTCATCCTCTCTTTTGTGAAAGGAATGATAAGGATATTATTCTAATATGTGATCTTAGATGATAATAAAATACCACATTAGATTTGCAAAACAAGAGCTAAAATACCATAGATGGAAATCCATCATAATCCATAATGCTCAATACATTACAATACAATGATTTGAATAATTCAATAATAAAGATGTAAATATAGGAGGAGGGAAGTGCAACTACTACCTAAATCAGTGGTGAAGAACTCCCACTAATTGATACTTTTATTTAAGTTAACTCCAAAATACGAGTAAGCTAACTCCACATAGTTGAGAAGCTAACTCAACATAACCAGTAAGATAACTCCACACAACTAGTACACCTAAGCAAGCTAACCCAACAAGTGTAGGGCTAACAAAAGTGTAAGAATTATCCCAACAAATAAATAAAATGATAAAGAATAACCTACTATGTACATATAGGAGGATTGAAGTGAAAACACTACCTAAATCAGTGATGAAGAACTCCCACTAAGCGATACTAGTAGTTAAGTTATCCTTTTATTTATTTATTAGGATAATTTTTACACTTGTGTTATCCCTACACTTGTTAAGTTAGCTTTCTTAGTCAGTAAGTTAACTTAACTACCAATATCAGTTAGTAAGAGTTCTTCACCACTGATTTAGGTAGTAGTTGCACTTCCATCCTCATATATGTACATCTTTCTTATTGAATAATTCAAGTCATTGTATTGTAATATATTGAGCATTATGGATTATGATGAATTTCTATATATGGTATTTTTGATCTTCTATTTTGCAAATCTAATGTGGTAAGCTATTATCATCCGAGATAACGGCTTGGAAAAATCTTCTTATCATTATTTTCATGGTATTAGAGTGATAGATGATGTAGAAATTCATCTGTAATCCTTTCATTGTAAGCAAGAGTTTAATTTTTCATGTATTCAAAATTTGTTAGCTTGATTTTCTACAACATGCATGTTTATGCAAAATAGAGTACGCCATTGGATTTGGAAGGTGCTAAAACCATAGAATATATTTTAAACTTAACCATGTTTTGAGACAGTCAAATCTGGATGTAAATTTTTACCCTCTGGGTGCATTCTTTTATCCATTGGATATAAGCGTGTACCTTCTAGATGCATTATTTTACCCTCTAGATATTTCAGTTTTGGATGTAGTATTTTATCCACTGGATGTAGATCTGTACCCTATGGGTGTACTTTTTTATCCATTGGATATAAGCATGTACCTTTCGGATGCATTCTTTTACCCTCTGGATATTTCAGTTTTGGATGCAATCTTTTATCCACTGGACGTAGATCTATACCCTCTAGGTGCATTATTTTATCCATTGGATATAAGTGTGTACCTTCTAGATGAATTCTTTTACCCTTTGGATATTTCTATTTTGGATGTAGTATTTTATCCACTGGACATAGATCTATACCCTCTGGGTGCATTCTTTTATCCATTGGATATTGGCGTGTACCCTCTAGATGCAATGATTTACCCTCTGGACATTTTAGGTTTTGGGTGTGGGATTTTATCCTTTGGTCGAAGCATGTATCATATGGATGAACTCTTTTACACTTTGAACATTTGGGGTTCACGTGTACATTTTTAAAAAAAGATCAACATTAAAATATTATTTTAATAGCAAAACCTTATAGAGCTCATAACTTTTGATTTGTAGCTCGGATTAAGGTGATTGTTTTTGAAATTGTGTATTTTTTTGAGATCTACGCATTGGTGAAATTTTTAAACAAATATTTCAAATTTAAAAGGTAATTTTTCTCATTGTAATGTTTACACTTACTTAATTATAAAGTGCCACTTTTGGGAGGGTGTTGTAATCATTTGTGGACACAATTTCGGTTGATCCGGATGTCCTCAAATTTTGGGTGTTGCATTCTTGTATCTATGTGTGTATGAATTTATATCTCTCTTTTTTGTTGAGATATTCTAGATTTGTATTTTTACACTTTATTTTTTGGCATGTTGATAGTCTCTCTTGTGGGGGAGCTATTCTGGTGAATCCCAGTGTTAGTTTGTCAGTGTTCGAGTATTTAATTTTGACAACTCATACAGATCTATGGTGTCACTCTACCCATTCAATAGTATGGGAGGGTATGGTGTTGATCTTTTGGTTCTTTGGGTTTTGTGTTCTTGCATCTTTACGTGTTAATACAACTTCTTTGGGTTTCATGTCCTTGCCTTGTTACCTTGGCTTTTCTTGGATCATGGCACTCCTATTTATTTGGATCTCGTGTCCTTGCCTTGTTGCCTTGGTTGTTCTTAGATCGTGGCACACCTATTTGTAGTAGTTGATCAAATTATGTTTGGTATTTTTTACACTTTCGACATCACTCCATTGATAGTCTCCTTACATGGAGCTATTCTGGTGAATCCTAGTGTTATTTATTTTTGAGTTATATGATCAAGTAGTGGATTCATACCATAGTGCGCACCACACTTCTTCAACATTGTACGAGTTTTTGGAGCCAAGATTCTTGGGATATCTTATAGCGGGATTTTTCTCTCTACTTTGTTATTACTAGTTTTGGGTACCTTGCGGTGTTCATTTTTCTCAATTATTGTACATGGGTACCTCATCAGGCCTTGTTGTCGGGACCCACCTTCTTTTCCACCCACCTAAGCTATGCTTATGGGAGGGTGTTAGTGTAGGTTATTATTCATCCTTTTTTATTCATTAGGATAATTTTTATACTTATGTTATCCCTACACTTGTTGGGTTAGCTTGCTTAGGTGTACTAGTTGTGTTGAGTTAGCTTACTAGTTATGTTGAGTTAGCTTCTTATCTATGTGGAGTTAGCTTACTAGTATTTTGGAGTTAACTTAATTATCAAGTATCGAGTTAGTGGGAGTTCTTCACCACCTGATTTAGGTAGTAGTTGTACTTCTCTCCTCCTTTTGTACACATTTCTTATTGAATTATTCAAGTAATTGTATTATAATGTTCTGAGCATTATGGATTATGATGGATTTCCACATATGGTATTTTAACTCTTATGTTTTACAAATCTAATGTGGTGTGCTATTATCATTTGAGATCGCGGCTTGGAATGATATTCTTATCATTCCTTTGAACAACCTAAACAAGTTTTGATCTATTGTAGGAGGAACCACATATCCCTCAACTAGAAAAATTCAATTTTATGGGTAGAGGAATTTCCTTAGACACATTGTGAGAAAATAAGGCACATAAATCAATCCAAAGTGAGATTGGAGGATATTTAAAGACTCTTTTCCACTAATGAACCATGTGTACATTATTTCATTGCTAAGGTTAACTTCTTTATAAATTTTTTTCTAGACTTCACTGTGTAATCATGAAGGCTATTGTCAACATGATGAAGCTTAAATAATCATTTATGTAGAGAAATTTGGGTAAAGAAGCCTTTGAATATATTAAAGGTTCCATTGTAAAAGCACCCACTCTAGTACACCTTGATTTTTAAGGAATTCATCCTCTATAGTTATGCTTGTAATAATATTATCTCTATTGTTCTCATTCAAGTAAATTGAGATAAAGTATAGAAAACCATCACATTCATGAGTGTCCCTTTAAAGTCACATGAGATCAATTATTCACAATATGAAAAACATGATTATGCAGTGGTAAGAGCATTAATTTTTTTTAGATTTTATCTTCTAAATTCTTGTGTTGTTGTTATGGTCCCATGTTTGGAAATCAAATCCATTCTAATGCAACAAGACCCATACACTAAGAAAGGAAATTAGGTCTCATAGGTGCAAGAATGAATCTTGATATCAAACCTTCTAAGTTGGTGTTGGGTAATGGATTGTGTGAAATTATTTCCCAAAAATAACAGGAGGAGTGATCCAATTGATATCCCTACTTGACCAAATATATTCCTTTTACGATTCTTCCGAGGAAAAAAATCCTGATATGCTGACATAAATTATTTATTAACATATGGGGATTTACCTCATGGCTATGATCAGAATAAAATGAGAAATTTGTGCCTCATAATAAAAAAGTATGTCATCGGGAGAATGTTTGGTACAATAAAGTGTTGGATGTAATATTATAAAGGTGCGTAGAAGATGAACAATAGAATTTAATTTTCAAGACATACCATGATCAAGTGTGTGAAGGCCACTTTCTGTGATGGCTACATCCCATAAGATCCAAAGGGATGGATATTACATGGCTACTCTTTTATGTGATGTATATAAATGGGGAAATTTGATCCATGATAATAGTATGTTGGAAAACCAAGACTTGTATCTCTACCCCTTTGGATCGTGATCATTGAAGAAAGTTTTTAATAGTGGGGTATACATTTCATAAGTGTATTAAACCAACACTATAATGTGGGCCATATGTATTTCCTAGATGTCATGGAATAATTCACAAAATGAGTAGAAGCCATCCTAACGAAGCATGAAAATTATGAGATTTTGTGAAATTTTTGAAGGAGAACATCATTGTAAGATTCCAAGTGCTGAGAATGGTAGTAGTGGAAAATTACACCTAATTATCTTTATGTGTGTTGATGGAGTTATTCTAAAACCATGTTATTTATTTATGTCAATCTTCTTATTACTACCTACAGGTGAATGACCAAGAGGAATCTAGCAATAAAAATATTGTCATTATTGTTCACAAGTTATTGGATGCCAATAAAAGGGATTAGCATGACAAACTATATTATTCCTTATGGGCTGATTGGAACAAACCCAAAAAGTCCATTGGTACCTCTCATTTCCAATTGTTGGATGAGATTAAAGCTCAAATCACTATTTATTAGGATTTACCTTACTTGTAACTTGTGAAGGAAGTGGAAAATAAAGAGTATTCATATGCTCTTTATAAGTATATATGCTAATTGGAAAAGTTAAACAAAGATAGGTTGGTAGTATTTGACACACTAAAAATATATAAATCTAAGGTGAAAAGGATTGATATAAGAGCATCCTTGAGAGGTAGTCAAGAGTCAATTCAAGATCCTTTATGTCAATATGTGTTATGCAGGATCTCTAGGAGTATATTTAAGGAATACAAGTCATTGCAAGTCATTAAGGGAGTTGAGAAATTCAAATTATTGTTTTTCCTCCAAAAATGGATATTTGAATTTTCAAATGAATGTAGTGCTTGTAAGGTGTGTAATGAGATTAAAAAGATGAATTGTGCAATATTAGGTGTGTTATGTGTTCTTATATGGGTTATGTTAGTAGGTGTGCATCATTTGTGTGTGTGATGCATCATTAAGATACGTGATATAATGAATAAAGGTAGTTACAATCCTTATTATGAGAAGTTGAAAGGTCACTAGAGAAGTCAGTATTTGAAAGTCGGTCATGATTAGCTTTAAGAGGATTTACAATAGAGGAGTTGGTGTATGTAGTTGCAACTTGAGTATAGAGATAAGTGAATTTTCGAAGATATTCATCATGATATGAGAATGAAGAGTAAGTAAATGAATGATACTAGTGGTATGAAATATGTGGAATAATAATATATGAATTTCTATTGGTACATATCCCTGTCTTTGGAGCATGTTTCTCAAGTTTTAAAGTTATGACTCGAGACTCCTTTCCTTTAAGGAATACAATGGACGGTTTTTTTATAGATATACTCTACTCTAAGATCAAAATCATGTGCAAGTTGTGTATAAGATGACTAAGGAGACATCTCATAAAGGCTTATAGTTAAGTGTGCTTGTTAGTGAAAGATCTTGTAGTAGTGACTTAATAAAATTGTTGACTATAATTGTGAAGCATCCTTGGAGTGGCATGAATTTTTAGAACTGTGTTATATTGGTAAGATGCATTGATATGTGGAGATACCCTTGTTTGGATGACTTATCTCCTTGAGCATGGTAAACAATAAAATGACATAATAATTAGATCTGTGTGAAAATTGCATACTTCTTGTAGAAAGTGAACTATGAACTAGATCTGTATCATATCTTTCCACATAATCATATTATAAGAGAGCTTATTGGAGGTTGTATTGGATGTATACCATCAAGGATAGGTATTTATTGTTTCAAAACTGATTTAAGACTTCACTATAGGCACTTGAAGGTGATACTCTATTTTGAACATGTTATTCTTAGCCATTTTCACATGAAAATAACACCAATCTACTTATCCCAATATACTAGTAAGATTTTTAGTTGAATCTTGTTGCATTAAACATGCACAATTAGTTTCAGGTATTGAATCCACGTTTTGCAAGAGTTATGCAAGTTTTTCACCTTCTCGGGCTCATTAGAATGGTTAAAACAAATGTGAGCTAGGGAACAGTTTGGAGACACTAGATCGTTAGAAATAACTTTGAAAACTTCAACATATCAGGTGGAAAACCTCTAGAGGTGATAAAGAAATAATTTTAATAAATTAATGGGGAATCTTATGATATTCATGATAGTATGGGAGTAAGGGTTAGAACACGATTCAAGCCTAACTAGATGAGCCAATTTGTAAGGAAACTAAGGTTTTTGCATGGATTTTGTAGTTGAGAGTTGAAAAATATTTAAAAAGGGATATTGGATATCAAAAAACCTTCCTTTTTCCATTGAAGCTTCATGAATCCACATAAAACCATGATAGTTTATTTTAGAAGACCTACTTGAGGGTTAAAAACCAAATTGAAAAAAAAAGAAGTGTAGGGAGCTAGGAGAAGAGTTGAAGCTTGGAATTTTGAGCACATGTATAAATAGGCATAGAAAAATTAAATGAAACCTTCATAACCATCAGGTTTCCTTGGGAATTTTTAAGGTAGGGTTGGAACAAGAAGAATGGTCTTAAAGAGCTCTAGGAGAGTCTTTTTGAGTAAAGGTAAAGTGGAGTTTGAAGTGTGAATGGTTATTCTTATTGAATCTAATGTTGTTGTGAGTGTGTGTAGCAGGGGTGAAGGCTAAAAGGCCTTAAAGAGATAAAGAAGTGCATGATTAATAAAGAATCTAGTACTAACCAATATTATGAGTAGAGAAAGGTGAGACATGTAAGTGAATTATCGGTTTAGCTGATGAATGCCATATTTCATGATTGAAGTGATGTTGAGAGTAGTGTCAAGATCATGGGAAGGGAATCCTTAAGAGTTTTATAGTGTTATTCGGAAAGAATGAGAAAATTAGACAAGTTTTAGCTCTTAGAGGCTTATAACAAGATACTCTATGCAGAGAGATTGTGAAGGAGTTTTGTTTTATTTCCCCTGAAATTAGTTATAAGTATGTTTTTAATTTCCTCTCTACATTATTTGGTATCACAGCATGTAATTTTGTTATTATTTGTTTATTAAACAATGATCATATGCTTTGGTGGCTACCAATTTTTGTGAAGTTTGTGTAGTGAAGTAATGAGAAGTGTGAAGTTAAGAAGAGATAGTAAAAACACCAAAAGACCTGGTAAGGCCAAGGTGAGGTATGGCAGGCAAGGTGAAAAAGAATTTTTTGTGTGAGAGATGGATCCATAGTAACCAATAGTGAGGTTATGGAATATTCTTAGCCATAAGAGGAACCAAGAAGAGATAAAAAAGAAGAAGAGAAGAAGAAAAGAGAGAGAGAAGCGGTAGAGACATGAAGCATGGATGGAATTAGAGATGAGGAAGTGAAGGAAGACATAGATAAGTTGAAAAAGATGATAAGGAGACCAAGGTGTGTTTCGAATTTCTTTTGAAAAATAATATTAACTATCCTATGATGTAAATTTCTAGGAGAAATCAAAGCTTAAGAGAGAGAAAGAATGATTAAGAGTATCGAAAAGAGAAAAGTAGACTAAATAAAAGAGTATAGAGGAAGAGAGCTGTGAGACCAATTCCTAGTCACGGTTTCATTATACCTGTTTGGTGGAAGAAATCAACAGTAGTAATGAATGAATATGACAAGTGTAAGCAAGTGATGGTGGAACAAGAGAACAAGAGCAACATGAAAAAGATAAATCCAACTTCAGGAAGGTACAAGTAAAGCAAAAGGAAGTAAAGATGGTTTAGAGGAAGAAATATATAAACAATGAAATATTTAAAGGTGACATTGAACATGGAGTCGGTGAATTTCTTGAAATTATGAAATATTTTGTTGATGATTCATTAGAGGATGATAAGCATGATGATGATAATTTTTTTGTGCATGATATTGATGAAATATTGAAATATTGGTTAGATGAAGTAGATGAAAAAGTGAATAATGTAGGTGTAGCTGAGATAGAGGTAAATTCTTGGACATATGAGGATGAGAATGATAGAAAGAAGCAAGAAATTATAGAGTTGAGTCAGCTTGAAATGGTGAATATTTTGTGTAGATAAGTGAAAGAGAAATAATATGAAGACCTTGATGATATAAATGATGAATACAGGTTGGAAATGAAGTATATAGTGATGGAAGGCATCTTGGGACATGGAGAAAAAAATGTTTTAACAATTATTAGATTTTTATGTGCATGTATGCAACATAACTACTTGAAGATGATAAGATAAAATATTAAGAACATAGAAAAATGGAAGAGAATCAAATAAAATGGAAGACTAGAACCAAATACATGGGACCCGATAGCATGAAGAACAAAGAGACAATGATAACAAGAAGAGAAGACTAAAGATGAACTATGAGAATGAATATATCAGCAAGAGAACAAAACATATGTAGTGTTTTTCTTCTACACCTCTAGAGTATGATGCAAGAGCATCATTGAGAGGAATTCAAGATTCAATTCAATCTCCTTTATGTTAGTATGTGTTAAGTAGGAAATCTAAGAGTTTATTCGAGGAATATAAGTCATTGCAAGTCATCAAATGAGTTGATAACTTAAATTTTTATTTTCCATCCAAAAAGGGATATTTGAATGTTCAAATGAATGTAGTGCTTGTAAGGTATGTAATGGGGTTAAAAAGATGAGTTAAGAAATATTAGGTGTGTTAAATGTTGTTCTAGGGGTTATGTTAATAGGTGTGAGTCATTTTTGTGTGTGGTGCATCATTAAGATGCTTTATATAATGAATAAAGGTAGTTATAATCCTTGTTATGAGAATTTTAAAGGTCACGAGAGAAGTCGGTCTTTGAAAGTCAATGATGATTAGTTGCGTAAGAGGAGTTAGAATAGAGAAGTTGGTGTATGCAGTTGAAGCTCAAATAAAGAGATAAGTTAAATGCATTTTTAAGAAATTCCTCATGCTAGGAGGATGAAGAGTAAGGAAATTAAGGGTATTAGTGGTATGAAACATGTGGCATAATAATATATCCATGTCTTTAGAGCATGTTTCCTAAGTTTTGAAGTTATGAATGAGAATCATTTTCTTTACATCATGAATGGATGGTTTTTTTGGATATACTCTACTATGAGATAACAATCATGTGCAAGTTTTGTATAAGATGACTAAGGAGACATTGCATAAAGGCTTATAGTCAAGCATACTTGTTAGTGAAAGATCTTGTATTAGTGATTGAATAACATAGTTTATTATAATCATGAATAATCCTAGGAGTGGCATGATGTTTTAGAACTATTTTAGAATGAAAATATGCATTTATATGTGGAGATATCCTTGTTTGTATGACTTACCTCCTTGAGAATTGTAAACAATAACATGACCTAATAATTACATTTGTGTGAAACTTACATAATTCTTGTAGAAATTGAAAGATGAACTGGATTGTATCACATATTTCCATGTAATCATATTATAAGAGACCCACTTGAAGGCTGTATTAAATGTATTCCATCAGGAAGAGGTATTTATTATTTCAAGATTGATCTAAGACTTCACTATAGGCACTGAGGGTGATACTCTATTCTTAGCACATTATTCTTAGCCATTTTTGTATGAAAATAACCCCAATATTATTCACCCAAGCAACTAGAAAGGTTTTCAGTTAAACCTCTCCTGTGTATTAAACGTGCAAAACTAGTTTGAAGTCTTCAATCCATGCTTTGGAATATCTATGCAATTTTTTTCACCTTTTCGGGATCATTAGAAGGATTATTATAGTCAAAGCTAGAACACTTTGGTTTGCAAACATTAGATCATTGAAAATAACTCTAAAAAATTCAACATATCATGTTTAAAACATCTAGAAGGTGATACAAAATAATTTTAATAAATTAACTTTGGAATATTCTGATATTCATGATAGTTTGGGACTAAGGGTTAGAACACACCACACGGCTAACTAGAAGAGCCAATTTGTAAATAAATTAAGGTTTCTACTTGGAGTTAGTAGTTCAAAGTTGGAACATATTGAAAATAGAATATTGGGTATCCAAAAACTTTCCTTTTGTACATTGAATCTTCATGAATCCATATATAACCATGATAGTGTATTTAGAAGACCGCGTTTAGAGTTAAGAACCAAATTATAAAAAGAGAAGTGTAGGGAGCTAGAGAAGAGTTGAAGCTTGGAATTTTGAGCACATGTCTAAATAGGCAGGAAAAACTAATGAAATGTTTAGAACAATCTAGGTGCCTTGGGAAGTGTAAAGGTAGGGTGTAGACACCTAAATTCAAGTATATATACCCTTAATCACCTACATGCACATATTTATTGAATTCATCCCATTTATCTAATTAAAATGCCCATCTAATATATATTAATATTTATTCCTATTAATTAATTAATACCCATTATATTTCCCTTATATACCTTATATTTAGGATGCTTTATCCTAAATCCATTCCCTGCTTTTCTCTTATCTATTTTTATGACCTAAATAATCACATGTCATCCTATTCCCACCTATATGCTAGAAAGAATTTGACCTATTAGTACCCAAATTGATTCTTCCTTTGAAACCGAGTAGCATCACAAGTTGATCAGGATGCTTAGAGAAAAAAATCATAATATGAGTCATTTTGTAGTCGGGGATGGATTTAAATGACTCTTTTATTACTCTGGATTATAAAGGAGTAGATAACACCATGTTAAGGGTTCAACCTACCCTCACTACTTTAGGTTGTTCCTTCAACCAGGGTGAGAGGACCCATTTTGTAACCTGTGTTGGTGAAGAATATCAATGGATCAACAATATTTGACTCTCCCTTTGCAATGTTTGAAGGAGACCTTGAGAAAACATGGTCAATGCAACATAATCTAACTCTCATGATTTTTCACCCTAGAGAATGAATGTCTTATAGACAAGGTCTAGTTTCTGCAGACAATGATAAAAACTGATTGCACTTGCATATTTTGGTAAGGGATGGGAAAACTCAATGGATTTCCTTAGCATTTATGGATACACAGTAGGCAATCGGTGGTGGTTCTTGTAGGATTCATCACTTAATGTATAATTTGTTGTTGGAAAGTTAAGAAGGATAAATTTGATTATACAAAATTCTTTGGAAATTTTAACAAATGTTGGAACATCTACAAATCAAAATGTTTCAAGTAGTCAGAAAGAACCTTCAACTAGAAGATGTGCATCCATGAAAGCCCAAAGATACACGGTTTCACACATTCTTCAAGGATTTAACAAAAAATATCATGTTAAAGACTTAATTAAACATTAGAAATCCCTAATTCATCATGCCTAAGATACAATCATAGAATAACAAACAATTTGTATCATCATAATGAAAGTAGAGTGAATTTAAATTGTTTATTGCATCATGAAATGAAAGCTCTCTTCATGATGTAATTGAAAATGACACAATAATATCACAAGGACAAGATCTTGTGTGATTCATATGAATCTCCCAACATAATATTGCATCAATAATTTGGATATATATTTGAAGATATCTCAAAATGAAATCATACACAACTATGCTCATGATTAACACGATTTACTCAAGGTTCTTCAAATTGATCAACAAGGGAAAGTTTATTTACAATCTCAAATCTTGTCAATGGTTAGACACTTGCAACCATCTTGACGTGATCAAATTTAAAGACACACAGAAATAATAGGTTTGTCAAATAATTTTTTTTTGAAATGGCTTTCTCTCCTTTTCTTTTCTTTGAATAATTCTCAGAAAAATTAACCCCCTTCTGGCGTGATTATCTATTTTCTTTTATATCACCCATTAATTTACTAAAATTTGATGTTTTCCCCAAAAGCACAAATATTCTATGGAATATTTCCTTTTACAATACTTGTTCTAGAACATGAAATTTAAATTTTTACTTTAAACTACAGGTGTACAAAATGCAAGTCTTTTTAATTGGTTCCACTTGTGCTCGACTGGGATATTAGGTCATCATTTTTTGTAAATTAATTTAATCATTCTTTCCTGATATTGATTAGATAATCATTTCAAATGATCTCTGAACACTTCCAGATGACTTTGATATGACATATATCCACATTCACCTTTCAAGAATCCACCTTGGGCACTACACACTCTATTTTATGTCTTATTGGATTAATTTCCACACATGGTTCTTGTCAAATCACATTGATTTACCATCTTTGCTCATTCCTAATCTCTTCGAACTCTTAAATACTTTTTTGTGTGAACTGAGAAAAATCTCCCTCATCTCATGGGAAATATTTCTCTAAATCAAAACCATATACACCCTTTTCATTATAAAACCTTATACAAATTCATTATCATCATGTAATTCCTTTCTTATTCTGAATATAAGGAATTTTATCAGAAAAATGACAAAGGTACTTATAACACAAAGTCTGAAGGAAATTTCCTGAGAAGATTTTAATCAAATCTTAGATTTGATTGGTCCTAATGAAGCCTTTGTTAGGGCCTTTTTGACATAGAGTGTGTAAGGGAATACCAGAGGGCCTTTAATATCTTGGTAGCTCTGATTAGCACTTTTGACAAGGCTGATTAGGATTAATCTTGTATTTGTAGCCTTTCAAGTTATGTATTTTAAATTTTCAAATGGGAGCACTTGAAATCTCCCAAATATTTAAAGATATGTTGGGTCGAGAAGACCTCGGGTATTTGGGTAAAAACTTGTAATGTCCCTTTTTATGCGATGAGGGATTTGTATCGAAGGATATTCCCAAGGAATCATATGTGCTATATGAAAAATCCTCTATTGACATTGTGCCTGTCATTTCCCATAAAATAGATGAGTTAGAGTGGAGGATCAACTCCTTGGAGAAAAAATAAGTAGATATTGTGTCTTTGCAACCAGGCTCAACACCAACGTCATCTTCAGGTAAGAGAAAGGGTGAACCATAATCTAAACTTCCAATAATTATCTCATATGGAGAAGAAGATCAATCGTTATCTTCTTGTCACTCAAGGGAAGAAATATCCTCCACTTGGGACAACGGGGAAGATTTTCAATTTAGTCATCCACCTGCTTTATCTAACACGCTCCTCAATCTCGACCATGATGTTTTGGGACATGTTATCCATATTTTTCCCCCAGGTAAAATTGGTCAGCCATGCCCTCACACGTAACAAAAAAAAAGAAATCATGTTTGGATCCTACAAGAAGGCAACAAAGGGGCTCTACAATGGAGTGGAGTGGCTTGTGAAAGATCAAACAACCCCATACATGGATTTGTAACAGCCCTTTCGAACAATCCTGAGCTTCAAATCCAATAGAAAAGTTACGAGTGGAATCTAAAATTGAATAGTAGGGTCGAGGAGAAGAAATGGTGTCAAAGAACCGGAGGCTCAAAGAAAAATAATGGAGCAGGTTCCAATTATTCGAGCTCTGCAAATAATTCGTAACAAGCCCCAAAATTGGATAAGTATGGAGGAGATAGTGGAAGTTGCCAAGTATTTTAATGACACACCTCCAAAGTATAAAACATAAAGGTAGACTCAATCTTTTCCAGTGCCTCCACATGTCTAGAGCCCCAAAAGTTGCATCGGCCATTGAAAAGCCTTCGAATTAGAGAGGGCGCCAAGTGTCTTAAGGGCAGAAATTCAAAAGTGGGAGCCTAGGCGGAGGCTCAAATGAACGCAGTGTCGCCACATGTTCCAGTCCAAAAGGGATAGAGTTGGGGGTTGAATACTCAAAAAAAAGGTACACCGGTGGAGGTAACCAAGTGTCAATGCAAAGTCTGCTACTTCAAAGGTAGAGTATGGAGGTACTTTTTAAGACAAGCAAAAATTCTCCACGTGTCCAGGGTCTGCATTTTAGCCCACCAAGTATAAAGACTAAGGGGGAAATACAAAGGATCTCGTGAAGCCTACGGAAGCCATCACATGTCCCATAGGCATAATTTCAAGAGTGAGGGAAGGGGTAATAACTCAAATGAGCATAGGGATGCCACGTGGACTCGATATAGATAGACTCATTCAAATATTGTGCGCCTGCACTCAAAAATTTCAAATGGCCATATCTTTTGACTGGAAACTCAGATTTAGGTGGAAGAAGACTTTTTTGAAACATCTCAACACCCTTTATGCCACGGAAACATAAAATATCATTCTTAGAAGGATCTGGTAGGTGAAAAGTGGGAAACCATATTCCAATCCATTAATGCTGAATCTGATTTCTTAAACTACCTATATTTGATGATTTGATCCGCCATTCTCCTTCTTCGACACACAAAGTAGACATAGGAAAGACACACTTGACAGATTGTGGGAAGATTTGTAATGTGCCTATGTCACTTTTGTGTGACCTCCCTCAGTTCCCTTTTCCCTATTTCATTCTCCCTCAATAGAATATCTTGCACTTCCTTTTTGGTGTATCACTGCTTAGTGTAGGCTCTTTCACCCTCTCTCTTTCTCTTTGTCCCCTTGGAATGGTTAGATTAGGATAGAATAGGATCTTCCTTCACTCGAGTAGCTTTTGGTAGTAGATTAGGAAGCAATAACTCGAATTTCTCCAGAGGTCCATCACAGTTTGCAAGTCCCACAACTTGAGAGATGGTCCCATGTTATGCAATCACACCAAATGCCCCACTCCACACACAGGCCATTTAAGGATGTTGTGATTTTGCACTAACAATTTTGGCACACCTGGTGGGATAGGTTTGAAGCACCTTACCACTTCATTTTATCAAGTTGATGTGTTCTCTGTAAGATTTGACATTTTAAGGCACATAAAAAGCACATGTGGTAACTCCATTTGGTCAATAACCCATTCTCTTAGTTTCATACCTTGTCCATCTATTTCCACTCATTCTAATAAATTCCCTTCTTCCATCTCTTTCATTCTCTCACATTCCATGAAGTTATGAAATCATGACTTCATTCCCTTCATGGAACTCACACTTACAGTAGTGCATCCAACCTCCAATGTATTCTCAAACTCCTCCAGATCATAAGTATGATCAAATCTAGAACCATTATGCTTACCCATATGAGCATAGTCAAAACCAGTTTGGCTATGGAGCTTATCAAGAATAAGGGGATGCATACAATGGTGATAGCTACATGGAGAATACTAATCTACTAGATAAGATCCAAAAGATGGAGGATGGCATGGTTCAAGAAAGGGATATAAGGCAATGAAGGAATTCAATATTTTTTTGTAGGGAACCTTATCCATGGGAAGGCCCTTTTCTAAGACATTACAACCCTCGGGAGAAGCTTGACCAAATGGTTGAAGTGTTGCCTCAGCTTACACATTTGATTGAGGACATTGAGGCTCATGTGTAAAGTGTGAGATATCCTTGTCAATCTGTAAGTCAATCACCAGCTCCCTATCCTTCATTTTCTCTTTCTCAAAATTTATCATTTTAGCATGATCAAGAGTCAAACCCGTCGTTTCGACCCAAGTGTTGATTTATCTTCCCCATATCCTAATATTCCACCCCATTTACATTCTTCTCCCCTTTCCTTTCCCAAGTAGCCATCCCCTCCAAACAAATAATAAGTTCCACCTCCTCCCCACCATAAACAATTACAAAGCTGGTTGAACCCTTACTTGTCACTTCTCTTACTTTCCGAATACCATGTTGGGAAGAGACTCAAGAATCCAGTCAAGGAAAATGGCAAGAGGTGGTGCCCAAAAAGGAGAAATGATAGATAATATGAAGAGTTAGGATACCAAATATGGATTTACAAAGATCCCTGATGGTCAAGTCAATAGACGAGGTCGTGGTTGAGGATCTAGTGGTGGCTAAGGCTGAGTTTGTAGTAGAAGAAGAACAAGAAGAAGAAGAAGATCAACAATCTGTTTACTATGAATGCAGTGTCCCTAATGGAACTTTTTCTAAAGAAGATGTTGATTTGATCCAAGTTGCATAACCAGTTGAGGAGGAGGAACAATCAGCTCCAAGTCCATATCAAGATGAGAAAATGGGAGAGATCAAATGAGATTTGAAGTAACTCAATGAAGGAAGCATCATTGAAGATTTTTTTCTTTCATTCCAAGGTCCTTATTTGATTGATGAACCCATGATGGAGGAGTAACTTATAGTTTTAGAGGCTCCAAGTGTGGATCAAGCCATAGAATAACCTTTAGTTCTTCCTCTCACTTCATCCCCTTCAAGCTATAATGTTGATGAGGAGTTTTATCTTTCAAAATTCATGTTGAAAGAAGAAGGAAACCATGGTGAGCTAGTTGCAGATCAGGAGGACACCATGGAGGAGGTTGAGCATATGCAATAGGAAAACAAGGAGACAAATTACCTGTCAGACTTGGAGGAGTGCTTTGATGGAGGGGATCCTGAGGAGATTACATCATTTTCTCCTCCATCTCCCACATTCCAAGCATATGAACTCGTTGATATGAATAAGAGTGTTCAAAGACAACAACCTACTCTTCATTACAGCTCTCTAGAACCAAGGTTGGAAGGTATGAATCTTCCATGTTCTTCACAGGAGAAGGAAGAGAAAAGGTAGGAGGATGTCATCATCCCTCTCTCATCATCCATCCAAGAAGGTCCATAAAAAGACTCCATTTTTGGAGTTGAAATTTAGAGAAAGGTATATAAACCTAAAATTGGTTACCCAATTTAGTGTCCCCCGCGTTCATTTACCTTCTCAAGTAACCTGGGGCACCTTTATATCACCACTTTTCCTTTAGGGTATTAATTAAATATCTAATTAAACATCTATCCTAAGTTTATTATACCCCATTGTATTTTACCCATGGATAATTAAATATTAACTATTTAATTATACTTTTTACATGTATCTTAACCACTTATCTACCCCATATCAATTCCTAACCTCCCATATCAATTCTATCCATCTATCCCCCCTATTTCTCCTCTCCCCAAACCATGCAAAGTGGGATATTTCCCGTATTTGAGTTAGAAGGATAATACTCTTATCTTTCCAATTCATCCTTTTTGGCCATTTTGGGAATCTGTTCCCTGATCGGCGCCAACTGGTACTCGGTCAATGCTGATTTTTTGGAACAACGCCGATTGTACCTCGGTCGGCACCGATTATAAATATAGGGCTAGAATTTAGTTCTGGTTAGACAGTAAAGAGAGATAGAAAGCTTAAGCCTTGAGCCTTCGAATTGTCAATCGAAGAAGAGAGAATTCTATCCAAATCAATCCCTGAGAGGTGTACCATTACTCTACCCTTGCAACATCAACATCATGAGGATTCATCGACCTCTTGGTGACTCTTTCCACATCTTTGCAGCTCCTGCAGGTGTTCATGATCTAGTCCTCATCAATCATCCATCAAGATTTTTGCAACTTTCCTCCGGTCGATGCTAACCCATTCCAGTCGACATTGATTTACCCTAATCGGTGCCTCTTAAAGAAATCAATGCCAATCACAATGGGTCGACGCCAATCAACTCGGGCAGATAGGTGCCAAGTACAGGTAACATAAGTCTACCATTATTTTCATAGTTTCCTATTTTTTGTTTATATTATGTCTGTTGTTTACATTATATCTTTATTTTTAATAAGAAAATATAAACATTTACCTACATATTTTATCATGTATGCTTCTTTCCTTAATTGAAAACGTGGACTGACATTCGCCGAGGAAGCTCATCACTTCCCGACCCACTTTTGGGCTATCCACCCAAATATCTTTTAACATTGTTTTTTTCTACCAAGGATTTGTGCATCGTAGGTTTCTCAAATCTACTTTTCTAGATTACGACTTGTGTACCTGTCTTGTCTACATTGGCTTTCCTCCCATCTACATCTTTGAATCCCATCTTAACTATCAGGTATCGATTTCATTTGAGTTTTTCAGGACTTTTGTGTTTAGTTTGGTGCATTAACTTGGACAGGTAACAAGCGTGGAAATTCTTGATCTACATTCTAGCATGCCCAGTGGGACCTAACCAAATTCCCCTATTGGTAAGTTCATTTCTTTTCTAGTTTTGAGCTTTTGTTCTTTTTCTTCACTGATTGTCATCAGTTTTCCTTAAGCAGTTTCCTTTCTTTATTTTGATCTTGTTTCTTTTGTTTATAATTTGCAAAATCAAAATTATTTCTTTCTTGCATATCTAGATTCCCATTTCTATTTCTAAATTTAGTAAACCTTTCATTTTGATTTCAAAGATGCACTTTTTGATTTATCTCTTTGTGCAAAATTGTCATTTTCTTGAAAGTTTTATAGTTTCTCAAATAGACATTTCTCTTCCACTAGTATCTAGTTATCTGGATATAGGTTTCTCGGATTTGTTTGCATGTTTGCTTAACCTTGTCTTATGGAGTGCTTTGCTTGTTCACGGGATTGTTCGAGGGGAAGAGCTCAACAATGCACTTTTTGAAGTCCACACACCTTAGAGAGCTAAATCTACAGGTATTTCTCTTTTGTGGTGTTTTCTCCTTTTTAAGAACTTAAAAAGAACTTGTTTTTTTTTTTTTATCACACTCAAACACTTCAGTTTTGGGGATTAAAAATAATTAATCGCATTAGGAAAGAAATTGTTTGACTTGTCTTCATTGAAATCAAACACTTCGGTTTTAGTGCTTAAAAAGAACTTTTTCTTTGTCATTTATGTTGTATGTTCTTCATCTAGTTTTCTAAATAGGTTGGAAAATTGATAAAAATCGGTAGCAACACTATTTGATTTTTATTTTTCACCCATGCACACAAAGCCAAAATCACTAGGTATAAAGAATTTAAACAAAAACTCATTCCCTGGCCTTGCCTACTTGGAAGTGACATCCAAGAGGAAGAGCCTACGTGGTACTTAGGCTGCACTATAAATTCACAGAAGTTCTGGTATATATTGGCAAAGCACGAATCCCTTATCACAAAGAAGTGTGTGAAGTGTGGGGTAGGCCCATATATCAAGCCATGTACCAGTCTTTTATTGAAGTGCCTTCGGGACTCCTCACCAAAACATTCCCCAAACCATCCTTAGTTTGGCCAATTGAGTAGTCCCCATTCTAAAAAGCCTTCCTAAACATTTTCTTTTTTAAAAAGCATGAAAATTTAAAAGAGATAATCACCCACACTACTTGAATTGTCTCTGCGCATTAGTTAGGTCAATATTTTTACTGTGTTTTTTCTTGTTTATGATAGTCATCACCCGTTCACAATCTAGAAAAATGTAGCCTCTTCTTCATCTGAGATCACCACTAATGTGGATGTTTCAGCACCCCTTGGGTCTTCTTCGGGACCACTATTAGTTGGTTCCCATCTTGGTCATATAATCCTTTCTATCATCCTAAAGTGATCCCATCATGACCAACTTCCCCCAATCCTTCAGAGGTGTCATCTGCTTCTGATATAGAGTATGTTCCTCATGGAGATCCTAAATTTCAGGTGCTCCTTGACCACAACACAGTAGCCCTTATGGACTACCTATTGCATAATTCTCTGTACAAATATGTGATCAAGGACCACCGATCCAAAATTTTATGATTATTCTCATGAACCATCCTAGGATTTTATAGAGTAGTTAGCATGCTTTTTCTCGTTGTGAACCATGAAAGAAGGTGGCACATCTATATCCTTTTTCTCTTCCACTGACCATGTCGACTGGTTCTCAAATGACCTTTCCTATCCCTAGTTCCACAGCTACCTCGAATACCCCACAACCTACTTTTAAACGGCCCTTTTCTTCAGCTATGATGAGTACGTCCATACTCCCGCAAATTGTTGTTAATTTTTCTATGTTGTCTATCATGTCTTAGGGTCAGTACCTCTCGTGAATCAACCCCCTCCTATGAGTCAGTCGGTTCCTCCTTCTCATCCTCTAGTTGGTCTTTCTTCTAATGCTCCAATGACAGTGACCTTTACCCATCCTTTGGCATCGGCACCCCTAATAACCAATCCGGTAGTCAAAAGCTTCATTCAGAGTTTGTTTCCCACCATATCAAATCAAATCAACACCCACATTCCTCAATCCATTCCGATTCAGTTAGCAAGTGTAGGAAACCACCAATCACAGGCTCCGTCTTTCATTCAAGCACCTTTCTCTCAACCACTTGTCATCCCATAGCCTATTTATACAGAGGCTCCTTCATAACAAATACCTCACCAGGTGTTACCTAGAATGCCTGGTTATTCCTCTTATCATCCTGTTAATCAGTAGATGAATCCCCCGTTAACGCCTCAACAAAACATACCATTTTATTCTTATACGGGAAATTCTAACATGCCCCCTCCCCAATCTGACGTCATCTAACTTATTTTTAAGAAAATCACAAACCTAGAAGCCTCCACCAAAGGGGCTCACCCATCATACTCTTTTGAAGAAGTATGTAATGAACCGATTCATCCATTCATGGCTTTTAAGACTTATTCTCCCAATGGGAACTTCCTAAGTTCTCAAAATTTCATTGGGAGGATCCTCAACAACACCTACAAGCATTCAAGCATGCTTGTTACCTTATAGTCTAGGATTAGGAGCTTATGCTCTATACCTTTCCTATGTATTTTAGCAAGGCCTCGCTTTAGACTAGTACAATAACATACCCCAACACTCCCTATTTTATTTCTCTCAATTAGCTCGGATGTTTGTTAAAAATTCTCAATAAAATTGCACATAATATCTTGATTACATATCTTTATAAAAATTTCAATTTGATGATGAGTCTATTGTAGATTTTGTCGCTCATTGGAGAGGGATAATAAATCAATTGTCTTTCTCCCTCCCTCAATCTCAACAGATCAAGTTGTTTACTCAATCTTGTGCTAATCATATTTATTCCACTTTAAGGATTCAAACATTTCATACATTTGAAGAAGCCTTTACAATGGCACGTAAACTTGAGTCTCGTACCATTGAACAAGGGAAGCTAAAAATTTGTTCTAATTCTAAACCAGATTTTTCTTGGTTTATAAAATCAAACCCTTTTGCTTCTAATAAAGACAAGAATCAGGGGTCCACTAACGCTATCGTATTAAAAATTCACGAGATGATAACACTTCTAATCAAACACCTTGGAGAGATTCTTCATCTTCTTGAAAAGGACCCTTGTCATCTCGGTCTTTACTTCATTGGGAAATCATACACTTCTACCTTAGAAAAATGTTAGAAGTTCACATGATCGAACTTCCTCCTATTAAAATTTTTGAGGAGAGCCAGGAACGACCATTCTAGTATAGGGAAAATGACTTCTGTCATTATCATAGAAGCAAATGCCATGACATTAAACAATGTCAGACCTTCAAAAACCTCGTCCAAAAATTCATTGAAAAAGGTGAGCTCATTCTCGTATCACCCAAATGCTCCCCAAATCAGGCACTTGATGTTTTTAAACAACCTTTTAAAATCATTCCCAAACAACGACGCTCAAGGACTCAAAACCAAACACTCATACTATCAGCTTCATTTCTACTAATGATTCTTCTTCTAAATCGGGATCAACCACAAACATGTCGACTGAATCGGGACTCTCCCCGCTCCTTCAAATTCTGAGATCCCACCATCCTCACATGGTCCATCTTTGAGTCTTCCTTTATTAGAAATAGAGTCATCTCCCTCTGCCTCACCATCCGATCTTCCACCTATACCTGAGATAGTGTCATCTTCATCTGTCTCGATGTTAGATATTCTTTTGATGCTTGAGTCATTTACATCCCTTCAAATTTCCACTACGGATACTTCTACTTCTGTCGCTCCCATTTTCACCATGACCATGCCTTTGGTTAATGTGCCCATAGTTGTACCAACTTCTATACCTTTGGAAGCGTCCTCAATCTTAACCCTTCCCATCACTTTTTCTATAGTAATTACACCCATAATTACTGCATCTAAAGTACCTTCCTCACAAGAGGCTGCCTCTTCATTACCTATATCTTCCACCATCAGTGCTTCCTTGCCTATTAAGGAAACATCTAAAGAGTTAGCATCGACACCTGTACTTCCGACACCTAGACTCAGACATAAACAATTAGAGTTTAAACCTAAGGTTACATCATCAGTATCATCTCCTTTACTTCCTCCAAAATGGTTACAATCACCTTATGCGGTCAAAGTTGTCACCATCCCTGAAAAGGGAAAACCAATATTTCAGACCATCAAGACTCTTGGTGCTTTCCCTCAAAAATCCCTCTCTATGCCTCATAAAAGATTGGATTTATCCACTAAAAAGGTGTCTTCTTCTATAACACCATCTTCACCAAGGCCTCGTAAAGTGGATTTACCCACTAAAAAGGCATCACATCTTTTATAAGAACCATCATCTTCATCACCAAAAGCCAAGACACCCTTTGTGCCTCCTATAAAATCTATTTTGGGAGCTCATCTCCCATCTAAATCAATCTTATCTAGATCATCATCTATTCCAGCCAGCAAGCAGCCTTCTTCATCTCCGAAGACCAAAACACTTGTCACATCTTCGTCATCTTCAAAATCTATCTTAGGAGCTTCTCCACCAAAATCAATCTTGTCTCACTTACTTCCATCTCAAGCATCTAAGGATACTTTTCCCAATGTCTAGAAAAGAAAAACAATCCCTAAAAAGATTGTCAAACCAAATATGTAGATTCTTTTACCTTGGCAATCTGTTAAGGCTAAAGAGGTGCCTTCATCATCTCTATCCTCATCTTTTTCTACCAGATTCTATACTAAAATTCTTTACCAACTTATCCAATATTCATCTATATCTCTTCCTCCGATCAAACCCTATAATCCCAAAGGATTAAAACCTTCCTAGTTCAACTCTAATTTGATTTGTGCTTACCACCACACTCCAAGTCATGACACCAAGGGATGTAAAGCCCTTCAATCTATCATTAATGATTCTTGGAAGAAAGTGATCTTCTGCTAGAAGAGGAGGAGGAACAAGTGTCTCCTGTCATCCCAACTACATCTGAGCTTAAACGGTCTACTCAGGCCTCTAATTCTATTAATTCCACTGGATGATCTTCCACCTTCTCAAATTGACACAATTCATATCGTCACTAGAGCACAACAATATGATAATCCATCATCTTCTACAACCTCTCGACCATGGGTCATCATTTCTGTGGCCCCGAAGGAGTTCCTCCTTCCTCATCAGCCCCAAGACCTTGAATCTCTATTCGGGCTTCACCTCAGGATCGGATTCCTATGTAAGTTGAGGAGAGTGTAATGAAACAACTCACCCATGCTCCACTCAAAATGTCTCTTTTTGACCTCATTCAGTCATCTCCCCAACATCGCTAGGCTCTGATCGATAATCTATGCCATATCACAGTGAATTCAGATGAGCCCTAGCCTTTCGAGATGGTTATTGGATTGAATAGACTATCAACCACCATTTCCTTTGAGGATTTTGAAATTCCTCCCCTTTCTTCTGAGGATTTAGAGGTTCCTCTCTTTATCACAGCTTCAAATCAATAACATTACATTAAAACGCACTATGATCGACGGTGGTGCTGCACTCAAAAACATTTCTTCCCACACATTCGAGCAACTTAGGCTACCAAAGAATGTAGTGTCACCACCACCTTTTTCCTTCGATCATTTAATGATCAGCTGGAAGTTACTTTGGGAATCGTGGTCCTACCCATTCTCGTAGGCAAGAAACTACTTCATAAGATTTTTACATTTTTGAAGGGAAATTCAACTACAATATGATCCTCGATGCTCCTAGATTTGTACAATGCAAAAATCCCATCAACCCTCCATCGATGCATAAAATATCGTATGAAGGAAAAAATTGTACTCATCTAGGAGATCCTTTCCTTCTGCATAATGTGACATGACCATAGGGTCTGCCCCTCCAAAGGATAATGCTTGTTCTCTTGGTGAGGAAAAATCTATACTCATCCAGGATCACATCATCACTTTTCTTCCTTTCTTCCAACTCCTTGTTTTTTTTCGCAACTTTTCTTATCGCAAGTTACTCGATAAAAAGGGGCAAAATGTAGACACCTAAAACTAGTTACCCAATTTAGTGTTCCCCACATTCGTTTACCTTCTAGGTAACCTAGGGCACCTTTATATCACCACATTTCCTTTAGGGTATTAATTAAATAACTAATTAAACATCTATACTAAGTTTATTATACCCCATTGTATTTTACCCATGCATAATTAAATATTAACTATTTAATTATACTTTTTACATGTACCTTAACCACTTATTTACCCCATATCAATTCCTAACCTCCCATATCAATTCTATCCATCTATCCCACTTATTTTTCCTCTTCCCAAACCATACAAAGCAAGATATTTCGTATCTCGCTCCCCGATATTGTGTCTTTACAACCAGTGCTCAACACCAACGTCATCTTTAGGTAAGAGAAAGGGTGAACCACAATCTCAACTTCTAATAATTATCTTAGATGGAGAATAAGATCAATCGTTATCTTCTTGTCATTTAAGGGAAGAAATATCCTCCACTCGGGACAACAGGGGAAGATTTTCAATTCAGTCATCCACTGTTTAATGCAAAGACGCTCCTCAATCGACCATGATGTTTTGGGACTGTTATCCATATTTTACCCCTGTAAAATTGGTCAGCCATGCCCTCACACAGAAAAAACCAAATAAATCACATTTGAATCCTATAAGAAGGAAACAAAGGGGCTCTATAATGGAGTGGAGTGTCCTGTGAAAGATCAAATGACCCCATACATGGATTTATAATGGCCATGTCGAATGAGACTGAGCTTCAAATCCAAATGTAAAAGTCACAGTGGAATCTAAAATTGAATAGCATGGTCGGGAGAAGAAATGGTGTCAAAGAACTAGAGGCTCAAAGAAAAAAGAATGGTGCAGGTTCCAATTCTTCGAGCTCTACAAATGATTCGTAACAAGTCCCAAAATTGGCTAAGTATGGAGGAGACAAAGAAGTTGCAAAGTGTTTAAATGGCACACCTCCAAAGGATAAAACCTAAAGGTAGACTCAAACTTACGCCAGGCCTCCACATGTCTAGAGCCCCAAAAGTTACACTAGCCATTGAAAATTCTTCGACTTAGAGGAGGGTGCCAAGTGTCTTAACGACACACATTCAAAATTGGGACCCTAGGCGGAGGCTGAAATGAACGCGGTGTTGCCACATGTCCCAAGTCCAAAAGGGATAGAGTTGGGGGTTGAATAGTCAAAGAAAAGGCAGGCAGTGGAGGTAACCAAGTGTCAATGCAAAGTGCTACTTCAAAGGTAGATTCTGGAGGTAGTTTTCAGACAAGCGCCAAGTCTCCATGTGTCCAGGGTCAGACTTTTAGCCCACCAAGCAAAAAGACTAAGGGGAAATATAAAGGAGCCCGAGAAGCTCGGAATCCGTCACATGTCTCATAGGAATAATTTCAAGAGTGAGGGAAGGGGTAATAACTCAAATGAGCACAAGGATGACATGTGGACTCGATACATGACATGCACTTATTCAAATATTGCGCGCTACCGCAATCAAAAATTTCAAATGGCCATATCTTTTGACTGGAAATAGAGATTTAGGCAGGAGAAGACTTTTTTGAAACATCTCAACACCCTCTATGCCATGGAAACATAAAATGTCATTCTTTATAGGATCTGGTAGGTAAAGTTGTAAACCATATTCCAAGCCATTAATGTGGAATCTGATTTCTTCAACTACCTAGATTTGATGATTTGATCTGTCGTTCTCCTTCTTCGACACGCAAAGTAGACATAGGGAATGAAACACTTGACAAATTGTGGGAATATTTTTAAGAGGCCTATGTCACTTTTGTGTGACCTCCCTCAATTCCCTTTTCCCTGTTTCATTCTCCCTCAACAGAATATCTCGCACTTCCTTTTCGTTGTATCAATGCTTAGTGTAGGCTCTTTAACCTCTCTCTTTCTCTTTGTCCCCTTGGAATGGTTAGATTAGGATAGAATAAGATCTTCCTTTACTCAAGTAGCTTTTGGCAGGTAGATTAGGAAGCAAGAATAGAATTTCTCCAGAGGTCCATCACAGGTTTGCAAGTCCCACAACTTGAGAGATGGTCCCATGTTATGCAATCACACCAAATGCCCCACTCCACATGAAAGCCATTTAAGGGTGTTGTGATTTTGCACTAAAATTTTTGGCACACCTAGTGGGACACATTTGAAGCACCTTACCACTTCATTTTAGCAGGTTCATGTGTTCTCTATAAGATTCAGCCTTTTGAGGCACATACAAAGCACATCCGATAACTCCATTTTGTCAATAACCCATTTTTTTAGTTTCATACATTTTCCATCTATTTCCACTCATTCTTATCCATTCCCTTCTTCCATCTCTTTCATTCTCTCACATTCCATGAAGTTATGCAATCATGACTTCATTCCCCTCATGGAACTCACACTTGCAGTAGTGCATCCAACCTCCAATGTATTTTCAAACTCCTCCAGATTAGAAGTATGATCAAATACAGAACCATTATGCTTACCCATATGAGCAAAGTCAAAACCAGTTTGGCTATGGAGCTTATCAAGAACAAGGGGATGCATACAATGGTGAAAGCTATATGGAGAATGCTAATATACTAGAGAAGATCCAAAAGATGGAGGATGGCATGTTTCAGTCAAGGGATATAACACAAATGAAGGCATTCAAGAATTTTTGTAGGGAACCTTATCCATGGGAAGGCCATTTTCTAAGACATTACAATTTCTCGGGAGAAGCTTGACCTCATGGTTGAAGTGTTACCTCAGCTTACACATTCGATTGAGGACATTGAGGATCATTTGCAAAGTGTGAGATAGCCTTGTCAATTAGTAAGTCAATCACCAGCCTCCTTATCCTTCATTTTTTTCTTTCTCAATATTTAGCATTTCAAAGCATGATCAAGAGTCAAGCCCGTTAGTTTTCGACCCAAGTGTTGATTTCTCTTCCCCATCTCCTAATATTACACCTCATTTACATTCTTCTCCCCTTTCCTTTCCCAAGTAGTCATCCTCCAAAAAAAAATAAGTTCCATCTCCCTCCCCACCACAAACAATTGCAAATTTGGTTTAACCGTAACTTGTCACTCCTCTTACTTTCCCAAGACCATGTTGGGAAGACACTCAAGAATCCAGTCAAGGAAAATAGCAAGAGGTGGTGCCCAACAGAGGAGAAATGGCAAATAATATGAAGATTTAGGACACCAAATTTGGATTTACAAAGATCCCCTTAATGGTCAAGCCAATAGAGGAGGTCGGGGTTGAGGAGCTAGTGGTGGCTAAGGATGAGTTTGTAGTAGAAGAAGAACAAGAAAAAGAAGAAGATCAACAATTTGTTTACTATGAATGTAGTGTCCCTAATGGAACTTTGTCTAAAGAAAATGTTGATCTCGATCTAAGCCGCATGTACCTAGTTGAGGAGGAGGAACAATCAGCTCCAAGTCCCATTGAAGATGAGAAAATAGGAGAGATCAAATGAGAGTTTAAGTAACTCAATGAAGGAAGCATCATTGAAGATTTTTTTATTTCATTCCAAGGGCCTTATTTGATTGATGAACCCATGATGGAGGAGGATCATATAGTTTCAGAGGCTCTAAGTGTGGAGCAGGCCACAGAAGAACCTTTAGTTCTTCCTCTCACTTCATCCCCTTCAAGCTATAATGTTGACGAGGAGTTTTATCTTTCAAACTTCATGTTGAAAGAAGAAGGAAACCATGGTGAGCTAGTTACAGATTAGGAGGACACCATGGAGGAGGTTGAGCATATGCAATAGGAAAACAAGGAGACAAATTACTTGTTAGAATTAGAGGAATTCTTTGATGGAAGGGATCTTGAGGATACATCATTTTCTCCTCCATCTCCCACATTCCAAGCATATGAGCCTCGTTGATATGAAAAGAGAATTCAAAGACAACAACCTACTCTTCATTACATATCTCTCGGAACCAAATTTGGAAGCTATGAATCTTCCATGTTCTTCACAGGAGAAGGAATAGAAAAGGAAGGAGGATGTCATCATCCATCCAAGAAGGCCCATGAAATGACCCCATTTTTGGAGTTGAAATTTAGAGCAAGGTATAGACACCTAAAATTGGTTACCCAATTTAGTGTCCCCCTCATTCATTTACCTTCTCAAGTAACCTGGGGCACCTTTATATCACCACTTTTCCTTTAGGGTATTAATTAAATATCTAATTAAACATCTATCCTAAGTTTATTATACCCCATTGTATTTTACCCATGGATAATTAAATATTAACTATTTAATTATACTTTTTACATGTATATTAATCACTTATTTAACCCATATCAATTCCTAACCTCCCATATCAATTCTATACATCTATCCCCCTATTTCTCCTCTCCCCAAACCATGCAGCGGGATATTTCCCGTATTTGAGTTAGAAGGATAATACTCTTATCTTTCCAATTCATACTTTTTGGCCATTTTGGGAATTGTTTCCTCGATCAAGACCGACCGGGTAGTCGGTCGATGCCATTTTTAGAATTGTACTGATTGTACCTCATTCAAGACCGATTATAAATACAAGGCCAAAATTTAGTTCGGTTGACATGTAAAGCTTAAGCCTTGAGCCTTCAAATCGTCAATCAGAAGAAGAGAAAATTTTGTCCAAATCAATCCTTGAGAGGTGTACCATTACTCTACCCTCACAACATTGACATCATGAGGATTCTTTGACCTCTTGGTGACTCTATCCGCATATTTGTAGCTCCTATAGGTTTTCACGATCCAGTCCTCATCATTCATCCATCAAGCTTTCTGTAACTTGCCTCTGGTCGACGCCGACCCATTCTAGTCGATGTTGATTGACCCTAATCAACACCACTTAAAGAAATCAACAAAGTGATCACAATCTAGTTGATTCCGATCAACCCGTAGACAGTGCCAAGTACGGGTAACATAAGTCTACCATTGTTTTCATGACTTCCTATTTGTTGCTTATATTTTTCTATTGTTTACATTCTATCTTTTATTTTTAATTAGAAAATATAAACATTTACCTACATCTTCTATCATGTATGCTTCTTTCCTTAATTGAAAACATGGACTGACATCCACCGAGGAAGCTCATCGCTTCCTAGACCCACTTTTCAGAAGTCCACCAAAATATCTTTTAACATTATTTTTTTCTACCAAGGATTTGTTCATCGTAGGTTTCTCAGATCTACTTTGCTGGATTTCTCGTGTGCACCCGTCTTGTCTACATTGGCTTTCCTCCCATATACATCTTCGGATCCCATCTTAACTATCAGGTATCGATTTCATTTGAGTTTTTCAGGACTTTTGTGTTTAGCTTGGTGCATTAACTTGGACAGGTAACAAGCATGGAAATTCTTGATCTACACAAGGGGCACATCCAAAGGATCGACCTTGCCCAAATAGGTACTTGTCTTCATTATAGCCAAGGGAGAAGCCATAACTAGTAATGTTTTCTTCTAAGCATGATGATAAGTATCAAAGTGCCAAGGGTCACCATAAGCACCTCCAAGAGTCCAATGCAAACCATCTTGAAGAGGTATTTTCCATTGATGTCGATGCCTTGTTGATTTGGGTGATGGATAGGCATAGAGTTAGTTTTTCATTCATACAAGCAGCCATATTCAGTGTTAACTAAGTTACATGGCTGCCCCTTTTGAGAAAAGGAAGCTATTTCTCCCTGCCTATGGCAAGCTTTGTTTAAGATTTTCTTTTCTCTCTGATTAGTTTAGTAGTAGGAGTAGATTTTATTTCAATAGAAGAAGTTCTTGAGAACACTTTGCATGTCTCATTTGAGACATATATGATTTGATCTTTGTACATAGTGTGTGTTGTTGTGATTTTTGCTCCAAGTTTGTACCATTGTGCAGTCAATATACCCGAGTAAGTATTGTAACATTCCATTCTCGAGACAGACCAAGGCCAAGCCCTTCAGAATTCAAGAGAGATCCTTAGTTTCCTGTGACAGTTTCTAATTTTAGAAGAAACAAATGTAGAGAAACTAAATCCGTCTTTGAAACAGTCCACTCAGGGACAAATGAAAGCCCCAAGTCAAAACAATTTTCTACTCTTAGAAGCCTATTTCAAGATTTCTTATGAAAATTGAGAGTGCAAACACACGGGTAGGTTCAGGGTCACTAAGTGCAAGCAGTCAAGCTCGCAACAGCTAACGGATCAGTTTTTCAAAGCAAAAGGATCATTATCAGACTATTATTCTTGACTCCATGCCTAATGGATGCTTCAAAGCTATTGGTTCCTTCATCTAGTAGAAATATGTCCCCGTGAGTTTTCAATTGTTATTCATATTTTACCCGTGGGTAAAATTGGTCAACCACGCCCTGCGTAGAAGAAACTAGAGAAATCACATTTAGATTCTACAAGCAGGAAAAAAAGGGACTCTACAATGGAGTGGAGGGGCCTGCAAAAGATCAAACAACCCCGTGCATGGCTTTGTAATGGCCCTGCGTCGAATGAGCTTGAGCTTCAAATCCAACAGACAAGTTAGGCGCGGACTCTAAAATGGAATAGAAAGGTTAGGGAGAAGAAAAGGTGTCAAAGAACCAAAGGCTCAAAGGAAAAATAATGAGAAGGTTTGAAGTCTTCGGGCTCTACAAATTATTTAGAACGAGCCCCAAAATTGGCTAAGTATGGAGGAAATAGCGGAAGCTGCCAAGTGTCCAAATGGTGCACCTCCAAAGGATAAAACAAAAAGGTAGACTCAAACTTGTGCCAGGCCTCCACGTGTCCAAATCCCCAAAATTTGCACCAGCCATTGAAAATTCTTTGAATCAGTGGAGGGTGCCAAGTGTCTTAACAATGTACATTCAAAAGTGGGACCCTAGGAGGAGACTCAAATGAGTGTGGTCTTGCCACATGTCCTAGGTCCAAAAGGGACATAGTTGGGGGTTGAATAGTCAAAGTAAAGGTAGGCTAATGGAGATAACCAACTGTCAATGTGGTGCTAAATAAAAGGTAGATTCTAGAGGCAATTTTAAGACAATCACCAAGTCTCCACGTGTCTAGGGTAAGACTTTTAGCCCACCAAGAAAAAATACTAAGAGGAAAATACAAAGCAAGCTGGAGGAGCCTATGGAAGCCACCACATGTCTCATGGGTGTAATTTCAAGAGTGAGGGAAGGGGGAAAACTCATATGAGTGCATGGCTTCCACATGGACTCAATAGGGATAGACTACTTCAAATATTGTGCGCCCACGACCTGAAGTTTCAAATGGCCATATCTTTTGACTGGAAACTCAGATTTGGGTGGGAGAAGAATTTTTGGAAATGTCTCAACACCCTCTATGCCATGGAAACATAAAATATCATTCTTAGTAGGCTCTTGTGGGTGAATAATGATAAAATTTCTTCCAAGTTGTTAATGCAAAATATGATTTCTTCAACTACCTAGATTTGATGATTTGATCTCGCTGCTCTCCTTCTTTGACATGAAAAATAGACATAGTGAAAGAGATAATCAACAGATTTTGGGCAGAATTTCAAGAGGAATTGATTGATAGTGGTTGAAGCTTTCAAGGTAGGATTTAATGCATATCCAATGGTGGTTGAAGTAGTAGTTGAATTTTCCTCTTCTCTCTCTTATTCTTTTTATATATTGTAACACTTCTCATTTTTGAGAAGGAGAGACATTATGGATGTAGGGAAACTCTGTAAAAGTCATTTCAAAACTCCATTTGAGTTGTAGGCCTTCTCTAATGCCTGGAGAGTATATTTGTGCCTCTGAGCACTACATGTAATAGTCTATGCACCTTACAGAGCAATAAAATCTTACTTCGTGGTGTATTTCAACCCTTGGCATTGTTCTATTTTTTCTCTATGCCTCTCTATCTTGTGTTTTATCCATGTGCATTTATTTCATGTTTGTAGCTGTAGGACGTCATGCTTCATGGAGTTTTTATGGTAGATATTAATCTAGGTCTATGTCACTTCTATCTGACCTCCCTCAGTTCCCTTTTCCTCATTTCATTCTCCTTCAATGGAATATCTCACACTTCCTTTTCTGGTGTATCACCACTTAGTGTAGGCTCTTTCAACCTCTCTCTTTCTCTCTATTCCTTGGAATGGTTAGAATAGGATAGAATAGGCTCGCCTAAAATTGAGTATCTTGTGGCAAGTATATTAGGAAGCAAGAACCAAATTTATCCAGAGGGCCATCTTAGATTTGCAAGTCCCACAACTTGAGAGATGGTCCCATGTTATGCAATCACAATGAATGCACCACTCCACAACTAGGCCATTTGGGGGTGTTGTGATTATGCACTAATAGGACCTCAACCCATTTCTTCTCTCGATAGACAATCCACTAATTACAAGGAAGTGGGAGATGAGGTTTGACTCAAGACCTCAAAATCTGCCCAGTCAACAACATGTAATTATTTCCTTTCCAATCACCCTAGATATACCTTCTCAAACAATTCCTATTAAGTCAAACCTTCATAAGGGAAAAGGGAGAATGGAGTTCTTCACATGAGGTTTTTATCTTTTGGATTGGGTATTGTTATAAAAGAATAAAATCAAGCTTGAACAGATCATGAGTCGTCCTAGAATGACTCTGGAATCATTGATGGACATGGGAATGTCTCAAGACCTGGTAGGATCAGTTATTTTTTTCTAGACAACACAAGGTTCAAGAGATTTCATGCTGAGAAAGAATAATCTTTTGAATAAGCTTCCCTACTAGGAGGAAACTATGAAACAAGACTAATTTTTTTTTTGAATGTTACTTTCCTTTCATTGTCTCTACTTTTGGCATGTGTATATATTTCTTTATCATGGGAAGGGTCCCTATAGAACCCCATTTTGTTCCTTATTCAAAATTCAAGAAGCATAAAATATCAATAGTTTACATGCTTATCCAAATGTATGTAAAACTTTATCTAAGTCAATGTGAAACTACTGCATTCTTCCACTTTACAATTGAAATAAGGAAACAATAAAGTTCAAAATAACAATTACATCCCATGTAACAGAAATATTATTTTAAAGCATCATTTTAAAGGAGTATGAAAAGAGAATACAACTTAAGGAACAACACTTAAGCATGTTCATCATCTTTTGTATCTGCATTATTTTCCTCCTCATCTTCCATTTTTACATCTTGTTCTACTCGACAACTTTTCCACATATGCATCATACCTTTGGAACAACTCATTTACTTTGTCCTCATCATCTAGTCCAGTATGGTGTTGGAAGATTAGTGTTTTCCTAGCTATTGCATCAATGTAATGGCCCATTTTTTTACTCCAATGGTCTAGCCTTTAACTCTACAATTCTGTTCTCAACCTTTCTCATTGTTTTAATGATTTCATAGGAGAAATCATCCCTCTAAATATTATTTTCAAAAGAGTTAAACAAAAATTCAATCTTCAGGTCCCCATAACTCTTTTTGAATTTATCAACTACCATATCTTCTAACTTCAAGTCAATGGCATCAAGAGTGTCATCAACCCAATTTCTCTTGATTTTGAGCTTTTCCTTGATCCCATTCAAGGTTTCCACTATGATTTTTGATAATTCTTCTATGGCATGCTAGCTTCCTTTGAATTCCACTGGCACAATGTTTTCCTACTCAACCAATTCATCACTGAGCTGGGTTATGCAGTCTAGTTTGGGAAGAATTCCCTCAAAATAGAAAATCTCATTGTCACACTGTTCAATTATCTCATCAATTTCATTGAGTTTGTTCTTGAGCTCTTCATACTTTGATCTGGCTTCTGCAATTGCTTCTTTTCCCTTTTTGGTTAATTTTTCAATCCATGTATCCACCACCTAGACCTTCTTGACAACTTTGTTAATCCTTTCCATTCCCTTAAGGGTATCTATAGAGGCACTTTTCTGAGTTTGACTAGGTTTCCCAATCAACTATTGTAAACTAGAACTCAGGGCTTTAACCTATTCTTTTAACTACCTTTTAGTCATCCTATCTTCTTCCACCTTTTGCAAAATTTCATTCACTACCTTAGATACTCCTTGTTTTAGTTGGTCTCTTGAGGGTTTTCCTAAGGGAATGATCTAAACATTATAATCATTGGCTATTATATCTTCTCTAGTTTTTCCCTCAAAAGGGATTGTTATTTCCAGAGTCTCGCTCTTAATGAATCAGTGTGGGTTTTGGTGATAGCCCTAGACATTTTTTAAGCTCTTACTTCCTTTGGAAAATAAAAATCAATAAGGTCAATAGCTTGAATAGGGAGGACCTCCTTTTCCTCATTCAAAATTAATTCACCAATCCACCCTTTAGCCAGAATTGTTCTAACCTTTTCTTCTTGTGATTTCTATTGGGGTTTCTCAGGGACAACCATCAATTATTTGAACACCCCTTGTTCATCCCAAACTAGTGATTTTTCTTGTTCTTCATCATTTATTTTGATAACCACTTTGCTACTCTCACCCTGTGCTAATAATTCTTTCAAATGTCCTTCTCCTTGGTTTAGAACCTAGGATTGATCATTATTTTCTTGATTTGTGTCAGTATTCAAGGGAGATTCCTTCCTTATTTCTCTAATTGATGCCATACTGGACCCAATTTCTCCTCCAACATTTTCTTGTACCAGTGACTAGCTCGCAGGCTCTTCCTTCCCAAAATCTATTGAGTTAGCATCCTACTATCCTTATGTTATGATGATGCATATGGTAATGTCATGGTAGGTTGTTCTTCTGAAGCCAAATTCACATTTCCATATAGAGGTTGTATATCCCTATCAACAATGATTTTCTCACCAACAGTTGCATCTTGTGCCACTTCTATTTTCTCCTCAAAGATAAATTTTCCTACATGAGAAATTTCATCAACTGTAGTAACTTTAATAGAAAGGGAAGCAATTTCTTCAACTAATACCTCTACATTAGTGTCTTCTCCGCCAAGAAATCTTGGTTTGTCTAATTCTGAAACTACTTGTCCTGTAGAAAGGATTTTTTTGCTTGGACTTTCTCTTCACTGGTTAACACATGAGTATTTCTTTCCAATTCCTTATTTTTTTGAAGGCCATCTACTGGTGTCATTATTGGTTCACTCATAGATAAATTAAGGGAATCTAACATAGAAAATACCTCACCAGTATCAACATCAATCACATCAATCTGAATCTTTGCAAACTCGTGCAATGTTTCAATCAAGGCATATTTTCATCCTTAGCAGGAAAGGTCTCAGATATTTTCATACCTGGAGTTAAAAATTGGCTACCTACTAGATTAGTTGCAACATTTTCTTGGGATACTTGATCCTGAGTGCCTTTCATTGTTATTTCCTCCAAAGACAAAGGTGGGAACAAAGGATCTGATTATTCCACTTATGGAAGTGATGCAGCATGCTATGCCTAAAAAAATCATTCCTTTCAAACTCAGGAGGATCAATTACCATATCTCTATGTTTGTATTTTTTGGGTGTGTGGGCACCCACCCTCACCAAAACTAGCTCATATACCACCTTGTGTTTCTTGTGTGCTCTTTCAAACTTCTTCAAATTAGGTGTTGCTCTTCCTCCTCCTTATGTGACTTAGAATGAGTATGACCACTTGCTATAGCTCCACTCATTAGTTTCTCAGCACTATGTGGCTTTGGAAAAGCACCTAAGTGGACCACATGAGATGCCAAACCTTTCCCCTTTGCTTGAATTGGCATTGAAAAATTAATGGGGCAATCTCCATAGATTTTAAGAGCATTTCTTTAGTCTTTTTCTTGAGAACTGACATAGAAGTACCAGTTCCGCTAGTGGCTGAAGTCCACTCATCTATGAGTTCAAAAGTGGGCCTTTTGGAGGGAAACTAAGGGGATTTTCCTCCCAAAGGATCAATTCTATCTGTGCCCTCCCTCAGGGGTGGAATATCATCACTTAAGTTTCCTAAACTCCTGAAGTTGTTTAAGATTCTTGTATTCGATTGAAAAGTCAATGTTATTTTGGGCTAACCAATTCACATTCCTCCTCATTACATTAGTTATCCTTATATAAGAATCATCAAATTCTATCTCATTCCAATTTAGAGGGGCTATAGGCTGACCTTCCACCTTCTGATCAATGTAATATTTTCTTACTGTATGTGGATCATCCACAATTCCCTCCAAGATAATTGTAATTTTGAAGTCTATTATTTGTGAAAGGGTCATTATGGAGAAATCCCTTAATCTAACCTCTTCTTCATCCCTACAATTCATCAAATAATCTTCAAAATGAGGCTCATGCTCAAAATTATTTGCAATGTTATTGAATACCCATATGATGTCATAATTGGCCCTTGCCTCAAATTTTTCCATGTCAAACTTCTTCATTTCATCCTCAATCAATCTGACTTTTATGATGGAAGGGCATGAATACCTTCCAATTCTAATGGGGAACTTGATATTTTTCTTGTGCCTTCTGGAAATCAATTTGTGCATAGGTGTTAATTGCCTTGCCAATTCACATAAAGCTAATTTATCATCTAAATATCTAGGCAATTTATAAGGTTTACCCTCAAAACCACTAACCCTTATGTATGTGAATTTTTTATATTGAATGAAGTAACACCCATACTCCAAAATCACTTTCCTGGCTTGTTCAAAATTCTATATTGCTCCCATTCTAGTTTGAAAAGGTAGATAATTGGTGCAAAAAAAGCATCATTAACCAACCTCACATTTCCACTCTAATTGACCAACTACAGTTGAGGAAACATTTCATGCATTTGGCACTATTTGAAATCAGCATGTGGTAATAGGCCCAGAAAAGTCTTTTCCTGCAAAATTGAAAATTAGGTAGGTCATCATGTAGAATTATAGCTCTAAAGTGTCACCCATCTCAATTTTTGCTGCTAAAGTGACCATGTGATGATGGAGTGCTTTTGCACTACAAGTAGCCTAGGATACATTCCCTTTTCTTTCCAAAATAATCCACATGTAGGTACACATCCATTCCTTGAATTCATTTGTAGTTTCCAATCCTGCCATTTGACTTAATAACACAATAATATCTTCAGCCTCTTCAACAAATTGTTCCCTAACTATCCTTTTAGGAATTCTAGTTGTTTCCTTTTTCTCGTGATGATCCATTTTGTACTTATGATCTTAACATAATATTTTTTCTTGTTTTCATAATCTCGTAAAGCTAATTTGATACCAATGGTGATTAGATTTGTGATTACAAGAAATTTAAGCATTATTCTAATGGTTGCAGGTGTCAATGTCAATACTACATCACCACTTCCATCTAATACTTACCTTTTCTCGGAGGTCATAATTCATAGCACAATTCCATACCAATTCTAGGCACTGAACAGATGGAAAGATAACACCAGCTAAGGTGATGAGGCTATCCTTAATTGATTTCAAAGACTCACTCTGATTAGGATCATTTAATTGCTGAATAAATTCCTCCGAGTCGACTTCATCAACTCTGTGTTTGTAATTCTGTCTAAATCACTTATAATCCCAGATAAAAATGAGAACGGAGATGGCATAGTCTTCATCCTTAAAAATCCTAACTTTACCTCAAACCTTCTTTCCAATAATATGAAAAGTACAGGAGTTTTCAGATCTTACCGATTTTTGGGTAAATCCTTGAACCATTCAACTTTAATTCAAGTATCTTTTGATCTCTCGATTCTTAGAAAAATCTCCATGATCAAATTTCACGCTATTGCACAATGCAAATATCAACAATGACACTTAGATCTTGACCAATTTGATAATAAAGGATTGAAACACTTGAAATCCTTTTTGAAAAATCTATCCTTGATTTGTGCAAAATGCATTAATGGTGGAAGAAATAAATGTAATGCATCATGGCCATTCATTTCATTTTTTTAATTTTAAAACTAAGCCGTCCATGTGGAAAAGTCTTTCGTTAATGTGGGCTCAGGGAGATTTTTTATTTATTTTTTCCATGCTTTAAAACTCATACACTTTTAGCCATTTGACCCACCCATCTGCCTTTGAATTTCAACATAGGCTTGACACATGGTCATATTTAAGTGATAGCAGAACTGCGGGCCCTTTCTATAATTTTAATCCCTTTCTAGTTTAAAACCAAAAGTGTCAAAGTGATCCGATGACTTGCCTCCCTGCTTCATGCATAAGAAAGAACTATGTGCCCTGTTGGTACCCAAATTTGTTCCACTTCTCGGTGTGAGAATCATAAGAGATATGACATGAAGCTTTAAGTTAGATAGATCATGATGTGTGTCATTTTGTATCCAGGATGTGATCTAACGGCACTCAAATTTGTGGAGCGATGGATAGCACTCAAATAGGACTTGATCTTGTCTTAATTGTTTTAGGTTGTTCCTTTCAACCAAGGTAAGAGGACCTACTTTATAACCCTCAAATGGTGAAGGAGATGAAGATATCCATTAATTTGTGTAAATAGTATGGAAAGGGCCTTGGGAAAATATGATCAACACTTCAAATCTGACTTTCACAAGTTGGCACTTCCAGATTATGGAGATAATTTCAATGCAAGGCAAGGGTTACTGAAGACATTATAGGATCCTGATTTGCTTTGTGAATTTTTGTAAATGGATTGTATTCTTTTGTTGACACACAATGCAATGCAGGGGTAGTATGGGTAGGATTAGTTTGTTTGAATGAAATTTTGGTGGGATATTTTAGACAAGACTAACAGAATTTTCCAAATTCTTTGAGGAATTTGCAGAAACTTGTAAGACCTAAACAATAGAATGCTTCAAATGGGTTAAGGTACTCCTTCAACCAGGATATGTGTAATAAATGGAAGCCCAGATCTACACTCTTCCACACAATCTTTGATAACCTGCCACAAAATCTTGAAGTAGATGAACTAACAAAGTATCTAGATATTTCTATTTTATCATGACCTAAGGTGCACCTAAAGGTTTACAAACAATCTTAATTCAAGGGAGGTAAAGTGATTTTAATTTTTTTTATCTCTTTATCAGATGAAAGCTCTTCTAAATGTGAGATTGCAAATGCCACTAAACTATCAACAAGAAATGAGACAATGTATGATCAAGAGATATTTTAAACACAAATTGAAAACATTCTCAAGAATAAGTGTATGAAAATTTTTCCAAGAGACAACACAAAATAATCCAGAATGACAAAATTTATCAGCAGGAAAATGTTATAAAAACAATCTCAGAGCTTGTTGATGGCTTTACAACTGAAACCAACTCAACATGATACAAATCTGATGCAAAATGGAATTAGAAATGGTTCTCAGGTGGTTTTTTAGAGAATGGGATTCTTCCCATATTTTCCCGTGAAATTCTAAGTTTCTCGACCTTTTGCATGTCAAAAACATGCATTATATAACATTCTATTACATTTGATCCTTCTTTCCCAAGAAAATAATATGCCCAACATCAAGTTTGTTACAAAATTCCAACATGATTCATAGATAGGGACGTTTAACATATTTGCAACAAAAGTTGCTAGGTGTTTCAAAAAAGGTGAATCATTACAAATCCTTCATCATTATCCATTGTGGAGGCACATTTTTCATCCTCAAAGCATGCAGACCCCTTTCATTTCATCATTTCATCCTTATCCCTCCAAAATTTGATTATGTAACTTCTTGATTTGATATTTCACATTTTGGATGGGCTGGGGCAAAAATTATTTCAAAAACACCTCAAATCTACAAATTGATCCCTAAAACCACTTGCATTGGTCCTTACAGGCACAAACGACATGAATTCACCAAAAATTTGATTAAAATTGATGCAAAATTTACATCTCCAAGCTTCTTGGAGAAAAAATGGCAACCAAAATGAAAAATGCACAGTTTCCATTGATTCTCCCTTTCTTCCTTTAATCTGATCCCTCCACGTGTCAAAATATGATTGGGAATGGATTTGGGATCACTTTTTGACTTTTTAATTTTTTTGAAAAAATGTAAAATTTTGACCTTTTTCTCCGCCCCTCTGCCCTTGAAATTTGGTGTTGACACGTGGCAGAAAGTGGGTCCCATTGAAGTCGTGGCTCAATTCTACACATTTCCACCTTTTTTAAAAATTTGGAAATTTTTCAATTTTTTCCCCATTGGCCCGCATCTCCTCCTCTCGTCCTTGACCCCTTTTTCACCGAGGGAAAATTTCTTACTTTGCCTCCATGGGCCCACACCTCTAATTCCATCCATGGCATGTGTCTCCCTCTACTTTGTTACAAAGCCACACCTCAAATTATTTTTCTAAGTCATTTTGTTAGAAGGGAAAAATTCCCTTTTTCCTCCAGTGGCCCGCACTTCCTTCTACACCCGCCACGTGTCTCCCTGTGGTTCATTTGGGGGCCAAGCACTTCAAATTCTCACTCTAACTCGTTTTACAAAAAGGGAAAAATCTAAATTTTTCCTCCGATGGCCCACCAACCCATTCTATTCTCTGAAGCTACCACGTGTCTCCCTTCACTCCATTACAGCACCGTGCCCTTTCCTCAACCTTTTTCCCTTTTCGCCAAAAAGGAAAAAATCTTCTAAGTCCCCCGCCAACCTTCCATTCCCACCTGCCATGTGTCCTCCTCAGATTGGATGTGGGCCTTGGGGGATTTTCTCTATTTCTATGCACTTTTCCAAAGTTCTCTAAGGCACAAACCGACCCGCCCATCCGCCCTTGTTTCTGCTTGCAACATGTGTCCCTCCTTTGGGACTTGTAGAGCTACGGGGGAAATATTGAAGTTTTGTAGAAAAACCAAAAAACGTTAATTTTTCAAAGAAACCCACCGAATCTTGACCAATGAAAAATGGCCACGTATGAGGGGAGGCTTGAGCTTTAATTTGACGGGCAAAGGACACCCGTATGACCGTAAAAAACACAGAATTTTCCAGAGATGCCCAAATTTGATTTTTTTCTTCATGGGTGAAGGATTTTTGGTCAAAAACAAATGGAAAGTGATTTTAGGCAGTTTATGACCCTGGAAAAGGATTTTTGAGGGGAAATATGCATGAAACAAACAAATTCGAGCTCCAAAGGCCGGGAAAAGTGGAAAAACTACAGAGGCCCATGGATTTGGAAATTTAGGGCACAAAGTAAGGCATACATGTATATTTCATTTGAATTGGGGAAAAACAATGAGTTTATGAGCTTTTCAAGGCATTCAATCTGGAGGGAAACTTTCATAGACCACCAATTTTGAAGAAAAATGTTTTAGAGCATGCAAACCAAAGGGGAAAGATGGCAATATAACAGAGGATCAAAATGGGCACCAACATTAGCTCCTGCTTAGGGATGGGCACTCCCAGTGAGTGCCACAAGAACAATAAGTAGACCAAGTGTCAAAATAATCCATTAGAAAATGGATTCATGAGCCAAAACCACCCAAAACCCAACTGAGAAACCGACAAAAATGGTTGCCACACACCAAGGCAAACCAAGAACCACTAAAACACCAAAAATAGAGCACAAGCCAAACACTATACAATGTACAAGTTGGTGCATACCTAAAATTTGGGGTTTAATCCAATAAATGCTTTAGATGCCTACCATTAACAGGCAGTTCAAGCAGTTCCCCATCTAAGTCTTTTAGAAAAAAAGTATTCTCACCAATTCTGATATCAATGGAGTAAGGGCCCATCCATAATGCATCAAATTTTCCATGTTTGCCCTTATCTTCATTTTTGTTATCCCATAACAAAACTAGATCTCCAATATTGAAGGCCCAAGGAATGACCTTCTTATCAAACAACCTTTTCAACTTCTCTCTAAATCTCACATGCCTTTGGTGGGATGCTCTTCTCTCTTCATCTAGATCTATAATCTAATTAATCCTTTCTTCATATGGACTGACCTCCTGATCTTCAAGTTGTTAAACAAACTGAAATGAAGATAATTGTAGATGTAAGGCAAACATAGCTTGAGTTTCATACACCAAATCAAATGGGATCTTACCAGTAGCTCTCTTGGTAGTGATTCTATCAGCCCAAACTACAAATTTCAATTGTTCACCCCACTTTCTCTTGTTCAACTCCAAGGTTCTCCTAATGATCTTCAACAAGTTATTATTGTTGGACTCAGCTTGTCCATTTCCTTGGGGGTTATAGTTTGAAGAATAAGTCAAATTGGTTCCATACTCCTTACACATTGCCATCAAAGGTTTAGCTCTGAAACACATGGCATTATCAACCACAATCTTGACTAGCACACTAAATCTACATATGATATTATTCAACAAGAAATCCATAACAACTTGGTGTGTTTCTTTCTTGGTGGGGATTGCCTCTACCCACTTGGTGAAGTAATCTGTGGCTACAAGGATCCACTTATGTCCAACACTAGAAGGGTCTGAGATCTCACCAATGAATTCCATCCCCCATTTTTTGAAAGGAGCTTCAATTGATATAGGCTACAAAGGAAGGGAGCCTAAAGCTTTCATTCTTCCAAAGAAACGTTGGTAGATTTCACATTTTTAATCAGCATGGTTGTATCTTTGAAGAAAGTAGGCCTCCAATAACCATCTCTCAAAACTTTGTGTGTTGTAACCCTTCTAGAAAAGTTTCCTCCACAAAACCCCCATGGAAAGCAGCAATTTCTTTGGGAGCTTCATCCTCGATTATAAATTTTAAGAGGACACCTTTAGGGTTCTTCCAAGCTAGCCCAAAGTCAGTGATGATGTATTTTTGAGAAGCCAGCTTAAGGGTTATTTTCTTATTTTTATTCAAATGATCAGGACAACATAGGTGTCTAAGGTAAAAGATTATATCCTTGTACCACTCAGAACTCACCAATTTCTCAAGAACATCTTCCCTTTCTTCCTCTACCTCATTTACTTCCACAATTTACAAGTTGCTCTCAGCCATGAGCTTAGTAAGACCCAAAACTCTTACCAAATTTGTGGTTTGGATGTCCATGTCATACTCTTATATTTTTTTCATCCATCTACATCTTTTACTTGAGATATCCATCTCTAATAAGATGTCTTTTACCATGGTGTGGGTAACATAAGCAACAACTTTTGAACATAAGATATAAGGCCCGAAAACCTTTGTTTCTTTCACCAAGGAAAATGCTTTTGTTTCTATGATTGGGTACTTCAACTCAAGTATCTTGTAAATCCTTGCTAAAGAAGGCACTAGGCCTCTCAGCCCCATCTTCATCCTTTTCGAGCAAACCATATGCAATAGTATTTTCAGAAGAAAAAGAATAGATTTGGAAAGGCTTCTTGTAATTCAGAGCTGCCAAGACATGTGCATGTTTCAATGCCTCTTTGATTCCTTCAAAATCCAGAATAGCAGCCTCCTCCCATTTGATAATTTGATCTTTCTTTAACATGCATGTGATAGGAAGAGTCAACTCAGAAAAATTGGACACAAACCTTCTAATGAAATTGATCTGCCCAAAGAAAGATTGGATGCCCTTCTTCATTCTTGGAATTGGAACCTTGCTGATTGCTTCTACTCTCTCAGGGTCAATCATGACACCAACCTTTGAAACAATATGACCAAGAAGCTTAGCCTTTTGCACTCCAAAGTGACACTTCTTTGGATTGAGAGAGATTCCAAATTCTCTACATCTAATCAACATTATTTCCAAGTGTTGCAAGTGATCTTTTCTACTCCTTGAAAACACAGTCACATCATCTTGATAAACTGCAATGAATTCATTTATGTAACCAACAAAATAAAAATCCATTTCCATTTAGAAGGTAGCCCCAACATTTATGAGACCAAAATGAATTCTTACATAAACATATGTTCCCCAAGGAGTGGTAAAGGTAGTTTTAAATATTTCTGACTCCTTGACAACAACTTGATTGTAGCTAGAGAAACCATCCAAGGTGGACAACAATTCAGATCCAGTCACTAACTACAACATGTTTTCCATGTTTGGAAAAGGATAATTGTCTTTCAATGAAGCTCTATTTATATTTCTGAAGTCTACACAAAGTATGATATCTCCATTCTTCTTTCTGACTGGCACAAGGTTTATAACCCAAGATGAATACCTTGTGGGTTGAATGATCCCTCCCTCTTTCAGTTTCTTCATTCATCTTGAATTTTCATGGAGAGAAGTGGATTGATTGGAATTTTTCTAAAGAGGGATTTCATGTTGGAATAAGTCTACTCTATATTCTTTCATCTCTGAATATGACCAGGCAAGACAGTCTTGATATTGTTTTAACAATTAGAGGTAGGAATGTTTTTCTTCCTTGTTTATATTTCTACCCAACCAAACTTTTCTTGGTTTATCATTAATTCCCAAGATATGATCTTCTACATCCCTTGAGGTAGACATGTTTCTATTGATGATGCAATTAGCATTGTTTAAATTTGACTCAAGAGAAACCATCCCTCTAGGAATGTTGTTAGTTTTCAATTAGATAATATCCTTTCCAAAAAAGTATCTCTTCCTTTATTCACACACACTCTTGGTTCCCAATCAATATTATGATTTGCAAACTCCCCTTGATTTTGTAAGAACCTTTTCACTTGAGCATCATCATTAAAGACTTATCAATTTTTGATGTTGTTAGGGACAGATTGGCCTAGTTAACACTTCAAAATTGTACTCACAATAAGGTGTAATGGTGCAATATTCAAATCTTGAACCCAACACTACCAGCTTATCAGCAGCAACATTCAAACTTCGTCATGATACAAAATATTTAAAGAATCAAACATCTCATTTAGATCCCAAACCGCATGCTTATACTGTTTCATCCGCTATTTTTTTCAGTAGCATACAATTTTCTTATTTGTTTGAAAACTACCTCTAAATATCCTTTTCTAATTATTTCCTTGACACCATACTTCCATGTAATTCTCAGACCCAACAACAATGATTCATACTCAGCAATGTTGTTATTACATTCAAAATTAAGCTTAAAGGAAAAAACAAACTCTTCTAAGCTAGGAGAAATTATAATTATACCAACACCATTTCCAAACTTGGAGCAAGCTCCATCAAATAGCAAGGTCCAAGGAGAACTTACCTGTTCAAGGCACTTTGACTGATCCATCTTGTGTTCTTTACGATCAACAAACCCAATAAAATTATTAGCATCAACATTATCAAACAATACCTCATAGGAAGCATTATTTGGATCCTCAATTAGATGCAACAACTTCTTTTCTCCATAGAGCTTGAAAAGGCTACCTTCAATGGGAATGGTGGCAAAAGACATATCCATTTAAACACTCCCTCCAACACTTGTAGCCCACTTTCTTGACAATAACATACCCCATTTAGCAGGGCAATCAACAATCACAACCTCTAATTTTAAATTCCTCTAAGGATAAGATGCAAGCTGCACCACCAAACCCTTCACACAACCAACTATCGACACTTCCCTTGAGTCTATGGCATTACACTTCTTATAGGCTACTATCACTTTGATATCAAACTCATTCATGACTTCTAGAGGCATAACATTACATGATGCACCAGAATTAAACATACAATTATGAAGTAGTCTATCCTTTATAATCAAAGTTGTGAAGAATGGATCAACATTCAATTCGGAATCAACCAAGGATGTCCCCGAATATACCTTAGGTTTTTCTCCAAGACCCTCTAATGTTGGTGGTGTTTCAAGGTCTTTAATGATTTGATTAGGAGTTTCAATAACATTTACATTTCTACTTGGAGTAGTCTTCTCCTCCTTCAATCCCAAGTACTCAAATTATCTCTTCTTATGCTCAGGAATCCTAAGAAACTCAATGATTGGAAAACTCACTTTGATTTGGCTCAATACTTGGGCTATGTCATAGGGAACACTCTTTGGCAAAGTAGAATTAGAAGGGAGACAATAATATTCATTATATGGCAAGGGATTCTTGGCAGCTTAGGCATGAGGAGGACTGAGATTTTTATTTGGGACAACAAAAATTTTGGTAGATGCTTCTATTCTAGAAGCTTCTTTGGGAATGCTTGAGAGAAAGGGTGTTTTAGGTTTGTCTTGAGGCCCAACTCCCATAACAACTTTTCTTCTAGTGTTATAGTCTTTCTCTTGAGCTACAACAACATTCATCGGTAATTTTCTATCTTCCTCTCGAAGGGATATCACCATCATACTTCTTAATCATCAAAGCTCTTAAGTATTCAAATTCATTGTTATGAGTTTCAAAAGCTTACACTACATCAACTTCAAGAGTATAAGGGGAAGAAAGACTTGTACTGTTTGATGTAATCCCAAAAGTTTGCAACCTGCCCTTGCACTTATTACCTCGCTGAGGTTTCTCCTTCTTGTGAGCTTGAAGAACAACCCACCATGCAGATATAATCATCAAGTAACATCCTCATTATTAGCTTAACCATATTGCTGGTCCACTTCACATGGAGGATGGGGAAAAAAACACCTATCACACCAATCAATATCAACAACTTCCTGAATAGTAGCAACCCTAGTAGTTAAGGGATCAAGAAACACTCTTCTTTCATGTGCTTGAGGATGTCTATTTATAGACCCCATGGGTCATTTCCTCTCTCATCTTCCCTTTGATCACCTCTAGGATGATTGGAAAATCTGTCATGGTTTTCTACTCTTGGCTAACCTTGTGAAGTCTCGCCCCCCCCTTCTCAAATCTTGCCAACTTGTATGTGATTTCTTTGAATGACCCTCGCCAAAATTTTCACAACCTCCTAAAAATTAGCACTCTTGCTAGCTTGAGGTTTTTCAAGGTTTATCAAATTTACACCATATCTCTTGAGAGGTTTCCCAATTGCTTTGATATTGTTTTCAATTTGGAGTGCCATGGTGAAATATTTTCTTAGATTAGTAGGGTTCTTTTCTCTTAGGTAATAGGATGCCTTTTTATTAAATGCATCTACATATTTGATTAACCAAGACTCATCATAAGGCCTCAACCTAATAGGGAGACTCGTCAATGTCTTGTTAAACTTTGTGTTAAAGTCATGGACTGATTCATTGGGATTATTCTTGATATTTTCAAATTTAGACAAGAGAAATCTAGGATCAGTCTTGTCACCATACTGTAACCTAAATGCATTCTTCATTTCAGTCCATGAATCAATAGAATTATTATGCAAAGCCTTGTACTAATCCCTTGCATCCTCTTCTAGTGTATGAATGAAAAATTTAATGTACACATCTTCAAAATCTATTTCAAAATCCTCCATCATGTTAACAAAAAGTTTGAGATGCTGATCACCAGTTATTGCATTGTTACCTTGGAATTTTGGTAATCTATTTCTGACATCTTGTGGGACAACATTTGGGTAACCATCCATTCCTCTAAAGTATATAGGAACAAAGGTGTTAACAAAAAATGGAGGTCTAGGCTGAGCCATATTGGTTGGTGGATGTGATCTTAGGGGTGACACAAGCTGATGAGGAGTGCAAGGTCTTTGGGACTCAAGAATGTGGTTCACAAGATTGGTATTCTCTAAGTCCTGATTTTATTGGAAAGTTTTATTTGAATTTAAACACAGAGGTGCAGATTGAAGAAGGAACTTACTAGATACAACATGTAAAGGCCTTAACTAGCTGAGGTAAACAATTTTATGAGAGGATTGATTGAATTAGAATCACTTGAAGAAGAGTGATAATCCTCTACCAAAGGCTGATCTCTCTCACCAATGGATATATATTTTCCTGATGTCTAACCTTTAACAAAATTCAAAACTCTTCTCCTTCTAACTCGAGTTCCTTGAATCTGAAAACAACTTATTAGCAGAGTCTCTAATGAAGAGAGATATTCTTCCTTTCAGTTTTGTAGAGATTAACAACATAAAAATAAATGACAAAAAGTTTAAAACACTAGTATTTATCAAGATCAAATCAACACGGAGTTGCCACTAAGGATTTTCACCTTACTTATACAAATAAACTAAAATACTTTATCAAATACCTATCAACACTAAAAATTTTCCAAACTTTATAGATCGACCTTCCTTCTCTTGAATTTATCAATCAAAAATGTAAATGAAGTGTAACTGTACGATGGAAAAGTGACATGCGAGGATGATAATCGACAAGTGACCTTCCCCGTACCCGACCTCCCGAGGTCGTGCCGAGACAGCCGGTGGTTTGAAATGTGGGTGACTTAGATGAAGTCACAGCCGGGATTATGGTCAGTTTTCTATGATAGAAAAGCTACAAGCGAGGATGAGAATCGGCAAGCAATTAATCATGGGAGGATCAGTGACTAAGATCTGGTAGTGTGATCTCCTGGTAGCTAAAATGACAAAGGGGAGATTTAGAGGCTATGAGCGGGTAACATAAATTCCCTAGTGATTTATCCTCCTAACTAGAATTTAAGCGTTTAATCTAGTTATGAAGTCTCCAAATTAACTTAAACTGAAAATAACAATTTATACTACTATTGAAAGGGAAACTAATCTAAACAAAATAGACAATTGAAACATTATAATTACAAGCAATAATTAAACTACTTTTATACTAAAACTAAACAAGCGAGATAACTGGTGTGGTTGTTCACCGTGCAAGTGAGATGTTTGAATCTAAATAAAAGATAGTTAATTAACTTAATTGAAAACCTTCAATCCTACCTCAGAAGTGAGGAACAAATCATAGTTTCTCAGAAACTATCATTCCTCACAGCTTCCTTGGTAATATTGAAAGTAATCTTAACTGAAATAAAATGATTCGCTACTCTATTTGATAATAACTTTGACAATTTAAACCTGGAGTTTACTGAGCAGAGGAAAATCCAGTTCTGTTGTAGCTTGTCCCCTCAGAGTGATCTCTTCATTCTTGCATGTTCACGTGAATCCAGAAAGAGTAGGAGTATGGCAGCATCAGCAAGAGAAGGCACTGGGATGGTAGTCACTTTGAAGTAAAAATGGCACGAAGCACAAGTAGGAGAGGGATAGCGCAAGTGAACTGGCTTGGCCTATGCGATTCCTAGCAGGGTCGTTGCAGCAATGATGAAATAAAATGATAAACAACAGGTACTCAAACAATGAATAATAGCAGCTTCAGAGAAATACAACGAAGTACAAGTAGGAGAGGGATGGCGCAAGAGAACAGAGCTTGGCCTATACGATTCCTAGCAGGATCGTTGTCGGTGTACAGTGAGGCATAACTAAATACTCAGAATTCTAATCCATGCTAAAGATAAAATGATTCATAAAATAAATCTAGGACTGAGTATTGAAGACTGAAATTCAAGAATGAAGACTCTAGACCAAAGAACCAAGACCATTTACTTGTAAACAAGATGCATATTTATAGCATTTGTAATGACTAGAAGGCAAGTTCAAATTGAACTCTCCCACCATTAAACAAAGATAAATCACTGTTCAGTCAGCAAAAACATAAATACAAGCTTTAGTGGTTGAGAAATGCGGGTGAAAATTGAATTTTCACGCTTGACGCGATCGTCGGAACATTCTGGAAAGCGCGTATAGGACCGCCGCCGCCCGCACAGGTGACGACACAGACCACCGCCCGGCCCGGTGGTGCTGAGGACCGCCGCCCTGGCTAGGTGACGGTTACAGACCACCGCCCCGGCCGGGTGACGATGAGAGGACACCGCCCGGCTTGGTGTGGTTACAGACCGCCACCCTGGCAAGGAGGCGGTCTTGTAAATAACAACAAAACAACAAGGAAAAAGAGAGAAAAGGCTAGGACAAAACATGTAGAGGCTAGACAAGGATTTTTGGGATGCAAATGTATACTCAACAAGATTTCTGGATTCGAACACCTTGCGAAGAGATCTTAATCATCATTGGGGCTTCTGTAACCAATTTTCGATCGACATACATAAAATTTTGGGTACGTACATATTACAAGTCCTAGTATCATGACCCCTGATTTTATGGAAACCACAATATAGATTGGGATTATAGTTCCGTGGTCATCGGTTTGAATCTTGTTGTGGCCCAAAGTTCTGATTGGGCTGTTGTTTGTTATAGTTGAAATTTCGAGGTTGTGGCCTTTGGATTTGGTTTTGATATCCATCTGGTCCCTGAGCAAGGCCTTGTGGCTGGATTTTCTATTGTGGAGGATGATTATAATCCACCATATTGATCGCTGGAGTGAAGTTATTATTGCGTTGATTGTTAGCAGGTGCCAGGGTGTTCACAACATTTGGTCCTTTGACTTGATCAGTGACTCCATCTATTGTAACCCCACGGTTTTCATTAAGGATCTTGGGTCCTTGATCGGTATTCCCTAGCATTAGGATAGGTCATAGTGTTTTGATTAGGAGTGATTAACCTCCCGTTTGTTCCATAAGTCTTACGACCACTATCAATTGCTGCTTGATCTATTCGAAGAGCGCTCTCAAGTACTTCATCGTAAGTTCTTAGTGGGAACTTCTAGACTTCTTCCTTCACCTCTCTGCTAAGAGAATGAAGGAATAAATCACATAGTTCCATCTGATCCATATTTGGAGCACTTGCCGAGGAATAAAGGACTGTATGCCACCTTTGGATGAAATTGGCAATGATTCATTGTGTTCTTGTTTGATGTGTAAGAACTCCCGATTCCCGCCCCAACAGTTTGTTCATGTCAAATGCCTCAATGAACTCGATACGAGTTGTTTAAATGAATGGATGAAGGCTTCGAGGTATTCTATAATACCATCCAAGAGCAATGCCTTCCAAGGTTTTGGGAATATTTTAGCAACAATCCCATCCCAAGGAGTAATTCTCGTATGGTCGTAGCGTAAGCCTTGATATGCACGTTTGGATCTCCTCGCCTTTGTACTTGGGTAAATTGGGAAGGGGTCTTGGAAGCATGATGCTTCATATGGCGAAGTCTAAAGGCTCTTTCAGATATTATGAATAAGTCCCTATCGCATAGGTTTCGATCATTGATGGTGGTTGCTGAGGGAGTGATGGTGGGATAGGTTGTTGATACGGTGCAGCGTATGTGTTGGCAGGGGCATAAGGAGGTCCCTGCATTTGAGCAAACATGCCGGGAGAGGAGAAAATATCTCCTTGTGGTGATTTAGAGTACATGTTTAAGTATGATGGGGTATTGTCAAGGAATGGATTGTTTGACACTAGACCTGGAGGAATGGTGTTAGAAATGATAGGCCTTGTTGGCGTTTGTTGTGGATAGTGAGGCGGCATGCCTAACGTACCTACTCCTGTGAGGAGATCTACTTGGCCAGGGTGGTATGGAGGATTGGAACTTCCCGTTTGCATGAACGAAGAATTTTGACTTGCTTGAGCAAGTTCTAACCCTCTCACTCTTTCTACTAACGTTGAAATGACTTCATTTGGTGAAGTCACGGTGTTTTTCCTAAGCGGCGTTTGTTGTATACCCTGGTGTTGTATAGGTATGTGATATCCTGTCATAAACTTATTGCTATCTTGCCAAGTTTCTCTGAGAGTATTTCCCATATGCGGTGGCATAGAGGTATTTTCTTGAAAAGAGATCTCGGGTTGTATTTGTAAACCTCCTATAGGTGGGTACATACCCCGGGAGCGTTGTTCACTCCTAGGATAACGCATTGACTATCCATCATCTAAGACCAGGTATGGATCTGATTGCCTACTAATTTGTGGTCTAAGTAGCATTTGAGGAGACGAACCAGATTCCCTGGTAAACGTCATATTGTTTGAACCTGAAGGCTCTGTTTGTTGCATTCGAAAGGGTTGATCTAACTCCTCAGTTTGAAAAGATGAACCATATCTGATTCTTGGGGTTTGTGTTGACAACTGATTAGTTGAATAGTTTTCGCCCCATACTGAGAGCGAGGGTGATGATTGCCTATTCTGTTGGGCGTAGTATGCCTCAAGACCCAAGAGGGGTCTGCCATATGCATCGAATCTCGACATATTCGGGGGGTATATGAATACCCATAGAATAATGGGAAGGAACGAAGGTGATTTGTGAAAGGCTAATGAGGCAGAGAAGGTAAAAAATAAACTAAACTTGGAAGAACACGTGGTACTATGACTCTAGCCGAGAAAGTAGGAAGTTCACGTCAGCTTCACTAATTTTTTTGTCTCACGTCGGGTTCACCAATTTTGTTAGTGAATTTGATGTCAAGGCTTAATAAGGTATTAGAAGGTGAAACAGTTGTTTGTTCACATCAGGTTCACCAATTTTGTACGATGGAAAAGTGACATGTGAGGATGATAATCGACAAGTGACCTTCCCCATACCCGACCTCCCGAGGTCGTGCCGAGACAGCCGGTGGTTTGAAATGTGGGTGACTTAGATGAAGTCACAGCCGGGATTATGGTCAGTTTTCTATGATAGAAAAGCTACAGGTGAGGATGAGAATCGGCAAGCAATTAATCATGGGAGGATCAGTGACTAAGATGCGCACGTGACCTCCTGGTAGCTAAAATGAAAAAGGGGAGATTTAGAGGCTATGAGCGGGTAACATAAATTCCCTAGTGATTTATCCTCCTAACTAGAATTTAAGTGTTTAATCTAGTTATGAAGTCTCCAAATTAACTTAAACTGAAAATAAAAATTTATACTACTATTGAAAGGGAAACGAATCTAAACAAAATAGACGATTGAAACATTATAATTACAAGCAATAATTAAACTAATTTTATACTAAAACTAAACAAGCGAGATAACCCAAAGGTGGTTATTCACCGTGCGAGATGTGTGAATCTAAATAAAAGATAGATAATTAACTTAATTGAAAACCTTCAATCCTACCTTAGAAGTGAGGAACAAATCATAGTTTCTCAGAAACTATCATTCCTCACAGCTTCCCTGGCAATATTGAAAGTAAGCTTAATTGAAATAAAATTATTCGCTACTCTATTTGATAATAACTTTGACAATTTAAACCTAGAGTTTACTGAGCAGAGGCAAATCCAGTTCTGTTGTAGATTATCCCCTCAGAGTGATCTCTTCATTCTTACATGTTCACGTGAATCCAGAAAGAGTAGGAGTATGGCAACATCAGCAAGAGAAGGCACTGGGACGGTAGTCACTTTGAAGTAAAAGTGGCATGAAGCACAAGTAGGAGAGGGATAGCGCAAGTGAACTGGCTTGGCCTATGCGATTCCTAGCAGGGTCATTGCAGCAATGATGAAATAAAATGATAAACAATAGGTACTCAAACAATGAATAATAGCAGCTTCAGAGAAATACAACGAAGTACAAGTAGGAGAGGGATGGTGCAAGAGAGGCATAACTAAATACTCGGAATTCATTGCAGGATCGTTGTCGTGTACAAAGTGAGGCATAACTAAATACTTAGAATTCTAATCCATGCTAAAGATAAAATGATTCATAAAATAAATCTAGGACTGAGTATTGAAGACTGAAATTCAAGAATGAAGACTCCAGACCAAAGAACCAAGACCATTTACTTGTAAACAAGATGCATATTTATAGCATTTGCAATGACTAGAAGGCAAGTTCAAATTGAACTCTCCCACCATTAAACAAAGATAAATCACTGTTCAGTCGGCAAAAACATAAATACAAGCTTTAGTGGTTGAGAAATGCGGGTGAAAATTGAATTTTCACGCTTGACGCGATTGTCGGAACATTCTGGAAAGCGCGTATAGGACCGCCACCCTGCGCAGGGCGACGGTTACAAGACCGCCGCCCTGGCCTGGGTGGCGGTTACAGGACCGCCGCCCTGGCTGGGTGATGGTTACAGGACCGCCACCCTGGCTGGGTGATGGTTACAGGACCGCCGCCCTGGCTTGGGTGACGGTTACAGGACCGCCGCCCTGGCAAGGAGGTGGTCTTGTAAATAACAACAAAACAACAAGGAAAAAGAGAGAAAAGGCTAGGACAAAACATGTAGAGGCTAGACAAGGATTTTTGGGATGCAAATGTATACTCAACAAGCTTTCTGGATTCCGAACACCTTGCGAAGAGATCTTAATCATCATTGGGGCTTCTGTAACCAATTTGACTGTACAGTACATACAATTTTGGGTATGTACAGTAACAACTACTAGAAACTGATAAAATTACAATTAGAACTTATATCTTCACTTAATCCTTACAAATCTGATTATAAAATGATGCTTGAAGAATGTATTTGCATGTAAAATTTTCAAGGGACATTACCGTGGTTTGATATGCATTCAAGTATCTCAAATATTTTTAAAAATTCCCCGGTAATGGTGCCAGAAAGTGTTGGTACCCAAATTTGATTTCATTTTTAGTCTAAGTAGTATCGAGATACGGCATGAAGCTTGAAGTTAGATAGATCATGATGTGTGTCATTTTGTAATCAGGGATTTGATCTAACTGGCAATCAAATTTGTGGAGAGTTGGATAACACTCAAATAGGACTTGATCTTTTCCTAATCGTTTTAGGTCGTGCCTTTAAACCAAGGTAAGAGGACCTACTTTGTAACCCTTAAATGGTGAAGGAGATGAATATATCCCTCAATGTATGTAAATAGTATGGAAAGGACCTTGGGAAAATATGATCAACACTCCAACGGGTGATGGGACAAAAACGTAAGTAAAAACATGACCAAGGAACATTTTACAATGGGTGATCCTTTAGATTTCAAACCTAAAACACAACTAGTTCCCCACAATAATTTTCAAAATAATGCATATCCAAACATGATCCTTGACCAAAAAGAGGAAAGAAAATCCACATATAGGAGAACCAAAATATCAACTCGCACCCCCATAGGAAAATAGAAAATATAATAGATGATGAAGGAAAAGCTTAACCAAATAGGGGTGAGATTAATTCAAGAACTAACAAAGCCAACTCTTAAAAAGCTAAAATCATGCCAAAAGTAGAAAAATATTCCCATTAGGGAAACTTTCACTATAATTAGTGGTGACTCCAACCAAGTCGTCGTTGACCCTATAAATATATTCTTTTCTTGCCAAAAAAAATATTAGAAACATGAAATTTGGATATCTCTTACGACCTATGCATTTTTCCTCATGCTCAAGGGATATTGAGACGTTTACATACCTTCGCGCATCCCTTAAGCATGCTTACATCACTCATAATCATCCTTCATGATATTTTCCACAATTGTTATCTTGATTTTCATCTATCTATCATATTATCACATACTCTTTGTTCCCAATATTTAACAAGTACAAAAAGCTTCGCAACATCTAGGGAACCCTCAAAAGCCTTCTCCTACAACCCTATTACTTGCAGATTGCCATATTCATCCTTTTACCCTCGACCTTATTATTCTTTGATACAATCATCACTTATCCCACCCGGTCACCATCAAGTGGGGCTCTATACATTCAAGAATCTATCTACCCTATCATTTTCCCCTTTTCCTCTTTTTTCTGTCTTTGGTTCTTTCTTACAGATCCTCTTATAGTACTTACTGACCTTTATAAGCTTCGAGATTATATTCATACCTTGTAGGTCTACATATTTTATGTGCAGGTTCAGATCCATCTTCCTAGGTTTTTGTTGACCTCTCTACACACATCCAGGTCGTCATCAACCCTTACTAGGTAACAGTTAATTTACAATTATTGTAATCTAATCATCTTTACATCAATTTTTTTCATTTTCTTAGGTTCAATAACACTTCTATTTCTTCATGATGTTACTCTCGTATTGTTTATTTTTATTTTATAAACAATGGGGTTGAAATCCACGAAAGGAAGCCAAAATATTCTTGGAGCTAGCATTGTCTAGAATCCACCACATAAATCTATCTAATCAATATCATTTTCAGTCTTATTTTCAGCTATAGAATCCATCATCATCTTCTAACCATATCACATCACATCCGAGGTAACATAAATCCTCCGACATTTTTGAGTTTCCTATTTTCTTTAGTAGCTAGTGCATTAACTTCATTAGGAACGAAAAACTTGGTAAATATTTTGGCACACCCCAAAGTGGGACCACCCCTTTTGGTGGTTTTCTTCTTTCCTATCTAAATTTTACTTTTTCTATCTTCCACTAACATTGTAGCATGAGGCTATTCTTTATTTCTTTCTCTTTTTAGGTTCATGGATTGGACCGTCGGTCACTCAAAAGTGAAGACAAATAGCAAAAGCGTTATCTAGGTATTCCTTGTTATTTTCCTATTTTCTTCTTTTCGCATTGTAATTTTCCTTTCTTTTTGTCTCCTCATTGACTATCACACTTCATTTTGTGTTTAAAAATAATATTCTTTTGGAATATTGCTTGCTCAAATAGTTTAAGTAGGGGTTTAACTTACTATATATCACATCTTATCACACATGACCTAAAACTCACAAATCAAATCATACATCAAAACACTTCCTCTTGGTAAATTGATTGGGATTTGATCACCCAATAAGAAGCCGCCTCAAACATTCCCTAGCCATAACTTACCTAAAACTAGACATAATTTTCCTTCTCCTAGGTCCTTCATTATCCATCCCCCTTTTCTTTTTCACATTCTTAATCACAACATAAAAGGAATTATTTTCTTGACTTGTCTATTTAAAATGGAATCAAACTTCTCCTCGAGTAGTTTCAACAATCCACCATGACCCCATCCAAACCCTTGGTTGCTTCTATACCTTCTTCTAATCCCATCTATGACTACCTTCATCATAGACCCTATACTTATCAACCATGCCGAATAGTAGGCTCCACTCCTTCCCCACAATCTTCTATCATTTATGCTTCACCTAACATTACTATGCCTATACAACCTATTGAACTTATTGTCTCTCCCATATCCAATCTTCTCATCCAATCACCATAATTTTTGCATGATCTTACTTCTTCCCATGATATATCTCCCCAACCAATCCAATCTTCACCACCTAATATCTTCAAACAACCATTTCCTAATCCACCACCAATAAATTCATCTTCACCCTCTACACTATATCAATTCAACCCCTTTTCAATCAACATCATACACTAGATATCTCCCCTAACATCTATTTCACCGCCTTCATCATCTACCCATGTCTTAGATATTGTGCCTACCATCCCTTCAAGGGCTATCATCACATCCGCTATACCCATGGTCACCTTATCTACCTCCTTAACTTCCACCACCTCTCTTTCATCTACATCCAGTCCTACTCTTACCACATCTACATTAGCCTTGACTACACCTACCTCTCTATCCACACCTATCATGCCTAAACCATTGACCACATCTCTTTGAGCACACCCATCACTACCCTTATATCTTCTACATCCACAAATCCACCCATGGATACATTGAAAACCTTATTTCATATTTCATTTCCCATGCCTATATCATCCATTTCATCCCAATCTTCTACACCTACCATCCCCACATCTACATCCCCCATCACATATTCTCAATCTACATCTGCATCCATGATGCCTCTTGAGACAAACACAAAAGGAATTCATACTTATCCCAAACAATCCCTCATTCCTAAACCAATTCATCCACCTTGTATATCACCCCCTTCTCACATATAACTCATCAATCAGATCATCCAAACCCCCTTTCTATTTATACATCCACACCTACTCTCGTTATTGATTCCAACCCCACATATACCTCATCTCCTTTGTTGGGTTCTATACCCCCAACTGCATCTTTCCACCTTTTCCCATCTTTCTATCCTTAGATTCCATACCAGTTCCTCTTTCTATGCTTCTTCCTGCACCTACCACATCAACCATCATGACTAAATCCCCATTATTTCCTTCTTCATCCACACCGCCTTCATCATTTGAAAAATATTGGAGAGAAATTCAAATTGTAGCCACCATAGGTGATCCTCCTCTATCATCCACATAATCAGACATCCTTGCATATACCCAACCTTCACCTTCCTTAGAGTTTGTCATGTGGAACCTACTTCCTCCCTTAGTCACCACACCACCATCAAACCCACTAAAATAGATTATTGTTATCCCTCCCAAGGGTGCTTCTTCATAATAAAAATCCAAACCCATTAGAACCTTTCCCCAAAGGTCACTTTCATGGCCTCATAACAAGGTTGACATTCCTCCAATCAAGACCCAATATAAATCCTCCATATTGGGTTCACATCAATCTATTATATGACCCCCTCCCCCATCATGATCAATTAATCAATCTAAATAGTTTGACTCCCTCTTAGACTAGATGATTCATCAAAAACACCTCCACCTATCCAGCCATCTAAGCTTAAATCATCCACCACTACTTCTTCTTCTAGACCACCTAGAACTCGACCCAATCCACCTTCATCCTCACCATCCACACCATCTCATAGGACCTCTCTTGGTGCATACATCAAATCATATGCAGAGGTCCTCCAACATTTACTTCAAACTTCTACCATCACACTTCCTCCTATAATATCCTTTGACCCAAACCATCTAAATCCATAATGGTTTAATTATTATGATATTTATGCATATTATCGTACTCTAGGTCATGACACTAAGCACTGTAAGACCCTTCGACTATTATCCACAATCTTATTGAATGAGAGGAATTCCTTGGCGAGTCTCTCTCTCTCTCTACTTCTTCATCCATATCCCACATGAATCCTTTTATCGTATCTCCATTTTTTCATCCTCCTAGATATCTTCACCCATATACATAATCTCCTATCACTCTTCTTAATGAGGGTCCTCACCTGTTCATCAATACTTTTCACCTTGCTACACAACCTCTCGTGATCCATTATTATCGACATCATATCCTTCCATCATTTAGGGATCATCTTCCCCTCCTTATCAAACTCCTCACATCCTCCTATGCTAGGGGTACTTATTTCTAGGATCGACTATTTATGGATTATTTCCTCTCTAAATTTTTCATCATCTTATCTTATCTAGCATGATTCATCTGATCATACTTTCATCTCCTCTTCCTACGACCAATTTTGTGGCCATATCTATGCTTCCCTTCGGAAGCACCATGGATTTGTCTAAAATACACCATTATGGTGCATATTTCATGATATTTATTTAACTCATCTCATGTGGTCCTGGTTTATCTTGTCTCTCTCTCTCAGGGGACTATTGATTCATCTCGAGACATATACTTTTTTCTTCGTTAATGGGAATTACATACTCTTATTCATCTTGTCTCGTCTTTCCGACACAATGTTAACATTGATATTCTCATGACTAAATCAGAATGCCACTACTCTAGAAAGCATCCAACATAGAAAATTTTCCCTAATTAGATTGGACGATACATTATTATGCATAAGTATGGGTCGAGAGCCTATAATTTGGATTTTCTTGATGGTAAACTATAAATTGAACCCCTTAACACATTACACTTGCAACCATTATAGAATTAACATGTATACCAGTTCTCTTAGCCATATATTTAGATCATTCCTCTATTTCAGCCTCTTCCATCTCTCATTGTGATAATTTTTAATTATGTGGTCGTCTATCACTTCTTAGACATGACCTTAAATATGGCCACCAAAACTATGTCCATATCATTTTGCTTATGGATAGGTTTTCCCTTTAGTGATAACTCCATGATAATTACACCCATAACCCTCTTATTCACCTATTGGAACCATGCAAAGGATTTAGAGGTGTCTCTTGTACATTCTTTATCCCTTCATATGTTGTGTAATTAGCTAGTCCCAGACTCTCCCCATGTAAAAATAAAAATCACGGATGCTAAAAAAATTATAGTTATAAAAATAAATTGATCCTCAAGGATAGTTGTTCATGAAAAGAAGAAGAAAATAAAAAAAAGAGCATGTAAATAGAAATCAAAGTCAAAAGTAAAAAATCAAGAAAAATTGACCAATCCCTCACATGATGGCTATCATATTATTCATGCCATCTGTATATTGTATAAAGCAGAACATACCCTCAAAGGATGGCTACTCCTTATGACATTCGAAGGCTTCTCACATTGATAAACATTCCATTTTATTACCATACTAAGATATCTTCCCACATTGATCAACTTTCTCTCAAAGAAACTTCCTGCATTGAGATCATTTCTAAGTCCCTTTTTTATGTTGACACTAGGTTTATGAGATCATTTCATCTATTATTTTCTTATGATATTTGAAATGACTAACTATCATTGGTTACTTGCTAACATCACTTCTTCTCACATGTACTTTACATTATTTTAATCCCATTTTTATTTACCTCCAATGTGGTTGGATGCATATTTTTCTTGTATGTTCCTTGATGTAGCGTAGTGTTGTTTGCACATGTAGGTCACCACCACTATGTTGCATTCTATCCTAATCCTATCACATCTTCCTTCTATTAAATATTTTTGTATCTCAATCACTTATATGCTATCTATTTATCCTACAAAAAACTTACTCTTGCTTATATCCATCGTTAATCACATCCATTCTCAATTTATTTTGATCACATCTTATCCATATACATTCTAATCATCATGATCCAATTCAAACAAAAACATATAATCCTAATCCTCATTAACACATCACACATTTGTATCATCATTTCATCCATGCATGTACGCATCCAAAATAACCATATAAATCATACATTTATTTCACAATCATCATTAAATATAATACAAACATGATTTCTAAAAAACCATCATCATGACATCTAATCAAAGCCGTCATCGGGACATATAACTTAAAATCAACATCATCACATCAAATTAAATTCATCACATCACATCACATCATAAATACATAATAATCCATGACAAAACCATATATATATATATATATATATATATATATATATATATTTATCAAAACATGTACCAATACATCATTGCCCTATAAAAAGACTCTCTCGAGTAGACATATAGTCAAAATCGGTGAAGTGTATATTTGAGGCTCTCAAGTCCTCTCCTCCTAGGACATGTAAATCACCCGATCCATGCACATCTTCGCCACCCTCATGACCTCCCTCCACTTGTTGTGGTTGTGCCACACTCTCCATTCTCTTAGATGAATTTTTGGGCCCTAAAATATTGGCTAAGTACCAGAGGGTGTATGAGCATGCATGAGTAATAAGAAGAAGGGAGCATTGGGATAAGTGCAAAATAAAAGTGTTTAGGAGAAACTAGGGTGCGTGTGTAAGAAAGGACATTAGGTTTAAAGGAATCAACCATATTTGGCATTCTAAAGGTACTTGAGGAAAAATGTGACCCTTCCGAGCATGCCGAGTAGATAAGGTGTCGGCATGGCACCTTGGAGGTCAAGAAAAGAATATTCTACCCATGGATTATTCTTAGAAGACATCATTACAAAAATTGGAAGATCTCGGAGCTAGATAAGCAATCACCAATGAAGGACCACATGGAAACTTGACATGCGATCTACTCTTTAAGAAAGGAATGGCGGTGGCTATTGAACATATATATAGAGATTATCGGAGAAACAAAAACCAACCCAACAAAGACATATAAAATGGGGAAGGAAAATCTCGAGAGAAAATATTAGGAGGCCATAGGGTTGGTATTTTGGCTAGGTAGTTATAAGAGGGTAATCATGTCTAAGGGGTGGGTCTATAAAATGTATGTAATAAGGGAAGAATAGATAGGACTCCTAATATATGAGTGAGATCTCAGTTTTAACATATATGGTATGGGTTGGATCCTTGGCATTTACTATATTTAGCCTGGTATGTCCTTTTCAATGTAATGTGATTACTTAGTACTCTTGATCAATACATATATCTATTATGGATATATTATTCTTGGTGTAAACCCAAGTGTCATTTATTTATATTATGAATCAGATATACTATCCATAATCCATGTTGTGTTGTTTCTCTCATTTTCATGCATGGATATAAGGATATGGTAGCTCATGTTGTGATTTTACATGAATATCTACTTTTCTGCAACTAATCCTTTAACAATGGCAAGATATTCTCACAATGCTCACATAAAGGAGGGGCTCAACACCTACACATGCCTTGGGTGAGCACCAAAGTGACCACTAGCTGATAGGCCTACGTGGATGGGGTTAGAAAGTTGTACTAGAGGTACATAAAAATGACTACATCTTGGTTCCATTACTATAAAATATTTTTCAAGTTATTGTGAGAATGATGTGTGATGACGGAGTGCTTGACCTTGGACAGTGTCGAAGGATGGTTTAAGAGAACAAAGGATGATTTGTCTCAAATATTTAGTACTAGACCTAAGTTTGATGTACGTCGATGGGTAGAGGAGAACTTGTATCATGAGTTATATGAGACCTTATTTTGTTGATTCCTATAGAGTTGTATGAGTGGATTTCCACGTACACATCAAGATCAAGCTAGTATTATATATCTCGTGTGTGGAACCAAGATGAATATTAGAGGCTAAAATATGCTCATCTGAGTTGGACATGTGTTGTTGATAATTGGTGGAGAATATTGATGACAAGTTATACCATGGAAGACGTTATTTCTACCTATTCTTATATAGAGGTTAATGAGTTCCATCCCAAGGATCCTAGAGGATCATTTTTTTGTGCTATCCCCTTAGCCTTAAAGATCTTAGTCATTACACTAAATTTTGAAGCATTTCCTATGGATGGATAAGATTTTTTGAGCATTGGGTAAGGAAGCTAGTGTGGAGAAAGATGGAAAACCTTACGGTGGAAAGGAAGAGAGGAGAGACGACTCAAGTATAGTGAGGCTCATGAAAGGGAGTTGGCTAGACAATGTGATGTTGCAGGAGTGATGGATATATGGAGGTAGAAATTACAGGAAGTAATTAAGGTTCATGTGGAGGACATGGATCCTGAGTAGTCTGTGCTACCCTATCTTGGCAAGCGCAAGAGAGAGACCACTTCAGCTTCTGATGAGAGTTCACCACTTAGAGAAAGGAGAGCCATTAGCACACATTTGAATCTTCATGGTGACCAACCCGTAGAAATTAGTCTTCTAAATAAAGAGATAAGTATTTCTAACCCTGATTGGTATTGGTGGGAGTGACCGATTTGTAACTAGGATATATAATTTCTAATTTGGTACATCTATGGCTTCATAATCATCCCTTGTGTTTAGAGGAATATTTAATAGAACCACATTTAGGAAAAGTATGGGTACACAAAGTTTGGATATCATGTCTAGAAATGATGTGAGACACACATCCGGTAGTAGTCCAATATCACAAACTATTGGTGCGTAGTTCAATGGGGCATTGGGCATGTTAGGTGAGACCACTTAAGGCCCATTACCAGCTAGAAGAGGTGGATCTCGGTGATATAGGATCTGGAGAACTGGTGGACTTGGTAGATCGGTGGATCATGAGGAACATGACTTGGTGGATCTAGAGGATCTGGTGGTGGAGGATCCACCAGAGGTAATCAAGGTTCTAGGTTAGGTAGACAATGGCCTCAACCACCTCAATAAGTGTTTTTCAAAATTTCTTTATATCTACTAGACTAAAATGGTGTTAAGGATTTTGTAGAGCATGTACATAGGTGTGAGTTGCTATGAGATGCAAAGTGGATCACTACCCCGAAGTGGAAGGAAAGTAATTTTGTAATGATGTTGCAAGGATGCGCACATATTTTGTACTTGAAAGTATGAGGCCCAACAGATAGTAGTGTCCGATTACACTGCTCTTCGGAATGCATTTTTGGCTTCATTTCATATCCTTCAATTTAACAAAAGAGCATCAACATGTTGAGGGTGATTCAACAAGGTATGGTTGAGAGTGTGCATGACTACATCACACATTTAAAGACTCTCTTATAGAAATTTTCTTATGATATTCACCCCTCTCATCATGCTCAATGATTTTTGGAGGGTTGATAACACCTTTCAGGAGATCACTTTCGCATAATATTTTCACAAACCCATGTAAAACCTGGAAGTGTTGATCACGGTGTTATCCCTTTTCTTAAGGATCAAATTGTTAAAATGGCTAAGCAACTAGAAAATCTATCTATGAACTAGGTGCGTGAGACTCGATGTTGTCTATGGTGCACAGATTATGAGGTAGAAGGACATACAAAAGACAATTTCCATAGGATATTAGTACGTGTCATGAAAATGGACTGTGAAATTTTCCATGGAGATCATGATGGAAGTAGGTTCCCACTTACTGCTGTGAGTGATCCATAATAATTTTTCTTGCTATTGCAAGATCTTCTCTTCTACTACCCATGACACCAAGGATTATAGGTTGATTGACCAAATACATGATGCCATTGATATTGGTGTACAATATACTAGCCTCAAAAATAATTTTAAGGATGATGGTAGTCACTATGAAGGGAACAAAATTGAGAGGCATGTGGAAGAGGTTTTCGAGGATGATTTCATGGTTGTGGTAACCATGGTGGGATAAGTGAGTTCTCACATGGAAATTGTTACAATTATGGGTCTACCAATCTTTATAAGTGTGAATTCCCGATCTGTTATAATGCTCTTGGTGTGGAAAAAACATAAGTATGATGTGTGTCTAGAGCTATTTGAACACATGAACACATGAGCCAATAACACTAGAAAGACAAAGGATCTGTGATGATGAGTGTGAGGAAGTCGATTCATAATGGATGTCAATAGTGGTTTGTGAGTCAAAACTATAGATTTTACTAGTTACGACGCAAGTTGAGGTTATGCATGTAGGGGATATACTAAGCCAGAGACCTATGGTTACCAGAGAAGAGGTGGTGCATGGGAAGTATCTAGACCCTACTCCTTAAAAGTAGGTGTATCAAGAGACCATGGATGTAATTCAAAGCCTATAAGGAGAGATCCAGTGCCTAAAGGAATAGTCAAGGTAGTTAGATCAAAGGAATAATGCAGAGGATCCATAGAAGGATTTGGATGAGGTAAGGTATGTATGTAAAATGTTAAGGCAAGAGAATATCATTCCTTTGATATAATAATGGTTATGTGTGAAAGGTCCCGCACACTAGGATAGTGTGCGAAAGGCAAGTCTTTCATGCTAACCTTCCTCCCCACACCTTGGCTATGATAAGGAGATCACCTTGAATGTTGTTGTGGATGGATGGATTCTTAGCAATACTACGATTGACATGGGCAAAGAAGTTAATGTTCTCATTTTAGCTGAATGGCATCAAATGCGAATGCCCCCATTAAAACCATCTTCAAATGTGATGTATATGGATAAAAGGACAAAGGAAATTCCCATTGGTGTCTTGAAGGATGTTTCTATTACTATCTAGGGGGAAAAATTCACTAGGGACTTTGAAGTCTTGCACCGGCCAAGGTAAACAACTTTCCAACATTACTTGGGTGCCCTTGGTGCTATAAGAGCAATTCTAACCTATGGTTCAATAAGGGATACATAAGCTTTGATAACAAGGAAGATCGGGTCATCATCCCGTTAACCGATAGAAAATATGCTCCCTATCTTGAGCCCTTGTGAGAATAATTGCTTTACAAAATATATGTGCACTCTATCGGGACCCGAAGGTGATTAACCCTATGGAAGATTTATTCAGTTTGAAGATTCTTAGTCCATGAGCGATACAACTAGTTTGGCATATGAAAATTAGGCACACGGTACTTATGAGTTAATTGGGAACAATTAAGAGGCTCTGTTATAAGAGTGAAAAAGGTGCACTCATTCAAGTTCCTAGGACATAAGAAGTTTCGAGTTACACTTTGGAGGGGCCAACCTTGATGAATTCTTACAAGAAATGGATGCTCGTAGAAAATTAAGATCAAAAGAAGAGAGATTCTCACCTATAATTTTCTTGGGATCATATTTTTTTGGTGGGTGACACATCACGATAGCCTTCTAGAGTGGCGTGAAGTGATAATCACTTTATCTGTTAGGTTTTCTCAAAGCAATGCACCCAATGCAATATGAGACTACCAAGGGAAGGAACCCAACTCGTTTCACATTCAATTATGTGATAAAACATGGATGGAAGGCTTAGAGGCCTTACCCCTTCTTTATGGGTACATAAATTATATTCCACCTTACAAGGTTGTGCATGCATAATGTATATTCACTTTGAGATGCGTCATTAGACAAGAAATTGGAAGGAGTTGATGGATGACCTCCTTCAAGCCTTTGTATATCAGATTGATAAACCCATTGGTGGATAAGGCATTGCAAGTTGATAAGTGCCTAATGATGGGAGATAATTCCATGGAAGAAAATAGATTAATGGAGTTATTGGGTGAACGGCTTGGAACCGTGCTTTGATGAGGAAGATTCAGAAAATGTATATCTTGAGAGCACATATATGGAGAAAGAGAAAGGAAATATGGTCTATGTGATATATGGTGAAGAGATGGAGAGTTTGGTTATCAACCACACTGAAGGTATGCACAAATTTATTGATAGTTTTGATGAGAAAGAATGCACCTACTATGATTTCCTCAAAACAAAAAAGGTTAACATTGGTTAAAAATGGAACCTAAAGAGACCACTATTGGAGATTATTGGTCATAAAAGGATGTTTCAAAGATCATTGACCTATTGTATGAATTTCAAGACTTATTTTCATGTGGATACCATGAGCTTAAAGGTGTTCACCACTCCTTGGGATAAATGAAAATCAAGTTAAAGGAGGGTGTGCACCCAATCCAGAAGAGGATTGATCGAATGAATCCAAATCTTCACTTCAAAGTAAAGGATGAGAAATACAAGATGATCACTCCAAGCATCATTGAAGTTGTGGAGGAATCAAAATGGGTAAGCCCCATGGTCATTAGTATTAAAAAGGATGGAAGGATAAGGATTTGTGTTGACTACAAGGACTTAAATTCAGTATGTGTAATTGATCCTTTTCCAACCCCTTTTACAAGGAGATCCTGGAAGGAGTGGTTGGGCGCAAAATCTATTCCTTCACAAATGGATTCTCAGGATACCATCAAGTTAGAATTTCTAAAGAATACCAAGAAAAGACAACTTTCATAACTAAATGGGGAATTTTTTCCTATACAATCATGACCTTTGGACTATAGAACGCGTCTGTTGTGTTTTCACGCATAGTGGTCCAGGAATTTTAGGAATTTATCCATAATTTTCTTCAAGTCTACCTTGATGATTGGACAATATATGGACTAGTGAAAGACCATTGTGACAATTTGTAGTTAATATTTGAAAGATGTTGGCAGTTGTGCATATCCATAAAAATAAATAAGTGTCTCTTCACTATTCCATTTGGAACCATGTTGGGGCATATTAATTATAAGGAAGGTTTGCTGGCAGATTCTGCCAAATTTACCATTATTGTGGGATTGGTAGAGCCTACCATTCAGAGTGTAGTGTGTGGATTCCTTAGGCATATAGGGTACTACCAAGATATTATCAAGGGATATGCCAACATCATCATTCCATTAGAGGAGTTACTAAAATACAATAGTTACTTTCACTAGGAAAGGCGCAATAGATGGGGTTTGACACTTTGAAGGATATACTTGTCACTGCACGCATATTACGATTTCCTTCTTGGGATAAACCTTTCTACTTGCATGTTGATGCTTCAAGGATGGAAATTAGAGTAGTATTAACATATTCTAAAGAAGGTACTATTGACCACCCCTTTCATTTTGCTATCGTGAAGTTAACACCAGCAGAGAGAAGAACTACACCACTTCGAGCATGAAGCACTATCGATGATCTAGCGCGCTGCATAATTTCATGAAGTATCTAGATTATAATTTTACGAAGGATCACATGATATTGAAGTACTTGGTGAATAAATCTATTTTTCAAGGTCACATATTTTTGTGGGTCCTTTTGTTTCAATAATTTGAGTTTACAGTTGTTGTGAAACAAGAAAGAGTAACTCGTGTCCTAATCATTTGTCAAGGATTGACTTAGAGGAGGACACACAGAGTATTGAGGATGATATGCTTGACATGAAATTGTTTAGGTTGCGGTGCGTGCCCTCCGATTTAGAATATATTTTTGTGATTCTCAAAACATGTATGGCATCGAAGAAATGAAGAATCCCGAAAGAAAATAGTCACCCATACATGTCGTACCCTACATCCTAATCAATGGAGACTTATACAAACTAGTCCATGATGAGGTTTTACGCTGGTGTGTGTTGGAGCATGAGCACATTGTAATCATGGAGGAAGCACATGATGGGATTGTAGGAGGACACTATGCAGGGAATGCCACCACATGAAAAATCTTATTGGTAGGGATTTTGTGGGGAAGAATTTACAGATTGCGTTGTGTTTTTCAAGGCCCTCGATCATTTCGATTAAGTGTCTTGGCAAGCCAGAAAAAGATATGATATTCCCTTGAGACCTATAACCAGTGCTTTGAACCATTTGAAAAGTGGGCCATTGATTTTGTAGGACAAACTTCATTGTTCACATGAAGGAATCATTCACAATATATCATTACTTTCATTGATTAATTAACAAGGATGACGAAGGTAGTGCCTACAAGGATTGTACAACAAAAACAACCACTAGATTCTTATGGGAGAACATACTCAATAGGTATGGATGTCCTTTAATATTGACAAATGATAGGGGTGCATATTTTTGAATGAAATAGTCGGGATTTTGTTGGCGAGTTCATGTTGGCCCATCACAAGACCACCCTTTATAACCTCTAAGCTAATGGAACTACGAGGCATTTAACAAGATATTAAGCCAAACATTAACCAAAATTTATGATTTAGGAAGACAAGATTTTGATGACAAGGTATCATCCGTTCTATGGGAATAAAGGAAAACCTACAAGAGATTTAACAATGCCAAACCATTTCAGTTGGTGTTTAGTGCGGAGGCTATTTTATGGTTGAATTTACGCTACCATCATTGTGTATTGTGCACATATGAGGGTTATATGATGAAAAAGAAATTAAAGAGTGCATGGAGAAATTAATGTTGTTGGATGAAAGGAGATCACTTCCTAGATGGACTCAGAAGACTGAAAAGGAACAACAAAAAGTATGACATGCTCATCATATTAAAAAATAATAATTTGAGGTTAGGAAAATGGTCTTGCTTTATGACTCCAAATTTTTGTGCCATCCTAAGAAACTAAAATTCCATTTGTTAGGACCATATATCATCATATACATCCTTGATTCAGCTCCTATAAGTTACAAGAACTAGATGGAACACGATTACTGTGCCATTTCAATGGAAGCAAGCTAAAGCCCTAGTAGAAATAAGTTTTCCTTATGTTTATAAATAAGGTAGTATTTCCATTTGGCCAAGGATTTTGTTTATGCATTTCTTTTCCTTGTGTTTCCTTTCTTGTTGTGTTGTTGTTTTATGCACCTTGTGTGCTAGTAGCCACTTATTATTTTTAAAATTTTGTGTATGTGTAGAGGACCACACATCTATTTTTTTGTGGGGTGGAGTAATGCAAAGTAAAATGGAAGCTAGTAGTGGAAGTTATGTTTTGATGGCCCGAATTGAAGGATAAAAAGAATGTAGTGTGGAAGAGTGCACATAGAAATGGTGGACATAAGAATTTTGGTGTCATGATAACTTTACTAAGACCAAATAAAAAGGATGACAAGTGTAGGAAAAACATGAGGTAAGTGAGGGAAAAATTATGTGGACAGAGAGGAAGTGCCTTCAAAGCATTATAAGAGCACATGTGAGGATATTCGGTCAAGTAAGGATTTTTATGCACTAAAAGATTTTAGATATTTTTCATGCGGGATTAGGTGTAGGGCTAAGAGCGTTTAAGGATGGATTTAGTGGAAATATCCAACTTTATTTCAAAAGTAAGTTGGTACGTGGCATATAATTTACTGTGGGAGATGAGATAAAATGTATAAGTAGAAGGTTAGACACATTATTGTTTACCTTGCAATTACAATATCAAAGAGCTCTTGTAAACTAGGGCATCCATGAAGCATATTTATGTGAAGGAAAGATTGTGAGAATTTGAGTGCATGACTAGTGTGATTTAGGAACAAGATTGGAAAGAGTACACGGGCATAGGGAAGAAGGTTTTAGTAGAGTACGTTGTCTTGTGGAAGGATTTCCTAGGTTAGGGTTCTGCAGCTAAGGCATAGGAGTAAAGAGATATTTCATGGAGGTAAGCCATAAATTTGAGTAGATCAAGGAAGAGGATAAAGGAAGAGTTTTTTTAGTAACCCGATAAGAAGATGGAACTAAAGAAGGAAATTGTTTCACCAAAGAAGGGCAAGGGAAAAAGGAAACAAGTTGTCTCCACTAGTTTTAATGAGTGATATGTGGAGATGCAATACCCAGATGGTGTGTTTCTTAGAAACGAGTGGGTGTATCACATGAGAAAAATGTCTGTAAGTGACAACAACCATCAAATGAGAACCACAGAGAAAGAAATGTCGTTGGATATGGTGACACCTACAAACAAGCAGACACCAGATGGAATGCTAGTCTATGACGATGAGGTCAAGGTGAAAATGAACAAGGCTGAATTATTGCAACTATATGAATTGCCCTATTTTGGTAAACACAAGTGGTTGTACTAATTTCTGATGTCATGTGTACATGAAGACCCTTTCTACTTCTTGGGACAAAGGATGAGGATAATTGCCCAGCTGATATCTAAATTTATTGGTCTTACCTGTGAAGGAGATTCATTTCATGATGAATTGGAGGAAAAGGAGGCCACAAAGAAAACTGTGGAGGACTTCAAATATAAGAAGGGGTAATGATAATTTGACATATCATCAATTTATGACTCTATGATGAGGATGTCCATGCACCTAGTGACCAAGTTGAATGGATGGGAGAGATGCACACAGTCAACAAGTCTTGGTTAAACATTTTCTAGAAGATCTTAGAAGGAACCATCTATAAGCTATCAACATTCATAGCAGAAGATATCATCAGTGAAAAATGTGATGGGAAAAAGATCATGTTATGTAATTTCCTCCTTCCCATCGTGTTTTTAAAAATTGGAGTGCTCGACGGGCTAGAAAAATTTGTATGGGAGTACCAAGATGAGAACCCCTTCCCGACGAAGAAATTTGAGAAATATACTTGTGACACTAGGACACCTACCAACAAGGTGCACCTCAATAAATGGTACAAGTGAATGTGCAATGCATTTGTGACTGAGTGGAGAATAACCAAACAATTGTTAGTGCTAGTGCAAGGAGAATCTAATTTTTTTGTATACTAGCATTTTTACATTAGCAGGTTCTCCCTGACAGATGGGGCCAAGAGGCCATGCTGTAAATTACCCTTCTCTTTCACTTCTCATTATTTCCATGTAGGGGTCTACCACTTCAAGGAGGCCAAAAGACTAAGGTTCAATCTTAGTGAGGTAGACCAAGACCACAACAAGCTACACAAAAATCTACTATTCCCTAAAAATCATGCTAATGTGGAGAAGTATGTCTCCTATAAGGTGCATATGATAAAACCTCTTATGCCAATAATTTTTTAAAGGAGTGTAGTGAATTATGTCTCGATCCCAAGAATACCCCACTGTGAGGAAGAAGACCGTGCCAAGGAAGAGGGATGGAGATTACGAACCAATGAAGAAGGCACCAAGTGTATAAACAACACAATCTAGTGGAGTACGGGAGTAAGGCCCGAGGCAAGCACATATGTTGGGAGAAATAATTCCCCAATTAAGGAAAAAGAAAATATACCTAAGGAAGAGGTGCTAGAGATGGAAGATCCCTACGGAAGAAGATTCACCGAGGAAGGAGTCACCTACTAAAGAAGATGAGAAGGAAGAATCCTGTATACTAGAGTCACTACTTAGGAAGTAGTGGAAGGTGGTGGAGAAGGTGGAATCAGAAGAAATAGAGATCCTAGAATCCTATAGAGGAGAAAGGGACAATGATGAGCATGAACATGCTCAGGACCATCTTGTGCATGATGTACATGAAGAAAAGGATAGGGAGGAAGAAGGCACCCAAGGAAAAGGGGAGAGTGAAGAGGTGAAAACCAAAGATCAAAGGACTCTAAGCCTAACCAAGGAGAAGATAGAAAAGGGAAAGGAAAGATAAGTAGTGGGAATAATAAAGGATTTGGTAGAATAGGAGGTAGAGCACAACGCTAAAGAAGTGCTTAAGGAGATAGAGGAGGATAATATGGGAAAATAATATGGAAGTATGGGTGGAGACCCCATCCTGGTGGTAAGCTTTCCTAAGGTAGTGTGCATAAGGGGAAAAGGTTTGGTAGTAGTGTAGGAGAAGGGAATGTGCTATATCAATGATCTAAATAAGGTATGACACGTGTGCTTCTAAAGTAATATGCCTATAGACCAACTCCTTGCATGGTCTTGATTCAAAGAAGAAGGTGTGTACCCATGACTAAGGAAGATGTTATCTGGAGATTTTGAGTCCCATGTTGATGAGTCTAAGTTTGATGTTGACAAAGGGGTGATGATGAAGATACTAGATACTAAGGGAGAGAACCCTTTGATAAATTATCAATAGTTATCTGATAAGTAGGTCTCCAATGCACTCAACAAGGTATCGGTGGAGGTTGAGTTAAGACTTGAGACTCTTGAGAATGAATGATAGGGTAAGGTTCTTGGAGGGAGAAATGGAGAAGAAGAATGAAGAAATTTCTAAGAAGACAAAGGATATAAAGTAGGAGGAGTTTATCAATACACAATTAAGGCACAACCGAAGGGAAGAGAAGGAGAAGGTGCACAATCTCTATAAAAAGATAGATATAATTCAGATGCCATTATATTGAACCATCTGGACCTCACCCTACTTAAGTAGAAATTAAAGTCAACCTTGTAATGCTTGGAATACTTGAACCACATCCTTATCATGGAAATTTGGTCACTTGCACTAGAATTGGTAGAGGAGGCATTGACATGCTAGAAGGAGGAGAAGTAGAAGATCAGGGAGACAGTCACTCAGTATTTTGATATCCTTACCATTGTGAAGACCACCATGTGAATGGCTAAGGCCATGTATGATAACTGTAGTGACAGAGATAGGGTAACAAGTATACTAGTTTCTACAAATGAGGTGGATCTGAAAAAATTCTAGAAGAAGAATAAGGGAAACAGGGTAGAGTGGCATAAGATCCTAACTGAAGTTGAGAAGAAGATGGAAGAAATTGAAACCTTACGAGGCTTGGTTAAAATTTTTCTTAAATAACTGTACCCATAGGTCACTCACAAAATGGATGTGCTAGAAAAACTTAACAAGAAGTTGGAAGGGATTATAGATACATAGATTGCTAAGGGAGATGAAATGAGCTTTGAAGAGGTGATCGCTCTAGTGGATGACCTACTCTAGTAGGTGCAGGGTGAAGTGGATGCCTGGGAGAAGATTGAGGCAACAATGAGGAAGGATTTCCCACTCCTCTTACAATAATAAAATATTTTCCCATTTTTCCATTCTTAATTCCTCCATTCTTTCATTCTTCATTCAAATTATACAAGTCCCACCATTATTTATTCTTTGGGGAAGCAGGATGTTTCTAAGATGGAGAACAAGATTAGTGTGGGGTGATGTTTGGCCTCGAAATATTGGCTAAGTACTGAGGCGCGTGAGCGTGTAGGAGAAATAAGAATAAGGGCACGTGGGGAGAAGTGTGTAGTACAAGGGTTTGAGAAGGGTTTAGGAGAAATCAGGGCATGCATGCAAGGAAAAAAATGAGGTTTAAAGGAATTAGTCGATTTGACATTATGAAGGAACTTGAGGAAAAAAAAGACTTGTCAGGCATCCCAAGGGGATAAGGTGCCATCCTAGAATCTTGGAGGTCAAGAAAATAATATCACATGCATGGATTATTCTTAGAGCACATCATTATAGATAGTGGAAGAGTGAGGATCTAGATAAAAATTCACCAATGAAGGACCACATGGACACTTAGCATGTGATCTACTCCTAAAGGAAGGCATGGTGGTGGGTATTGAACCTATATATAGAGATTCTCTGGAGAAAGAAAGACACAACCCAATGAAGACATATGGCATGGGGAAAGTTAATGTGTAGAAAATATTAGTATACCCTAGGATTGGGGTTTGCATTAGGGAGTTATAAAAAGGTCATCATGTCTAAGGGGTGGGTGCATACAATTTATTTAATAAGGGAGGAATAAGTAGGGCTCCTTATATATGTGTGAGACCTTCTTTTTAACATATATTATATGGGCTAGATACTTGGTATTTAATGTATTCAGCATGGTATGGAGTTTTTAATGTAATGTGGTTACTTAGCACTCTTGACCAATATATATAAACATGTTCTATATATCTTGTTCTTGGGTACAAACCCTAGTGTCATTTCTTCATACTATGAATCAGATCTTCTCTCCATAATCCATGTTCTGTTGTTGCTCTCATTTTCATCCATGAATATAAGGATATGGTAGCTCATGTTGTGATTTTACATGAATATATACTTTTCTACATCTAATCCTTTAATAATGGAAAGATATTCTCACAATGCTCACATAAAGGATGGGTTCAAAGCACACTGCACATGCCTCGGTGAGCACCCAATGCCCGTTAGGTGATATGGTAGTTCATATGGGGTTAGAAAGTTGTACTAAAGGTATTTGAAAATGACTACATGACCCTTCTCCTCCTACATCTATCCTCTGTATTTGTTCTTAGTAGTGTAGTGTCTTTGGAAGTTTCTTGAACAAGATCCCATCATAATATCTAGTCTTTGTGACTAGTGTCATGTATCTATCTATGTAAATCATGCCGTGAGGTGCAACCTGTCCCAACCCCTATGGAGCTTCCTACATAAAACTAACTGACTCTGTCACCAAAATAGTTGTCAAATCACCAAAATGGGCCCTTTAGGCCTCCCTTTGTCACTGGTTACACTCTCTCTTGTGAATACCTCAATTCCTCTCCGCTCAAACACATCCTACTATTGTAGAGTTGTGTCTCACTCTAGATGCATCTAGTTTGTCTCCACCCTCATATGATCTAGCTAGGAATATAGCCATGCCATCTCTATAGACTCTCTACTCCACCATATCCACCACCTCCATGATCCACCTTAACCTGTGTCTCCATCTCCTCTATCTCCTTAGTTCCTCCTCCTCAAGTAATTGAGTTTCCCATGCCGCAGTATGCAAATCAGAGTATCCCACTCTAAATCCAATGTCATTTTCTTCATCTCATGATTCTTCCTCCTCCTCCACTTGATCAACCATGATAGGACTTGGTAGCTCCCTATCCAACTCCTCCTTCCTGTATAAAATGGGATCACGAGGCACTTTCTGGAAAAATACAAAGTGCCATCTTACCCTAAAAACTGAATGGCATGTATCATCTTTGGTTATCTCCCTTGAATCCACCTCATCCTCCTCATCCATACTAACTCCACAACTGCAACAAGCCATGTAAGGAAGGCCTCCATATAACTTGGTAAACATCCTACTCCATAAGTCATTCTATATACCAATCTATGCTCCTATCACTCTTTTCACCAAAGTACTAATCAAACCTCCATCTCGAAAATACAAATACCAGCTCTATATAGTATCCCGTGATCCACAAAATCCTTGGTGGCTGAATCATAACAATATTCTCATAGGCCCAACAGTGAAGCAAGAAACCCACATCCAATCCTGACCTCCTGCCTACTCTCTACATGGAAAGCTCATGGTAAAGTTTGAGACAAAAATGTAGTCTCGAATGAAAACAAGGTCCAGTGATCAACAATGTATGCTACCACACTGACTAATGCCCATGGAAATTGAGCCCCACAAAAGTATGCCAAAGCATAACATGACATGAAGATCATCACCATGCAAGTCAAATGGTTGTGTAGTACCCTAGCCTCATATCTCAACTCATATGCAAAATCCCTCAAGAAAATATGATGTGAGCTACATTGGCTCAAAATACCCACATCAACATGGATAATATCTCATCACTTGTAATGGGAACTATTTTCTCCCCCTATATTGATAACCAGAGAATATGATACACATCCTCCAAGGTGACTATCATCCCCCCTAACCTTAACCAAAATGTCTCGTATGTCAATCCCATCTCTCTACCAACATGATCATAAACCCCACATCTAGTGGGATCCTCTGATAATACTTGAATCCTCCCAAACTCACTACTACCAAGTGATCCCACTCAACATCTATCACATCTCCTCTAATTTTCTTGTACATATCAAACACTCGATCTCTCAATTATAGGGTCTCTCTAGCCTACAAGCACAAACAAAACATAAAATTCATCGATAGACCACATATAATCATATCATAATCCACTAAAATTCATCAAAATAAAATTTAGTATAAAAACTGATCCTAATCCATTAAATTTCATCCAAAATTCAATCTAACCCTATCTTATCTAATCTAACTTTGGTCAATGTCGAATCAGGTTGGTTTGATGTATTTTGGGGTTGATTGACGTGCCTTTGGGCTAGGTCAATGCCAACCTACCTGGATCACTGCCAACCACCCCTAAAGTTAACTAATTTTTACAAAAATATAAAGAAATAAAATAAAACATTAAAGTTGATTAAAAACTAATGTGGGTTTTGTTACTCACTATCCTCCACATCCTCTTGTGTTTCCTTGCATCTCCTACGGCCTCCATTTCTACACTCTCTCTTTTATCATTTTTCTCTCTCTCATCAAATTCATGCATGAAAATGAGCATTGTCAACTGAACCCTGGGATTATAAAGCCACTAACTTTAGGTCATTGTCAACTCCTTTGGGTCACCACTGATTGGACATGGGCACTGTTGAATCACCTTGGAAATAATTATTTTGGGATTTTTCCCCTTCCTTGCATCCTTTCCTATGGCATAATCTATTTCTGACCTTTAAGTCCACATTTGTGGCCATCTCTATTTTCCCTCTGGAAATTTTTAATCCAACATTCAAACTATTCCTCCTTCGATATAAAAACTTTTAAGTTCACATCTATGACCACATGTATTTTTCTTTCGGGCATTTTAATTCTATCTCTCCCTAAGTCCACCTTTCATGGCTATAATCTCTCATTCTTTGGGCATTTTTAATTCATAGATCCTATCTAATTCGCACATGAAGTCCTCCTTTGAGGCCATATTCATTTTCCCCTTTGGGCATTACATTCATCATATTAAGTCCACTCTTGTGGCCATATTCATGCCCTTCTTAGGGGCACCATATTCTCGTTCAAATTCCACCTTTGTGGCCATACTTTCCCCACTTGGGGCATATTTTGTTTCCCTTTTTTCCTTCACGGCCATACTTTCCCCTTGGGGCATATTATTTCATCACCCACTTTTTCATTTTTCCTTCTCAACCATCATTCATGTCTTATGTTGTGGTACCATAGGTTTCATCCTCACTTTGAAAAACACCTATTCACTTGATTCCTTATATACAAGGGATTTCATAAAACTATCACATATACTTGTGCATGATTTAATGAATTTCCCATGAAACATTGGTAATCATGACTTGCATCCATCCGTAGTGACCTTCATCAACTCACTGTTCCATAGAATGTCAGAGCCGTCTCCGTTGCAATCACAATTTTCCTTTACCGATGTGATATTGAAGTCACCACTATAGTTTTTCTCGATATTGCGATCCTTTTTTGCTAGGGCATCATGCCTGGTAATCCTTTTACCCATTTTTATTTACCCACACACCCTTCATCAAATATCTTTTTTTTTAAACACGTCATGAATTTCCCTTAACATCATCGATCCCTCATTTGAGGGGGATCTCATCATCTACTTGTTCGTCAATACACATTTAACTCTCATCATATTTTTCTCATGGTTTTCTAGAAAAACCCACTCAACAAAAGGGGAAAAATGTAGACATTGAAATTCAATATCCATACCCTTAATTACCCATGTGCACATGTTTATTGAATTCATCCCCTTTATCTAATTAAAATTCCCATCCAATTCCAATTAATTAATTAAGCCACATTAATTAATTAATTAATCATTTAAATATATTACATGCCCAATTATCCCATCCATATTAATCTTTATTCCTATTAATTAATTAATACCCATTATCTTTCCCTAACCTACCTTCTATTTAGGATGATTTTATCCTAAATCCATCCCCTTACTTTTCTCCTAGCTATTTTTATGCCCTGACTACCCATACCTCATCTTCTTCCCACCTATATGCTTTTAAGCATTCAACCAACTCTTAAAAATCAATAATCATGCCAAAAGCATAAAAATATTCACATTGGGGAAACTTTCCTATAGTTGGCTTTGACCTAGACCAATCACCATCGACCCTATAAAGTTATTCTTATCTTCCCAAAAAATCATCAAATGCATTCAATTTAAATCTCTTGCGACTTGTGCATTTTTCCTTGTGTCGAGCATTCCCTGAGATGTTTACGGACCTTCTACACATCCCTTTAGCATGCATACATTGATCATGATCATCCTTCATGATATTTTCCACCATCGTTATCTTAATTTTTGTCTATCTATCAATATTATCATATAGTCTTTGTTCCTAACCTTTTCGGTATAAAGTAGCTTCTGCAACATCTAGGGAACACTCAACAAACTTCTCCTACAACCCTTTCATACTTTTTCCCTTGGCCTTATAATTATCTAATATAGTCTCCATTTATCCCTCTTGGTTGCCATCAACCATGGATTTATACATCCACTAATCAATCCAAAGTGTCATTTTCTCCCCTTTTTCTCTTTCTCTATCTCTGGTTCTTTTCTATAGATCCTCTTACAACACTTACAAACCTTTATCAACTTCTAGATTGTATTTAGACCTTACAGTCTACATATTTTATTTCCGTGTTTAGATCCATCCGCCTGGTTGTTGTCAACCTCTTGCACATGATTTTGGGTTGTTGTTGACCTAGACCAGACATCACTTAATGTACAATTTTTACAATCTAATTAGCTTTAGATCAATTTTTGTCATTTTCTTAGATTCAAGACAAAAAAATTTCTTCATGCTTTTATTATCGTATCATTTTTTTGACTTTATCTAAAAACAAGAGTTGACATCCACAAAAGGAAGTAAAAATATTGTTGGAGTTGACATTTTCTCGGTCAACCCCATATAAATCTATCTAATCAATATCATTTTTAGTCTTATTTACAGGTTTCATTTGATTTGCAGTAGCGGAATCCATCATCATCTTGCGCCCATATCACATCACATCCGAGGTAACATAAACCCTCCAACATTTCTGAGTTTTCTATTTTCTTCACTAGCTAGTGTGTTAACTTCATTAATAACATGACACTTGGTAAAAATAGGGTTGGAGCAAGAAGCATGGTCGTAAGGAGCTCTAGGTCAGTCTTGTAGAGTAAAGTTAAAGTATATTTTGAAGTAAGAATGTTTTTTCTTATTGAATCTAATTTTTGTGAGTGTGTGTAGTAGGGGGTGAAGGTTAAAAGGCCTTGAAGACATCAAGAAGTGTATGACTAATTAAGAAGCTAGTACTAACCAAGAGTATGAGTAGAGAAAGGTGAGGAACCCAAGTGAATTTTTAGTTTAGTTGATGAATGTGATATTTCATGATTGAAGTTATTTTGAGGGTAGTGTCAAGAGCATGGTAAGGTAATCCTTAAGAGTGTTACAGTGTTATTTGGCAAGATTAAGAAAATTAGACAAGTTTTAGCCCTTAGAGGCTTGTAGAAAGATCCTATATGTAGAGATATTGTGAAGGAGTTTTGTTTTATTTCCCTTAAATCAATTATAAACATGTTTTTTTTTTCTCTCTACATCATTTGATATCATAAAGCATGGACTTTTGTTGTTATTTGTTTATTGGAGAATGAGTATGTTAGGAATAAAACTTAGCATAATTCATCATTAATATATATTTGAATAAATGTACTAAGATAAAGTATTTAATTTTTACTTTAAATTAAGTAAATAGGTGTTCGTTGTCATTATTTTTAGTTAACTAAGTGATAGGGTTCTCATCCATATGTTTATGGGAAACTTCTATTGTGTGTGTACCTGGATATCACATGACAAAGTAGTTACTAGCGAGTAATTATGGGCGTATGTTATTTCTACATATTGCCTATATTAGGTGATCCGATCCATTTTTCATCGATTTGGATATAATATTTTTAATTCCTATATACATTACATCTCTCTCCATTATTTTGCAATCTTCATATTTTCATATCAATAAAATTATGAGGCTCGACCTTGTTTGATCAATAATAGAGTATATACTTTGGTGACTAACCATGTGTTATGAAGTTTGTGTAGTGAAGTAAAGAGAAGTGTGAATTCATGAAGAGGTAATAAAGACACCAAAAGACCCGGTAAGGCCAAGGTGAGTCATGAAGGTAAGGTGAAAAATAATACATGGTAACTTACAAATCTTCCACCAAGAAAAAAGATGATTGGATGCAGATGGATCTTCAAAACGATGTAAAAATCAGATGAAAAGATTCATAAACATAAGGTTATACTATTTTCTAAGGGATATTCTCAAAAATAAGGAATTGATTACGAGGAGACTTTTGCTCCCATAACTAAGATAAAAAAATTTCAAGTTTTACTTTTCTCTAGCTGCAAAATTTTGCTAGAAAATACACCAAATGGATGTGAAAAGTTCCTTTCTTAATGGTTATTTATAGGAAGAAATTTACGAGGACTCAAAAATAAGGTTTTTTCATACTGGTAAAGAGGAAAAGGTATGTAAACTGAAAAAATCACTATATGGTGTAAAGTAGTCACCAGCGCATGGTACATAAAAATTGATGAGAATATCATTGAACATGGATTTAAAAGGAGTGCATATGATCCTAATCTATATCTAAAAATCAAGGGGAGAAAGTGATCATTGTAGTATACGTCAATGATCTATTCGTCACTAGAGGATCAGTGAGGATGATTGAGTCAACAAATAAATATCTAACATGATCATTTGACATGATTTATCTTAAGATTGTTCATTATTGTCATTAACTTGAAGTTTGGTAATGAGAAAATCATATCTTTGTGTCACAATTGAAATATGCAAAGACACCGTTTGAGACAATATGATGGAGTGTAAGCTAATTTCCACACCTATAGAGAAAATAATTCAAATTTCTCAAACAAATCTATCACCTCAAGTAAATGTAACTCTTTATCAATAGTTGATCAAGAGTCTCATCTACTTGGCTTACACTAGGCCAGATATCAACTATGTAGTCAACTATCTTTCACAATTCATACAAGAACCAATGGTTTCTCACTGGAAAGCACCAAAGTGGATATTGAGATACATCAGAGGAACTATGGATTATGGCCTAGAATACAAGAAGAATAATAAATTATTCTTGACAGGATATTCAAATTCAAATCATGCAAGAAACATAAATAACAGGAAATCCACTTTTGGATTTGTATTCTTTTTGGGATCTAGACCAATATCATGAGGGAGTAAGAATAAAACTTGTGTTTCAAGGTCCTCCACATAAGAAGAATATTGTGTAGTATGTGGATATTTCTGTGAAGCGATATGGCTTTGACCTATACTTTAAGGATTGGGAATACCACACAAAGATCCAACAATCCTACATGTCGATAACGAAGGACTAGTAAAACTTGTTCGAATGTAGTTTTCATGAGCACACCAAACACATTGAGGTGTAGGTACATTTCATTCATGAACATTTTGAACAAAAACATCTAGCTCCAATATTTCTCAATAGATATGCAACATGTATATGTATTCACAAATTCACTTTCTTGAGAAAATTTTGAGGGCTTTAGATAATTTATCTCCTGTTCACTTGAGACTATGTTGAATTAAGGGGGAATGTTAGGAATAAAACTTACTATAATTCTACATTAGTATACATTTAAATTAATGTAATAAGTTAGAGTATTCAATATTTACTGTAACTTAATTCAATAGGTGTTAGTTTTAATTAGTTGTTAGTTAACTATGTGATAGGGTTCTCATCCCTATTTTCATGGGAAACTTCTATTTTGTGTGTTCCTAGATATCTCCCAACAGTAGTTACTAGCATAATCATGGGCAATATGTTATTTCAGCATATTGCTTAGTTTAAAGGTAATCTGATCCATTTTTCATGGAGTGGATATAAATTTTTAATGCCTATATACATTGTAGCTCTCTTCATTATTTTGTAATCTTCATATTTTTATATCAATAAAATTTTTGGCTTCACCCGTATTTGATCAATAATATTTTTCGATCAATAATAGAGTATATGCTTTGGTGGCTAATAGTGTGTTATGAAGTGTGTGTAGTGAAGTAAAGAGAAGTGTGAAGTTGAGAAGAGATAGTAAAGACACCAAAATACCTGGTAAGGCCAAGGTGAGGTGCAGAAGGCAAGGTGAAAAATACTTGTCTATGTGAGATATCGATCTATAGGAAGCAATATTGAGGTTGTGGAAGATTCTTATCCATAAGAGGAAGTATGAAGAGATAGAGATGAAGAAGAGAGAAGAATAAAAGAGAGAGAATCATAAGATACATGAAGCATGGATGGAATTAGAGATGATGAAGCTAAAGGAAGACATAGAGAAGTTGACAAAGATGATAAGGAAATCAAGTTATGTTTATGATTTTTTTTTGAAAAATAAGATTAACTGACCTATGATGCAGGATTGCTAGGATAAATCATAGGTTAAGAGAGAGAAAGAATGAGGAAGAGAAGTTGAAAAGAGAAGAGAATAATGAATAAAATAGTACAGTGGAAGAAAATGTGAGACCAATTCCTAGTCATGGTTACATTATGCCTATTTGGTGGAAGAAATCAGCACAGAGACGGTGAAAGGAGATGAAAAGTGCAAGTAAGTGATGATGAGAACAAGTGAACAAGAGAAACATGAAAGAGAGAAATCAGACTTCAGGAAGGTATAATAAAATCATAACAAATTAAAGAAGGTGTGGAGGAAGAAAGAGACAAATTGTGAAGAAGTGAAAGGAGAAACACTCAATGCAAGCAATCCAATTAAAGAGGTGAGTATATTTGACTCTCTTTTTTTGAAATTGAACATGAAGTGGGTGAATTCCTTTAAATTTTGAAAAATGATGTTAATGATGTAATAGAGGATGATAGGTATGGTGATGATCAAGTTTTTGTGCATGATATTGATGAAATGTTGCAATATTTTTAGATGAAGTAGATGGAAAAGTGAAGAATTCATGTGCAGATGATATAGAGGTAAATTCTTGTACATGTGAGGATGATAATGAGAGCACTAAACAATAAATTGCAGAGTTGAGGCAGCTTGAGATGTTTAAGGTTGGGTGTAGACAAGTGAAAGAGAAATAATATGAAGACCTTGATGATAGAAATGATGAATACAAGTTGGAAATGAAGTATATAATGATGGAAGGCATCTTGGGACATGGAGAAACATATGTTTTTAATGTTCTAACATTTGTATGTGTAGGTATGAAGCATGACTACTTGAAGATGATAAGAGAAAAGATGAAGAACAAAGAAAAATGGAAGAGAATCAAAGCAAATGGAAGACTAAAACCAACTACATGGGACCCTAGTGGACCTAAAGAAATAAAAAACATTGATAAAAATAAGAGAATATTGAAGATGAACTATGAGAATGAAGATATCAACAAGAGAACAAATCAAATGTAGTGTTTTTCTTCTCCACCTTGGGAGTATGATGCAGGAGCATCCTTGAGAGGAAGTAAAGAGTCAATTCAAGATCCTTTATGTCATTAAGTGTTAAGCAGGAGCTCTATGAGTCTATTTGAGGCATATAAGTCATTACAAGTCATAAAGGAAGTTGATAAATTCAAAATTTTATTTTCCATCCAAAAAGGGATATTTGAATTTACAAATGAATGTAGTGCTTGTAAGGTGTGTAATGAGGTTCAAAAGATGAGTTGATAAATATTAGTGTTATCACCAAATCATTGCACCTTCTAAATGGCTAGAATGTGAATAGTATGTTTGGTGTGATTGGGTAACATGGGATCATCTATCAAGTTTGTGGGCCTTGGGCTCAATGTGAACCTACAAAGAAGCCATACTTCCTCTTCCTCATCTAAGTGCTATACTTGCTCCTAGTGCAATAAAATGGTTATCTAGACCTATACTAACATTTTAATGGGCTTTAGGGAGAGAGATTTGTAGGAAATAAAAATATACTAGGGATGGTGATGTACTAAATAAAGGGTATTGCTAGACTTTGGGAAAGGTTTTTTTGAAGAGGGTGTTGTACACCACAAGAAAAATTCACCTATTACAACTTAGAAAGGGTAAAAAAATACCACAAACTAAGAAGAATGTATTCCCTTTGTTAAACTCAACTAGAAAAACAATTTTTTTGGTCTTCTAGTGAAGAAGAATGAAATTGAGGAGGATGAACAAGCACCATAACTCAACTGCATGCAAAAATCCACCACTTGATAAGCACATAACTCCAAGAACCTGCAATGGAAACTTAAACTTGCACATTGTACCTATAAGCATGAGAAATGAACAAAGAAGTATATAAGATGATGAAAGGACTAACAGTAGTCACAAAACACACACTTTTATTTCTTAAACAATTTGCATAATGCATCATTACATTTATAAGAGGAAATTATTGTCATTACAATCTTGGAAAGGAGGCTTGAATGTTCCCAATCCAGAAAGCTAACTTGGAGAAGAGAGAGTATTTTGAAAATTATGAACTTGCCTAAGATGTCTTACTTGTCCAACTTGTGTCACACGTCCAAGTTCTATAACCAATGTGTAATCCCTTGGAATTAACTTCCAAATTACATTTATAGAATAATTATATGAGAGAGAAGAGAGGAGATGCCATAAATTCCTTTCTAAAATAACAACACATGATGGTCAAAATCAATTACAAATTTAGTTGAACCACTTAAGAACATTCCATCATGTGTCATTAATGACTGGTTTGACTTAATCTTCTCATTTAATTAAAAGAACATTTAAATAAAATATTTTAATAATAATAATAAATATCATTATTAAAATATTTTAATAAAAAAATATTAATTTAATAATTAATTAAGTGGGACCCCCCAAAGACTGGTTTACATTGAAGAGGGGGTCCATGAGAAAAGGTCAAAACAGACCAACTTGGTGGTTGGCTTGCTAAGCCAACTCACCGAGTTGGTGTCAAGCTCCTTCTTTAATCGCATCGACTAAACTATGCTTGCCCTGGCCCACTCTCCATGTCTCTCTCAGCCAATGCATGAGCTCTCTACTAAGTTCTTCCTACCAAGCTCCCATTTACACCACAAATTTTTCTTCCCTTCTCATGCATAAAGATCCGTTGAACCCTTTGCGCACTCACTCGACCATCCTAGCGACCTCTTCACGACTCCCTTGCATTGATATTTCTTTCCCCATATTCACTTGGTGAATGGCCGTGAGCTCCTCCAACTTTTGAGCCAAATTATCCCTCGACGAGCTGACCATTGAGCTCACCGCCAACTTGTGCTTGTGATTTCAATCAACCAAGCCAACTCATTATTGACTTGACTCAATTTCTTGATCCTATGACTCGGCTCATCTTGATTTCAGTTTGACCCATAACTCATTATTCCAACATTGACTAACCTATGCTCACATGCATCGAGCTCCAACCATATCTGAGCCATCGTGTCTTACGTGAACATGGAATGAGCTCACCACTAAGCGTGATCGATCCAAGCTATCTTCAACATTGTACCCCTCTCTGTAAGGAGCTCAACAAATGACTCACTTGAGAATGTCAACCAACCTTCCCACTATCATGAGATTTCTCACATCGACCCACCACCGAAACAAACTTTTCTGGATCTTCTCACCGAGATTTCTTTCCTTGAATCTTCTTTAATTTTCTTGACCATTCGAGATCCCTCTATTCCTACATATGTTGAGCCATCTACGACCAAGTTCTCTCTACAACATTCTAAGGTCTTCTCGGAGGGATCTGTTTGCATATGCTCCCAAGTAAGCCCAATGCTCCCTTTTCAAGAGCTCTTTATCTGTACGACTCACTGCATTCTCCATGGAATTGACCTCACCATTGAGCTCTTGATGCAATGCCAAACTACATCTATCACAAGAGTTTCCAGGTCACCTCTCATGACCTCACCACATTTGTGACTCAACTTGGTTCCTTCCACATCGACCAACTTCCAAGCTCCTTCGGGACTCCTCAATGACTGAAACTACTCGATCTTTCAAGTTGAGTTGCTTAGGTTCTCTCACTGAGAACTCAAAAATATTTTAGTACGAGCTCGCCATTGAGCTCTATTTCCTATATTGAGTGATTTCTCTCGCCTCATATAGTTGCCTAAGTGATTTCTTCTATGACTCAGACCATCCCGACGCCATTGAAGAAATTGGTCTAACCTACATGGATCTTAGCGAGCTCTCTTCCATCACCAAGTTTTTGATTCATTCTTCAACCATCATTGGGATTTGCATGCAAACATGGAAGTCGACACCCCTCTCACCATGAATTCTGAGTCAGCTCCATCTATGTACTACCCACTAAGCCATTAAAGATTTTAACAAACCTACTACCAATACCTTCACCGTGACCTACCTTGTTCTTCCAAGATCACGTCAAGTTCCTCGATTTTCCTGCTACGACTAGTATCGTGAGCTCATTACTCTAATGACCAAACTTTTCCCCACCTATGCAAATATTTCCCTCCTTTTCATAGTGATCTAACTCCACCATGCTTCATATTCACGGGCCCAAAACTAGCTCCTTTGAAAGTTGTGGTTCCCCATGACTCACTCCCCTACTAACCATCTTTTCAATCTAGAAGGTAACTCAACAACTCACCCAAATCTCAGCCATAGACTCGGGCTTTTTATTAGTATGTTCTTTTATGGAACTTTCTCCTTGGATTTCCAAGTGATTATTCTCACTTGGAAATCTCTATGAAGTGGAAATCTTATGTTGGTTTTCCATTTCAACATTTCCACATGGAAATTTGGTCACTAATCTCTGCAACATGCGAAACCATGTGTTGGATTTCCATCAAGTTTTTCCCCACCACTTGGAAATTGCTTCATGGATCCCCGCATCCTTGGAAAATGAGTCTTGGGAACCCACAGATCATCTCACCATCATGACATGGATTGTTCATCACCAAATATTACATTTGTTGCATTTAAACCCTTAGAACCACCTCGAATTGATCTCCCATCAAGATTTACAACCAAACTCTGTAACCATGGTCACTCTCATGTTTCTCGATTGTTTTATCTTTGTGATGACTAGAATTGGGTCCCGGGACCAATGTCTTGATTTGATCATAATAGGACCCCATTGTCCAATTTTTCCATGTGTGTAAAATTGGATAACATTTTTGTGACCTCTCTAGAATGATTCCTTACTAATCATTATTCCTATAGCCTTAATTCATCTATTGGGCATGGATTCAATATTGGAATCCCTAAGATGATTTGATCTTCTGTGATACATGACCCTGAAATTTTGAGTAATACTAGATAGGAAATATACCACAACCGATAAATACTCAACATTCTTGAAATCCTTGACATTTTTGAAACCTCAGACCATATTCTTCTTTAAAATATTCCAATGATGCTACAATGTGCAGAAATATACAAAAAAAAAGGAAAAAAATGAACAATAACACACAATAATGTGCAAAAGCACTTGGAGGAAAACACCTAACTAAATTGTACATGGGGAAATATCTCATAAAAAAGCTTTGAGATGTACCCTATTCACATGAATGAGTATTTATTATCCATTGAGCCTTGATAGACAAAATGAATTTACTTCTTTGCATCTCATGATGATGTATGGCCCACTCTGAGAGTGTCAAACTTGGTGTTTTTCCTAGTTTGGATCTATCTTCATCCGATTTGAGAACTAAATCTCCCTATTAAAAATGCATTTCAAACACCTTCTTGTCAAAATATTTATTAACCTCAACCTGATGTTTATCCAAAGTCTACATAGCCTTGTTTTGTACTTCTTTCAACTCCACGAGTTTAGCAAATCCGATTGTAATAGGATTGTTCTCCATAACCTCAAGCTAATGAGCTAACTCCAAAGAATGTAACGCCAAGGAAAGTGGAACTTTTTCTTCTCTTCTAAATAAAAACATGAAAGGAGAATTTTCGATGGCCCTTTTAGGTATGATCTAATCTATCAATATAGAAATTTTAAGATGTGTGTGCTAAGTCCTCCTGTTAGTCTCCATTGTGTGCTTGATAATCCTTATGAGGTATTTATTATTAGACTCACTAATCTGTTTCCTTACGGATAGTAATTGGACAAATTCTTGAGGTAGATCCCACTCTTAACAACCCATTCAATCAAATTCAAACCAAGAAAAACCATTTCATTATCTGAAATAAATATAAATGGAATACTAAACCTTGTCATTATACCTTCTAAGAAATCAAGAACTCCCCTCTCATTTCTCTCCTTCAATGTTATTACCTTTGTCCATCGAGTAAAATAGTCCATTATAGTAAGGACCCATTTATATCCGTCATTGGATGGAGGATTAATCATTCAATGAAATCCAACCCCCATTGAACAAAGGGTTGGTCCACTTGAATTAGATGTAGTGGAAGAGCCACCAACTTCTACTTCCGGTGAAAAAGGCACATTCCTTACACTTCCTTACCCAGAGATGGGCATCTTTGAAAAAATTCAGCCAATAATAACCGACTCACATGATCTTGGTAGCAGTTTCTCACACAAAATAATCTCCTCAAGATAGGACATTGTGAAACTCTTCTATTATCTTACTTACCTGTTCCGGTCCCACCCACCAAAGGAGAACACCATTTAAATTCCTTGAAAGAGAACATTTTCTACCAGAACATATGGAATAAATTGAATACGAAAAGACCATATTTTATTTTTATCCATGTTCATAGGATATACTTATGAGAAAAGGAAATTATTCATTTTGGATAACCAATCAACCTAATCATCACTTTCATTAGTGTTTAGGAGTGTCATGTCCTCATCACCTTTTGATTCCATGTCTATAGCAAGTTGTTGACATAAACCTTTACCTCTGACAAGTTTGGTAACTTTGATATGTACGTCATACTCCAAAACCTTCATGATTAATCCATCACACTTTTCATTCATCTCTTTATTTAACAAAAATTCCTTAACACCTAGATGAGGCACCATTAGATAAATTTTGTTTTCGGATAACATGTGTTTGAATTTCTTCAAATCTTGAATAAACACAAATAATTATTCTTCAAGGAATGAATATTTGAGCTCATAGTCTTTGAGGGATTAATTTAAGAAAGCAATTGGTCGCTCCATCATATCATATTTTTTTCTAGGTGAGGATCCCAAAAATGCTCTCTTGACCTGAAAAAGCATAAATAATAAAATTTCTATCAAACTTGGGGTTCACCAATGTGGGAGATTGAGAAATGTCCATTTTTATGGCTTCAAAACTCTCTTTCCCTTCCTTTTTCCATGAGAATGGCATATTTTTCTTTAGCATGGCTATCAATGGTTTAGCCAATTTTGTGAATTGAGGGATGAATCTCCACATGAAATTTATGGTTCCTAGAAAACTCTGGAGACTCTTCTTGTGAGTTGGGAGAGATAAGGACATAATAAAACTAATTCAGGATGGAGTGATTGATGGTACTTCCATTGAAAAAACATGCGCTAAAACAAAAGTACATTTCTTAGGATTGATTCAAACCCCAAATTCCCTACACCTTTGAAAAAACTTCCTTTGATGTGTGATGTGGTCTTCGCATGCTTAGAGTATATAGTTATATCATCAAGGTAAACTAAAATGACATCGTTGATTAGTCCCTTTAATTCCATGTCTATGGCTCTTTGGAAAGTATCCCTAACATTTGACAATCCGAATGACATTTTGTTGTAAGCATACATGCCCCACTTGGTAGTGAAATCCGTTTTGAATTAATCAACTTCTTGGAATAGAATTTTACTATAACCTAAATATTCATCAAGAAAATAAAATATTTGAGCTCCCGCCTTTGTTTGAAGGATTTTTCCATCGATGGAAGAGGATAACACTCTTTGAATGAGGCATGGGTCAAATTCTCAAGTCCACACATAACTGAATCTCTCGGTTCTTCTTCTTCATGGAAAATAGATTGGCTACCCAAGAGGAATGTTTGATAAAAAAATTATACAAGCCTGGATGAGTTTGGTTAGCTCTTTTTTCATTAGTGGTTTAATTTTGGGATTAATTGGCCTTTATTTCTAATGAGATAGCTTGACATTAGGATCTAGTTTGATGGTTTGTTGTGCTAGACCTATATCAAAACCACACATGTATTTGTAGCTCCATGCAATAACATTATCATATTGTTGAATTTTTTTGAAAAAATCCTTTTTCTCTTTGGAATTACATACTTTTTTATCTTTAGATGACCACCACGTTAGATATTTTTGTTTTTTCTTGATCATCTAAATTAAAGATAGATTCTAGAGTAACTAATACTTTTGGTATCTTGTTGCTTTTCAATTGTATGATTTGATCACCATATGATTCTTGCAGCTTATCTTGATTTTTGAAGCAAACTCCACCTCTTCTTGTAGGAAAAGGAAATTTTTTTCACTATCAAACACTTTCCATCTACTCACATTATCAGGAACTACAGGTCAAACCACCATTTTGATGGATTGATACCCTTCTTTCATGATATCAACAAGTATTTCATATTGCAAGCTGATTGCATCTTGATTTTTATTTCTAGGAACTACGTGGATCCCAAAAGCTTCAAAATATTCAATCAAATCCTAGATTTGGTTCTTGTATGATCTTAAAAGATCATTTTCGGATCCATTACGTGTTGTCACTTGATGAACAGTTAACTCACTTGTCTCCAAAAATGGTCGGGCTTTAATTCCATTCTTTTGAGCTAGTTGAATTCCTTGCACAAGGTCCTCATATTCAAAAACATTGTTAGTACAAATGAATTACAACAAAAATATGAGAATTAATTATCTAATTCTAGAGAAATTATCATGACATCAACACGAGATCCATTCTTACTCTTCAAACTATTGAAGAAAATTTGTAACAGTCCTTGAGAATTGATTAGTGTTTTAACCGGTTGTGGTATGATCAAACCTTATTCATGAATGTCGTATGTACCTAATCCTATCTCCTCCAAAAGAAACAAACCAACTTCTTCCCTTCCAATAAATCAAAGTAGGGATCGTACTAGTGATCTCCACTTATTTCATCTAGCAAAGCATCGGGGCTTCTTTAAAAAGAGTGGTCAGTTCATGATCAACATCTTCTTCTTCTAGATCATCGATTGTATAATTCCCATTTATCACACTAGCAGTTTAGGTTTCTACATGAATATAGTAGATTTGTTCCACCCTTATAGCCACTTTGGTTCTATTTTGAGTCCGAGAATCATATGTCATAAATCATCCAATAGATAACCACCCATCTTGGTAGTGAAATATTGTTGTAGGAAGATGACAAATAAAAGAGGGAAATCAATGAATGATATGTCTTAGGTGAAAAAAAAACTAGGACATGGACATGGATATTAAGCTAGAGTCCTTTGATGAATCGATGGTCTAAACTACTATACCATGTAGCTAAAAAACTCCTCTAGATACTAGTTTATATTGTATTCCTAACACATCTGCAATTTTTTTGAGCATAACTAAGCTACTAGCACAAAAATCTATCATGAAATTATGTACCAAATGATCACCAATGATCAGGTAAATATAGAATGGTGGTGGCTGCTTGCTATAGGAATAATTTTCCTTCGTTTGACAAAAATTTGTAGCATTTTCTGCCCCATGACCCAATGATTTGTCAGTTATACCAAAGTTTAGAGCCTCTCACAACAAGTTTCTTTTAGAAGGAATTGAGAGTGCATCCCACATAGTAACACTTAGGTTAGTATTCTTAATTTATTCTATAATATTGAAGGGAATTGCTCCTACTTTTATGATATTTCTTTGGGCATTGGGATCCTCCTTTGGAAAATATTTTTAGGCACCATGATGCCTAAAACAATTTCTTTCCTTATAGCTTGGCTATCATTTGTTTCAGTAGTTTCTTTCCCATATCTTTATCAACTAATGCTTGTGTTGTATATATCTCCCCTGTAAATATAAGGGTGTACATCAAAATATGTCGACATGAAAATGGATGCACTCAGTGCGGTGTTAAGGGCACACATCAAAAGATGTCGACACAAAAATGGATGTGCCCACAGTGCGGAGTTAAGGAGCACATCAAAATATGTTGACATGAAAATGGATGTGCCCTGGTGTAGGTTAAGGGTGCACATCAAAATATGTCGACATGAAAATGGATGCGCCCTGGCACAGGTTAAGGGTGCACATCAAAAGATGTCAACATGAAAATGGATGTGCCCTGACACAGGTTAAGGGTGCACATCAAAAGATGTCGACACAAAATGGATGTGACCGGGTGCAAAGTTAAAGGCACACGTAAGAGTATGTCAACATAAGGATAGATGAACCAAGGCACATCTTCAGGAGGCATAACATTTTGAGCATTGACACCCCAACAGGAAGCAAACCCTGGCGCAGATATTTAGATGGCCATAAATTTTTCTGAGGAGCTCAGATTCATGCAAGGTTGGAATTTTCGGAAATATTACAAGGTCCTATGTCCAAATACGACTAGATATATTTAATTGGGTGAGAAAAATTTCTTCAAAAATGCAAAATACAATTCACCATTTTTTGGGTTTGCTAGGGTCCTTACCTACTGCCATAATGAGATGAATTAAATACAATCTGGAGGTGGTTGGGGTAGATTTGGAATTCCTCTCTCTTTTCTCTCTCATTATTCCTATAAATTGTAAAGTGGGGCTTCTTTCTAAAGGTTGGACATTCTTGTTTTGCCCCTCCCTTCTTCTCTTTGGCAGGTGAATTTGTGGAGTTCAAACCTCCCATCTAAAACTGTAATGTAACTTTGCCTCTTGGCATTTTGTAGTGTATTGTGTCAATATTTGGAGAAAATAATGCATGTCTGTGGATGATTCTCAACCCTCTTTGTGTTCATTTACATCCTCTTGATCTTTCTTTGCAAATCAGTTATCTCGTGCATGATCTTGCATTGCATTTTAATGGTTTGTGTTTTTGGCAAGACAGGTCTTCTTCATTCCTTGGTGCATCACCTTTGTTAGTTTAAGTTTATTTTATGCATATTATTACCCTGTTTCCTTGGAAAGTTATTTTAGGTTTTTAAGTAAACCCTCTGCATTTTTATGTGTGCATCTGAATAGAGGAATAGGAACCAGCCTTCATCCAGAGAGCTTTCTCGATGTAAAAGGTCCCACACTTGGGAAAAGCTCCATGTTATGCAATCACACTGAGAGTCTCAACCCATCAAGTTGCAAACATTCATGGGTGTTGTGATTCACCATCAACAACTTGTGGATGACATTATGAAGTGGATGCTAGATCAGATTTGGAAGGTTGAGATTCTATTTCTCTCTTTTTGGAACAAGTTTTTTTCTCCACTGATGGGGAATTGGTATTCAACTGAAAAAATATTCTTCAGGTGCTTGCGGTTGATTTGTTATTTCCTATGTAGATAGATTTTATGTTAGATCTAGAGAGGAAGACACACTTTTAACCATAAGGGCCTTGCAAAGAACTCATTCGGGAAAATATTTTGAGTGTGGGGTTGAGAACAAGGATATCACTATTTGTAGTCCTTAACTAGATTATTTTAAACATGTACAAGGGCTCGGGAAGAGCTAGTAGTAAGAGGATTCCTAAATTTTAGAGGCTTGACTATCTGTTTGATTTTAAGGTTGATTGTTCCCTTAAAAAGGACAATTATCCTGATACTTATGATTATGTGGCTAGTATGGACAATTATATTGAAATTGTTACCTCTTGAGTGAAACGATCTTGTCCCCAAAAGTTTTCAGTAGTGAATGGACTTCAAATAGATCATTTGAAAGGGTGGGGGTAGAATGAGTTGGTTTCTTGGAGGCTGCTAGAATAGGAGAAATGGTAGGATGATTGTTTGTAAGATCTAGAAATAATGGCGTTGACGGTCGTGGAGCTATCTTTCCATCCTGGATTAAGGAATTCTCCACTCTTATGGAAACTTTGTAGGCATCAGGTAGTATAGTCCCTCCCATGGACTAGATCATGAAAAATACATCACTATTTAAGGATTGTAAATAGTACAAGAATGTATTATTTGGAGAAGGCTTTATGAGTTCGTAATCCTATTCCAAGTCCTTTAGAATTGGAAGTTGAAATCACTCATGTATTCTTGGGGATCTCTCTTTATGGTAGTGAGTTATTCCAAGAGTGACAGGTGATCACTCTTGTCTTCAAATTATTTACAGAACTTTTCTCCTAACTCATCCCAAGTGGTTATAGTACCACCACTTAACCCTCGAAACCATTAAAGTGTTTTTCCTTTGAAATAAGTAGCAAGAAGTCTAACCGTAACGTTTTCCTCGAGATATTATGTACTAAAAAAATGTTGGCCACATCAATAATATGTTCCACTAAAGATACATGAGTTTATCCTTTGTAGAATGGTAAAATTTTGAGTTCCGCAATAGGTATAGAGTCACATTGTGCCAACAGAAGAGTATTTATTGCATTGAAAGGGGAAAAAACTTGGTTCCTCACAATAGAAATGAGAGGTTGATTATTCCTAAGTGGAGGAAACCTTCCATAAGGAGGATTTTAATGACCCCCATGAGGTGATGCTGAAATAAGTGATGTTGAGATGCATATTATCCTTGTCCTTAGAGGACACAAGGATAGTTTGATATATTGATAATTTCCTTACTTTGAAGAAGCTCTTTTCTGAATTCTTCACATAAGTTAATGCACAGAGATTTGAAATATATAGATATAGAGTCACCAGGTACTTTAATTTTTGCAAGTGAGAAGAGAAGTACAAACTCTTAGTCCCACTGGGATTTCTAAAAATGTTATCACAAAATCACTACACCCTCCGAATGGACGAGAATGTAAATAGGATGTTCGATGTGATTGGGTAACATGGGATCACCATTCAATCTATGGGACTTGGTCTTGAGGTGAACCTTCATAGAAGGTTGGGTTCCTCTTCCTAAACTAAGTGCTATACTACTCCTAGTGTAATAAAATGGTTATCTAGACCTATACTAACATTTTCATGGGATTTAGGGAGAGATATTTATAGGAAATAAAACTATACTAGGGATGGTGATGCACCAAATAAAGGGTATTGCTAGACTTTGGGAAAGGTTGTTTTGAAGAGGGTGTTGTACACCACAAGCCAACTTCACCTACTGCAACTTAGAAAGGGTAAAAAAATACCAAAAACTAAGAAGCGTGTGTTCCCTTTGTTAAACTCAACTAGAAAAACAATATTTCGGTCTTCCAGTGAAGAAGAATGAAACTGAGAAGGGTGAACAAGCACCACAACTCAATTGCATGTAGAAATCCACCACTTGATAAGCACAGAACTCCAAGAACCTACAATGGAAACTTAAACTTGCACAGTGTACCTATAAGCATGAGAAAGGCACAAAGAAGTATATAGGATGATGAAAGGACTAACAATAGTCACAAAACACACACTTTTATTACTTCAACAATGTGTATAATGCATCATTACATTTAGAAGAGGAAATGGTTGTCATTACAGTCTTGGAAAGGAGGCTTGAAAGTTCCCCAATCCACAAATATAACTTGTAGAAGAGAGAGGATTCTTGAAAAATATGCACTTACCTAAGATGTCTAACTTGTCCAACTTGTGTCACACATCCAAGTTTTACAACCAATGTGTAACCCATTAGAGTGAACTTCTGACTTACGTTTATAGAACAATTTTTTGAGAGAAGAGAGGATAAATCATATTTTCCTTTCTAAAATAAAGGCACATGATGGTCAAAATTAATTACAAAGTTAGTTGAACCACTTAAGAACCTTCTACAATGTGGCATTAATGACTGGTTTGACTTAATCTTCTCATTTAATTAAAAGAATATTTAAATAAAATATTTTAATAATAATAAATATCATTATTAAAAAAGTTAATAATTTTTAAAAAATAAAATTAATATAAAATATTAATTTAATAATTAATTAAGCGGGACCCCTTAAGATCGGGTTTACATTCAAGAGGGGTGGTCCACGAGAAAAGGTCAAAATAGACCAACTCGGTGGGCTGGATCGTCGAGCTAACTCACTAAGTTGGTGTCGAGCTCCTCCTTCCATCACATCGATCGAGATATCTTAATTTGGTCCAATCTCCATATCTATCTCGGCTAATGTGCAAGATCTCGACTAAGTTCTTCCTACTTTGAGCTCCCATTTATTCCTGTCAAGTTTTACTTCCCTTATAGTGCATCAAGCTCCATTGAAATCTTCATGCACCGAATCGATCATCCTTGTGACCTATTCATGAATACCTTACATCTAGATTGATTTCCCCATATTCACTCGGTGAATGACCACAAGCTCCTCCACCTTATGATCTGAGTTGTCCCTTGATGAACTCACTATTGAGCTCACCACAAACTCATATTTGTCATTACAATCAACCAAGCCAACTCAATCTTAACTTGACTCAATTTCTTTACACCTATGACTCATCTCGACCCTAGTAGAGCTCAACCCATAACTCATTCTTCCAATGTCGATTGAGCTATACTCACATGCGTCGAGATTTGACTATCACCAATCTATCGTGTCTTCTCTGAACTTGGCATAAGCTCACCACTTTGAGTGATCTCGGTCCAAGATATATTCAACACCATGCTAATATTTTCCACAAGCTCACCTAAAGAATCTCTTGAGAATGTCAACCAAGCTTCCCTCTATCTCAAGCTTCCTCGCATTAACCCACCACCTGAAATGAACTCTTTCGGCTTGTATCACATGAGCTCTCTTTTCTTGAATCTTCTTTCATTGGCTTGACCATTCTAAGATCCCTTTATTCCTGCATCTGTCAAGCCATCTCTGACCGATTTCTCTCTATAACATTCTCAGGTCTTCTAGCAGGATTTGTTTGCATGAGCTCTCGATCAAACCCAATTCTCAATGGTAATGACATCATTGTTGATAGCTCGATGTCATACCAAACCACATCCATCATGAGCTTTTCCATCTTACCTCTCATGTTCTCACCTCATTTATGACTCAACTCAGCTCCTTCCACATCGATCGAATGTAAAGATCCTTCAGATATCCTCATCAACCGAGACTAGTCCACCCTTCGATCCGAGTTCCTCGGCTTCTCCCACTAAGAACTCAAAACTCCTTTATTATGAGCTCACCATTGAGATCGATCAAGCTTTTTCCCGCATCAAGTGAGTTCCTCCACCTTATATTTTTGGTGAGTTATTTCTACTATGACTCGGACCATTGTGATGCCATCGGAAAACTTGGTCCAACCTACATGGATCTTAGCGAGCTCTCTTCCATAGCTGAGTCCATGAATCATTCTTCAACCATCACTGAGATTTACATGCAGACATGGAACTAGAGACCCCTATCACGAAAAATTATGAGTTGGCTTCATTTATGCACCCACCAAGCCATCAAATATGTTTAACTAACCGACTGCGAATACCTTCACTATGACTTGGCTTGTTCTAAAGAGCTTATGTCGAGATCCTCTAATTTCCTTCCAAAGAGGACTCTCGTGAGCTCAAGCCTCCAATAAAAAAATTTTTTCCTAATATATGCAAATATTTTCCTCCTTTGCATGGTGATCTAACTCCGTCATGCTTTGTATTCATGGGCCTGAAACTAGCTCCTCTGAAATTTGTGGTTCCCCCATGACTCGCTCACCCTACCAACCATCTTGTCAACCCAGAAGGTAACTCCAAAACTCACCCAAATCTCGGCCATAGACTCAGGATCTTTATTAGCATGTTTGGTTTATGAAACTTCTCCCTTTGCTTGCCAACTAATTTTTATTGCTTGGAAATGCTTCTCATGATCCCTATGAAGTGGAAATCTTGTGTTGGTTTTTTCGTCTCAATGTTTCCACATGGAAATTTGGTCACTAATCTCCTAATTCCCGAAACCATGTGTTGGATTTCCATCAATAATTCCCCAAAGACTTGGAAATTTCTTCATGGATCCTGAATTGCAATGCGATCGAGTCTCGGGAACTCTGCGGATCATTTCTCCATCATGAAATAGCTTGTTCATCGCCAAATTCTGCATTTGTGGCATTTAAACCCTCATAATCACCTTGATTGATATCCTATCAAGATTTACAATCGAGATATGTAATCTGAGCCCACTCTTATGTTTCTCAATAATAAGACCATGTTGTCTAATTTTCCATGTGTGTAAAATTAGATAACAATTATGTGTGTTAAGTGTTGTTCTAGGGGTTATATTAGTAGGTGTGAGTCAGTTGTGTGTGTGATGCATCATTGATATGCTTGATATAATGAATAAAGGAAGTTGGAAGCCTTATTGTGAGAAGTTGAAAGGTCACTAGAGAAGTCAGTATTTGAAAGTCATTCATGATTAGTTGTAAGAGGAGTTACAATACAAGATATTGTGTATGTAGTTAGAGCTTGAGTATAGAGATAAGTTATGTGAAAGTTTTAAAATATTCCTCATGATAGGAGAATGAAGAGTAGGGAAAGGAATGATACTAGTTGTATGAAATTTGTGGCATAATAATATGTGAAGTTCTATTGGTATGTATCCCTATCTTTGGAGCATGTTTCATGAGTTTTGAAGTTATGACTGAGACTCCTTTCCTTTAAGGCATGCAATGGATGGTTTTGTGATGGATATACTCTACTTTGATAACACAATCATGTGCAGGTTGTGTATAATATGACTAAGGATACATTGCATGAAGGATTATACTTAAGTATGTTTGTTAGTGAAAGATCTTGTATTAGTGATTGAATAAAATTATTGACTATAACTATGAAGCATCCTAGGATTGACGTAATGTATTATAATTTTTTTATATTGAAAATATGCATTGATATGTGGACATACCATTATGTGGATGAATTTCCTCCTTGATCATGGTAAACAATAACATGACCTAAGAATTAGATTTGTGTGAAACTTGCATACTTCTTATAGAAAGTGAAATGTGAACTTAGTTTTATTACATATTTACATGTATTCATCTTATAAGATACCCCTTAGATGTTGTATAGGATATATGTCATCAAGGAGAGATATTTATTGTTTCAAAATTGATGTAAGACTTCACTATAAGCACCGAGGGTGATACTCTATTATGAGAATGTTATTCTTAGCAATTGTTTCATGAAAATAACCCCAACATTATTGACTAGAGCTAATAGTAAGTGTTTTCAGTTGTATCTCCTTGCATTAAACTTACATTACTAGTTTCAGGTCTTGAATCCAAGTTTTGGAAGAGTTATGTAATGTTTTCACCTTTTCAAGCTCATTAGAAGGGTTATAACAGGTTAGATCTAGGCACAGTTTTGAGACACTAGATCATTGTAAATAACTCTGAAAACTTCAATAGATCATTTTGGAAACATCTAAAAGGTGATAAAGAAATAATTTTAATAAAATAATGGTGGAATTTTTTGATATTCATGACAATATGGGACTGAGGGTTAGAACACAATTGCACACATAACTAGAAGAGCCAATTTGTAAAGAAACAAAGGTTTTGTTATCCAAAATGAGCCCCTCGCTTATTTTGGCTTAATTGCCTTCATTATTTCCTTCCTTGTGCTTTAACTTCAATTTTCACACACCGTAAGAAATCAAAAGATTCTATAAATGGCTTCATCAGATAGGATTTTTCTTCCTCTTTCCAAGAAGGTAAAGAAGTCCTAACTCCTTGTATTTTTTGAGTTATGGCTCGGTGGAGTTTGGAGGGAAAATTTTCCTAAGGCGGGCCCACGGAGCTTGGGAGATTTTTTTCCAAAGAGGCTCGGGCTAGTGGAGCGGAGGAATAAATTGAGAACTTAGCACTTTTTGGGCTAAAAGCACAAAATTCATTTGCACTCCCGCAAGCCCGCAAAGGAAATGAAATTGATTAAGGCCCACAACCAATGAAATGATGCCACGTGTCAAGGCAGTAGTGGGTGCCAGAGAGAACTTCAAGTTTTTGGATTTTGGTCAAAATGTGTCAAAGGCAAAAATAGAACCACATCCCCATGGCCAATCACAGGGTGCCACATGTCCACATCAGTGGCGGGAATTCACCACAATGAAGACCTTGGAAAAAATTTCCCTTGCGGGCAAAATGGGTAGAATGTGATTTTGAGACACGCGGACCAAATTTATAGGACCACATTTTATCAGAGTGGTGGGGACATGGAGGATTTTTGGAAAATTTTCTAATTTTATGAAAAGGGGAAAAGGGTCAAATTTTGGCCCGCAGACGATTTTTGCCCTAACTTTGCCCTATTTTTCCCTAAATCTTCAGAAGGCCATATCTTTCGATCTAGAGCTCAGATTTTCATGATTTTGGTATCAATGGAAAGATGTTGAAATCCTCTACATGATGGACACTTCAATTTTAAATTTTTGTAGAGTTTTATGGGAGAAAATGGGAAAAATTATCTAGCATGGAAAAATTACAGAAAACGACCCCAACCACCAAAATTAATGAAGTATGGGCCTCTTTCTTGCTCTGCGAAGAAATGTACGATGAAGTATGGGATTTTTCATGGAAACCCATCATTTTTTAGGATAATTAAATAGATCTTGTTGGTGGTTGGATTTTTAAAATTGATTTTCCCACGTTTTCTCATTTCCTTCATTCTGTTCGAGTGATAAAAACTAGTTTTGGCTCATTTTGAAAAAGGTTGTTCATCCTTCTTCTCTACCTCTCCCTTATTTTCTTCCCCAAGGTTGAAAATGGAGTTTGAACCTCCTCCCCTACTCTATAATGGAATTTTTTCCTCTTACCCATGAAATGATGCACTGTGTAAATTATGAGCAATAAAAAAACATGTTTTTGTGATGCATTTTTCCATCCTTGGCTCGTTTTCTTTGTTGTTTTCCTTACCTCTCTTCATTACAGGGTATTTTTGCATGTTTGGATGTTCATTTCAGGTTTTGGAGCTATGTTCATGGAGTTTTGGAACATTTTCTATGTGAAATCCATCTTTGGTCTGTGATGCACTTGTCCATCCTTTCCATTGCTCACCCTCTTCGATTCCATGACAATTTTGATAGATAATCAACAGCTTCCTTCCTTCTCGGTGTATCACCATTTTAGTGTAGGCTCTATTTTTTCTTGTTTTCTTCCTCTCTTTGTCTCCTTGGAAGTTAGATTAAGTTATAATAGATTTTCTTCATTGGAATAGCTTGTGGCGGGTAGTTTAGGAAGAGGAACCAACCTTCACTTGAGAGATTTCCCCATCCGTAAAGGCCCCACTCTTTGGGAAAGCTCAATGTTACGTAATCACACCAAATGACGTTTCCTTAGAAAAGCATATCAAATAACTCATTTGGGGGTGTTATGATTTTGCACTAACATGTTTGTTCTTGGAGTTTGTAGTTGAAAGTTGGAATATATTGAAAATAGCATATTGGGTATCCAGAAACCTTCCTTTTGTGCATTTAATCTTCATGAATCCATAGATAGCCATGGTTGTGTATTTTAGAATACCTACTTGAGGATTAAGAACCAAATTTGAAAAGAGAAGTTCCGGGAGATAGGAGAAGATTTGAAGCTTGGAATTTTATGAACATGTCTAAAAAGGTAGAAAAAATAATGAAACATTAGAATCATTTGGGTACCTTGGGAAGTGTTAATTGGGGTTGGAGCAAGAAGCATGGTCTTAAGGAGCTCCAAAAAGTCTTGTAGAGTAAATGTAAAGTGGAATTTGAAGTGTGAATGAATTTTATTATTGAATCTAATGTTTTTATGTGTTTGTGCAGCAGAGAGTGAAGGATAAAATTCCTTAAAGAGATCAAGAAGTGCATGATTAAGAAATAAGCCGGTAATAACCAAGATTATGATTAGAGCAAGGTGAGGCATGTAAGTGTAATTTTGGTTTAGCTAATGAATGTGATATTTCATGATCAAGAAGTGATGTTGAGAGTAGTGTTAAGAGCATGGTAAGGGAATCCTTAAGAGTGTTGCAGTGTTATTTGACAAGATTGAGAAAATTAGACAAGTTTTATCCCTTAGAGGCTTATAGCAAGATCATCTATGCAGAGAGATTGTGAAGGAGTTTTTATTTCCCCTTAAATAAATTATAAAGATGTTTTTAATTTCTCTTTGCATGAAGGATATTTGATTAAAAGACATGGGATAAAATCTTCCAAGTTGAAGATATTTTCCTTATTTAGGAAAAAAGGAGACACCCAATGGAAGTCATGGCATTTATTATTCACTTTGTCTCATCTCATTCTAAACCAAACATTTCTATAGAGAGAATACATACTACTTGGCTTACCTTCATGGAACCACATTGGAGTTTCCTCATAGTAGGAAACACCTAAAAATCTACAAGATGCCGGGTTCGTCATCCCAATCATTTTTACTATGTTTTCCTTTCAATTGTGTGTGTCTTCCCTTTCCTTTTGGTGTGTTTTCTTCCAATTATGTTTGTGTTTTTTTTTTTTTTGTCTATTTCTTATAGTAAAGAAATCTATTGCCCAATATGATAAATCAATGAACTTATCACGCATGAGAAAGTGAAGGTTCTCTATTTCCCCTTGTGTACAAATTTCCTCAAGTTAGATCTAGTTGTTTTCATTTGAATTGACTAGCCCAAAAATGAAAATTTCAAACCATGAATAATAAGCCATAATGTAAATTTTTACCTTCTAACCCTATTAAGTATCTCCCATGGACAACCTTGCTCTTGTGCCATCATCATCCTAACCTTAAAGTTAGTCCAAATTCATTTGGCAAGTGTAATGAGGCTCATTATTTCATTCAATGAAGTGCAACGAAAGACAAGTTTTCTTGGAAGCCTAGAAAAGGGTATTTTTGCAATTTCAGAGCATGTGTACAATCCTTGGGAGATTTTTGAAAAGGTTTTAAGTATCCAAGTATTGGGGATACTTGTAGGTGTCTAGATAATATTTTAAATATTTAGGAAATTTTTGATAATTAGGAGATAGTTTGTTCAACAACACATTTTTAGGTATAAGGAATGAGTAGTTCAATGGCTAACATTAAATTCTCTAGCTGATTGTAAGATACCGATAAGTATTTATAAGGGAAAACATTATGTAACCAAAATATGGAATAATTCTATACGAGGATGTAAATGTTCATTTTTAAAGAAGGTATCAATGTTTCTTAAGACAATCTAAATAAAGACAATTGCCCCTCGTAGTTTTGAACAAAAAGGGTCCATTTTTTTGAGTTGTAGGAAGATTCCAAGTCATAAATTAGTTCCATTTATATTATCATGTTTTTGGAGTCCCAATCATAGAAACATCATCCTAAGCCTTAAGGTGAAAGCAATAAGTTTTAGGATATTTTTGGTCAACTAGTGTAAAAAGAAGGATTTCTATTAATGGAAAGGTGAAATTTTGATCTCCTCTTATCCCTATTGTACCCTTGGGGACATGGGGGAAATGAGGGACACAAAAGTGCACCCTCATCCTCCTCACAAAGTTGAACTTTGGAGCACCTACTATCCCAAGTGTCCCATGTGTCTCATTTTTCCCCTGGGATAAGGGGGACATGAAGGACACAAAAGTGTTCCCTCACTCCCTTACCACAAGAAAAGGTTTGTGTCCCTGATGTACCCCATGTCCCGAAGGGGACATAGGGGACACAAAAGTGTGCCCCTTTCTCAATATAACACGATCAACTTCCATGTGACCTTCTACATGCTCTGTAGGTGATTTTTCAGCTCCCTTCTCTCATTAAAACTAGTCCCCATGTTTCCAATTGTATCCATCCTTCACCATGGGTGTAATTGTGTGTCCTAATTTTCCCATTGTGTAGAGGGAGATGAGTGACAAGAAAATGTGCCCATGGAATTCCATGTGAGCTCTTTCAACTCCTTAAGTGATTTTATTAGCTCCTCCATCTCATCCTCACTTTCTCCTATGATTTCACTTGCCTCCATCCTACTACAAGGAAAAATCTAGAGCCCACATTGTCCTCTTTGTCCCCATTTCTCCATTAATACCTTGTTTTTAACCTTACATGAGCTTTCATTAAACCTGGTTTGATTTATAGTTAACAAGGTATAATTAAATTGAATTAGAATATTGTTTTGTCTTATTTTGTCTACACATGTAGACATACCTCCATTGTTTCTATTGTCACACATTTAAGAACACCATATTTTACTAGAGATGCTTCCCAATTTTTTCCACAACATCCATATCCTTAAAAAAAAATTGTTCATATCTCTCAAACCTGGGAACCTAATTACAAGGAAAATTGGATAGATTTCTCTTCTCTAAAACGATTTTGGTAAGATTTCAACTTTATATCTAGTAATTTGCTAGGTTTTTTGATAGATAAATCTAAAAAACTAAACCTTAAAACTTTATTTTTGATTGTGAAAGTTGGAGCACAAGATAATGGTGTAAAACATAACAAAATGAGGGTGGTTTCATTGAAATATTACACCATTTTAAATTTTAAAAAAATATCATGTGATATAAATAGTTAGACTCTATAAGAAGAAAATTTTCCAGAGTAGAAAAATTTCAACATTTAGAAAACCATGGAAGAGTAAGAAACACCAGAAAAGGGTCAATTGGGAAACTTTCTACAAATAAAAGGTTGGGAAAAAGAAAATGTATAAAAATAGAAACATTCTAAAAATAGTACATCCTCACCATTAGAAACATCATAAGTTGATTATAAGCTTTCGAGAACAAGGATTTTGCAAAATTATGAAAATAGGATTTTTGACCAACTTGCTTAAAATAGAAAGTTTCAGATTTTGGTGCAAAAAAATTGTTGGTAGTTCTATTTTCACTCATCTTGTTTCTTTTTGAAAACATGAAGTTCAAATAATTGAGTGTGGATCATATTTCAACCTTTATTACTAATTATCCATGTGTGGGTTACAATGTTGTTACTCACATAGATATAGAAAACCTAAAAAATAGGATGCTTTGAGGATCAAGAGAGCTTATAAAAGAGAAAATATTCATGAGTGAATTGTTTGTAGCAGGAGGTAATCCTATATTAATTAAAATTTACAAATTTGTCTTATCATATGCTCAACATTATGAACCTCATTCCAAAATAGTTAGGGTGGATGAAAAGCGCATTCTTGTTGTGCTAACACGCAAGGGTATTTCGTATTGTATGCATATTCCTACCAATAGTAGTATGGTCATAATCTCCAAAGAATTTACATCTCATGAATGGGAAAATACTGAATCATACCTCTACAACCTTGCACTCCGATCATGGCTAAGATAAGGTAGGAAACCCTCTCATATTCCAAATGCCTTTCCATGAAGTGCGCTCCATGAGGGATAATGAGATGCTTATTATAATTTTAAGAATGGTAATGGGTGAAGAGATGATGAATGATTTCCAGGACTAGATGACCCAATTCATCATCATTACCACTAAGGAGAACTAGGTGGTATATTGGGGACATATTGTAAGTGATAAAATCCATCGCCAAGTTCACTTGCTCTATGTTATAAGAAAGTTAATGATGACCTCATATTTGGTCAATTATCTTGCAAGCACAAGATAATTAAAAGGCCTAACATTCATTCCAAATGTTTCTCAAAAAGTAATGGGCTTCAACAAGTATCCTCATCTCACTTTCAAGGAAAATAATCACAACATTTCTATTCGAATGATGCATTCACCATGTTCATGATCCAAATTCTAGAAGGAAACCCAATGCTAAGGTTGTCTTCTTAAGTTGCAATATTAATCAAGAGATATGGATGTTTCTTCACTTAGTTTTCAACTTTCTCCTACATCATAGTTGAAGGGTTTGATCTCACTCCATGCAAATTCCATAGGTATCTTAGTGAAAAAATAGTGATGTTTGATTTGTGTAGGAAAATTTCTCAAGTCCATAACAGATGTAAGAAGGACAAGAAAAAGGTGTGTCCTTCCCCATTTCTCTTAGAATATTTTCATGTAAAATTTTTACAGATGCCTCAAATCTCAAAGCTTCATTTTCTTCCCTTATCCTCTACTCATACACCTCTAGGTATGATTTTGACATTTGAAACAATCCTAAAACATTTAATCTCCCTGAATTGCACCATGTTGTAACACCCTGAACTGTTGTTACTTTCTCCTAAGCATACAAGTGTTGATATGTGATTTCTTGTATAAGGATGTGTTCCTCGATTAAGAAATCATGCTTGATATCTTTGTAATTTTTTGTGCAGATCTTGGAGTCGAGAATATGATTAGACTCTTTTATCTATTTCATTTTGTATCTGAGTTTAATCTGATCTCGGAATAAATTATAGAGTTATCCATCTATAAGATCTAGTCTTGGATCAGTGGAATTGATCCAAGTATTGCTTTAAATTTGTTCGTGATGAATTAGATCATTATAGAGACCTATGAACATATAGTCTTGCAAGGTATGGAAGCATTGATTAAGCTGGTCAGGAGTATGACTCAGGCTGATCTTGTGAAATAAATTGGTTCCCGATATGGAAGTATATCTGGAAGGTCTCGATCGTGGACCAGGTAATAATTCGTTTACATACGATTCTGCAGTAGAACAGGAGCTAACCCTGTTCAAGAAGGTATGATACAGGTCTTTTCTGAGTGTACAGAACGTAGACCTAACTGGAATTATTAATGGTTAGTAACCTAAGACTAAACCTAACCTAGGGGTTAGATTAGTGTTAATCTAACCTAGACCTAGGCTATGTGTTAATGTCCTAAGTTAGTATCTATGTGTAATATGGTTAGAATATGTGTTACCCTAAATTCTAACCTAAGATACTAACCTAACTAATGAGGAGAATGGAAAGGGGCCTATGGAAGGGGGTGCGAACCATGGGCGGCGTTTTCTATGACATTTAATGCATGGATAAGGATGAGGGACAGGTCATGGCGGAGGTTTAAGCAGCAGCTAACCTGTTCTGACGTGGCAGGTCGCTAAGTTTGGAAATGAACTTGAGTTTTCGTTGGACTGTCGCCAACTCTGGCGGTCGGTGGAAGTGGAGTCTTAGCGGGAAAGTTGGTTTAATGGCATTCAATATTCTCGGTAGACGAGCTCGGAACTCGCGAGAAGGCATGCAAACGGGAAGTTTGTGGGGTTGTTTGGCTTGTCGCAATTTTCAGATTTCTCTCTGCTTGTTTACTGGTTCTTCGCACCAGTCCTCTTTGTGTTGCATGGCAAGTATGAACTTATCCAGCTCTTTTCTCTGTCATGGAGGATATATATGTGATGGAGATAGTGAAATTTTGTTGGTCGCTTTAACTTGGAAGAAGAAAAGGAAGTTTGAGCTCTTCCAGTGGTCTGCTTCGGAAATTTGATTAAAAATCCAGGCATGTTAGGCCCTAACCTTTAAATATCTTGTTGTTTTTCAAGTGATTTCATTAGAACAACTCTGTTCAAATGTTATGAGTAAATAGATAATTTTCTATGGAGGTCTTGTTTGATTTTTGGTACTGTATCTCCTCTGGTTCGATTTTTCAATTTCCTCTTGATGGGTGTTTATTAAAAATCGAATTGTGGCTCTATTTCTTGAGTATTCATTCTGGCTTAAATATGTGAGATATTTATTTTTAAATGAGTATGAATGCTCGGCCTGTTCGGCGTGAGCCCATAGAATATACCTGTGTTGGATATAGACCACTGTTATGTTGTTGATTTGTGGTCGCCGTTCTTGTTGTGGGAACTGTATGAAGGGATACTGATGGATATCGTATGATGGATCAGTTTTATTGATCCTTTGGAAACTCTGTCGTGGTTTTTGGGTGACAGTGGCTAATGATGCTTTTTGGGTTTCGTCTTGTCTTTAATTTGTTTGGAAATAGGTAACTGTTGTGTTACCGTAGTCTATACGACCCAGTGGAAGTTGTTCTTTCTTGTTATTGTGGTAACGGGATTATTTGTTGACTGTATACATTATTGATATATCTATGATTTATTTGAACGACTCAGTGGAGTCCTTGATCGAGTCGTATATTACTATCCACTGCTGAGAATATAGATTCATCCTTGAGTTTTGTTATTTGTTTTCGTGGAAGCCTTGTAGAGGTAACAGGTCTTTTGTTCACTGCCATTTGTAATGATTAATGGATATAGATTTCCTGGGTATGCATTTGCATTTCTTTGTGTAAGCTGTTCGAGAGTTTTGAAGAGGCTCAGTTGATTTCCTTGCCTTGAAATGGGTATTCGATTTGCTTACACTTGTTTTATTCTGAATGATTGCCATAGTTGGCATAGAAGGATTCATCAACTAATTTCATCTTACGCTGTTGTTGGGTTCAGCGGTTATGGGTATAAACCCGTTAACAGTATACAGTGTGAATATATAGATTTATAATGGTTGTAATCTGCACGACTCTGAGGAGTCGATTGAATGATTTATATTTGTAATTGAGCCGTTGTTCAAGTTGAATATATTAAATAGTTGGTGATTGATGAACCTGGGACTTGAAGGAATAACACGTACTAAGGCCTCTGTTATTTTCTGGAATTACTTTTGTATTGCATGGATTTTGTTGTACAGATTCTTGGGTGTAATTTTATGTTCATTCCTTGCAATCTTGTGCGAAAAATTGGCAAGACTTAGTCGGGTTTCTTGATTTGAAATCGGTAAATTAAAAAGTTCTTCCTGAGTTTTATTATGTACACTATTTACTTGTCCAGAGGGAAACATTGGCAATCATTTGTCAATCCACTGTTGTTCGGGTTTAGAGAATTGTGGAAGTTAACCTGTATCTTCTATTGTCTCAGTTGAAACTTGACTTGATATACTGTTGTTTGATATTGGACATTTTGTCTGAGTAATGGTCTGTATCAAGTAACGTGACTCTGTATAAGTGAATCGTGAGTACTTTTTGACCAACTCCGATTTAGCACAGATGTATATACAGGATGATATGTTCCTTTCTGATTTCCTAATAGGATGCGGTAGTGTATATTACGGCATTTGTAAGGTAATCTCTGTATGGTCTTATAGAAGCATCAATTGCTTAATGTAAATAAGTCTGTTGTTGACAGCGATATGCTAGAGGTTCCTGATTTCGAACTTGGTTCGAAAGCCTTACTGTGTTTAAAAGGAACTAGTATTGGGCTTAAGGTTGATATATGGATTGTTGATGTGATAGTTGCTGTACAGGAGTTTTGCTGTGTTTCTATTTCTTGATTTAAAACAGCGATCTTTCTTGTGGCTTGTCTGTCTTGTTCATATACAAACTGGTTGAATGTTTTCATATGTGAAAGCAGTACAGTAATGAACTAATGTGAATGGAAGTATGAATGATTTGGTTCTTTCTCTTCTTTTGCTTAATTGAGGATATCTGTCTAATAGTGGGAATTGTTTTGTAACATATTGGAGGAATCCCTAATTGTTATGATATTTCCCTTTTTGGATGAATGAAACAATCTGACCAATGTTGTGTTTTTGGATTCAATGATTGTTTGTGTACATTCGTTCCTTGATTTCTTTTAATATTTGATGAAATATTAGAAAGTGATTAAGACTATTTTGTAACAATGATAGAGTTACATAATTGTAATCATTTTGTATTACAAGGGCATAGTCTGAATATGTTTACTTATGTGGATATCTGATCTCATTTAAACAGGGTGTTTAATGAAAACAATTGATGGATTGCAATTGTTTTAAAAGTTAGTGCTTATCATGCTCAGTTCATTGAACTGACTCATGTTGACTATTTTTGCAGATGGTTGCCGTAAGAGGTAAAAGCAATGCAGATCTGACAGGCTGATCAGATTGTTTAATTGATTTATAATGAATTACAGCTTGATTTTATAAATGTACTATATGTGAAAAGATGTTTCTTTTCCGTTGATCATCAGTATCAAGTATCTTTTACATAAAATGTAATTGTATAGTTTTGAAAGGAATGAAAATAAGTGTTTGATACTTATGTGTTGTATTCTATTTCTGATAGTTGACCTTCTTCGGTTTATATACCAGAGTGGTAACGTTATCTTTGTGTAATATGGATGCTTTTGTGATTGACAATGAAAGCTTATAAGGAAATGAGATTGAATTCTTAAGAGTGTTTAGTAGTTCTAATTTGTTCTAGTGAAAGCAATATTGGATTTAAATAATTGTCTTTCTAGAAGATAGGTTAAAAATGAGCCTAAAGAGAACGCTAAACAAGCTGGATTAAATTACTAATCCCTAGTCCTAAGTATAACAGGACAATATTAAATTGGATTCTTAATCATTTATATCTTTATACTAATAAGTATGATATAAATTCAGTTAAGAGAACTGATATACAATCAAATGGAGTTCAGATGGCAATCTCAAGTAAAGGTTATGAGGTTTTTGTCCAATTTTGTTGCTTTAGAATCAGATGTATTCTAATGACTCCTTGATGAGAACTTGACCTTAATACCTCTACCATGTAATGGGTTTTATAGAGGAGGGTCATCTTAAGACGAAGAATCCAGGGATTGGGAAAGGCTAACCTTAGGGAAAAGTCTTTAAAGTAATTTAAACTCAAGTGCGTAACGCATGTTATTAAGTAGATCTTTTCGAGGCGGATTTAAAGGTCGACGACACAAGACAATCAGCAGGTTGCACCTCCGAGAAGATTAGGATCTTCTCAAGTTACAACAATGCGGATGACTTATGGCGACACCCTTTGCATTGATCGCTAAGATTTACACTTGATTTCACCACGATTAGTTACTTAGGTCCGATTAAGAACGTGGTCATGTTATAAGGCTACATAGGAGATTTGGGGTATCATGACACACTTTGGTTCAAGCTCGCAAGGTTGGACCAAGTATGTCACCATATCCCTAATCCTCGTGGGAATCCATATAACATTATCACCTTGTTAATCTGCCTCCGAGTGAATCAGTTGTGAAAGGAAGGACTGGCAGTAGTCAGTGTAGGACATTCTATATAACATGAGAATGGGGTGAAGGACGTATTCCAGATTGACGAGTATGCTGTTAAGGAATACGAGACATAAACAATATGTTTCAAATCTTTGGCCAAAGTATCGCAAGCTGCTGATTGCATTGTCCTAATTCACCTAGTCTAAGGGATGAGATGCCGATGAATAATAGTAACAATTATTCAGTTAGATTCCTTGGACAGAGCATTCTGAATCCCAGATTAGGGAAGAGAACCGCAAGAGTAATGTGTTAAATAAAAACACCAACTCTTATTACTCATGAATAGATCGGTAGATTACCGAGTCATGGAATGAATAGATCGGAGGTGCTCCGAGTCATTACAGCTGCATATGGTTGTCTGTTATATGAATGGTTAATGATTTGTGAGTTCTAAATTATGTATTTAGAACCAGGATGCAATTATCAAAAAAAAAAAAATTCACTTGTTCTAAAGTATAAAATGAGGATGTTACATCTTGGTATCAGAGCTGAAGGTTGCAGCTCTTGGACCTATTGAGTCCATAATCTGATAAAAACCTGAATTTTCTTGTAACAGAAAATGGTTAGAACAAGGGGGAACATTGCGAATAATGCTCCACCTGAAGGAGGAGCGGCAACAACCCAGAAACTTGATGAGATCCTTGCTGCCCTGTTGGACACAAGAGATCGCTTGGCTGTACTTGAATAGCAGGTGATGGGAAATGAGGAGGATGAAGAAGCTGATAATAATAATCAGCAACCTCCTGAGGACAACCCCGACACGGGTGTTGATGTTAATGCTGTGAATGCACCTGTCCAACCAGAAAACAAAAAGGCCAGATTGGCAGCAGAACTCACTAATGATATAAAAAGGATAAGTCCACCTAAGTATGATGGCACCACATTAGGAGATGGAGCTGAGAACTGGCTCAGCGAAATGGAGAAGTACTTTGCAATAAGGAACTTCTCAGAGGAAACCAAAGCTATTTGGGGAGCCTATCAGCTTTCTCACGAAGCATCTTCATGGTGGGATAGCCGAAAAGCTGAGCTAAACATTGATGAGACCAATATTACTTGGGATCAATTTAAAGGCTATTTTAGGCAACGTTGGCTGCCACAACTTTTCTATGATCAGAAAATGACAGAATTTCAGAACTTAGCTCAAGGGAAGCTAACGGTAACTGAATACTGGGAGCGGTTTACAAAACTCCTCAAGTATGTACCGCAGTATCAAACTGACGAAAAGTTCAGAATACGGAAATTCATCATGGGATTGAATCTCGTGATAGGGGGAGAGGTCGATGTTCACAGCCCAACCACTATGGAAGGAGTTGTTGAAAAGGCCATAAGGCAAGAACAGAAATTAAAGGCTATTTCTGCTCATAAGGAGGAAGTGCGGAAGAAGACTGCAAACCCTTCTTCAACCTCTCTTGCACCCAGAAAAGGACCATGGAAAAAGTTTGGAAACAAGAGTAAGTTTCAGTGAGATAATAATAAGAAAGCAAAGTAGTAAATAAGCTCATTGAAACGTAAAGGATAATTTTGCTAAAAATTATAATAATGGACAGAAGTCCTATGGAGGACAGCGTGACAATTATAAAACTGGAGGCAATTTTGAGCCTAAGAAGGGACCTGTAGGAGGCTGCTACAATTGTGGCAAGGACCACTATGCGAATCAATGCCCTTTGAAGAAGGATGATCATAATCAAGAAGATAAGATACATGCCGCAAGAGCGCACAAGCAAGTGAAAGGCAAGTAACACCTATAGAAGTTCCTGTAAGTTATTCGGCATACATCGCTACTATTCTTTTTGATACAGAGCTACCGAATGTTTTATTTCTAATAAACTTGCTTCTAAACTTAAAAGAAAAGTTGGGAAAATGGATAAATCTTGGACTGTAGAGTATGGTAATAATTCTGTTCATACAGTGAGTATGTGTCTCTTTGGAGCAGTCCTTGATTTACCTAATTTCTCCACGGAAGTTGATCTCTATGTTACACCTTTAGGATCATATGACATTATTATTGGTGTCAATTGGTTAGCTGACCATAAGGCAAAAGTAGATTGCTATGAAAAGAACATAAAGTGTTTAGATGATCAGCTGGAAACAACAGAGATTCAAGGGGTGAAACGGGAAATTTCAGTTAGAAAACTGTCAGCTATGCAGCTTAAAAAGGCTAAGAATAAAGGATGTACTCTTTATGCAGTAAAGATATCTGAATCTTCAGAAGAAGATGGTGATTACATGAAGCAAATTCCACTGCTACAAAGTTTCAGGGATGTTTTTCCTGAAGAATTACCGGGGTTACCACCCAAGAGAGAATTTGACTTCACCATTGAAATCAAACCAGGAACTGAACCTATTTCCAAAGCACCTTATAGGATGACTACTACTGAGTTAGTCGAGCTTAAGGCACAGTTACATGAACTTTTGACAAAAGGATTGATTAGACCAAGTGTTTCACCTTGGGGAGCACCTGTGATATTTGTGAAAAAGAAGGATGGAACACTAAGGCTGTGTATTGATTATCGGATGTTGAACAAAGCAACAATCAAGAACCGATATCCACTTCCTAGGATCGATGATCTGTTTGATCAGATGCGTGGAGCAGCGGTTTATTCTAAGATAGACCTTCGATCTGGTTATCATCAGTTAAGGATTAAAGAGGAAGATATTCATAAAACAGCTTTCCGAACAAGGTACGGACATTATGAATTTACAGTTCTACCCTTTGGGTTAACTAATGCACCCGCAGCCTTTATGAATTTAATGAACAATATTTTTCAAGAATACCTGGACAAGTTTGTACTTGTATTCTTGGACGATATTCTCATTTATTCTAAAAGTGTTGAGGAGCACAATGAGCATTTGAAGATAGTTTTGGGAATTTTGAGAAAGAGAAAGTTGTATGGTAAGTTATCCAAATGTTCTTTCTTTGATTCAGAAGTTCACTATTTGGGTCATGTCATAAGTAAAGAAGGAATCGCTGTAGATCCTTCAAAAATAGTGGCAATAACTGAGTGGCCTACACCAAAGAATGTGCACGAAGTAAGAAGCTTCATGGGTCTTGCTGGTTACTATAGGAAATTTGTAAAGGATTTTTCTAAGGTAGCTGCACCAATAACTTCATTGCAAAAGAAGGATAAGAAATTCATGTGGAATGACAAGTGCGAAGCGGCTTTCAAAAGTCTGAAAGACCAGTTGACTTCTGCACCTATTCTAGCTGTACCAGACCCTAATGGGAATTTTACTGTTGTAACGGATGCTTCTGGGGAAGGCCTTGGAGGTGTTTTGTTACAAAATGATCAGGTCATAGCTTATGAAAGTAGAAAACTTAAGTTACATGAGCTGAATTATGCCCCTCATGATTTGGAACTTGCTGCCATTGTTCATGCGCTTCAAGTCTGGAGACACTATTTACTTGGGAAACCTTTTGAGTTGAAAACTGATCACTTAGGACTGAAATATATTTTTACTCAGCCCAATCTGAATGCCAGACAGAGAAGGTGGTTAGAATTTTTATCACAATATGACTTTGATATCAGCTATATCAAAGGGAAGGAGAATAGAGTAGCTGATGCTCTAAGTTGTAGGAGGCACATTTCGCTCTTATAACATTAAGAACTCAGTTTAAAGACGAGGTAAAAAGTGCCTCAGAATCAGATGCATACTTTCAGCAAGTAAAAGTAGCGCTTGCTGCAGAACCTAAGGATATAAGGTATAAAGGTTTTCATTTTGATAATGAAGGAATCTTGCGTTATGAAAACAGGGTATATGTACTGTCTGAACGATTTGAGGAAGAAGTTGTTAGTTGAATTTCATAATTCACCTTCTCTCTGACACCAGGTATCACAAAAATGCTAGCTGATTTGAAATAGCAATACTACGGAAAGGTATGAAAAAGGATGTGATAAATTTTGTGACTCATTGTCTCGGAATGTCGGCGGGTGAAGGCGAACATATGCACTTTCGCTGGATCAGTTATATCCTTATAGCATACCGCATACAAATGGCAAGTAATCACCATGGATTTTGTACAAGGACTACCTATGTCCAGAAATAAACATGATGTTATCTCGGTAGTTGTAGATAAACCGACTAAGGTAGCTCATTTCATCTAGAAATCTAAAGGATGATTCACCAGTGCTAGCCAAGAGGTTCGTACATGAAATTTTCAGATTGCATGGTGTACCAGAACTGATTATATCTGACAGGGATCCTAGAATGACGTCAAGGTTTTGGCAAACGCTTAACGCAGCCCTAGGAACGAAACTAAACTTCAGTTCTGCATATCATCCAGAAACGGATGGGCAAACTGAGAGGGTAAATCAAGTGTTGGAGGACATGTTGCGAATGTATTGCATGGATCAACAGTATAAATGGGAAGAGTATCTTCCATTAGTTGAGTTCGCATACAACAACACTTATCACTCATCTCTTAAGATGGCACCATTTGAAGCACTTTATGGAAGAAAGTGCAGAACCCCTGTAAGTTGGGACAGTGTTGAGGATAGAGTGGTAATTGGACCAGAGATTCTCACAGAAATGGAACAGCAAGTTAAGCTGATTCGTGAACGACTAAAGGAAGCAGCGGATAGACAGAAGAGCTATGCTGACCTTAAGCGGGTTGATAGAAAGTTTGAGCTTGGTGATAAGGTTTTCCTGCGTGTTAAACCCAGAAAGAGTTCTATAACTTTTGGCAAGGCTGCCAAGTTGTCACCTCGATTTGTGGGACCTTTCGAAATTGTCGAAATAATCAATCCTGTAGCTTATCGTTTAGCATTGCCACCTGCTTTATCTCGCATGCATGATGTTTTCCATATTTCTTTGCTTAAGAAATACGTTTCAGATCTGTCACATGTTTTAAATTGGAATTCCTTGCAGGTCCAAGACCCAGGAATAATCGTGGTTAAACCCACACGAGTGCTGGAAACTCGCCAATTGCATTTAAGAAATCGTGATATACAGCAATGTAAGGTCCAGTGGGACCAGTTTAGCGAAGAAAGTGCAACTTGGGAAAATCTGGAAGAGATGAAAATTGCTTTTCCTTCTCTTTTTCAACAGAATGAAATCTGTTGATAAAATATACTTTTATGAACTGATTGTTTTTAAGTATTTATGAAAGCCAGATGAAGGCAGACTTTATTCAGGTTGAATAAAATGTGTTGTGACATTGATTTCTGAAACTATTCAAATATGAAATAGGCACATTATGTGTGTATTGATAAGTTGATTGACCTGAAGGTTAATTTAATATGTAATTCATCGGGACGATGAATCTTTTTAGGAGGGAAGCATGTAACACCCTGAACTGTTGTTACTTTCTCCTAAGCATACAAGTGTTGATATGTGATTTCTTGTATAAGGATGTGTTCCTCGATTAAGAAATCATGCTTGATATGTACTGTAATTTCTTTGCAGATTGCAGATCTTGACTGAGTCAGAATATGATTAGACTCTTTTATCTATTTCATTTTGTATCTGAGTTTAATCTGATCTCGGAATAAATTATAGAGTTATCCATCTATAAGATCTAGTCTTGGATCAGTGGAATTGATCCAAGTATTGCTTTAAATTTGTTCGTGATGAATTAGATCACAGACCTTGAACAGGTTGCAAGGTATGGAAGCATTGATTAAGCTGGTCAGGAGTATGACTCAGGCTGATCTTGTGAAATAAATTGGTTCCCGATATGGAAGTATATCTGGAAGGTCTCGATCGTGGACCAGGTAATAATTCGTTTACATACGATTCTGCAGTAGAACAGGAGCTAACCCTGTTCAAGAAGGTATGATATAGGTCTTTTCTGAGTGTACAGAACGTAGACCTAACTGGAATTATTAATGGTTAGTAACCTAAGACTAAACCTAACCTAGGGGTTAGATTAGTGTTAATCTAACCTAGACCTAGGCTATGTGTTAATGTCCTAAGTTAGTATCTATGTGTAATATGGTTAGAATATGTGTTACCCTAAATTCTAACCTAAGATACTAACCTAACTAATGAGGAGAATGGAAAGGGGCCTATGGAAGGGGGTGTGAACCATGGGCGGTGTTTTATTACATTTAATGCATGGATAAGGATGAGGGACAAAGTCATGGCGGAGGTTTAAGCAGTAGCTAACCTGTTCTGACGTGGCAGGTCGCTAAGTTTGGAAATGAACTTGAGTTTTCGTTGGACTATCGCCAACTCTGGCGGTCGGTGGAAGTGGAGTCTTAGCGGGAAAGTTGGTTTAATGGCATTCAATATTCTCGGTAGACGAGCTCGGAACTCGCGAGAAGGCATGCAAACGGGAAGTTTGTGGGGTTGTTTGGCTTGTCGCAATTTTCGGATTTCTCTCTGCTTGTTTACTGGTTCTTCGCACCAGTCCTCTTTGTGTTGCATGGCAAGTATGAACTTATCCAGCTCTTTTCTCTGTCATGGAGGATATATATGTGATGGAGATAGCGAAATTTTGTTGGTCGCTTTAACTTGGAAGAAGAAAAGGAAGTTTGAGCTCTTCCAGTGGTCTGCTTCGGAAATTTGATTAAAAATCCAGGCATGTTAGGCCCTAACCTTTAAATATCTTGTTGTTTTTCAAGTGATTTCATTAGAACAACTCTGTTCAAATGTTATGAGTAAATAGATAATTTTCTATGGAGGTCTTGTTTGATTTTTGGTACTGTATCTCCTCTGGTTTGATTTTTCAATTTCCTCTTGATGGGTGTTTATTAAAAATCGAATTGTGGCTCTATTTCTTGAGTATTCATTCTGGCTTAAATATGTGAGATATTTATTTTTAAATGAGTATGAATGCTCGGCCTGTTCGGCGTGAGCCCATAGAATATACCTGTGTTGGATATAGACCACTGTTATGTTGTTGATTTGTGGTCGCCGTTCTTGTTGTGGGAACTGTATGAAGGGATACTGATGGATATCGTATGATGGATCAGTTTTATTGATCCTTTGGAAACTCTGTCGTGGTTTTTGGGTGACAGTGGCTAATGATGCTTTTTGGGTTTCGTCTTGTCTTTAATTTGTTTGGAAATAGGTAACTGTTGTATTACCGTAGTCTATACGACCCAGTGGAAGTTGTTCTTCCTTGTTATTGTAGTAACGGGATTATTTGTTGACTGTATACATTATTGATACATCTATAATTTATTTGAACGACTCAAAGGAGTCCTTGATTGAATCGTATATTGCTACCCACCGTTGAGAATATGGATTCATCCTTGAGTTTTGTTATTTGATTTTCGTGGAAGCCTGGTAGAGGAAACAGGTCTTTTGGCCACTTTTATTTGTAATAAATAAAGGATATAGACTTCCTGGGTATGCATTTGCATTTCTTTGTGTAAGCTGTTCGAAAGTTTCGAAGCGGCTCAGTTGATTTCTTTGCTTTGAAAGGGGTATTCGATTTGCTTACACTTGTTTTTATTCTGAATGTTTGCCATAGCTGGCATAGAAGGATTCATCACCAATTTCATAGTACGCTGCTGTAGGGTTCAGCGGTTATGGGTATAAACCCGTTAACAGTATACAGAGTGTGCATATATATGTATGTATTTACAATCGTTGTAATCTGAACGACTATGAGGAGTCGATTGTATGTTTTATATTTGAATCTTATTCAAGTTGAATATATTTAAATAGTTGGTGATTGTTGAACCTGCGACTTGAAGGAATAACACGTAATAGGCCTCTATTATTTTTGGAATTACTCTTGTGTTGCATGGATTTTGTTGTACAGTTTCTTGGATATATTTTTATGTTCGTTCCTTGAAATCTTGTGCGAAAAAGGGGCAAGACTTAGTCGGGTTCTTGATTTGAATCGTTAATTAAAAAGTTCTGCCTGAGTTTTAATATGTACACTATTTACTTGTCTAGAAGGAAACATTGGCAATCATTTGTCATTCCACTGTTGTTCGGGTTTAGAGAATTGTGGAAGTTAACTTGTATCTTCTATTGTCTCAGTTGAAACTTGACTTGATATACTGTTGTTTGATATTGGACATTTTGTCTGAGTAATGGTTTGTATCAAGTAACGTGACTCTGTATAAGTAAATCGTGAGTGCTATTTGACCAACTCCGATTACGTACAGATGTATGTACAGGATGATATGTTCCTTTCTGATTTACTAATTGGATGAGGCAGTGTGTGTTACGGTATTAGTAAGGTAATCTCTGTATGGTCTTATGGAAGCATCAATCGCTTATTGTAAATAAGTCTGTTGTTGACAGCGATATGCTAGAGGTTCCTGATTTCGAACTTGGTTCGAAAGCCTTACTGTGTTTAAAAGGAACTAGTATTGGGCTTAAGGTTGATATATGGATTGTTGATGTGATAGTTGCTGTACAGGAGTTTTGCTGTGTTTCTATTTCTTGATTTAAAACAGCGATCTTTCTTGTGGCTTGTCTGTCTTGTTCATATACAAACTGGTTGAATGTTTTCATATGTGAAAGCAGTACAGTAATGAACTAATGTGAATGGAAGTATGAATGATTTGGTTCTTTCTCTTCTTTTGCTTAATTGAGGATATCTGTCTAATAGTGGGAATTGTTTTGTAACATATTGGAGGAATCCCGAATTGTTATGATATTTCCCTTTTTGGATGAATGAAACAATCTGACCAATGTTGTGTTTTTGGATTCAATGATTGTTTGTGTACATTCGTTCCTTGATTTCTTTTAATATTTGATGAAATATTAGAAAGTGATTAAGACTATTTTGTAACAATGTTAGAGTTACATATTTGTAATCATTTTGTATTACAAGGGCATAGTCTGAATATGTTTACTTATGTGGATATCTGATCTCATTTAAACAGGGTGTTTAATGAAAACAATTGATGGATTGCAATTGTTTTAAAAGTTAGTGCTTATCATGCTCAGTTCATTGAACTGACTCATGTTGACTATTTTTGCAGATGGTTGCCGTAAGAGGTAAAAGCAATGCAGATCTGACAGGCTGATCAGATTGTTTAATTGATTTATAATGAATTACAGCTTGATTTTATAAATGTACTATATGTGAAAAGATGTTTCTTTTCCGTTGAGCATTGTATCAAGTATGCTGTTGCATAAAATGTAATTGTATAGTTTTGAAAGGAATGAAAATAAGTGTTTGATACTTATGTGTTGTATTCTATTTCTGATAGTTGACCTTCTCCGGTCTATATACCAGAGTGGTAACGTTATCTTTGTGTAATATGGATGCTTTTGTGATTGTCAATGAAAGCTTGCAAGAAAATGAGATTGAATTCTTAAGAGTGTTTAGTAGTTCTAATTTGTTCTAGTGAAAGCAATATTGGATTTAAATAATTGTCTTTCTAGAAGATAGGTTAAAAATGAGCCTAAAGAGAACGCTAAACAAGCTGGATTAAATTACTAATCCCTAGTCCTAAGTATAACAGGACAATATTAAATTGGATTCTTAATCATTTATATCTTTATACTAATAAGTATGATATAAATTCAGTTAAGAGAACTGATATACAATCAAATGGAGTTCAGATGGCAATCTCAAGTAAAGGTTATGAGGTTTTTGTCTAATTCTGTTGCTTTAGAATCAGATGTATTCTAATGACTCCTTGATGAGAACTTGACCTTAATACCTCTACCATGTAATGGGTTTTATAGAGGAGGGTCGTCTTAAGACGAAGAATCCAGGGATCGGGAAAGGCTAACCTTAGGGAAAAGTCTTTAAAGTAATTTAAACTCAAGTGCGTAACGCATGTTATTAAGTAGATCTTTTCGAGGCGGATTTAAAGGTTGACGACACAAGACAACTGCAGGGTTGTACCTCCGAGAAGATTAGGATCTTCTCGAAGTTACAACAATGCAGATGACTTATGGCGACACCCTTTGCATTGATCGCTAAGATTTACACTTGATTTCGCACGAGTTACTCAGGGTCCGATTAAGAACGTGGTCATGTTATAAGGCTGCCTAGGAGATTCGGGGTATCATGACACACTGGTTGAACTGCAAGGTTGGACCAGTATGTCACCATATCCCTAATCCTCGTGGGCATCCATATAACATTATCACCTTGTTAATCTGCCTCCGAGTGAATCAGTTGTGAAAGGAAGGACTGGCAGTAGTCAGTGTAGGACATTCTATATAACATAAGAATGGGGTGAAGGACGTATTCTAGATTGACGAGTATGCCGTTAAGGAATACGAGACATAAACAATATGTTTCAAATCTTTGGCCAAAGTATCGCAAGCTGCTGATTGCGTTGTCCTAATTCACCTAGTCTAAGGGATGAGATGCCGATGAATAATGGTAACAATTATTCAGTTAGATTCCTTGGACAGAGCATTCTGAATCCCAGATTAGGGAAGAGAACTGCAAGAGTAATGTGTTTAATAAAAACACCAACTCTTATTACTCATGAATAGATCGGTAGATTACCGAGTCATGGAATGAATAGATCGAGGTGCTCCGAGTCATTACAAGCTACATATGGTTGTTCAGTTATATGAATGGTTAATGATTTGTGAGTTCTAAATTATGTATTTAGAACCAGGATGCAATTATCAAAAATAAAAAAAAATAAAAAAAATTTCACTTGTTCTAAAGTATAAAATGAGGATGTTACACATGTAGCCAAATTGAAAAATATTGGGTGGAGTTTCCTAGATGAGTTTGTGGTAAGGAAAAGAGATCATATGAGAATGATTGTTGGTCAATTGAGGAGATTCATTTTTTATTGGTTCATTGAAGGTGTGGAAGATGACAGATCTTATTTTTTTGATCCAAAATATAAAGTGATAAAATATTGACCTCTCCCGCCTATCTCATGGAACATTAAAAAATTAGGTGATATCAGTGAGAGAACTATAGCGGTGATTCAAAGGTTTAAGGAATGGTCCATAAGAAAGAGGATTGATTTTATAGAATCTAGTGATCTCTTAACCCTCTCAAGGAAAGAATAGCACCTCTCACCCTTGAAGGCATCTAAGAGATGGGTATTTGAACCGATATGAGGGGGAAAGGGGATCTTAAGTGGAGATTTTTTTTCTGAAAATTAAAAACTTCAACTTTTACAAGCTATTTGAAATAGTTACACTCAAAATTGGAAGATGTTGTAAGAACATGAATCGTAGAATTTTGAGTCTAGTTTCTAAGATACTGAATTTTATTGAAAACGGTTACATTTAAGTGGATCAAATAACTAAAATACCAATAAGTGTTCCTATTTTTTTAAAAAACCTAGAAGAGTGAATTTCTTGCCCCCCACCATTTTTTGAGCACTATTTATTATTTTTGAAAAACCTTTAGTGGAAAGAAATCTAGGAGCATCTATTTTGTGCTAGAATTTTTTAAAGATTTTTTTAGCGATTATTTTTTAAAAGATTTTTCTATTACAAAATTTTTAAAATTTTAAATATAACAAAGCTTTGACCATGCCCTATAGCTCCCTCGAAAAATAACAATTTTTTTTAATATGTATATAATTAGTCCTAGTTTGTGCTTAAATTTTTTTTATTCAATTTCGATGAGTAAACAAAATATACACAATGAAATATAGATGTGTATAAACTTCAAAAAATAGCTACAAAAAGGCATAGTTAGAAAATAATTGATATAGAAACCTCATATTAATCATAACATTTGAAAAATTATATTTTTGAAAGAATAAAATTTTCTTGACATCGCAAGCATATTTTTATTAAATGTATCAATCCTTATAGTGTGATTTATTATAGAATAATAGCCATTTCATCAATTTTTTACAAAAACACATTGTTTAGTGTGTGTTTTTTAGGTGTATGCCTCAAGCTTAGGGAATCCAAACCGGATCCAATCCTAGAGTCATCCTTGGAAATAGGTAAAAGGAAAAACACATACACGTTATTATTGTATCCAAATCACTACACCCCCCGAATGTCCGGGAATTAATCATGACATTCGGTGTGATTGGGACACATGGGATCACCTCTCAAGCTACAGGACTTAGGCTTGAGGTTAACCTCTAGAGAAGGCTAGCTTCCTCTTCCTAAACTGAACACAACACTACCTCTAATGCAAGAAAAATGGCTAACTAAACCTATACTAACATTTCATGGGATTCCCCCTTTGCCGAGCTCTGTTGCTGCCAGCCCTGTTTCTCCTCTCTCTGCCCCTGCCACCGCTATCTGTCACCCCCATGCCGGCCATTCAGGCTTCTTCTCCCATTCCCCCTACTGATGCTCCCACCCCCCACTTGGCCTCTACCTCGCGGAGACCGGTTACCAGGGCTTCTAGGAAGCTTAACCTTGAGACCCTTGCTGTGGAGAAGGGTTCTCATGAATTTGAAATTGCTCATGACCTCTTGCATATCAGCAGTGCTAGCCCCCGGGAAGTGCAATTGGAAATCCCTACAAAAAGGCTGGAAGCCTTAGAGGCAGATATGAAATTGTTAAAGGATGAAGTTAAAAACTTGACAAAATAGAAAGGAAAGAGGAAGGAGGAGGAGGAGGATGTGGACAGCAACCAAATTGAAGATATATACAAGAAATTGCACTCCTTGGAGTCTCGCTTAGGGAAGGCCAAGACTAGGCATGATTACAACATCGCCATCTTTAGGGTGATTGAGGAATTTATTGAACAACACGTCAGAAGTGTCTCCAACCTAAGCGGAGTGCCGACAACTCTTTGGGGTACTAATAAAGAAAGCAAGAAGACCTTGGAGCAGCTGGATTCTAATGACGCTGCCCATATGACTACTTTGGGTATGTTTAAATCTTGGAAGAATATCAAAACCATCATAGACAAAGCTACTAGGAAGTAGCTGCAGTTGATTCTGCTGTCCTTGTTTGTTTTTTTACTTTTTTGTGGATCCTTTACTACTTTTTTGTAGTAATTTTGTTGTTCTGTCTCGTTTTGGTAGCTATTTTTTAGCTACTTTGAACATCATTGTAACATTTGGATTCTGATCCTTTTCACTCTGGTTCTCTTGCTTATCCTAGCTTTAGGCCTTCTTTTGTATTCAAGGGTATAGTCCCTTTCAAAAACTATTTTCCAATAATAAAAAAACCATTTCATGGGATTAGGGAGAGAGATTTGCAAGGAATAAAACTTAAACTAGAAGCGGTGATGCACCAATTTGGGAAACATTCAACATTTGGAAGGGTTAATGTGGGAATAATGTTTTCATCATTGACCACCTTCACCTTTAGCAAGAACTATAAAGGATACAAAAATACCACAAACCAATGGTAGACATTTCTCTATTAAACTTTAAACATACACAAATAGAAAAGACAAGATTTGATTTAATACACATATAATTTTATCAATGGGATAATCAAAAGCACATGTCAAGCATCCACTAATGTGATAATAATAATGAAAATTTTAATCAACAGGAGGAAAATGGTTTCTCACAACTGATGAAAGGTAATCACACTATTCTTTTCACAATATGAAACAAATAATATTGAATAAAGGTAAATTAATCAATAATGCCAATAAATTTCATTCGCAAAGCATACAATGACTAATCATTCAACACAATAAAACTGATCTTAAGTGCAAAGAAATTCTTAATATAATTAAAAGGTTTCAACAAAGCGTGAAAGCACTCTTCCAAGCTTGAAGAGTAACTTCACAAATCTCTAAAATATATATATATATATATATATATATATATATATATATATATATCAAATAATGGGAGCATTCCACTATTTATAAGTTCCTATGCCAAGCCATTACAATTTGGGCCTTTAACTAACCTTTTACTAAAAATAGTAATGTCATTAATAAAAGGAACATGATCCAATAAAAATAGCAAATTTGTTATAAGAAGTTGACCAAGTCAACCCTACAACTTTGACTAATTTTAGAGCTTGAACCTGTCCTTTCATGGCCGCTCGGCCTTAGCCTCGATTCACTGTCTCTCCTTTCTCTCGCAAGTTTTTGATCTCCTTCTTCCCGTACATCCATTCGGTGTCTTTACTCAAAGAAGTGCTTGATAACACCCTAACTTTCTTCATCTCTAGGTCCACACGCATAGTGATTCATGACGTCCCGTTGTCTCAATCTCTTTCATGATCTTGGTGGTAACCTTTCAAGATTATTCGTGACTTTATTTAGTCTCTGTATGAAATTATGACATAGAACTAGTCAATAAATGGAAGCACTATTGAAATTCTTCGCAACATTATCATCCCACTTCACCAAATCTTTGAAATTTTCCTTAATTTAGTCCTCGGGAAGAGCATCGATATTTTTAGGGAAGAGCATCGATATTTTCATTGAAGAAATTACGGTTAATGTTTTCAAACTCCTTTGGGATATCATTGAGGGCATCTGTAATCTCCACTAACTTCTCCTCCAATTTCTTAATCAGATCTTGTAGCACATGACACCAGAATTCCATAGCCTTTTTATATTCAAACAATGTAGAGGCATCATCAATTACCTCTTCCTATAGAAGTAAGTCAGAATATTCTTCTCTAATGTCACTCCATGTTGCCAAAGTTAAATTTAAGTTATTATTATCTTTGGAGAAATATTCGTCCACCTTAGCAATAGTGGTTTTTGTAACTGTAAATAAAGATAAATATCAATGGTTTCCTTAATCATAGGATTTGCCTCTGCAAGATCCTTTCCATCCATCCATTAACTATTCTCCTTTTTATGGCCTAGCTTCTCTAGTTCATGATAAGAACTATCATTTATTATAAATTAACTTTTCATGGGTTTAGTAGTTGAGATGTCGGTGGATGGAGTGGGTGGGTTACTCGTAACAATGTAGTGAGTTGCTCAACTTTGGCCTTAAGCTCATCCTTGGTGGCCTTGTCTTTTTCGTATTTCTCCAAAAGGGCCCCAAGATCAGTGTGTACATCCTTATTGTATCCTTCATGAGTATCCTTCCCCAATGAGAACTTTGAGATCTGGTAGTCTGCTGCTATGATGGTTTCTTTAGTTTTCCCCTCAATAGGGGTAGCCACTTCTATCACATGCTCTCCAGATGGATTAACCGTCAAACTTGATATGGTTCTCGGTCTCTTGGCCTATCTTTTGGGCATGGACTCTAATATACTGAGATCTATCACATCTCCCAGAGGAACCTTTTTCTTTTTCTTAGGAGTCTATCTAAATAGCCACTCTGGTATGGCTAGAGTTGAGGAAGATGGAGTAGCAGATTTGATACCTGAAGTATCAGTTAGAGAAAGATCACTAGAAATACCAATTGATATCTGAGTAGAGGTAGAAATGATGGGAGGTGTGGGTGTGAGGACAAACATAGGAATTGACAAAGCAATGTTGGGGTTGAAATTGAAGAAAATGGGAGTGTCAAAGGAAGTGAAGAGGAAATGGGTGACCCAATATTTTCCCCAGCTGATAGAACTAGAAGTGATGAAAATACCTGGGCCATAGAAGGGGATGGGAAGGAAGAAATGATGGTAGAAGTGGAAGGAACTGATATTGGAAGTGATAATGGAGGAAGGGGAAGATGTGATGGATCCTAGACAATACTAGGAGAGGCACTCACTTCAACTACCTCAGTAACTAGCACTGTAGATTCTGTAATCTTGGGAGTAGTAGACCTAGAAAGAGATGAGCCACAAACCACAAATGAGATCTTCTTTTTAATGGTAAGAACCCTTTGAGTCAACCTCTTGCCTTTTGTGGGTGTTGGTTGGTTTACTGTTGATGTAGACCCTATATTTGTAGGTTGCTTTTCCCTTTGCGTGAGATTCCCAAGGTTGCTAACCAACCTGTAAGTTCTCTTTAGAATGGGTCCCACCCTTTCTTTAGTATTACTATATTCTTCCACATACCAATCAATCCATGATAGTGGTTGATTGGCAATATTATCACTCTTGTATGATGAATATAGGACCTCATCATTGTCTGCATGTCCTTTCACACATCATCCAATCTAAATTACCACACATCATAAAGAGTTAACCTATCATAATCCATTTTCCGCATGATTTACTCATCCTAAAAATGAATCCATAAATCTTCTAATTGGGGCACATGATCATTGGACTTACCTGTCTCCCCGAACTTACCCCAATATTCAAAATTAGTTCACGGATGGAAGGTCCATAGGGTTACCTTTGCCATTTGTGCATCTATGTTTTTTTCCTCGTGGATGTTTGGGAAATAATACCTACCAATTAAAATAGGAAATGAATTCCCTCCTTGTGACACTTATTTTGGATTCGATGGTAATCCAACAACAAGCTACTTAATTCCTAAAGAGCCAATTTTTAGTGGGGCACCTTAGTAACTTGCTTCGGGGTGCCTATGAAACATGGAATATGAATGTAGGTGAATGTTGGAAACTGAAAGTATATTTCTCCCCATTCTCATACCTCTTTGAAATCCTCATCGGAAACCCTTCGATTATATAGCTCTTTATTGAAACGATAGAGGACAACAACAAAGAAAGCATCGTTGATTCTTTGTAAGTGTTTTCTCCCCATGTCTAGTGTAAGTTAGGGGTGAAAATCCTATATTTTTGAGGTACTACAAACACCCCCGGTATTCAATCCTACAAAATCCCTCATAGCAGCAATCGCATATACTAGAAAATATGTCACGTAGAAATTTTTAGTTTCGACACTCTGCCCAACTAATAGCAAATGTTGCTAATAATATGTTCACCCTAATGAATAAACTCATCATTATTCTTAAAAATTTATATTTATAATAACATCCATTCTTGGAATTCCTTTGTAGAAGGAAGACACGAAAATTTTCTTAAAAGCATAATGAGATTGTTGACTTCTGAATGAAATCCGATTGATGTATAGTTTTGGGTAACTTGGTGAAATTCTTAGTGAGGTAGATTTCATCATAAACTTCAAGAATACTTCTTCTATTTCATCCTAGTGTTCAACTACTATTTTAGGTGAGATTGTGGCATAATCTTGAACGTCTGGAAGTTTAAACAAGTCTCTTGAAGAAATCTGGGTCTAGACGGATCACCACCTTATCATCACTATCCCTTATCGACATAGAGTCCTCGTCATAGTGGGATGTTGCAGCCAGGAAAACTTTGGGCATTACACAGATGCAAGAAAACTGGTGGCAATGGAAATACCACTATCATAGATGGCCTGCATCCATGGCTTCTTGTTTGGGGCCTTTAATCTTTCCTAGAACTCGGGAAGATCAATTTGTCCTAGATCGGTGTCCCTGATATTTCCTAAATCAGAGGTCAAGAAGGATTGGGGAGAAACAACAAGAAATGTGTACTTAATTTTCTCTTTTCCCTTTGAAGTAGAGGAAGACATCAAAACATGTGTTTCGGGAGCTGAATGTCGTAGAAATTCTAAAAACCTTACAGAAGAAAACTTTGAAATTCGAACCGAAAAGGTCCAAAAGAAATCTCGAAATGAAATATTTGAACTGAAACTCACAAAATCAAAAAGGTCCAAAAGAAATATCTGAAATGAAATATTTGAATATTTTTTCAAGTCGAGATTCTGAAAAACCCAAAAGCAAGAAATCTCAGAAAACTTGAAACTAAGAAAGCTGCAAAGATTTTTGCTAAAGGAATTCTCTCGAAAAATTTCTTCCAAATAAGTATGAAAGGATGATCTAGAGGAAAATGCAAAATAAATGTTTAAAAATATAAGATGGAAATTGAGAAACGGGAGGAAGTACGAGGGACCCAAAAAGATCCCTTGAACATACTTGAAAACCTGGAGAAAACTCACACAACAAAACATGGTGAAAAGGAATGACATCACAAGAAAACACAAAGGGAAAACAAAAGAAAACCCAAAAGAGGAGAAGGAGGAAAAATACCTAAACCAAAAGAAAATAAAACAAAAACATACCTTGAAAAAGATGTCGTCAAAGTACAAGAGTGAAATGTTAGAGCGAAAGTGTCAGGTAAAAATGAAAAGTAAAAATCTGAGTTTATATAGAAATCCCGACATTAATGGTAAAAATATGATCCATACAAAGGTAGGTGGAAATTAATTGTGCACAGAATTTCTGAAGCTCGAAACCTGAAAGCCTGAAATTCTCAAAAAATTTGGATTTCAGAATTCGGAAAAAATGGGAAGCAAAAGATGAATTGGCGATTGAGAAGTCGAAACCTAAAAATTCAAATAATTCAGACTTTCAAAAATTTAGACTTTTGAAAAATTCACATAAAAATCCTAAAAATAGCTCAGAGAACTCCAAAAACATAAAACCCAAAAGTACAAAAATTTAGACTTTTGAAGTTTTTGACTTCTAAGTCCGAGAGGGATTTAGACGAAATGAGCGAAAAAAGTTACCAAACTTGAAAACCTGAAAGTCCAAAAATTTAGACTTTAGAAATTTAGACTTTAGAAAACTTCAAAATAAATTCCAAAATTGAGCTAAAAACTCCGAAAGAGAAAAAACTCTGAAGTCGAAAATTTTAAAAAATTGAATTCTCGGCCTTAGCAAAATTCATTGTGTGAGGATTTCTTAAAAACATTAGTCTGACATATAGCCTTCTTCTAGGTAGGTTAAATGGTTAACATTTTTGGTGATCTCTAGGGAAAGCTTGCCTACTAAGCTTTTAGACCAGTAGCCTTAAGCAAAACATTGGGAAAAGGAGTCTAAAAACCAAAACCAAAACAAAAAAACACAAGCAAAAGAAAAGACAAACAAAACAATGTGCAGAGCACTTGGAGGAAAACAAAAAAAAATGTACATGGTGGAACCTCCTCAAAAGTAAGATTTGAGGTGTATCCCATTCACATGAATGGGAAATTCTTCTCCATTGAGTTTGGATAGGCAAAATGAATTTACCTCTTTGTAGCTTGTAATAACATAGGTCCCGCTCTAGAGAGCGTCGAACTTGGTGTGCTTGCCTGGTTTGGCATGATCTTCATCCCATTTTAGAACCAAATCCCCTTCCCTAAAAAACATTTCAGAGGCTTTCCTATCAAAGGATTTCTTAACCTGAGCTTGATGTTCTATCAATGTATTCATGGCAGTGTTTCAAATTTCCTCTAGTTCCATGAGTTCTGAAAACCTCACTGTTAAGCACTCATCCCCCATAACTTCAAGCTGATAAGTCAAATCCAAGGAAGGAATTTCCAAGGAAAGTGGAAACTTTTCTTCCTTTCCATATACAAGCATGAAAGGTGAAACCCCAATGGCATTTTTAGGTGTTATTCGATCTACCCATAAGGCAACCTTAAGTTGTGTATGCCAGGTTCTTCTATTTGCCTCCATAGTGTGCTTAATAATTTTTACAAGATTTTTGTTGCTAGATTCGGCTAATCCATTTCCATGTGGATAGTAATTAGATGAAGTCTTGAGATAGACTCCATTCTTGATAGCCCATTCACTTATTTTCATCCCGAGGAACACCAGTGCATTGTTAGAGATAACAGTAAATGGAATACCAAATCTTGTCATGATACTCTCCAAGAATTCAAGCACAACTTTTTATTTGCTTTCCTTCAAAACCACCGCTTCTATCCAATGGGTGAAATAATTTGTCATACTAAGGACCCATTTATTTTCCTTCATTGGATGGAGGATTGATCATACCAATAAAATATAACCCCTAATAGAACAATGGGTTGATCCACCTGAATGAGATGCAATGGGAGAGATGCCAGCTTCTATTTTCCCACAAGAAGAGAACATTCCTTACATTTCCTTACCCAAAAATGGGCATCTTTGAACAAGTCTTTCCAGTAGTAACCAGCTTGCATGATCTTGGTTGCAGTCGTTCATGCCGAGTAATGTCATCCTAAGAGCCCACTATGGAACTCATCTAATATCTTGTTCACTTCCTCTGGTTTGATGCAGCTTAAAAGAACATTGTTCAAATCCTTTTAGAAAAGAATGCCATCTACCACAACATATGGAATAGACCAGAGATGGAAATTACGTCATTGAATCTTATCCATATTTAGAGGATATACTCCCGAGAGGAGGAAATTTTCCATCTTAGTTAACCAATCAACCTGATCATTTACTTCATCAATATTGAAGAGTGCAACATCCTTAACATCCTTAATTTCCATGTCTGCAGCCAACTACTGGCATAATCCCTTACCTTTGACAAGTTTAGTAACTTTAATGTGTACATCATACTCCATTACTTTTGTGATCCACCTAGCATGTTTCTCATTCATCTCCTTATTTGATAAAAACTCTTTAACACTAGGATGAGAAACCATTAAATGGATCTTATTGTTAGACAACAGATGCCTAAACTTCTTTAGGGCTCAAATGACTACAAAGACCTATTTTTTTGTGAAGGAATACTTGAGCTCATATTCCTTAAGAGACTGACTGAAGAATGAAATTGGTTGCTCCATCAGATCATTGCTCTTCTGAGTGGGAATACCTAAAATACTCTCATGACCCACAAAAGCATACATAGTAAAATACTTGTCAAACCAAGGGTTTACCAACATATGATCTTGGGAAATAGTAGTTTTAATAGCCTCAAAACTTTCTTTCCCTTCCTTTTTCCATTAGAAGGGAATTTTATTTTTAAGCATGGCCGTCACAGACTTGGCTAATACACTGCAAATTAGGGAATGAATCTCGAACAAATTTTATAGTTCCCAGAAAGCTCTGGAGACCCTTCTTGTGACTTGGGAGGGATAGAGACAAAATTGACTGAATCCTAGTTGGGTCAATTGAGAGTCCTTCAGCTGAAACAATATTTCCCAATAACTTGCCTTCTTGAACTACAAAAATGCATTTTTAGGATTTAGTGAGACCCCAAACTCTCTACACCTTCAAAAATCTTTTCTTAGATGCACAATATGATCTTTGGCATGTTTGGAATAGATAGTTATATCATCAAGGTAAACTAAGATCATATCATTGATGAGTCCTTTAAATTCCATGTCCATGGCTCTTTGAAAAGTAGCCCCTGCATTGGACAATTTGAAAGGCATTTTGTTGTATGCATACGTGCCCCACTTAGTGGTGAAATCCGTTTTGAATTGATTAGATTCTTGGACGAGAATTTGATTGTTCCCTAAATAGCCATCTAGCGAAAAGAAAACCTTTACGCTCCTGCCACTTTGTTTAGAGGATCTGTTCCATTAACGGAAGAGGGTAATGATCCTTTAATAAGGGCACGGTTCAAATCCCGAAATCTACACAAATCCAGATCTCTCTGTTATTTTTCCTTACGAGTACAATATTAGCTACCCACGATGAATGGTTGATGGGAAAACTTATGCAAGATTTGATAAGCTTGGTTAACTCTTTCCTTATTAGTGGTTTAACCTTGGGATTATTGGCTTTTTTACGAACCGGCTTAGAGTTCAGATCTAGTTCAATAGTGTGTTGATCTAGGCTTGGGTCAAAACCACACGATTATTTATAGCTCCATGAAAAAATATCATGATATTCTCAAAGCACAATTAAATGAAAGCTTCGTTTTCTGAGTAAAGTGCATACCTTACCAATCTTTAAAAATTTCTCGCTAGCCACCTCAACTTCCTCAAAATTTTCTTTGTTGACCACCATATTCATGCTTTGTCATTTGGACTGGTCATCCGATATGAAAATAGATTAAAGTGTGACCAAGAATTTTAGTAATTTTTTTCCTTTCAATTGAATGATCTGGTCACCATAGGATTCCTACAATTTACCTTGGTGTTTGGCAGTGAACTCTACTTCTTGCTATAGAAAAAGAAAAAAATGTTCATCACTATCAAAAACCTACCAATTGCTTACATTATCTGGTACTGCGGGACAGAAAACCATTTTGACTATTTGTTTCCTTCCTTCATGAGGTCCAAAGGGATATCATATTGAGATCGATAAGTAGCAAGCCTTTCAAAGATCTTGATTTTGATTTCTAGAAACCGTACAGAACAAGAAAGCTTCAAACTTCTCTATTAGGTCCCAAACTCGATTCTTATATGATCTTAATAGATCATTCTTTGATGCACTACGGGTTATTACTTGATGAACTACCATTTCCTATTGCCAAAAAAGATCGTGGATTTGATTCCTCTTTTTTGGGCCACTTACAATGCTTGTATAAGAGCCTTGTACTTGGTGACATTATTAGTCCAACTGAACTACAATCGAAAAGTTGAGAAATATTTATCTCCTCCTGGAGAAATTAACATGAATCCTACACCAGATCCATTTTTACTCCTTAAACCATCAAAGAATAGCTGCCACAGTCCTTCAGAATCATTGGGTGTCTTAACCAACTGAGGCACAATTGTACCTTCATGTATATAATAAGTTCCCAATCCAGTCTCATCCAAAAACAACAAACTAGATTCTTCATTAGCCAATAAATCAGCATATGGGTCATATTGATGGTTTATACTTACCTCATCAAGCACTGTATCAGGCACCTCCTCTACAAGAGTAGTTGGTTCATGATCCACATTCTCATCTTCGTGGTCACAAATGGCATAATTACTTTCTATGGGTTTGGATGTGTAAGGTTCCATGTGATTGTGAAAGATTGGTTCTACCCTTATAGTTACCTTAGTTCCATACCTGGTCCTCAGGATCATATGCGACCAGTCTGATGACAAATAACCACCAATTTTTGTGGTGAAATCCCATGATAAACAAATGGCAAAGAGAGGAGGAAGATCAATGACAGATATGTCTTGTGTAAATGTCAAGCTAGGAAATGCATGGATAGTAATTTGAAGCCCTTTAATGACCCCCATAGTTTGGACTACAGTACCATCAAGTTGAACATCCCCTCTTGTAATTGTAGTTTATGGAATCTGCAGTACATTTGTGACCTATTTATAGACTATGAAATTACTAGCTCTAGAATCAATCATAAAATTTTACACCAAATGCTCACCAATAATCAAAGTGAGATATAAATGGTGGGGGTTTTGGTCTTAGTGTGAATCTTCATCTCGGGTTGGCATAAGTTGGTCACCACTGCTACTTCCTGACCTGATGATTGGTTGGTAGTGCAAAACTATTCAAAGCCTCTTGTAGCAAGTTCCTTTGAGAAGGAATCAAGAGTGCATCCCACATTGTGACACTCAAATTTGTTTTCTTCATTTGTTCCATAATGTTGAATGGAATTTCTCCCACTTTTCTAATGCCTTTTGGGGCATTGGGGTCCTCCTTTGGATAATGCTTATTAGGCATCATGATACTTGAAGTTCCATCTTTCTTTGTAGACTAATCATCGATATTTCTGATGATTTATTTTTCATGTCTTTACCATTTGGTACTTGTGTTGGGGACTGAGAAGTAGATGCCTAGTCAATATTAGAAGATTTTTTATATATTGATATTTTGTTGGAATTTGTGTTATATTCTATAATGGAAGCATCAGTATTTAAACCACAAAATTCTTCTACTTTCCAATTTAGTAGCGTGGTTTCATCTGGAGGTTGGTCCTTACTTTCGGAAGTAGACGGCTCAATAGATGATTCGGGTAGAGAATATATACTTTGGACCATAAGGGCTTGACTTAAAACTCCATTTGGGAAGAGATTTTGATTATGGGGCTGAGAAAAAGGGTAGCACCATTCATAGTCTTGGATGAGGTTGTTTTGGATCAAGACTATAGCTCTAGAAGAACTAGTAGCTAGAAGGGTTTTGAAAATTTAAAGGCTTCACATTTGCAGCTTAGGTTATGGCTTGGTTCTATCACTGACCATTTCCTTGAAATGGAGGATGATTTTCTTGATATTGGGATTGCTTCCTCTTCATTTCTACGAGTTCATTCCCAAAATTTTGTAACAATGACTTCACCTCAGCCATGTCATTTGAAGGATTGGATGCATATGTAGCTATCGAGTAGAAGCTATCGGAACTAGGGAAATTAATTGTTGTTAGACCGTAAGCTCTAAAAAATAGGAATGGGAGGTCTAGGAGCAATTTTACCTGCTTGAATTAAGCAATTTTCAGCTCGTACAGTGATTTCATAAGCATCAAGGATAATGGTTCCCCCCATGGATCGAATCATGACAACAACATAAGTATTCACTACCCATAAGTAATATAAAAATGCGCATAAGCCGGGATGGCCTTATAAGTGTTGGGATCCGTTTTCAAGTCTTATCAAAATAGAGATTGAAATAACTCATATACTCTTGAGGAGACCGATTGATAATATGAAATTGTTCTATAAGCAAGAGATTATCACTTTTATCTTCAAACTTATTACACTGATTCGTGCCTAACTTATTCCTAGTGGTAACAAATCAAGTAGTTAAACTCCAGATCAATTGAATTTCTCTCCATTTGAATGAGGTAGCAAGGATTCAAACTGCTACGTTATCCTCTATGATACTATGTACCATGTAAATGCTTGCTACATCTAATATGTTCTCACGAGGTGAAACATTAGTATCTCTATTATAAATGGTAAAATTTTAAAGGTTTCTACTGGTATGGCATCTCTTTGTGCTAACAACAAAGTACTACTGGTATTGAAAGGAGGACAAGCTTTGGCTACCATGACATTCAAAAGCTAGTTGTGTCTTGGTGAAGGAAGATTTATTTAAGGACGAGTTGAATTTCCTCTACGAGGTAAAGTGGAAGTGATAGTAGTGAAAGGTTTCTTCCCCTTCTCCTTGGGGGAAACAAAGAAAGCTCTATATGATAATAATTGTGGGACTTGGGCCAAAGGTGAACCTCCAAATATTGTGAACTTCCTCTTCCTATACTAAACACAACATTACCTCTAATATAATAAAAATGGCTAACTAAACCTATAATAACATTTCATGGGATTAGGGAGAGAGATTTGTAAGGAATAAAACTTAAACTAGAAGTGGTGATGCACCAATTTGGGAAACATTCAACATCTGGAAGGGTTAATGTGGGAATAAGGTTTGTATCATTGACCACCTTCATCTTTAGCAAATAGAAAGGGTACAAAAATACCACAAACTAATGGCGAGACGTTCCTCGTTAAAATTTAAACATACACAAATAGAAAATATGAGCTTTGATTTTATACACAAATAATTTTATCAATAGGATAATGACAAGCACATGTCAAGCATCCACTCAAGTGATAAGAATAATGCAACTTTTAATCAACATAAGGAAAAGGCTTTCTCATAGCCAATGAAAGGTAATCACACTATTCTTTTCACAATATGAAATAGATAATCTAGAATAAAGGTAAATTAATCAATAGTGGCAAGGAATTTCATTCACAAAGCATACAAGGACTAATCATTCAAAACAATAAAATAGATCTTAAGTGCAAGGAAATTCTGAATATAATTAAAAGGTTTCAACAAAACTATGAAAGCACTCTTCCAAGCTTGAAGAGCAACTTCACTAGAAATCTCTCAAAAATATATATATCAAATAATGGGAGCATTCCACTATTTATAAGTTCCTAGGATGAGCCATTACAGTTGGGCCTTTAACTAACCTTTTACTAAAAATAGTAATGTCATTAATAAAAGGGAACAAGCTCCCATAAAAATAGCAAATTTGTTACAAAAAGTTGACCAAGTCAACCCTACAACTTTGATTAATTCCAGAGCTTGAACCTATCCTTTCATGGCTGCTCAGCCTTGGCTTGATTCACCTGTCTCTCCTTTCTCTGCAATTTTTGTTTTCCTTCTTCCGATACATCCGTTTAGTGTCTCGTACTTGAAGAAGTGGTTGATAACACCCTCGAGTTTCTTCATCTCCGAGTGTCCACACGCATAGTGATTCACTATGTTTACCACCTCAATCTCTTTCTTGACACTAGATGGCAACCTTAAAAGCTTATTCGTGACTTTCTTTAGTCTCCCTATGAAATTATAACATAGAACCAGTTGATCAATGGAGTCACTATTGAAATTCTTCACAACATCGTTGTCTCGCTTCACCAAATCTTTGAAATTTTCCTTAATTTGGTCCTTGGGAAGAGCATCAATATTTTCATTGAAAAAATTTTAGTTAGCACTTGTCAAAATCCTCTGAGATATCATTGAGGGAATCTGTAATCTCAACTCGCTTCTCCTCCAATTTCTTAATCAGATCTTGTAGCACCTAACACCAGAATTCCTTAGCCTTTTGATATTCAAACAATTTAGAGGCATCATCAATTACCTCTTCTTGTAGAAGTAAGTTGAAATCTTCTTCTCTAATACACTCCACATTGCAAAAGTTAAATTTAAGTTATTATTATCTTTGGAGAAAGATTCATTCATCTTAGCAATAGTGGTTTTTACAACTGTAAATCGAATAAATCTCACTAGCTTCCTTAATCAAAGGATTGGACTCCTACAAGATCCTTTCCATCCATCCATTCAAGTTGTTCTCCCTTTCGCCTAACTTCTTGAGCTCATGATAGGAAATATCATCGATTGTAGATTAAATCGTCATGGCCTTAGCAGTTAATATGTCGGTGGATGGAGTTGGCTAGGTTACTCTACGCAACAATGCGGTGAGCTACTCAAATTTTTCCTTAAGTTCATCCTTGGTGGCCTTGTCTTTGTCGTATTTCTCCAAAAGAGCCCTAAGAGCAAGTGTGTACATCCTTCTTGGCTCCTTCATGAGTAGCCTTCCCAATGAGAACTTCGAGATTTAGTATTTTGCTGTTGTGATGGATTCTTTATTTTTCCCCTCAACGGGTGTAGCCACTTCTATCACACGCTCTCTAGATGGATTAACCATCAGACTTGTTACGGTTCTTAGTCTCTTGGCCTATCATTTGGGCATAGAATATAATATACTAAGATCTATCACACCCCAGAGGAACCTTTTTCTTTTACTTAGGATTTTGTCTAAACAACCACTCTGGTATGGCTAGATCCAAGGAACATGGAGTAGCAAATACGATACCAAGTATTAGTTAGAGAAAGATCACTAAAAATGCCAACTAATATCGAGAAAAGGTAGCAATGATGGGAAGTTTGGGTGCGAGGACAACTATAGGAATTGACAAAGCAATGCTAGGGGTTGAAATTCAAGAAAATGGGAGTGTCAAAGGAAGTGAAGAGGAAATGGGTGACCCAATATTTTCCCAACTGATAGAACTAGAAGTGATGACAATACTTGTGCCATAGAAGGCAATGGGAAGGGTAAAAGTGGAAGGAACTTATATTGGAAGTGATAATGGAGGAAGGGGAAGATGTGATGGATCCTAGAAAATACTAGGAGAGGTACTCACTTTAACTATCTCGGTGGTGACACTATAGATTATGTAATCCTGGGAGCAAGTAGCCCTAGAAAGAGATGAGCCATGAACCACAAATGAGATCTTCCTTTGAATGGTAGGAACCCTTTGAGTCAACCTCTTACCTTTTGTGGGTGTTGGTTGGTTTATTGCTAATGTAGAACCTATATTTGTAGGTTGATTTTCCCCTTTAGGTGAGATTCCCAAGGTGGCCAACCAACTGTAAGTTCTCTTTAGAATGGGTCCTACCCTTTCTTTAGTATTACTACATTCTTCCACATACCAATCAATCCATGGCAGTGGTTGATTGGAAATATTATCACTCTTGTATGATGAATCTAGGACCTCATCATTGTCCTACATGTCCTTTGGCACATCAGCCAATCCAAACTACCACACTTCATCAAGATTTAACCTCTCATAATCCCTTTGCCACATGAGGTACTCATCCCGATAATGAATCCATATATCTTCTAATTGAGGCACATGAGCACTGGACTTACCTATCTCCTCGAACATGCCCTAATAGTCAAAATTAGTTCATGGAAGGAAGGTCTACTGTGGTTACCTCAACCATTTCTACATCTATGTTTTTGCCTTGTCGATGCTTGGGAAAGAATACCTATGAATTGAAATAGGGAAATGCATTCCCTCCTTGTGACGCTTATTTTGGATTCGATGGTAATCTAATAACTACCGAACAATTTCCAAAAGAACCCATTTTTTCGTGGGGCACCTTGGCACTTTCTTGGGGTGCCTATGAAACCTAGAATTTGAATGTAGGTGAATGTGGGAAACTTAAAGTAGATTTCTCCCCATTCTCATACCTCTTAGAAAGCCTCATCAGAAACCCTTTGATTATATAGCCCTTTTTCAAAATGATAGAGGGAAACAACGAAGAAAGCATCATTGATTCTTCGAAAGTGCTTGCTCCCCTCTTCCGAGTAAGTTAGGGGTAAAAATTCTATATTTGAGAGATATTGTGCACACCCCGGTATTCAATCCTATAAAATCCTCTGTAGTAGCAACCACATATACTAGAAAGGATGTCATGTAGAAAGTTTTAGTTTCGACACTTTGCCCAACCGATAGTGAATGTTGCTACTAATATTCTTACCCCAATGGATAAACTTATTATTATTCTTGACAGTTTCTCTATACAAGAACATCCATTCTTGGAATTCCTTTATAGAAGGAAGACTGAAACTTTTCTTAAAATCACAATGAGATTATTGACTTCCGGAATGAAATCTAATCGATGTATATTTTGGGAAACTTAGAAAAATTCTTAGGAAGGTAGGATTTCATCATAAGCATTGAGCTTACTTCTTCTTTTTCATCCCAGTGTTCAACTCGCTATTTCAGGTGAGATTGTGGTGTAATATTGACATTTCTGGAAGTTTAAACAAGTCTTTGAAGAAATCTATATCTACAAAGATCACCACCTTATCATCACTATCCCTTATCGACATATAGTCCTTGTCGTAGTGGGTCATTGCAACCAAGACAAACTTTAGGAATTTCATAGATGTAAAAAAATGATGGGAAGGGAAAGACCATTGTTGTAGATGGCCTGCATCCATGGCTTCTTGTTCGAGGCCTTTAATCTTTCCCAGAAGTCACGAAGATTAATTTGTTCTTGATCGGTGTCCCCAATATTTCCTAAGTCAGATGTCAAGAAGGATTGTTGAGAATCCCCAAGAAATGTGTACTTAATATTCTCTTTTCCCTTTGAAGTGGAGGTAGACATCAAAACCTATGTTTTGGGAGATGAATGTCATAGAAATTCTGAAAACCCGAATGCAAGAAAATTCCAAACCGAAAAGGTCCAAAAAAATCTCGAAATGAAATCTCTAAAATGAAACTCCCAAAATCAAAAAGGTCTACAAGAAATATTTGAAATTAAATATCTGAAGTCGATGTTCGAAAACTTGAAAGCAAGAAATATCTCGAAAACTTGAAATATGAAATCTCCAAAAACTCAAAATCGAGAAATATCCAGAAACACAGAAATCGAGAAATCTCTGAAAACTCAAACCGAGAAATCTGCGAAGATTTTTACCGAAGGAATTTTATGGAAAAATTTCTTGAATAATTCAAAAAGGATGATCTGAGGAAGCTGCAAAACAAATGTTTAAAAGGATAAGATGGAAATTAAGAAATGGGAAGAAGTATGAGGGACCCAAAAAGATCCCTTGAACATACTTGAAAACACGGAGAATACTCACACAACAAAACATGGTGAAAAGGAATGACATCACAAGAAAACTCGGAGGGAAAAAAATAAAACCCAAAAGAGGAGAAGGAGGAAAAATACCTAAACCAAAAGAAAATAAAACCAAAAACATACCTTGAAAAAGACGTCACAAAGTACAAGAGTGAAATGTCAGAGTGAAAGTGTCAGGTAAAAATGAAAAGTAAAAATCTGAGTTTATATAGAAATCCTGATATTAATGGTAAAAATTTGATTCATACGGAGGTAGGTGGAAATTAATTACACATAGAATTTCTAAAGCTCGAAACCCGAAAGCCAAAAATTATGAAAATTTGGGATTTCAGAATTCAAAAAAAAATGGGAAATAAAAGATGAATTGGTGATTGAGAAGTCCAAAACCCAAAACCCAAAATTCCAAAAATTTGGACTTTCAAAAATTCAAACTTCGGAAAACTTCACATAAAAATCCTAAAAATAACTCGAAGAACTCTAAAAACCCAAAACTCGAAAGTCTGAAAATTTGGACTTTTGGAGTTTCGGACTTGAAGTCCGAGAGGGATTTAGACGAAATGAACAAAAAATTCTGAAACCCGAAAACCTTAAATTCAAAAAATTCAGACTTTTGGAAATTCAGACTTCAGAAAACTTCAAAATAAATTCTGAAATTTAGCTTAAAAATATAAAAGAGAAAAAACTCAGAAGTCTAAAAATTAAAAATAAAATCAGATTCTCAGCGTTAGCAAAATTCATTGTGTGAGGATTTCTTAAAAACATTAGTCGTATGTATAGCCTTCTTCTGGGTAGGTTAAATGGTTAAAAATTTTGGTGATCTCCAGGGAAAGATTTCCTGTTAATATTTTAGACCAGTAGCCTTAAGAAAAACATTCGGCAAAGGAGTCTAAAAAATCAAAAGCAAAATAGAAAAAAACGAAAAAAAAGAATAGATAAACAAAAAAATGTGTAGAGCACTTAGAGGAAAATAGAAAAAACTATACAGGGTGGAACCTCCTCAAAAGCAAGCTTTGAGGTGTATCTCATTCACATGAATGGGAAATTATTCTCCATTGATTCGTGTAGGAAAAATGAATTTGCCTCTTTGTAGCTTTTAATAACATAGGGCCCGCTTCAGAGAGTATCAAACTTGGTGTGCTTTCCTGGTTTGGCGTGATATTCATCCCATTTTAGAACCAAATCCCCTTCCCTAAACAACCTTTTAGAGGCTTTCTTGTTAAAGGATTTCTTAACCTAAGCCTGATGTTCGTCAATGTATTCTTGTCGGTGTTTCAAATTTCTTCTAGTTCCATGATTTTTGAAAACCTCACTATTAAGGCCTCATCCTCCATAACTTTGTGCCGATAAGCCAAATCCAGGAAGACATTTCCAAGTAAAGTGGAAACATTTATTCCCTTCCATATACAAGCATGAAAGGTGAAACCCCAATGTCCTTTTTAGGTGTTATTCATTCGCCCACAAAGCAACCTTAAGTTGCGTATGCCAGGTTATTCTATTTGCCTCCATAATGTGCTTAATAATTCTTACAAGATTTTTGTTGCTAGATTCAGCCAAGACATTTCCCTGTGGATAGTAATTAGATGAATTCTTGAGATAGAATCCATTCTTAAAGGCCCATTCACTTATTTTCATCCTGAGGAATGACATTGCATTGTCAGAGATAACAGTAAATGGAACATTGAACCTTGTCATAATACTCTCCAAGAATTCAAGGACATATTTTTCATCACTTTCCTTCAAAGCCACCACTCTGTCTAGTGGGTGAAATAATCTATCACAGTAAGGACCCATTTATGTCCTTCACTGGATGGAGGATTGATCATACCAATAAAATCCAACCCCCATTGAACAAAGGGTTGATCCACCTAAATGGGATGCAACGAGAGAGATGCCATCTTTTGTTTTCTTGCAAAAAGAGAACATTTGTTACATTTCCTTACCCCAAAATGGGCATCTTTGAAAAATTCTGGCCAGTAGTAACTAGCTTACATGATCTTGGTCACAGTCATTCGTGCTAAGGAATGTCATCCGAGAGCTCACTATTTAACTCCTCTAATATCTTGTTCACTTTCTCTAGTTTGATGTAGCGTAAAATAACATCATTCAAATCCTTTCAGAAAAGAATTACATCTACCACAACATATGGAATAGACCAGAGATGGAAAGTACGTCATTGAATCTTATCCATATTTAGAGGATATACTCCCAAGAGGAGGAAATTATCCATATTAGTCAAACAATCAACCTAATCATTTATTTCATTAATATTGAAGAGTGCAACATCCATAACATCCTTAATTTCCATGTCTATAGACAACTACTAGCATAATCCCTTTCCTCTGACAATTTTAGTAACTTTAATGTGTACATCATACTCCATTACTTTTGTGATCCACCCAGCATGTTTCTCATTCATCTCCTTATTTAACAAAAACTCTTTAATGTCAGGATGAGAAACCATTAAATGGATCTTTTTGTTAGACAACAGATGCCTAAAGTTCTTTAGGGCTCGAATGATTGGAAAGACCTATTTTTTGACGAAGGAATACTTGAGATAATATTCCTTGAGATACTGACTGAAGAAGGAAATTGGTTGCTCCATCAGATCATTGTTCTTATCAGTGAGAATAACTAAAATAATCTCATGACCCACAAAAGTGTAGAGAATAAAATCCTTGTCAAACCGAGGGTTTACCAACATAGGAGCTTGGGAAATAGCAATTTTGATAGCCTCAAAACTTTATCTCCCTTTTTTTTTCCATGAGAAGGGAATGCTCTTTTTAAGCATGGTTGTCAGTGGCTTGGCTAACACTGCAAATTGGGAATGAATCTCCAAACAAAGTTTGTAATTTCAGAAAGATCGGAGATCCTTCTTGTGACTTGGGTGGGATAGAGACAAAATTGATCGAATCTGGGTGGTCGATTGAGAGTCCTTCAGTTGAAACAATATGTCCCATTAACTTGCCTTCTTGAACTACAAAAATGCATTTTTAGGACTTAGTGAGACCAAAACTCTCTACACCTTCAAAAAAAAATTCTTAGATGTGCAATATGATCTTTGGCATGTTTGGAATAGATAGTTGTATCATCGAGGTAAACCAATATCACATCATTGATGAGTCCTTTAAATTCCATTTCCATGGCTCTTTTGAAAAGTAGCCCTCGCATTGGACAATCCAAAGGCATTTTGTTGCATGCATATGTGCACCATTTAGTGGTGAAAGCCATTTTTAATTGATCGATTCTTGGACCAATATCGATTATACCCCTGAATAGTCATCCAAAGAAGGAAAACTATTGAGCTTATGCCACTATCTAGAGGATCTGCTCCATTGAAGAAAAATGGTAATGATCCTTTAATGAGGCACGATTAAAATCCTTGAAATCTATGCAAAGTTGTATCTCTCTGTTCTTTTTCCTTACAAGTACTAGATTAGTTACCCATGATGAATGCTTGATGGGAAAAATTATGCAGGCTTTGATAAGCTTTGTTAAATCTTTCCTCATTAGTGGATCAACCTTGGGATTGATTGGCCTTTATTTTTGACAAAGCGGCTTAGAGTTCGAGATCCAATTCAATCATGTGTTAAGCTAGGCCTGGGTCAAAACCACAGAGGTATTTGTAGCTCCATGTGAAAATATCATGATATTCTCGGCATAATTCAATGAAATCTTCCTTTTCCTAAGTAGTGCATACCTTACCAATCTTAAAAAAATTCTCGCTAGCCACCTCAAGTTCCTCAAAATAATTTTTCTCGACCACCATATTTGTGCTTTGTTGTTTTGACTGGTCATCCGAATTGAAGATAGATTTAAGTGTGACCAAGCCTTTTGGAAAAAAAATTCCTTTCAACTGAATGACCTGGTCACCATAGGATTCCTGCAATTTACCTTGGTGTTTGGCAGTGAACTCTGCTTCTTGTTGTAGAAAAAGAATGATTTGTTCATCACTATCAAAAACCTGCCAACTGCTTACATTATTTGATACTGTTGGATGGACAACCATTTTCACTATTTTCTACCCTTCCTTCATGAGGTCTACATGTATATCATATTGAGATCCGATAGTAGCAAGCTTGTCAGCATCTTGATTTTTATTTCTAGGAACCACACAAATTTTAAAAGCTTCAAACTCCTCTATTAGGTCCCAAACTCAATTCTTATATGATCTTAAGAGATCATTCTTCAATGCACTACGAGTTATTACTTGATGAACAACCAATTCACTATCACCAAAAATGATCAGGGATTTGATTCCTCTTTGTTGGGCGACTTGCAACCCTTGTATAAGAGACTCATACTCGACAACATTATTAGTATAGCTGAACTGCAATCGAAAAGATGAGAAATATTTATCTCCTCTTGGAGAAATTAACATGACTCCTGCACCAGATCCATTTTTACTCCTTGAACCATCGAGGAATAGTTTCTATAGTCCTTCAAAATCGTTGGGTGTCTTAACCAATTGAGGCATGATTGTACCTTCTTCATGTATACAATAAGTTCCCAATCCAGTCTCATCCAACAACAACAGACCAGATTGTTCACAACCAATAAATTGGCATACGGGTCATATTGATGGTCTATACTTACCTCATCAAGCAATGTATCAGGGATCTCCTCTACAAGAGTAGTTGGTTCATGATCCACATTCTCATCTTCATGGTCAAAAATGGTGTAATTACTTTCTATGTGTTTGGATGTGTAAGGTTCCACATGATTGTGACAGATTGGTTCTACCCTTATATTTACCTTAGTTCCATACCTAGTCCTCAGGATCATATGTGACCAGTCTGATGACAAATAACCACATATTTTTGTGGTGAAATCTAGTGATAAAGCAGATGGAAAATAGGGGAGGAAGATTAATGACAGATATGTCCTATGTAAATGTCAATCTTGGACATGTGTGGATAGTAAGTTGAAAGCCTTTAATGACCTCTCCACAGTTTGGACTACAAAGATCAGTTAAGTTGAAAAACCCCTCTTATAATTGGAGTATATGGAATCTGCAATACATTTGCGACCTATTTAGGCATTACAGAACTACTGTCTCAAGTATTGATCATAAACTGTGCACCAAATTCTCACCAATAATTAGTGAGATATAAAATGGCGGGGCTTGTTGGTCTTAGCATGTATCTTCATCTCAGGTTGGCATAAGCTAGTCACCACTTCTACTACCTAACTTGACAATGGGTTGGTAGTGCCAAAACTATTCAAATCCTCTCGTAGCATGTTCCTTTGAGATGGAATCGAGAGTGCATCCCACATTGTGAGACTCAAATTTGTTTTCTTCATTTTCTCCACAATCTTTGAATGAAATTGCTTCCACTTTGCTAATGCCTTTTAGGACATTAGGGTCCTCCTTTGGGTAATGCTTATTAGGCATCATGATACTTGAAGTTCCATCTTTCTTTGTAGAGTGATTAACAAATATTTCTAATGATTTCATTTTCATGTATTTACCATTTGGTACTTGTGTTGGGGATTTAGAAGTAGATGCCTGGTCAGTATTGGAAGATTGTGTATCTATTTCCCTTTTCTTAGAATATGTGCTGGATGCTCTTTGTGGAGGCATCAAGTATTTAAACCAAAAAGTCTTCGCTTGTCAATTTAGTAGTGTGGTTTCAATATGAGCTTGGTCTTGACTTTCGAAGTGGATGAATCAGTAGATGATTTAGGTAGAGTGGATATACTTTGGACCATAAGGGATTGACTTAAAAATCCACTTGGGTAGAGATTATGATTATGGGGATGAGAACAAGGGTAGCACCATTCATATTCTTGGATGAGTTTGTTCTGGACCGGGACTATAGCTCTGAAGAACTAGTAGACGAAGGGTTCCAAAAATTTAAAGGCTTCACATTTGTAGCTTGGGTTAAGGCTTGGCTTTATGCCTGACCGTTTCCTTGAAATGGAGGAAGATTTTCTTGATACTGGGTTTGGAAGGGGTGAGTATATTGGGACTGCTTTGCCTCTTCATTCCTATGATTTCATTCCCTAAAGTTTGTAACAATGATTTCACCTCAACCAGTCATTTGAGGGATTGTATGCATGTGTAGCTATTATAGTAGAAGCTATCGGAACTAGGGCAATGATTGGTTGTTAGACCTGTAAGCTTTGCAAAAATAGGTATGGGAGGTCTAGTAGAAATTTTACCTACTTGATTTACACGTTTTTGCTCATACGATGATTTCATAAGCATTAAGGATAATGGTTCCCCCCATGGATTGAATCATGATGGCAACATCACTATTCAATGCCCGGAAGTAATATAAAAATGTGCTATCTGGGGATGGACTTACAAGTTTTGGGATCCATTTGCAAGTCTTATCAAAATGGTGGTTGAAATCACTCATATATGCTTGAGGAGACCGCTTGATAGTATAAAATTGTTTACAAGTGAGGGATTATCACTTTTGTCTTGAAAATACTTACACAATTTCATGCCTAAATCATTCCAAGTGGTAACAAATCTAGTAGTTAAACTCTGGAACCATTGAAGTGCTCTCCCTTTGAATGAGGTAGTAAGGATTCAAACTGCTACGTTATCCTCTGTGATACTATGTACTGCATGCAGATGTTGGCTACATCTAGTATGTGCTCACGAGGTGAAACATTAGTCTCTCCATTATAAAATGGTAAAATTTTCAAGGTTGCTATTGGTATGGCATCTCTTTGTTTTGACACCAAAGGACTACTATATTGAAAGGAGGACAAGCATTGGCTACCATGACATTCAAAATTTGGTTGTGTCTTGGTGAAGGAAGATGTCTTTCAGGAGGAGTTGAATGCCTCTACGAGGTAAAGTGGCAGCTAATGGTACTGAAAGGTTTCTTCCCCTTCTCCTTGGGGGAGACAAAGAAAGCTCTATATGATAATAATTGTGGGACTTGGGCTTGAGGTGAACCTTCGGACAAGGTTGGCTTCCTCTTCCTAAATTAAACACAACACTACCTCTAATGTAATAAAAATGGCTAACTAAACCTATATGAAAATTTCATGGGATTAGGAATAGATATTTGCAAGGAATAAAACTTAAACTAGAAGCGGTGATGCACCAATTTCGTAAACGTTCAACATCCTGGAAGGGTTAATGTGGGAGTAAGGTTTTCATAACTAACCACCTTCACCTTTAGCAACTAGAAAGGGTAAAAAAATACCACAAACCAATGGCAGGCATTCCTCTATTAAACTTTAAACATACACAAATAGAAAAGATGAGATTTGATTGGATATATAAATAATTTTATCAATGGGATAATCACAAGCACATGTCAATCATCCACTCAAGTGATAAGAATAATGCAAATTTTAATCAACAAAAGGAAAAGGCTTTCTCATAGCTAATGAAAGGTAATCACACTATTCTTTTCACAATATGAAACAAATAATCTAGAATAAATGTAAATTAATCAATAATGCAAAGGAATTTCATTCACAAAGCATATAATGACTAATTAATGAACACAATAAAACAAATCTTACGTGTAAGGAAATTTGAATATAATTAAAAGGTTTCAATAAAATGTGAAAGTGCTCTTCAAAGTTTAAAGAGCAACTTCACGAAATCTCTAAAAATATATATCAAATAATGGGAGCATTCAACTATTTATAAGTTCTTAGGTTGAGCCATTATAGCTGGACCTTTAACAAACCTTTTACTAAAAATAGTAATGTCATTAATATAAGGGAACACGCTCCCATAAAAATAGTGAATTCGTTATAAGAATTTGACCAAGTCAACCCTACAACTTTGATTGATTTCAGAGCTTGAACCTGTCCTTTCATGGCCGCTTAGCCTTGGCCTGTTTCAACTGTCTCTCCTTTCTCTACAAGTTTTTATTGTCCTTCTTCCCATATAGCTATGTGGTGTCTATACTCAAATAAGAACTCGATAACACCCTGAGTTTCTTCATCTCCGTGTCCACACGCATAGTGATTCATGATGTTTGTTATCTTAATCTCTTTCGTTATCCCTGGCTGGAAACCTTCGAATCTTATTCATGACTTTATTTAGTCTCCCTATGAAATTATGACATAGAACCAGTCGATCAATGGAGTCACTATTGAAATTCTTCACAACATCGTCGTCCCGCTTCACCAAATATTTGAAATTTTCCTTAATCTGGTCCCTGGGAAGAGCATTGATATTGTCATTGAAGAAAATATAGTTAATGTTGTCAAACTCATCTAAGATATCATTGAGGGCATATGTAATCTCTACTCCCTTCTCATCCAATTTCTTAATTAGATCATGTAGCACTTAGCACCGTAATTCCATAGCCTTCCGATATTCGAACAATTTAGAGGCATCACCAATTACCTCTTCCTCTAGAAGTAAGTCAAAATCTTATTCTCTAATGTCGGTCCACATTGCCAAAGTTAAATTTAAGTTATTATTATCTTCGTAGAAAGATTCATATATCTCTAAGCAATAGTGGTTTTGCAACCTATAAATCAGTATAAATATCAACATCTTCCTTAATCAAAGGATTGGCCTCCTACAAGTTCCTTTCCATCCATCAATTCAATGTTGTCCCTTTCGGCCTAACTTCTCGAGCTCATGATAGGAAATATCATCGATTGTATATTAAATTTTCATGGCCTTAGTAGTTAAGATGTCATTGGATGGAGTTGGTTGGGTTACTCTACGTAACAATGCGGTGAGTTGCTCGACTTTGGCCTTAAGCTCATCCTTGGTGGCCTTGTCTTTGTCATATTTCTCCAAAATAGCCCTAAGAGTAGTGTGTACATCCTTCTTAGGTTCTTCATGAGTAGCCTTCCCCAATGAGAACTTTGAGATCTAGTAGTCTGCTGCTGTGATCATTTCTTTAGTTTTCCCCTCAATAGGTGTAGCCACTTCTATCACACACTCTCTAGATGGATTAACCATCGACTTGATATGGTTCTCGGTATCTTGGCTTGTCTTGTGAGCATGGACTCCAATATACTGAGATCTATCATAAACCCTAGAGGAACCTTTTTCTTTTTCTTATGATTTTGTCTAAACAACCACTTTGGTATGGCTAGATCTCGACGAAGATGGGGTAGCGAGATATGATACGTAAAGTATCAGTTAGAGAAAGATCACTAGAAATTCCAATTGATATATGAGTATAGGTAGTAATGATGGGATTTTTGGGTGTGAGGAAAGCCATAGGAATTGACAAAGAAATGCTTTGGGGGTTGAAATTGAAGAAAATGGGATTGTTAAAGGAAGTGAATAGGAAATAGGTGACCTAGTATTTTCCCTAGCTAATAGAACTGGAAGTGACAAAAATACGGGCCATAGAAGGGGATGGAAAGGAAGAAATGATGGTAGAAGTAGAAGGAATGGATATTGGAAGCAATAATGGAGGAATGGGAAGATGTGATGGATCCTGGAAAATACTAGGAGAGGCACTCACTTCAAATACCTCAAGAATCGGCATTGTAGATTCTATAATCTTGGGAGCAGAGACCTAGAAAGAGATGAGCCACCAACCAAAAGCGAGATCTTATTTTGAATGGTAGGAACCCTTTGAGTTGACATCTTTCCTTTTTGGGTGTTGGTTGGTTTCTTGTTGATGTAGACCCTATATTTGTAGGTTGATTTTACCCTTTGGGTAATATTCCCAAGGTGACCAACCAATCTGTAAGTTCTCTTTAGAATGGGTCCCACCCTTTCTTTAGTATTACTTGCATTCTTCCACATACTAATTGATCCATGACTGTGGTTCATTGGCAATATTATTACTCTTGTATGATGAATCTATGACCTTAACATTGTCCGCATGTTCTTTGGCACATGAGCCAATTCAAACGACCACACTTCATTAAGAGGTAACCTCTCATAATCCATTTTCTCGCATGATGTACTCATCCCGAAAATGAATCCATATATGTTCTAATTGGGGCACATGAGAATTGGACTTACCTGTCTCCCTGAACTTACCCCAATAGTCAAAATTAGTTCACGGAAGAAAGGTCAATGGAGTTACCTTAACCATTTCTGCATCCATGTTTTTCACCTTGTGGATGTTTGGGAAATAATACCTTCAAATTGAAACATGGAAATGTATTCCCTCCTTGTAACACTTATTTTGGATTCGATTGTAATCCAATAACTACCAAACCAATTCTAAAAGAACCCATTTTTCAGTGGGGCACCTTGGTAACTTGCTTAGGGCACTTATGAAACCTAGAATCCAAATGTAGGTGAATGTGGGAAATTGAAAGTAGATTTCTCCCCTTTCTCATGCCTCTTGGAAAGCCTCATAAAAAACCCTCTGATTATATAGCTCTTTATCGAAATGATAGAGGAAAACAACAAAGAAAGCGTCGTTTATTCTTCAAAAGTGCTTGCTCCCCTTGTCTAGAGTAAGTTGGGGGGTAAAAATCATATATTCGGGGAGGTACTTGTGAATACCCCGGTATTCAATCCTGCAAAATCCCCCATATCGTAGCCACATATACTAGAAATGATCTCATGTAGAAATTTTTAGTTTCTTACACTTTGCCCAACTGATAGCGAATGTTGCTACTAATATGTTCACCCCAATAGATAAACTCTTCATTCTTCTTGATAGTTTCTATATACATGTACATCCATTCTTAGAATTACTTTGCAGAAGGAAGACATGAAACTTTTCTTAAAATAACAATGAGATTGTTGACTTCCTAAATGAAATATGATTGATGTATAGTTTTGGGCAACTTGGTGAAATTATTAGTCGGGTAGGATTTCATCTTAACCTTCAAGCATACATCTTTTTTTTTATCCCAATGTTCAACTGCTATTTTAAGTGAGATTGTGGAGTAATATTAAATGTCTAGAATTTTAAACAAGTCTTCAAAGAATTCTAGGTCTAGACAGATCCCAACCTTATCATCACTATCCCTTATCAACATAGGGTCCTCCTCTTAGTGGGCTACTATAGCCAGGACAAACTCTGGGCATTACACAGATGCAGGATAACTGGTGGCAAGGGAAAGACCACTGTCATAGATGGTTTGCATCCATGGCTTCTTGTTGGGGCCTTTGATATTTCCAAGAACTTGGGAAGATCAATTTGTCCTAGATCGGTGTCCCCGATATTTCCTAAGTTAGAGGTCAAGATGGATTGGGAAGAAACCCCAAGAAATCAGACTTCATCTTCTATTTTCCTTCAAAGTGGAGGAAGACATCAAAACATGTGTTTTAGGAGCTGAATATTGTAGAAATTATGAAAAGCTTGAAAGCAAGAAAACTCCAATATTCTGATCTGAAAAGGTCTGAAAGAAATATCCAAAATGAAATCCCCAGATTTGAAACTCTCGAAATCAAAAAGTTTTGAAAGAAATATCTGAAATGAAATTTCCAAATTCTTTTTTTTAAGTTAGAGGTTCGAAAACCCAAAAACAAGAAATCTCTGAAAATATGAAATCTTTGAAAACACAAAACTAAGAAATCTCTAAACACCGAAACTAAGAAATCTCTGAAAACCCAAAACTAATAAACTGTGAATATTTTTTCCAAAGGAATTATCTCAAAAAATTTATTTCGAATAAGTCTAAAAGGATGCTCGGAGGAAACTACAAAATAATTTTTTTAAAAGCTAAGAAGGAAACCGAGAAAGGAGAGGAAGTACGAGGACCCAAAAATATCCCTTGAACATACTTGAAAACATGGAGAAAACTCACACAACCAAACATGATAAAAGGGAATGACATCACAAGAAAACACAGAGGAAAAAAAAAGAAAACCCAAAAAGAGGAGGAAAAAAAGACCTAAACCAAAAGAAAATAAAACCAAACAAATGCATTAAAAAATATGCCACAAAGTACAAGAGTTAAATGTCGAGCAAAAGTGTCAAGTAAAAATGAAAAGTAAAAATTTGAGTTTATATATAAATCCCGACATTAATTATAAAAATATGTTTCGTACATAGGTAGGTGGAAATTAATTGCGCACATAATTTTGAAGCTTCAAAACTCAAAGCTGAAATTGAAAAATTTGGGATTTCAGAATTTGGAAAAAATGGGAAGCAAAAGATGAATTGGTGATTGAGAAGTCTGAAACCAAAAACCTAAAAGTCTGAAAAATTTAGACTTTCAAAAATTGTGACTTCGGAAAATTTCATCTAAAAATAGCTCGGAGAACTCCAAAAACGAAACGTAAAAGTCGAAAATTTAGAATTTCATAGTTTGGACTTGAAGTCCGAGAGGGATTTAGAAGAAATGGGACAAAAAGTTTTGAAACCTGAAAACCCGAAAGTTCAAAAATTTGGAATTTGGAAAACTTCAAAAGATATTTTGAAATTTAGCTTAAAAACTCTGAAAGAGAAAAACTTCAAAGTCTGAAAATTAAAAAAATTCAGATTCTCGGCCTTAGAAAAATTCATTGTGTGAGGATTTATTAAAAACATTAGTCTGACATATAGCCTTCTTTTGGGTAGGTTAAATGGTTAACAATTATGTTATTTACATATTTTATGGGCCACTAAAGTTCTTTTCACCTCTTTCATGGGATTTATACCCTCTTTAAGATAGGTTTCTAGATTTGTGTACATTTATGAATTTTGAGTAGCTCATCTTGTTCACTATCCCACTAGTTGACATTTTTAAATGAGAGATAAAAATTAAGCTAAGGACAAGAGGAAATTCAAGAACAAGACATTGGAGAAATTGAAAGAGATGAGAATAAATAAAATGAAGAGAATGCAAAAAAATCATGGAGGGAAAGGTACAACTACTATATCGAAAGTACCAAATGTTTTAGAAAATGAGGATTGAATACATAATGAAAATGTAGAGAATAATGAATTTTCAATGCATACTGATATTGAATTGAATTATAATGTTGGTATGGATGAAGAAATTAATATGAATTCAAATGTTGAACCTTTACGAGAATCCATATGTTAATCCTAACATTTATATAGAAACACGAATGAAGAAAGTAACCTTGTTAATGAATATTCACCTCTAATAACACCTCCTTAGATTTTGCAAATAAACCAATTCACTTAATTAAAATTGATGCAAACATTATGAAACAAATGCCTAATTTTTTTGAAAGAAATGCGAGAAGTAAAGATAGGGAATTTGGGATAATGTATTTGATATTTTAAATGACACACAAATATGTCAATTATTTTCTACATTGATGAAATTAATTAACATCAGGCCTACAATGAAGACCCTAGGGTTAAGAACATCTAATGTGCTTGATCAAAATGCATCAATTATTGAAAATATACATAAAGCATACCAAACTTTAGGTGTCATCAAATGTATCAAAGATGGTAAGGTTACATGGCATGCACTTACTAATTGTATAGTTAAGTGATAAAATAATTAATAAATGCTTGATTAGAAAAATAAGCAGATCTTTTTAGATAAATAGAAAAAGAATAATGAAATTAATAGAGAGACGCAAAAGTCTTAAGTTAGTCAATAGCAATGACTATTGGGAATTCTCTAGAAAAATCCCATGGAATGACAATCATACGTCGATATTCTAAAATAATTACTTGTAAAGTATTAGAATGAGAACACAAGGGTGTCACTAAATAAAAGAGATATAAAAAAATAAGAATAGGTTGTCATAATCGTGAATCATGTGCAAAACATTTGTTAGATATGACTCAAACATAATTGTTCCTAGAGTTTAAGAATGAAAATAAACAAATTAAAATTAGCCAAAGATTCATTAAAATGAACAAACCATTTTATGTGAAATTTAATCACTCATGTACCACTTGTTGTTGCATATATCATGTTGAATTTTCAATGCATTATAATGTTTTTTTGTCAAATACGTTGTGTTTTGCATATTGGCATCATGTTACAGGAGTGTGGATTAAATGTCGCACCAAAATATATAAGGGAATTTATTCCTATGATAAATCAACTTGACAATTTTTTTATAACAAAGCATGTTTAAATGGAACATGCAACATATGTGGTGGCTTTCCAAAATTGAAAATTTGTATCCATGAGGAGAGTATACATTCAATAGAAAAATAATTAGTTGGTTTCAACAAATATAAATATGTGGCATATCAATTAAAAGATGGAAAAGAATCTAAGAGGTGTGAGCTTGTTACAGAACAATTACATGTATTAGAATATATGGTCAAATTTAGAGAGGAAATTGTTTATGAGTATGTAAGGCACACACATAGAGCTCGATGGTTGGATGAAAATTCAATTTAAGAAAGGAAAATTCCCACTTGGTACTATTTTTTCAATATTCAACTTCACAGAGAATTAAACATTATAGCCACAAATGGAGGTTCAGTCTCAATACTAAAATCAATGCAAATTTCTATTTTTGTGCATATAAAGCATTCATGCACTCTCTAGAAAGCACCGATCAAGATAAAAACTATTAAGAAATTAGCATTTATACATAAATGATGATCTAATGAGTTCTACAAAATATATACAAGGGTGTTTCCATTTGTTTTATGTGAACTTGAATGAGAGGAAAAAAATTCAATCAACATTACATTTGGTTAGACAACTACACATCACAATTCAAGAATGCGCTGATGTTTTATTAGATAAGAAGGATGCAAAAAGAAATAAGTGTACAACATATCTATATTTTAACTGAAGCATGAAATGGGAAAGGAGATAATGATGGTGTAGAAGCATGTGTGAAAAGAAAACTTGTAAGAGAAGAGTAAAAGTTCAAGGATGGTGCTAAATTTACAGGTTCAAAAAGCATTTTTGATTGGTGTGTCAAGAACTTGGACCATGAATATCAAGACATTTCAATGGTTTGTATATATTTCTAGTTGATAGAGGAAAAACATTTGGCAAGCTATGAAGATTGTATGAAAGTTGTAGGATCAAGTGAAATGCACTCATTTCGTAGTTCAAATGTAAGTTCTTAGACTATCTATATAATAGGTGTATGACATTTTTTTGTATATCATGCATTGATTTTACATGGAATGAATGTGAGTCACAATAGTGGGTGGACGAATGGAATTTTATACTATTAAGCAGATAGAGTATAACACTAAGAAGAGGGAACATAGAATATTCACACGTAGGAATAAGGCATAGAAGGATAGGGAAGGAAACATGCGCCAGGACAAGTTGATTTGGGACTTAGCCATTTTCATGGTTATAGGATTTTTTTAGAGATATCGTATGGAGAAAACAACAAGATAAAGACTTGCATAACACAAAAATACTATTTTTTGGGATGAGTGTCTACTAAGCACAATGCATGAGTTGAGGATAATGATAGGATTACTACTTCCGAGTTAATCGTGGGGATCTATTATTGGTGCACTTGCATGTGTGCATATTATTGTAAATGTGCATGGCTATTTTCAATATGTAATCTATTTTGGGAAGTGTGTAAGTAGTGAAGGGTAATTCCCCACCCATATAAGTATGTATTAGTTTATGTAATTAGAGAGAGACACTTTGTGTATGAGTTATTATAGAGTTATGGTGCGGATCTGATGCACACATAAACTTATGGTAATGTTATATGATGTAAGAAGCTTCTATGCCTTAAAGTGTTTAACATAATGGACTATATTGGGTGGATAAAGATGTTAAACATGATTATAACTGGTTCTTGTGTGGTTGGTTCATTATGATTATTGTTTAACTCATGATTCTTTAAGATCTAGATCTTGAATATGCTATGTGGAATTTTTATGGTCAGTTAGGGTTTTGGATGTATGTTTTATCTTCAACACGTTAACATCATGCATAAGCAACTCTAAAAAGGGGATTGATACCTTTGCGTACTTTGAGCGAGTGCACAGTACACCTGGGTTATTTGTGGTGGATTCTATGTTGTATCATTGGTTCTATTGTGAGTACCTATTTTTTAGTTATTTTTAAAATGGTTTATGATGAATATGTACTTGGTTGACCCTAAAAAGTGTTGAGGAGTGGATAAAATATCTACAAGAATAGTATGCATGGAGGTTAAACATTGGATCTAATTTTGACGCATGCACGTGGGTTGAACACAATCTGTATCAATATTTGTATGAGATATTCTTTGATATCTTCCCGAAGAGAAGCTGTATGATTAGCTAGTTATTTATGCGTTTGAATAAAATTGGAGGTATCACACACTTGTCTGGACACAAGAAGATTTTAGGCCATGTATGATGCTGATATGATGTGGATAATTTTTCCATTGTGTTTTGAACATCTATATTATGGAGTACCCAATTTATGCTTATTCTTACTCAGAGGTAGCTAAGTTCCAATTTTCACGTTATCCCAGTGGAACTTACTCACAAGGCATTCCACTAGCGATCAAGATCTTGATGGTGACCTTGAACTTAGAAGAAAAAATTATGGCGAGATAAACCCCACCATGCATGGGGGTAGGAGTAGATTTGGTGAAAGATGGAAGACCTAGTGGAAGAAAGGAAGAGAGAATAAATGAGTCTTAAGTATAATGAGGCACACAAAAGGGAGTTGGAAAAGTAGTGGGATATTAAAAAGTGGATGGCATTAACAAGAGAGATGGATCATGAAGGATTTAGATCTCATGTAGAAGGAGTGGAGCAGAGCATCCGAAACTTCCCCATTTGGGAAAGCATGACCTAGGAGCCCCCTCATCCTCACAAGGAGCATGCCCGTAGAGATTACCTAGGTCGTGGGTGTGCATCTCAATCTACTTGGCAACCTAGCCCTTACACTTGGTATTCTAGTATCTAGTACATCTAATAGTCAACAAACTAATTTGGGAAGTAGGGAAGTAGGATTAAGTCACATAGAAAGTACATCCATGACAGGGAAAATGTCTTCATTTTTGTTTGGAGGTACCTTTTTAGGTGCATCATCAGCTTCAGAACTTCGATCGCACAAAATTTTTCACTCACTTCGGGAAGTAGTACCACCACACGAGACTATAGGAGTTCATTTCAGTATTATTCTTAGGATATAAGGAAGTACATCTTCTAGTACGCTTCTAGTTATAAGTGGAGGATTAGGGGGTGTAGGTGGCTCTAGTTCTGGTGGATCCGGTGATTCGGAGGAAGAGGTAACATAGAAGGTTTTGGATCCGGTGGGAAGGGTCTGCACAAACCCTAGAATATTTACATGCATATTTCTTTTCATCTTCCAGAGTATAGGGGCATAGAAGATATTGTTGAGAATGTGCACATGTGTGAGATACTATGGTGTGCAAAAAGGATCACAACTTCTGAGCACAAGGAAAGTCAATTTGTAACTACATTACAAGGATGAGAACACAATTGGTACAAGAAGTTTGACCACGATCGACTTACGTAGATTATGCAACATTAAAATATGCATTCATTAAAGAGTTCTATATCCATGAATTTGAGTAGGAAGAGTATAAGTGTGCTCAAGGATATTAATTATGGAACTACTGAGAGTGTTTGGGAGTATAATTCCCATTTCAAAACACTTTTGTCTAAGATTTCTTATGATATTCATGTAATCCATCATGCACATTGGGTCGTTGGAGGAATGATCACACATTTTAGAAGGGTGTTGTCACATAAGACATATACTGATCTGCACGAAGCACTTGAAGCAAATTTATGTGCTAAGGCAGTTAGAAGTATAGACACTAGAGTCATCCCATTCTGGAAGCATAGATTGCAACTATGGAAAATTAGTTGGAGAAACTATCAAAAAATTTAGCACATGAGATGCACACTAGGATTTGGTGTATAGACTATGAAGTGGAAGGGAACACCAAGGATAGTTTTCCCCACAGGTCAGTGCATTCATTATTACTAGACTATGAGATATCTCATCTAAACCATGATGTCAGCATTGTTGCCCATTATTACAATGCATGATAAGGAAGAACGTATCTTTCTATGGTAAAAATTTTGGTCCACGACTCATTATAATGAAGACTATAGTTTGATTATTCAGATCCATGATGCTATCGATATTGGTTTGTGATAGACATGAGTATCAAATAACTCTAATGGTAAATGTGATCACCGGGATTGAGATCACAATGAAGTGTGCTATGATTAGAATGAGGGGTAATATGAAGGAGGACATGGTAGATGTCAAGGATACCATGGTTGATACGGGGTTCGAGGCCATGGTGGTGAACAAGGTGAGTTCCCTTATAGGAGGTTCTTTACATGCGGATATTTTGACCACTAAATACATTAATTTCTTTAGAATATTACTTGTTCTTTTTGTGGGAACATTCATAGCTATGAGGAATGCCCGAACCTATATGAGTATCTTAGAAATAAACATAAACGGGAAAACAAGGGTGCATGGATGGTTAGGATACAATGCACCGTGGATAATAGTGATGCCAAAGTGGGCACTGGAACTCGAGGTATTACCTATGAATATTACTACATGCTTTGAAGTTGTAAAAGCTAGAGAAGCATTATAGTAAAAACCTACCATCACTAAGGAGGATGTTTTGCATGCATGGTATCTAGATCTTGTTCGCGGAGAAGGAGGTTTATGAGGATATCATAGAGGTACTTAGAAAACTTTGGGGGAAGTATAGTGTTTCAAGGAGAAATCACGAGGAAGATGGAATGCAAGAAGGAAACAAATATGGTCTAGTCGGATATTGCTAACTTGAAGGAGGTATACAAAATGTTGCGCCAGGAGAATATCATTCCATTAATAGGGAGTTGGATAAAGGGAAAAACTCCACACATGGGTATTGATAATGGACATTAGATCATGCATGTAAATCTTCCCCCTCATAGCTTATATTATGATAAGGAGATCACTCGTATGTTGTTGTGGATGGATGAATCTTGAGTAATATATTAATTAAAACAGTGTGGAGGTAAATTTCCTTACTTTAGATGCATGCATACAGATGGGGAGACCTCCATTACATCCATCTTCTAATGTAATGTTTATGGATAATCAAACTATGAACACTCCCATCGAGTTTTAAAATATGAATTCATTACTATATAATGGGCCAAGTTCACTGGGGACTTTTAGCACTTGCAAAAGTAGATAGTTTCCCAACTCTGCTTGGGCACCCTTAATGCTATGCGAGAAATGTTGATCTATGGTTCAACAAGGGATATATAAGTTTTTAGAACATGGAGGAAAGAGTTATTGTCCCTTTAACAGATGGGAAATATGTTCCTTATGTTGAGCCTTTGAGTGAAGATTATTTGAGCAAGATTTATGTACGTGTCATCTAGGACCCGAGACTTACTCAAGCTATCTAATGAAGGAATCCTCCAATGGGAAGATACACAATCTATTAGTGATACCACAAGTATTACTTGTGATAATTGGGATCATGAAACTTATTATATGGTTGGGTGTGAAGTAAGGAGCACATTCTGGAAGAGATGAAAACCTCGTTGCATTAGGAGGATAGGTAATATCTTTGTACCTCAGTACACTAGATAAGGAGACCCTACGGTATTTTTTCATGCCATGGAATAATAGTGGATAAAATAATTTGAGAGAAGAAATATGTTAGCATATACCATACACAATACAAAAATGCACTACTAGGTGGTTCACAGGGATAATCTTGTAGAATGGAATGAAGTAAGGATTGCTCTAACAACTCAGTTTTCTAGGAGAAATGTACCTACTCAAATAGGCACATATCATGGTAATCAACCTATTCAACACCACATTGAGCAGTGTGAGAGGCTCTAGATAGAGGGGTAGGAAGATTTACCACCTTCTTTATGGGTACACAAACTTTATTTCACTTTACAAGGTTACGTACGCGCTTGGTATGTATATGAAGAGCTACATAGAGAGACTTGAAATTGGTAAGATTTGATTATAGGAATGGTCCATTTTTGGCTAATTCTATACTAAACCTCTAGTGGAAGATCCATTAAGGTTTATAAAGTTGTTAACTATGGGAGATAGTGAAAAGGTAGAATAACTCATCCAATATTTATTTGGTGAGACAAACTTAGGGGCACACTTTGGTAAAGAATAAGTGACATATGTTGCGCTACTTAAGTGTGCTTGATTTGAGAAATAAAAAGGAATGACGATATACATAGTGGATGATGAGGAAGTAGGAGATTAGGATATAGATCATTCAATGGGTATTCAAGAGGTGTTAGAAAGTGTGGATAAAAATTCATGCACCTATCATGAACCCATGAAGACAAAAAAAAGTGAATATTGGTACGAGATGTGGAACCTAAGAAGGCAATAATTGGGGATTATTGGTATGACTTTGAAGTGGAAAAAATCATTGAGTTAATATGTGATTTTAAGGAATTATTTCCTAGGGGATATGGTGAATTAAAATGATTGCATGAATCATTAGGAGAGATGAATATTAAGCTTAAGGAAGGTGCGTGCACTGGTCGGGAAAAGACCCTATCGAATGAACCCTAACTTGTGCATAAAATTTAAGGAAGAATTTGACAAGATGTTGAGATCTAGCATTATCAAGCCCTTAGAATAATAAAAGTGGGTTATCCCCATGGTCATTAGTATAAATAAATATGTTCAAATTAGGATTTGTGTGGATTATAGGAACTGAATGCTGCATGTGTAATTGATCATTTTCCTACACCTTTCACAGAGGAGATATTAGAAGGAATTGTAGGGCATGAAATCTATTATTTTACATATGGATTCTTTGGGTATCATCAGAGTTAGGATTACACGGGAGGATCAATATAAAAAAATCACCATTGAATGGGGAAGTTTTGCATATATTGTGATGTCCTTTTATCCGAAAAGCGTGCTTGTTGTATTTTCACGCATAGTTATTCAAGCATTCCAAGATTTTATTTGTAACTTCTTATAGGTTTACTTGGATGATTAGACAATGTATGGACTTGTTAAGGATCACTATGTAAATTTTATCTTAATGTTTAAAATATGTAGAAACTTAAGCATCTCTTTAAACATCAAGAAGTGTGTGTTTCTACACATTTTAGCATTTTTAGGTACATCATTTGTAAGGAAGGTTTGTTAGTGGATCCAACTAAGGCTGCAATTATTGTAGGCCTAGAAGAGCCTACCAAGAAGAGTAAGGTGCAATAATTCTTGGGTCATACTCGGTATTATAGAAAATTTATCAAAGGATATGCTAAGATTTCCACACCCTTGGAAGAGATTCTAAAGGGAGAATGGACATTCTATTCGGGATAGATAACTGCAGTGCACATTTGAGGCATTGAAGGAGGTACTTAATATAGTGCCTATTCTACATTTTACCTCATGGAACCAACCATTTCATGTACATGTTGATGCCTATAGCATGACCATTGGTGCGGTGTTAGCTCAACCTGGACAAGGTATTATAGATCATCCCATCTTTTTTTCTCGTAGAAAGTTGTCTCCTACAAAGAAGAATTATACAACTACTAATCATGAAGCCTTTTCAATTATCTCGTGCACTTTGCATAAAGTCAAATAATACCCGCTAGCAACACCGGTTGTATTTATTACCGATCACATGACATTGAAATATTTGGTAAACAAGATTGTTTTACATGGGTGCATATATCGATGGGTGCTCTTATTCCAAGAATTTTATTTCACAATTGCGGTAAAATCAAGTAAAATTAATTTTGGCCTAGACCATTTATCAAGAATCCAGTCAAAGGAGGACACGAACACATTGAAGACACAATTCTAGATGCACGGTGGTACAAGTTACAACACATGCCTTAATAATTGTAGGATATTGTTGTATTTTTACATACAGGTATGACACCAGAAGAAATGAAATGCTTAGAGAAGAAGAAAATTGCAATTCACATGACACTTTTTATGTTGATTAGTGGTGACCTATACAAGTTAAGTCAGGATGAAGTATTGTGTCGGTGTGTACTAGAGCACGACCACACATTTATCATGGAAGAGGCTCATGGTGGTATTACAGGTGGGAACTATGTAGGTGATGCCATTGTACACAAGATTATACTCACTAGAGTATGGTGGGAGACCCTATAAAAATATTGTAAAGCGTATTGTAAGGCATGTGGACACTATCAATGCCTTGGTAAACATGGGAAAAGAGATGAAATGCCTTTATGACCTATTCCTAGTGCAGAGCCATTTGAGAAATGGGATATAGACTTTGTGGGTCCTATTTCACTAGCCACGCATAGAACTAGATCACGCTACATCATCACTTGCACAAATTATCTTACAAGATGGGAAAAAGTAGCACCTACCAAGGATTGTAAAATAACTACAACAACCAGTTTTATGGGAAAATGTTCTTACAAGGTATGGATGCCCAGTAAGCTTGAAAATTTATAGGTGTACACATTTTTGAATGAGAAAATTAGGATACTATTCGATGAATTTATGATTGCACACCATAAGACTACACCCTATCATCCTTAGGAAAATGGGACTGTTGAGGCCTTCAACAAGATTTTGAGCCAGACATTGACAAAAATTTGTGATGTTGGAAGGAAATATTGGGATGATAAAATTTTTTCATGCTTTGGGCATATAGAACAACATACAAGAGGTTGAACAAGGCCACACCCTTTCAGTTGGTTTTGGTGTAGAGGTAGTTCTTCACATGGAACTCATGTTCCCTTCTTTGTGTATTGTGAGCATTGGAGGACTAGCCGATGACCAAGAATTATGAGAAACAATTGATAAATTTATATAGTTAGATGAGAGGAGTGTCATGGCATGTTAGAATTAGATGAATGAAAAGGCTAGGAAGAAGGCATTACATGACAGGCACATCAGGGAAAAAAATCTTAAGATGGGACAAATGGTGCTTCTTTATTATTCTAATTTTTGCACCATCCAAGAAAGATTAAAATACATTGTTTGGGACCGCATATTATCACTCATATACTTGAATAAGGCATTTTCTAGTTATACGTTCTTGGTGGAATATGTCTACCCGGTTACTTCAACAACAGAGTAGGTTGAAGCCATACTATAAATAAGTCTTCTTGGTGTTTGTAATAAGGCAATGTTTCCATTTTGAATAGGATTTCATTTCTATATTTTCTTCTTCATCGTTATGCTTTGTCAATTTAGTTTGGTGTTTTGTGTAATAAGTGAGTTTGCACGTTGGAATCTAATTAACATATGAAGTATTTTTTATGCATAGAGGACTACACATACCATTGGTGTGGGGTGTGTTGGTACCAAAATTTGTTCTCCTTTTCAGTTTGAGCAACATCAAAGATATGGCATGAAGCTTGAAGATAGATAGATCATGATGTATGTCATTTTGTAGCCAGGGATGTGATCTAACCTGCACTCATTTGTGGAGATATGGATAAAACTCAAATAGGACTTGATATTTTCCTAATTTTTTTAGGTTATGCCTTTCAACCAAGGTAAGAGGACATATTTTGTAACCCTCAAATGGTGAAGGAGATGAAGATATCCCTCAATTTGTGCAAAAATTATGAAGGGGCCTTGGGAAAATATGATCAACACTCCAAATCTGACTTTCACAAGTTGTCACTTCCAGATTATGGAGATACTTTCAATACAAGGTAAGGGTTACTGAAGAAATTTTGAAATCCCGATATATTCTCGCATACTTTATCAAATGGATTTGGATCTTCCTGTGGGTATACAGTCAAAATAGGGGTGGTATGGGGTAGAATTAGTTGTTTAGAATGATTTTTGGTGGGATATTCACAAGACAACCTTGACTATGCAAGATATTTGACAACCTCTACAACATTTGAACAACTATCAGATAAAATGCTTCAAAACAATTAGGATGTTCTTTCAACCAAAAGAGATACACAAATGGAGGCCTAGGTTTGCACTCTTCACACAATCTTTGAGACCTCAACACAAAATATACAGTTAAAGGACTCAATTAAAAATCGAAATATTTGATCAAATGATGCCTAACGTACCCGAAGGCTTATAATAAATATCTGTCAAAAATGAAGGTGAAGTGATTTTAAAGCTGCTTATTATCAATGCCAAATGAAATATCTTCTGAAAAATGAAATTGTAAATGCCACTAAACTATCAATAAGAATGAGATCTGTGTGATTCCTAAATATTTCAATGCAAGATTGCAACAAGAACAAGGAAAACTATTTGTAGACATTTAAACATGATAACAAACATCATATTTCCCAAAATAACATAGATTAATTCAAAAGTTTGATAGATTCATCAGCAAGGGATAGTTTTAGGAACAATCTCAGAGATGTGTGATGGCTATACATATATAACCAACTCGACATGAATGAAGATCTAACACAAAAGACATTAACTAGGTTTTTGGAAGGTTTATCGAGAAGATGAGATTTTCTCAAAAATTTCTCTTTATTTTCAATTTCCCAACCTTTCATGTCAAAAAACATGCATTATATATCTCTCTATTATATTTGATCCTTCTTTCCCAAGAAAAGAATATCCTATGGCATCTTAGTTTGTTACAAATTCACTCATGACTTGCAGAAAGGGACATCTAACTAAAAATGTTTAAAAATTTACCAAGTGCCTCAAAAATATGTGAATCATTGCAAAATTCACATCATTATCCATTATGGAGGCACGTTTTTCATCTTTAAAGCATGTAGAACCCCTTCCTTTAATTATTTCATCCTTATCCTCTCAAAAGTTGACTCTACAATTTTTGGATTTGATATTTCACATTTTGGATGGGTTAAGGCAAAAATTTATTCCAAAACATCTCTAATCTTCAAATTGATCGTCAAAACCAATTCCATTGGTCCTTGTAGGTGAAAACAACACAAATTTGCCAAAAATCAATCAAAAATTGATGCAAAAGACATATTTCCACATTTCTGGAGAAAAAATGGTGACCAAACTAAAAATGCACAATTACCATTGATCTTCCTTTCTCCCTTCAACTGGGTCTTCCATGTGTCACCATGCGATTGGACATGGGTTTGGGATCACTTTTTGACATTTTAACACTTTTTGGAAAAATGTAAAAATTGACATTTTGTCCACCCCTCCATCCTTCGAAAACGGGCTCGACACGTGCCCAAAGGTGGGCCCCATTGGAATTGCGGCTTGATTCTACACATTTCCACCTTTTTTGGAAAAAGGAATTTTTCACAATTTTCCCGTGGACCCACACCTCTGCTTCTATCCTTGACATGTGGCAATCACTGACTCACTGTGGGCTTGTGTTCCTCCTTTTAAACTTTACTCAACTCCTCAAAAATTTCAAAAGTTTCAAAACTCACCACTGCCCGCACTCCCCTCTTGCATTTCTTTTGACACGTGTCTCCCTCTGATTCATTGCAGAGCCACACTTCAAATTACCACTTTAACTCACTTTGCCAAAAAGGCAATATTTCCCTTTTTCCTTTGGTGGCCCACACTCCCTTCTACCCTTGATCCTACCACATGTCCACTCCTGATTGGCCCTGGAGGACCCACGACCATTTTCACAACTTTTTCTCTCATTCGCTAAAAAGTAAAAATTTTCTAAGTCCTCCGCCAACCTTCCATCCCACTTTTGATGAAAACATGACACATGTCCACCTCTGATTCACTAAGGGCCTACGCTCTGAAGCCGCCACATGTTCCATTCTGATTCATTATGGGCCCTAGGCATTTTATTTGTACTTTAACTCTTTTTTCCAAAATTCCTTAAGGCATAAAAAGACCCACTCGTCTACCTTCACTCTTCTTGCGACACGTGTACCTCCTCTAGGACTGTGAGGAAAATTCACACTTTTTTCCAAAAACACAAAAATGTTAAGTCTTTAGAAATGACCCATCGATCCTTTTCTAATTATAACAAGCCATGTAGGAGAAGATTTGTGAGCTAAAATTTGATGGGCAAAGGACCCCGTATGACTGTCAAAAGACACAAAAGTTGCAGTGATGCCCTAGAATGTTGAAGATGAAATTGATGGGAAAATGATGCCCGTCTGACCGTCAAAACACAGAAAATGCTAGGGATGCCCTAGAATTCAATTTTTTCGCTAAGGACAACAAATTTCATGAAATTGAACCAATGAAAACTGTTTTAAATCTTTTTTTATCATAGAATTGGATTTGTGAGGGAAAATAAGTATAAAACGATCAATTTTAAACTTCCATGATCGGGAAGAAAGGAAAAAATGGCAGAGCCCGTAGATTTTGGAAAAATTAGGGCACAAAAGAGGACACCCATGTTGATTTCATTGAAATTGGGACAAAACAAGTTTATGAGCATTTCAAGGCAATCAATCTTGAGGGAAAATTTATAGACCACCAATTTGAGAGAAAAATGTTTCAGAGCATGCAGAATGAAGGAAAATTAGGGCAAAATCTTGTTAGGCTCAAAAATGGCACCAACATTGGCTCCTTATCGGGGATCGGCACTCCTAGTGAGTGCAAAAAGAACAAAATAAGTATACCAAGTGCCAAAAACAACCATTGGGCAATGGATTCAAAAAATCAGGGAAAAAAAATGAAACCTAATCGACAGAAAATGGCTGCCAAGAATAGGGAAAACAACAAACTGAAAAAAACAACAAAAACAGAGCCAAAAACAAAGACTATACACTATATAAGTGGTGCATACCTGAAATTTGGGGATTAATTCAAGACATACTTTAGATGTTTTCCATTAATAGGAAATTAAAGTAATTCCCCATTTAAGTCTTTGAGAAAAAGGTAAATTCTAATATCAATGGAGTAAGGGCCCATCCACAATGCATCAAATTTACCATGTTTTCCTTATCTTCAGTTCTCCTATCCCATAAAAACCAGATCTCCAACATTGAAGGCTCTAGGAGTGACCTTCTTGTCAAACAACCTCTTCAACTTCTCTCTAAATCTGACATGCCTTTGGTGGGATGCTCTTCTTTCTTCATCCAGCTCAACAATTTGATTAATCCTTGCTTCATATGGACTAACCTCTTGATCTTCAAGTTTTGAATAAACTAAAATGAAGATAATTACAAATGTAAGGGTAGAAAAGCTTGAGTTCCATACACCAACTCAAATGGGCTCTTACCAGTAGCTCTTTTGGCAGTGATTCTATCAGCCCAAACTACAAATTTCAGTTTTTCACCCCATTTTCTCTTGTTCAACTCCAAGATTATCATAATGATCTTCAATAAGTTCTTATTACTGGACTCAACTTGTCCATTTCCTTGAGGGTTATAGTTTGAATCATAGGTCATATTTTTCCCATACTCCTTGCACATTTCCATCAAGGGTTTAGCTCGAAACACATGGCCTTATCAGCAACAATCTTTCTTGGCACACTAAATCTACATATGATATGATTCAACAAGAAGTCTATTACAACTTGGTGTGTTTCTTTCTTGGTGGGGATTGCTTCTACACACTTGGTGAATTAATCTATGACTACAAGGATCAACTTATGTCTAGCACTAGAAGGGTCTAAAATCTCACAAACAAATTCTATTCCCCATTTTTTGAAACGAGCTTCAATTGATACAAAGCTACAAAGGAAGGGAGCCTGAAGCTTTCATTCTTCTAGAGAAACGCTGACAACTTTCACATTTTCTAACCAACAGGGTTGCATATTTAAAAAGAGTTTGCCACCAATAACTAGCTCTCAAAAATTTGTGTGATGTAACCCTTCTGTAAAGTGTCCTCCACAAAATCCCCCATGAAAATCAGAAAAAAATTTGGGAGCTTCATCTTCAGTTACACATCTCAAGAGGACACCTTCAGGGTTCTTCCAAGCCAACCCAAAGTCAGTAATGATTTATTTTTGAGAAGCCAACTTGAGGGATCTTTTCTAATTTTTATTTAAATGATCAGGGAAGTATAGGTGTCTGAGGTACAAGATTACATCCTTGCACCACTTAGAACTTATCAACTTCTCAACAACATCTGCCCTTTCTTCCTCTACTTCATTCACTTCCACAATCTACAAGTTGCTCTTAGCCATGAGCTTAGCAAGACCCAAACCTCTCACAAAATTTGTGGTTTGGATGTCCATGTCATACTCCTATAGTTTGTTCACCCATCTACATATCTTTCTTGAGATCTCCATCTATGATAAGATGTATTTTACCATGGTGTGGGGACCATAAGAAAAACTTTTGAACTTAAGATATAAGTCCTGAAAAACCTTTGTTTCTTTCACTAAGGAAAATTCTTGTTTTTCCATGATTGTGTATTTTAACTCAGCAACTTGTACAACCTTGCTAAAGAAGGCAATAAACCTCTCAGCCCCATCTTCATCCTTCTATAGAAAAATAGATGTAATGGTATTTTCAGAAGCAAAGGAGAATATTTGGAAAGGCTTCTTGTAATTCAGAGCTGCCAAGACAAGTGCATGTTTAAGTGCTTCTTTGATTCCTTCAAAATCCTGAATAATAGCCTCCTCCCATTTGATAACTTGGTCTTTCTTTAACATGCATGTAATAGGAAGAGTCAATTTAGCAAAATTAGACACAAACCTTCTAATGAAATTGATCTACCCAAAGAAGGATTGGATTCCCTTATTTGTTCTTAGAATTGGAACCTTGTTGATTGCTTCTACCCTCTCAGGGTCAATCATGACACCAGCCTTTGAAACAATATGACCAAGCAGCTTGGCCTTTTTCACCCCAAAATGACACTTCTTTGGATTGAGAGAAATGCCATATTCTCTACATCTGATCAACATTCTTTCCAAGTGCTGCAAGTGATATTTTCTACTCCTTGAAAACATAGTCACATCATCCTGATAAACTGTAATGAAGTCATTTATGTAACCAACAAAAGCTACATCCATTGCTCTTTAGAAGGTAGCTCTAGCATTCATGATATCAAAAGGCATTCTTACATAGACATATGTTCCAAAGCGAGTGGTAAAGGTAGTTTTGAATATTTTCGACTCCTTGACAACAACTTGATTGTAGCCAGAGAAACCATCCAAGGTGGACAACAATTTAGATCCAGTCACTAACTCCAGCATGTTTTCCATGTTTGGTAAATGATAATTGTCCTTCAATGAATCTCTATTTATATTTACGAAGTCTAAACAAAGTATGATATCTCAATTTTTCTTTACATTTGGCAAAAGGTTTGTAACCCAAGATGAATACCTTGTGGGCTGGAGTACTCCTCCCTACTTTATTTTCTTCAATTCATCTTACATCTTCATTGAGAGGAGTGGATTAATTTACCTCTTCTTTTGTTTTTAGGGATTGACATTTGTTTCAAGAGGAATATCATGCTTAAATAAGTCCTCTTTGTACGCTTTCAGCTCTGAATAAGACCAAGCAAGACAATCTGATATTCCTTCAATAGTTGAACATAGGACTGCTTTTTTTTCTTCTTTGTTTAGATTATTGCCCAAAAAAACTTTTCTTAGTGTATCATTAGTGCCCAAGGTATTCTCTTCCACATCCCTTGAGGAAGACATGTTTCTATTGATGATGTAATCAACATTGTTAAAATTTGACTCAAGTGTAACAAGACCTCTAGGAATGGTGTTATTTTTCAATTGGATGATATCCTTTCCAAACAAAGTTTCTTTTCCTTGATCACACACACCATTGGTTCCCAATCAATATTCGATCTCCAAACTCACCTTGATTTTATAAGAACCTTTGCACTCGAGCATCACCATTAAACACTTTCCAATGCTTGATGTTATTAGGGATGACTAGCCTACTTAACATTTCAATATTATACTCACAATAAGGTGAAACTCTGCAATTTCAAAATATTTACCCCAACACTGCCAACTTGTCAGCAACAACATTAAAACTTCTATCATGATGCAAAATGTTGAAGGAATCAAACATCTCAATTAGATCCCAAGCTAATTTTTGTAGCATATAGTTTTCTTATTTGTTTGACAACTAGATCTGAATCTCCTTTTGCAATGATGTCCTTGACACCATACTTCCATACAATTCTCGGACCCAATAACAAGGATTCATACTCAAAAATGTTGTTAGTACATTCAAAATTAAGCTTGAAGGAAAAAAAAAAACTCTCCTAAGCTAGGAGAAATCAGAATTATACCAGCACCTTTACCAAATTTGGAGCAATCTCCATCAAATAGCAAGGTCAAGGAGAACCTACTTGTTCAAGGCACTTTCATCATCAAACCCAATAAAATTATCAACATCAACATCAACAAATAATACTTTATAAGAAGCATTGTTTGGATCCTCAATCAGATGTAACATCTTCTCTCTCGCATATAATTTTACAAGGATTCCTTCAATGGAAACGGTGGCAAAAGACATATCCATTTGGACACTCCCTCCAAAATTACAGTCCACTTTCTTGACAATAACATACCCCATTTGGGAGGAAATCAATAATCACAACATCCAATTTTAAATTCCTCCCAGGATAAGATGAAAGTTCCACCACCAAACCCTTCACACAACCAACTACCAAAACTTATCTTGAGTCCATGGCAGTACACTTTTTTTACTTTGATATCCAACTCATTCATGACTTCTAGAGGCATGACATTGCATGATGCACTTGAATCAAACATAAAATTGTGAAGTAGTCTATCCATTATGATCAAATTTGTAAAGAATGGATCAACATTCAATTGGGAATCAACCAAGGATGTCCCCAAGTATACCTCAAGTGTTTCTCCAAGAACTTCTAATGCTAGTGGTATTTCAAGGTCTGCAATGATTTGAGGAGTTTCAACAATGTTTACATTTCTACTTGGGGTACTCTTATCCTATTTTAATCCCAATTACTCAAATGCTCTCTTCTTGTGCTCAGGAATCCTAAGCAACTCAATGATTAGAACACTTACTTTGATTTTGCTCAACACTTGGGCTATGTCACAGGGAACATTCTTTGGCAAGGTAACATTGGAAGGGAGACAAGTATATTCATTAGATGGCATGGGATCCTTGGTAGCTTGGGCATGATGAGGACTATAATTTTTGCTTGGGATAGAAGAGCTTTTGGTAGGTGTTTCCCTTCTAAGAGATTCTTTGGGAATTCTTATGAGCAAGGTTTTTCTAGTTTTGGCCTGAGGCCTAACTCCCTTAACAACTTTTCTCCTAGTGTGATAGTATTTATCTTGAGCCACAACAAAATTCATAAACAAATGTCTATCTTCCTATGAAGGGATACCACCATCATACTTCTTAATCATCAAAGCTCTTAAGTATTCAAAGTGATTTTTAGGAATTTCAAAATCTTGCACTACATAAAATTCAAGAGTATGAGGGGGAAGAAAGACTTGTACCCATTTTATGTAATCCCAAAAGGTTGCAGCTATCCTTGCACTTCTTACTTTAGTTGATGTTTCTCCTTCTTGTGAGGTTGAATAACATCCCACCATGCAAATATCGTCATCAGTACCATCATCATTATTAACTTGATCTTGATCAGTACTTTACATGGAGGATGAGGTAGAAAACACCTATCACACCAATTAATATCAGTAACTTCCTCAATAACAATAACCCTAACAGTTAGGGGATCAGGTAACAATCTTCTTTCACATGCTTAAGGATGTCTATTTGAAGACCCCATGGGTCCTTTCCCTCTATCATCAGATCTCTGATCACCCTTAGGATGATTGGAAAATATATCATGGTTTTGTGCTTTTTGCTAACCTTGTGAACTTTTCCCAATTCCTTTCTCATCTCTTACCAACTTGTAAGAAATCTCTTTGACAACCCCTGCCAAATTTTTCACCACTTCCTCCAAGTCTACACTTTTTCTTGCTTCATTTTTTTCAAGTTTTATCAGTTTTACATCATCTCTCTTGAGAGGTTTCCCAATTACTTTGATATTGTTTTCAATCTGCAGTGTCATGGTAAAGGGCTGACTTAAATTGGTAGTGTTCTTGTCTCTTAAGTAATAGGTTGCCTTCTTATCAAATGCATCTACGTATTTGATCAAACATGATTGATCACATGGCCTCAAATTAACTGAAATCCTTCTGAAAGTTTTGTTAAACCTTGTATTGAAGTCATGAACTAATTCATTGGGGTTCTTCTTGATATTTTCAAATTCAGACAATAGAAACCTAGGATCATTTTTGTCACCATATTGCAATTTGAATGCATTTTGTATTTCAGTCCATGAATCAATAGAATTATCAGGAATAGCCTTGTACCAATCCCTTGCATCCTCTTCTAGTGTATGAATGAAAATTTTATTATACATATCTTCATTCTCAATCTCAAAATCCTTCATCATGTTAACAAAAAGTTTGAGATGTTGATCACAAATTATAGCATTATTCCCTTGGAACTTTGGCAATCTACTTCTAACATCCTGAGGCACAACATTAGGATAACTAGCCATTCCCCTAAAATTTATTGTACCAAAGGTATTGACCACAAATGGAGGCCTAGGTGGAGGTTGAGCCATATTTTCTGGTGGAGGTGATCTTGGGGGTGACACAAGATGATGAGGAGTGAGAGGTCTTTGGGGCATAAGAATGTGATTCACAAAACTAGTGGTCTCTAGGTGCTGATTTTCTTGGAAATTTTTATTTGAATTGAAGCATACAAGTGCATATTGAGAAGAGAACTTACTAGGTACAACAAAAGGACCTTCACTAGTTGAAGTAAGAAAACTTGTGAGAATATTGCTTAAATTAGAATCAATGGAAGAAGAGTGATAATCCTCTACTAAAGGCTGATTTCTCTCACTAATGGATACACTTTGTTTCCGATGTCGACCTTCAACAACCTTCCAAAATTTTCTTTCCTCTAAAACTATCTTTCGAAATTCTTGAAATAACTTTCTACTTGGGTCCCTCCTAAAGAGATATCTTCTTCCTTCTATTTTTACAGAGATTAGCAACACAAAAATAAATGATAGAAAGCTAAGACACTGGTATTTATCAAGATCAAATCAACATGGAGTCGCCACTAAGGACTTTCACCCTAGTTGTGAAAATGCACTAAAATACTCTATCAAATACCTATCAACACTGAAAATATTGCCAAACTTTATAGATCAGACCTTCCTTCTTGAATTTATCAATCACAAATGCAAATGAAGTGCAACAATTGCTGGAAACTAATAAAATTGTAGGTAGAACTTATATCTTCACTTAATATTTACAAATATGATGCCTAAACAATGTACTTGCATGCAGCATTTGTAAGAAACATTACCAGGGTTTGACATGTATCCAAATATCTCAAAGTTTTCAACAATTCCTGTAGTAGTGGCACCATTGGTTTTGGTACCCAAATTTGTTCTCCTTTTCAGTCTAAGCAACATCAAAGATATGGCATGAAGCTTGAAGACAAGTAGATCATGATATATGTCATTTTGTAGTGGGGATGTGATCTCCCTGGTGCTCGGATTTGTGGAGAGATGGATAACATTCAAATAGGACTTGATCTTGTCCTAACTATTTTAGGTTGTGCCTTTCAACCAAGGTAAGAGGATGTATTTTGTAACCCTAAAATCGTGAAGGAGATGAAGTTATCTCTCAATTTTTGAAAATAGTATGAAGGGTTCTTAGGAAAATATGATTAACACTTCAAAGATGAATTTCACAAGTTGTCACTTCAAGATTATGGAGATAATTTCAATGTAAGGAAAGGGTTATGAAGAAATTTTTAAATCTTGATCTGTCTCGCATACTTTAGCAAATGGATTTTGATCTTATGGGGGTATATAGGTCAAACAGGTGGTATGGGCTAGGATTAGTTGTTTAGAATGATTTCTTGGTGGGATATTGACAAGACAAACTTGACAATGCTAGATATTTGACAACCTCTACAACATTTGAACAACTATTAGATAAAATTCTTCAAAACAGTCAAGATGTTCTTTCAACCAGAAGAGATACACAAATGGAGGCTCAAGTTTGCACTCTTCACACAATCTTTGAGACCTCAACACAAAATCTTGAGTTAAAGGACTCAATTAAACATCAAAATATCTGATCAAATCATGCCTAAGGTACCACCAAAGGCTTATAATTAATCTATGTTAGTAAATGAAGGTGAAGTGATTTTCAACTACTTATTATCAATGCGGATGAAAGTTCTTCTGAAAAATGAAATTGCAAATGCCACTAAACTATCGATAAGGATGAGATTTGTGAGATTCCTAAAGATTTCAACACAAGATTGCAATAAGAACAAGGAAAAATATTTGCAAACATTTAAACATGATAACAGACATCATATTTCCCAAAATAACATAGATTAATTCAAAAGCTTGTTAGATTCATCAATAGGGGAGAGTTTCAGGAACAATCTCAGAGCTGTGTGATGGCTATACACTTGTAACCAACTCAACATGAATGAAGATCTAACACAGAAGACATTAACCAAGTTTTTTGGAGGGTTTCTCAGAAGATGAGCTTCTCTCAAAATTTTCTCGTGATTTTCAATTTCGACCCTTTGCATGTCAAAAAACATGCATTATATATCTCTATTACATTTGATCCTTCTTTCCCAAGAAAAGAATATCCTATGGCATCTTAGTTTGTTACAAATTCACTCATGACTTGCAAAAAGGGACATCTAACAGAAAAAATCTTCAAAAAAATTCTAGGTGCCTCAAAAAAGGTGAATCATTGAAAAATTCACATCATTATCCATTGTGGAGGAACATTTTTCATCTTCAAAGCATGCAGTCCCCCTTCATTTGATATTTCATACTTATCCCTCCAAAATTTGACTCTACAAATTTGGTATTTGATATTTCACGTTTTTGGATGGGTTAGGGAAAAAAATTATTCCAAAAACATCTCTGATCTTCAAATTAATCCTCAAAACCAATTACATTGGTCCTTGTAGGCACAAACGACACAAATTTGCAAAAATTCGATCAAAATTGATGCAAAAAATGCATTTTCATAATTCCTAGAGAAAAATTGTGGTCAAACCTGAAAAATGCATAGTTACCATTGATCTACCTTTCTCCCTTCAATTTGGGCCCTCCATGTGTCACAATGTGATTGGAAATGGGTTTGGGATCACTTTTTGACATTTTAACACTTTTTGGAAAAATGTAAAAAATTTGACATTTTTCTCCACCCCTCCGCCCTTTGAAAATGGGCTGACACGTGTCCCAAGGTGGGCCCCATTGGAATCACGGCTTGATTCTACACATTTCCACCTTTTTGGAAAAAAGAAAATTTTCACAATTTTCCGATACACCCGCACCTCCGCTTCTATCCTTGACATGTGGCAATCGCTGACTTGCTATTGGCTTTAATTCCTCCTTTTAAATTTTACTCAACTCCTCAAAAGTTTTCAAAACTCACCGGCGGCCCGCACTCCCCTCTTGCATTGCTTTTGACATGTGTCTTTCTCTGATTTATTCCAGAGCCATGCTTCAAATTACTGCTTTAACTCACTTTACCAAAAAGGAAATATTTTCCTTTTTCCTCCGACAATCCACACTCCCTTCTACCCCTAATCCTACCATGTGTCCACTCTGATTGGCCTGGAAAACCCGTGGCCTTTTTCACAACTTTTTCTCCCATTCACCAAAAAGAAAAAAATTCTAAGTCCTCCTCAGCCTTCCATCCCGCTTTTGATGAAAACATGACATGTGTCCACCTCACGATTTGTTTAGGGCCTACACTCTGAAGCTTCTATGTGTTCCATTCTAATTTGTTATGGGCCCTACGCATTTTCTTTGTACTTTAACTCTTTTTCTCGAAAATGCCTTAAGGCACAAAAAGACCCTCCCATCCGCCTTCAATCTGCTTGTGACATGTGTACCTCCTCTGGGACCTATAGAGCTATGGGGGAAATTTTCACTTTTTTCCAAAAACACAAAAAATGTTAAGTCTTTAGAAATGACCCGCCGATCCTTGTCCAATTAGAATGAGCCACGTAGGAGAAGATTTGTGAGCTAAAATTTGATAGGTAAAGAATGCTCGTATGACTGTTAAAAGGCATGAAAGTTGTCAGCAATGCCCTAGAATGCTAAATATGAAATTGATGGGAAAATGACACCCGTATGACTGTCAAAACATAGAAAATTCCAAGGATGCCCTAGAATTCAATTTTTTCGCTAAGGATAACAAATTTCATGAAATTGAACCAACTGAAACATGTTTTAAAGAATTTTTATCATGGAATTGGATTTTTGAGGGAAAATAAGTATAAAATGATCAATTTTAAACTTCCACAATTGGGAAAAAGGAAAAATGGTAGAGCTCACAGATTTTGGAAAAATTAGGGCACAAAAGAGGGCACACATGTTGATTTCATTCAAATTGGGACAAAACAACAAGTTTATGAGCCTTTGAAGGAAATCACTATGGAGGGAAAAGTTACAAACCACCAATTTGAGAGAAAAACCTTTTAGAGCACGCAAAATGAAGGAAAATTAGGGCAAAATCTTGTTAAGCTCAAAAATGGCACCAACAGGTGGCTATTCATAACTGGGTACACATGAGAACAAAATTGTTACAAGTGCTTGTTAAGTATGGAAAAGAGTTTTTAGAAAGGAGATTACTCTAAAAATATGACCATACATGGAGATAAATAAGGGAATAATATAATGCAAGGTAAGTATTAGTTGTGGAGACTACCAAGGGAAGGCATAGTGGCGAGGTACTTGGGGCATGGAACCGCATCGAAGAGATGTTTGTAGCCGAGGAAGGTAGGAAGGCTTGCTAGAAGGTTATAGTTAGGGCGTGAAGATGCACCACACAAAGATTGTGAAAATCTTAAATTAATGAGAGGATTGTTATAAAATGGTAAAAAATAGTGATCTACCTCTCCACTTCTCAGGGTTCCAGTGGGTGAAATCACATAAAAATTGGAGGGAATGATCGTTGAAAATCTAGTTTCGTGTGAACTAGTTTTCATGCCATGAATTCCCTAATTTTTAGGGATATGGAGGGCTGTATTTTTATCAAAATTATTACCTATTCAAAAAATTCTAACTCCTAATGATCGATAGGTGAAATCATCTGAAATTCAAAGGGAAGGGTCTCTAAAAATCTAGTTTCTCTCAAACTAGTTTTTACACGATGAAGTTTCCAGTTTCTTGAGATATGAACGACTGAATTTTTATCAGTATTCTACCTTGGTATTTCCATACCTGAAGCTTTTAAGAGACATTAATTTTAATTTTTCATTTTTGAGCTTCATGGAAAGCGAGTCATGATGAAAATTGGAGCACGAGTTCGTGACAAAGAGTCAAATTGAAAAACAAAAATCTCATTACAAATAGAGGACATTTTCACCACTTAATAAAAATAGCATATTTTGTGTTTCCTTGCATGCTATAAATGATGAGTCCCATTGAATGACAAGCTCTATCACTCAATACAATCAGAAAATGGGTCAAATGAAAAGTAAGACAAAAAACCACTTCTTCCCAAAATAGCAGAGTCTCTAAATAGCAACTTGTTAAATATAGAAATGTGCTAAAAATAACAATATTTCAAGCAAAAGGAGGTTAGAATATGGTAGAAGTTTCAGAAGGTGAAACTAGAGCAAGACAAGTGATATATCCCATAATAGAAAAGCATGGGTTCATATTCTAAATATAACAAGTTATTATCAAAGGGAAAGTTTCACACAATGGGAGATAAAGGGATGATACTTAAGGTCAATACCATCATTCTGAATCATCCATGGGCATTGATCATAGGGAATTTGAGGTTCATCTTAGGGAACTGGAAAATGTTTTTTGACACTCACTATATAGTTTAGGTCACATGTATATCATACGCAGTCGAGCGTCGTGGTCATTGACAAAACCATTCATTAGTGATTTTAAATACTCATTCCAAATAATCTATGAGCCAATTGGAAGGAGTTTCACACAATTTTGAAGATTCATAGTTTCATCGCATTGAGATTTCCATCAACAAGGATCAATGGAATTCATCAGAATGACATCTCCTCTTCTTATCTTACTTTTCTCTCTCCTCTTCCCCCAAATTTCTCTCTCTTCTCAATGGTCTAATTTTGCATTGGAGTTGTGATTTTTCACATGTATTAATGCTCCTAATGTGGTAAGTTTCCTTTATAATATAAAAGGGACTTAATATTCTCTTAGGAAGTTGAAAAGTTTTAAGTTACGTGAGGACATATGAAAATCCATTGGGGGGTAGATGATGAGTCATCTCTCATTCTATAAATTTTAAAGCCATTCTCTTTTCAAAGGGTTGGAAATTGATCTTATAAACTCAAGAGTGCATTGTACTTAGAGAAAGCAAAGGAGATAGCCATTTTATTCTACTTTCCTCCACTCTCAAATTTTGTCCATTCCCACACTATGTACAACTTTTATTTAAGAAATAAATACAAGGGGCTTTTAGCTTTCTTTGACTAATGGGTTTCTTTATACTTTCTGATCAATAAATTCTATTTGGTCTTGTTATTTTCAAATTTGTTTCTTCTCATGAATGCATGTGATGAAATTTCTAGTTAGTGTATGTAGGGATCTGATTTTCTACCTACAACATTAGTTCTGCTACCTTTGTTCTCATTCCCCTTTCCCACTCTTTAGACAAAGTCTTCCCTAGCAATATATTGATAGATTTTCCATAGGGTCAGTGGTGTGCCCTGTTGGATCCCCAACCATAAGGCAACCTTGAGAAAAGTCACTTTCACTTGTGCATGCATATATGATAGTTGCACCGAGTTAATTAAGGTACTTAGATTCCTAGAGCATTGGTAAGAAATCCATAAATTTATCCTTGAAAATTTTTCTTGCCAATAGTTTTTGGTGCCCACCGTGGGGTAAATTTAGCAACATATGCACCCAAAATACGACCACAAGGTCTAAAAATAAAAAAATGAAATATTGAAAAAACAAAAAGAGTTCATGAAAATCCATTTCTTAAGGCTACACTATCAATTTCTAGCAAGTGACCTTTCATATTCCATAGTGTCCTTTCATATTCCTATTGCATATTTTTTTAGTGCTAGAATTTGAAGAATAATTTTTGAAGTAAAAGCTGAAGCAGAAAAAATGGTGGATGAAGAAGAAATACCACAACCCATTTTTCTATGGGGAATAAATACAAGCCCGCTTTCTCTTAAACCACCTCTTCACAGGGGAAAATTTTAGTGGAAAATTTTCATAAATTCGTAAATATTAGAGATTTTTGAAATGTATAATTTTTAGCGGTCGTATCCTACCAAATTCACCTAAAATTTCCACCGATAAGTAATTCTTATGGGTGAATTCACCTAATAATAAGACTAATAAATCATAGACACAAGATTCCATTGATTCATTTATCAAATACGTAGAAAAATTTCTTTCTTTTGTAATATTACCATCTAAACAAAGTTGGAAAGTAGAGAGAGATTATAGGAACATACGCAAAGGGATAGAAGACTTGTAACTTTTATTGGTTGATGTAGTAGTGGTAAATCTCAACAACATAATTTCAATCAAAAATTCAAAACCATTAGAATGGAGGATGCATTAAAATTTATAACATTGAAAATATGTATTTTCATGTACCCCCACATGAGTTTTCACCTATCCCTATCACTTGTAACCTTTCATCTTCTTAGGATACAAAAGTGATTCTTTTTCTTATCTGTGAAAATGGAATCTTACAATTGTTGGAAAATGTTTCTATGGTTGTCATTGATGTTAAGTGTCACATTGATTGCAAAGGGTGTCAAGGTGGTATAGGTGTCTCCATGAGGTGTCATTAATTTTTGAGCTTGAAGTTTTATTAATAGTGTCCAATCTTGTAGTCATTTCATGGTGTCCGTGTGCATGGTCAAACAAGATAGGTGTTGTAGGTGAGCTCCAAAGTTGGTCACAAGCTGGTATGAGATAAATAATGTTTAATATTATGATAAAAAAGTGTATTTGTGTGTGCGAGGGTTGGAAAGGTCACTCATGTGTTGATCGAAGGCATTCTAGGCCTAGTCCTAGACTTAGGTCAAGTAGGATGATATAATGGCATAAGATATGGAGTAGGGATGCCTGTTTAAGAATGATAGGTTTGTTTTGAAAGTACATATGAGGTGTTGAAGGAATTTGAGGTTATTATTTAGAGGTTTAGTGCATATTCCAGGTCCATTGAAGTAAGTTTCTTAAGAAAAAGGTAGGAAAGAAAATATAAGTATTAGTGGTTGGAGAGATACAAAAGTGTGCATGTCAAAATGATACTTGGGAAAGTTGGAGGAGGTCATCATTGTCCTATGGGTCAAATTTTAGGTCAATTCTATGGAGTTGCAAGAAAAGTGATTTTTGGTCATATGAAGCCCTTAGAGAGCAAAATCGAACTCAATGGGTGAAGTTTATTTTCTCAGCCACAAATATGGGGTATACATGGAAGCCTAGGGATTTAAGGGATGTTTTTTCATTGAGATAAGATTTTTCTGTGGAAATAATGAGTTGATTTATTTTTCTCATGTTTATAAACAATCATTAACAACCTAAGGAGATATAAAACCCTCCTAAAACCCTAGCAATAGAGTGATGGAGGAAAAATGATGTACATTTTGTATTGTCATTAAATCAATTGGGAAAGAAAATGTGATGTCTCGGACCAATGGAGAAATCCTTAGTGGTCATTTTGGTGGTGGTTTCATGATCTATTTATTTTCGTAAGGCATAGAAAGACCCTTGTTTAGTTGAGATTTCCAGTTTCAAGGCTGAGATGGAGGTTTCATGACAACAAGTGAATTGTTAAAAGAATACTGTGAGATGTGATATATATTTATGAAAATTTTAATATAGGTTATGTGGATAAAATTTGAGAAATAGGTCTAACAAGTCATCCTACCGCTTTTGGCCTTAAGGACTAAAACCTAGTCATGATGGATTGAAATGAGTTGGATGGATTTGCCTATTATAGTTGATTTATTTGGTCTTGAATATATTGTTTGCATATAACATAATTTTTTTTATCTCTTAGAGTGATACAAATATTTGATTTCATTCTTAAGCCCTAATGACCTAATTATCTCTATAAGGCGTCTCAAGAAGCAGGGTGGAACATGTGTTCTTGAGTGATTTTATCCATGTAACATATGCACGTGATTCATTTAAGAGGTTTTTAGGTTCCTAATCAATTTTTACAAGTGGTTTCAGTGATTGTAAGTTTATTTAGAGGTTTTTATGAATGGTTTACTCAATACTGGTGATGGAGGCCTTAAACCCGGTTTGTGCGCTTTTAGAGATGCATGTGTTTCAATATCTAGTGGCATATCAAGGAGGTTAAAGTGAGTTGTTTTAGTTAGTATACATAATTATACTTCTATTGAGGTTTGATTTGTTCCTTTATTATGAAATTTTATGTGGCAAATCTCTTTCTCTTGGTGACCTATTTATGGGCATGATCAGTATGCTTAATTGAGGTAAGAGTGTCGGATCTCTTAGATTATTGTGCCTTGTTTGGTGGTGTCTTATGGACATGAAATTTGAGTTGGAGTCCGGTTCTTCAATTCATTTTTTAAAAAAATTATTGATATTCCATTTTAATGTATAAAGTTGTTCACTCTTGTGGGCAGGTTTTAGGTTCTTGAAGATGTTATTGAGATAACTTGATTTTTTGTTTTGTTCACGATGATATGAAAGTTTGCAGAGTTCATGGAGCCATTAGATGATCTTGAAATGATGTCCTTGAGTTGTGAATATATTTTAGAGTCATGAGGAATAGTTTTTGTAACCTTGGAGTTCATAAGTCATTCATTGGATGAGGAGGCTCATGTTTTAGGCCTTACCGAGATGTATTGTGATATTTATAGTGGTTTGAGATATTTCTAACCTACTGGGTCTATTGGAGTGATTTATATGAGTATTTTTATGTTATTTTATGTTTATATGACCGAAATTAATGGTCTTATCTGACATCTTTTCATTTATGGGGTGTGTCAAGTATAAAAGTGTAGTGTGATGCTTCATTTTTATGTGTTGAGATTATGGGGATGTGAAAAATATAGAAAAGGAAGAATACAAGTATAGACGGGTCAAGGGTATAGATGAGAAGATTCATTAAGTTTTTACAAGATTTGAAGTTCATGTGAACTAATCAATAAATTAAGGACCATATTTGAGTGAAGAAGGAGAGAGGACAGTTTGCGAAGGTTTTGATGTGTATGGAGTTGAACATGTGATCAAAATCTATTATAGGAGAAACAATACTTAAGGTCATCATCATCTTAAAGTTTATAGGTTAGTTCTTAGTCATATTAGGGGGTTGTACCCTCCTTGTAGGGTAGGTTTGCTACTAAACTAGGGGTTGGTATTCCTTGTGGGGTTGGTGCCTCACTAAAAAAATATTGTGTGATGTTTAATATTCATATGATTCCTTTTTTATAAATAATATTGGAATATGTTTCATTGGGTTTGATTACCCTTGAGGATTTCCCATTTACTTCTGGTATTCTTGTGTTCTCTTATTTGTTTCATGTACTTGTGGATGGATGATACACACCTAATAAACTCATAATTACATATATATGGTGAAGGGTTATTTTCAATAATGTTGTAAGATATGGAAATTGAAATTAATGTTTTGTAATACTGATTAACCCCCTCTCATTTATGTTATTGTAATAATTGGTATCAAATAAAGGTCCTTTTAAAGTAATTTTAATAACTTGAAGGAGATCCTCTTGAAGCACAAGTTGGTTTGATCAAATGGAAGAATAATTCTTATCATATCATGGACATGTGTTCAAATGATCTTATTATACCCTTTGGAAATTCAAGATGAAGGTATACCTAAGTTCTCTTAGGCATGACATTGAACTTTATTACACTAATCCATCATGCCCCATCGATGAAATAGCTAAGAATTCCATTGTGAGTGGATTGGAGGATTCTATATATTTCATGGTAATAGAGAGTGTGATTTAAGAAAGGCCCTACGGGATAAGTGGTGTACATATATGAAGAAGATAGAATTCCTTCTAGAGTTAGTGAAAATGGTGTTGTCTACAGTACAAAATTCATGGATAACTCGGATGGATATGTTTTAAATAAGAAAGAGGAAGTGTTTAATCTTGAAGGTGAACTTTTAGTTCTCTAGATGACCTATATTTCGTAAGGAAGTTGAACCAAAGAGTGAACTCAATTCTTCAGGAACTTGAATCCAAAGGAAAGGAATTTTCTCGAGTTTGAAATTAAGATTAGGAGGTTTCTAACTAGTCTCAAGGATAAGGAGGATGAGTACATCAGATTCAATAATGCTATGAAATATCTAATGGTATACCTAGAGCTATCTACTAATAAGATGAAGACCCATAAAAATTTGAGACAAGAACTAGTAAAATTGATGGTTTGTTGAGTGTTAAACACCCTCTAGTGTTAAAACTTGTTTGGGTTTCAAGGTAGAAGTTAATAAGAATGAGAACTATTCCAAACCATGTTAATGACCTACTAGAGCCAAGGAGGATAAAATGACTCAAAGGAACATCATAAGACAACCCAATGGAATGAAATTATCAAGTAAGCTCAATGGTGTGTGTTATTCATGCAATATATTTTTCATAGAGCTAGGGATTATAGAAGGATAGTAAAGAATGCATTTCCATAGAGAAATGGTAGGGATGATCATTCATATCAGTCAAGATATATTACTTGTTATAAATACCATGAGAAGGGTCATATAGCTAGGAATTATTTTCATGAATCACCAAGATAAAGTTGGAGGAATGGAGGTAAGAATGATGTTGTGTGTTACAACTATAATCTTATTGGCCATATTGTTAGATCTTGTTATCAAATGCCACCTAGAAAAAGTTATAAGGATGAATATTTTAATGGTAAAAATCATGTTACATGTTTCAAGTGTAACATTGTTGGTCATATTGCAAGATATTGTAGGAGGATGAAATGTTATAAAAGGAAGGAAGAAAAACATGACATTAAGGGAGAATTTATACATGGTGTAAAGGAGATAGAATCAAATAAAACTAATCCATTCTAAGGAGATTCAATCTCATTAATGAATATATACATTGTAAATAAGTCTAAGTAGGAAGAAACCAAACTCAAATATGGTCAACCATCAAAACAAGAAAGTATGCTTGCTTTATGATTGAAGAAAAATAGAGTAGAATCATATGTGTTTGAAAGGTATATAATAAAACAAGGAGAAAAGAGAAAAATTTGATCTCAAGTCTAGTGAGCTAATAAATAACACAAGGATTCTAAATATTAAAAACAAATTGGAGAAGAGGAAGATGGATATTTGGATATCTCCCAAGTTCGTGTGTTTTAGTCTCTCGGGATACATTAGGTGTCGTCATCATGATTCTTGAATACATTCATACCTCATCGAAGAAATATATGTGTATTGTTATTTGTATATGTTGATGAAAGAAACATATCATTGGTGTTATGCTTGAGTAAATATGTTGAGGGATATGATATGATATTTTGGTCGAATATGAAGTTTGAATATATGGTCTTAGAAGATAAAGGTATGAAAAATGATGATAGAGTATTTCAAAGGTCTATGATGTTATTAATTCATCAAAGGTACTATGGTTGCATATTTCATTACCTTATATAATTCATAAGGAAGTGTGTTGTGTCTTTGAGTTGAGTTTGAAGGAGTCATGATGGCATAACTCTGTCTTAATGGTACAAATGAGAAGGCTACATGTATCATTAAAAAATTCAGAACAAATAAATTTTCCTATGTGTCAAGTTCCTAATATCATCATGAGAAGTATGAAAAGTATTGGTATAGTCAGTAGCAATGAAAGGAATCGTAAGGTCATATGAATCTAGATATGTCCCTCAGAGATGTTTTCCTATCGTGTAGAATTCATAAGTGATGAATGTTATTGTTATGGATCCTACTTTTATGTGTGAAAGTCTTGAAGACTGTACACTAAAAATACTATACACTCTTCATGTATTCTTGACGGGGTTCTAGGTCAGGACAAGCCCCGAGCTTGGGTCTAGGGAAGAATCCCCTAGTAGTAGGGGTTCTGGGGCGCAACCTCCGATAATTTTTTTGTCCTCAAATTTTTTTCCTAATATTTTAGGAAACACGCTCTTCTCATATGGGTAGGATTTTTGACTCATAGGTTTATGGGATGGTTTTGGCCCATGGTTTTGATACCCTTTGTATTGTAAAGCTACTTATGTAGTTGTCTACTTATGTGGTTTTGTGCATATGGGAGGGTTTATGTAACATTGAAGATGTGTCTAAATTTGGGTGTGAATTCTATAGTGTTTCTTGAGCATAGTTCCAAACAGATCTAAGTATCGTATTGAGAGAGAGGTGGCTTGTAATAAAATATGATAAAGTGATTCTTGGTGGATGCATCCCAAATTGGGTGAACCATGTTAAATATTATCTCTTTGTGTTGTGTTATTTTTTATTTTATGTTTTTATTTAAGACCTGTAATATTTTTTACATATTAGTTTCTATTGTTGTGATTCTTTGAGGGTTTGTTCTTCATATTTTATCCATTATTTCCTAACAATTTGTATCGAGCTTGGTATGGTTTGCTAAAGTGCTGAATCGTAGGGAAATTTTTAGCTTTAGTGGGAGCTATAACAGATGATGGAAATTAAAGGGTTGATAAATTCAATGGGAATAATTTTATTCTTTTGAAGATATAGATGGAAGATTACCTTTATCAAAATGATCTTTATATTCCAATGTCCGAGAAAGGGAACAAATCCTTCAAGATATGATTGATAAAAAATGGGATTTTCTTGATAGGAATGCACTTGGAACAATCCAACTATGTATTACATATTTGGTATTATTGAATGTTTCAAAAGAAAAGACTACAAAAGAACCTGATAGATGCATTAGGGAAGTTGTATGATTATTTAATGAAAAAGTTATGTAAAATGAAGATGTATGAGAATGGTTTAGTAGAAGATAATTTAAATGATTTTAATATAGTTGTAAATTTTATAGATTCAGTCAAAATAGAATTTGATGAAGAATTTAGGGCTTTATTAATTTTTTTTTCTCTTTACTTGAGAGTTGGAATAACTTGGTAATGGCGGTACTAAGCAACTCGATTCCAACTAACTCAAAGTTAAATTTTGAGGATATTCTAGGGGTGATTCTTACGAGGAAATGAAATGAAAAATATAAGGGGAATCTTGTACTTTAGGGAATGCTTTAACGAGTGGAAAATAGAGGGAGACAGGAAGAATAGAGGAAATCGTGGAAAATTGAAAGATTGTGCAAGGTCAAAATCCAAAAGCAAGATAGTATGCTAGCACTATGGAAAGTTTGTGCATGCAAAAAGGACTATTGGGAGCTTCAAGACAAGAAGAAAAAATGGAATAAAGTAAGGAGGAAAATTTAGCAATGGGTAATTTATGTTAGGATGCTTTGATTGTTTCTTTTCACAATATTGTTGAATCTTGGGTTTTAGATTTGGTGGCTTGTTTCCATGCTACACCACATAGGCATTATTTTGTTGATTATGTTCAAGGGGATTTTGGGCATGTTTTCCTTGGTGATGATGAGCCTTGCAACATAGTTGGAAAAGGTTCTATTCGGGTTAATATGTAGAATGGGAATACATGACTATTGAAGGATGTCAAACATGTGTATACTTTAAGACAAAATTTGATATTGGTGAGCTAGTTGGGAAGTGATGGTTTTACTATGATATTTACAATGGACTCTTATTACATTGATGTTTGTAATCTTGTTACTTTGGAAGCATATACAACATTGTGGCACTATAGTCTCAGTCATATGAGCCATAAGGGCATAGAGATCACAAATAAGGATTTTCCCAAATATACGAAACAAGTTTGGAGTTCTGTGTGGCCTACATATATGGGAAATTGAAGCAAGTAAGGTTTCTCAAGGTGGACCTACAAAGAAAGAGAGTAAGTTAGAGCTGGTGCATTCGATGTCCTGGGGGCCATCTCAAGTATCATCTCTTAGGGGTTCAAGTTATTATGTTACTTTTATTAATGACGCAATAAGAAAAGTTTTCGTTTAATTTATTAGAAAAAAATCTAATTTATTTGACACTTTTGTTAAATGGAAAGCCTTGGAAAATAATCAAATAATTCTTAAGTTAAAATGTCTTAGGTCAGATAATGGAGGGGAGTGTTGCAACAATGAATTTTATGTTTCTGTTCTAAGAATGGAATCCAAAGGAAAAATATAGTTCTAGGAACTATGTAGTAGAATGGGGTGACAGAAAGATGAAAAAACAATAATGGAATGTGCTAGAGCATGAGGCTACATGCGGGACTATCACTTTTGTTTTGGGTAGAAAGCAATGAGCAAAGATGTGTACTTGATAAACAGACGACCCTTAATTTTCTTTGATGGAGGCATACCTAAGAAGGCTTGGTATGGTAAGAAAATTTATTATTCATTTCTTAGATTCTTTGGATGGGAGGTGTTTTCCCATATAGACATGGATGATAGGACCAAGCTAGAGGGTAAATCAAGAAAATGTACTTTCATTGGTTATGGAAGTGATGACAATGGATATAAATATTGGAGTATTAAGGAAAAGAAAATCATTCAATCTAGGGATTTGGTGTTTAACGATAAAGTCATGTATAAGCAATATTTTGAAGAAAATAGAGAAGAATCTAAGAAAAAATATGAAGTGGTAGAGGATCTTCTAGATGGGAAAGTGACACATGAATCAATTTAAGAACCTCATCAACTAGAACCCCAAACTCCTATATTAAGTAGGTATTTTATGGTAAGAAGAGAACCTAAACATTTTTCTCATTCTCTTTATTATTTATTACTCACTAACAAAGTGAAGAGCCAAAGATATTTTAGGAAGTAATGCAAGTAGATGTCAGGAAGAAGTGGGAACAAGCCATAAATCAGAGCATTAGGCTCTCATGGAGAACCATACATGGGATTTGGTGAATCTACCCAAATTAAAAAGAGCATTGCATAACAAGTGGGTGTATAGAGTAAAAGAGGAATACGAGAGGAAAGAAAATATATAAGGCCCAGTTGGTGCTCAAGGAGTTTCATAGAAAAATTTATAGATTTTGATGGTATTTTCTCTCCCATGGTAAAAATGACTTCTATTAGAACCGTTCTTAGAATAGTTGTAACAGAATACTTGCACTTAGATAAGCTTGATGTAAATACTCCATTTCTCCATGGTAATTTAGAGGAGGATCTATATATGCAAAGTGAGGTAAGGCTATGAGGTCAAACCTAAAGAGGAGATGATGTGCAAATTGAAGAAGAGCTTGTATGGATTGATACAAGCTCCACGTTAAAGCTATAATAAATTTGATAGCTTCATGATGGAGCAAGGTTATATTAGATATCATTATGATCATTGCATGTATAGAAAGAAATTTGAGGATGGCAATTATATTATTCTCGTGTCTATATGTGGATGACAAGTCTGGTTGTAGGTAAAAACATGAAGGAAATAAAAGTACTTGAAGAACAAGTTAAGTGACTTTTTTGCTATGAAGGATTTGGGAAATATTAAAAATCCTCGGTATGAGGATATATAAATTTAGGAAGGAATGGAAGATCAACTTATATTAGGAATATTACATTAATAAGGTGTTGGAGAGGTTTAATATTTAGGATGCTAAACCGGTTGGGACTCCTTTGGAAAACCATTTCAAGTTATCAAAGGAGTAGTGTCCCAAGACAGAAGAGAGAAACCACATGTCCAAGGTACCTTACACATTAGCAGTTGGAAAATTTATGTATGCCATTGTGTACACCAGGCCTGACCATGCCTAATAATTCTCATACAATGAGAGTGGTGAGTAGATTTATGAATGATCTAGGTAGAGATCACTAGAAGGAAGTAAAGTGGATACTTCAGTATTTGAGAGGGACCATGGGGACAATATTGTGTTACACTAGATCAGACACCACTTGGCATGGTTATGTAGATTCAGATATGGATGGAGATTTAGGTAGAAGGAGGAGCATGCCTTTTTATAATTACACTATAGGTGGGACAACGATGAGTTAGATTTCATAACTAAAGAAGTTGATGGATTTATCACCCATGGAAGCTGAGTATTTTGTTGCCACAAAGGAAAGCAAAGAGATGATTTGGATAAAAAAAATACTTGAGGAGTTGGGGCATAATCAGGAGAAAGGGAAGTTGCATAGTGATAGTAAGAGTGTTATACACCTAGCTAAGAACTCTGCTTCCCACTCTAGGATGAAGCATATACAACTTAGGTACCATTTAATCAGGAAAAATTTTGAGGAAGAGAAGTTTAGGTTGGATAAGATTCATAAAATTCATAATCCTACAAATATGATGGCCGTGGTGGTCACAAGGAGAAAATGAAGTTGCACTCAGCCTTTGGTTGGAATTCATGGATGACAGTGAAGGGTTGAGAAGCTTGCTCAAAGGAAAAATAGTCTCTAAGTGGGATATTGTTATGTTATCAATCCTATTTTTATGTGTGAAAGTGTTGAAGATTGTACACTTAAATTATTATACACTCTTCATGTATTATTTCTAGGGTTCAGTGGCTATGCCAAGCCCAAGCAAGGGTCTAGGGGCAGCAACCCCTAATAGAATTTTTGGCCTCGAAAAATGTGTCAAATATTTTGTGAAATGTTCTCTTCTCATATGGGTGGGATTTTTGATCCATAGGTTTATGGGACAGTTTTGGCCCATGGTTTTGATACCCACAATATTGTAAAATTTCTTATGTAGTTGTCTACATATGTGGTTTTGTGCATATGTTAGGGTTAATGTAACATTGTAAATTTTCTGAATTCAGGTGTGAATTCTATAGAGTTTGTTGAGCATATCTCCAAACAGATTTGGGTATTGTATTGAGAGAGCGGTGGCTTGTAATAAAATATAAGCAAGTGATTCTTGGATGATGTAGACCAAATTGGTTAAACCATGTTAAATACTATCTCTTTGTGTTGTGTTATTTTTTATTTTGCGTTTTATTTGAGATCTGAATATATTATGCTTATTATTTTCTATTGTTGTGATTCTATGAGGAATTGTTTCACATATTTTATCCCTTATTTCCTAACAATGTAGAATTATGAAAAATATGTTTGAATGCATTTAAAGTCCTGTTAAGCATGGTGGAAAGGTTAAAGGGTCTCTTGAAACTCGATACGCTTATGTGAAGTCATGTTGTTACTTTGTTGGCTGATAATTCATGAAGGGTTCTATGATTATCTTAAACATCTTGTATATTTGTGTCATTATGGTCTATTAAGCTACTTTGAGTTATGAATGTATGTCAAGTCATGATTATTAACAATTGTGTCATGAAGACTATGTCATCCCATGATATTTTGGTCATGGTTGAAGAGGTCAAGTCAATGAACATAAAATGTGTGAGATCCTCATTTGATGATCATGGTTGCAAATATGTGTATGGATTTTTTTCCTCCAATAGGAGTATGAAGTGATAGGGAGGTTTGTAAAGCTACTCAGTCTGAAATGAAGGTCTGAATCTTGTGAAAGGTCTATGAAGTTGTTAAAGTACATAAATATAAAAAGTGATGTTTCTAAGTTTGTCTTTTAAGAGGGAGTTTAAGTGCTCATAGACCTAATGATGAGAATATAAAAGTTGTTTTTAGTTTGTAGATACAAATGACATTAATACGAGATAGTTAGATCCAAGACATTGTTGGTGTATATGACTAGACTTGTCATCATTCGACATCTTTTCCACCTAGATGGTTAGTCATCTCACTTAGTGAGAATAGGTCATACTTTAATAGGATAATAGGGTTGTGTTGTCATGCACAAAAGTTACACAACACTCCTATATATACCCCTTCTTTTGGATATATGAGCTTATTAGACACTCTATTGTCTTTGTTATACTTTATTTTCTTTGTGATTCGTGTTCTTGTAATTACGTGAAGTGTTCTCATCTTCATTGGAATTACAACCCTCTTCTATGTGAAAAGGATTTCAAAAGAAACGTGGGTGCATAATAATTGGAGGTTTTTACAACCTACATGGTGGCCTTTTAAAAAGTTGCTTTTTATAAATAAACTAAGGATTTTTAAAAAACTATGTCGGATTTTTAAAATAAAATTAAGGTGACCTTTATTAAAATGTAAGCCCATTTAAAATCTAGGTGAGATTTTAAATTGAAGTGAATTTTAATCCTATGGGGTGTTTTTTTAGGTTAGGATTTTTATATAAGTTAGTGTTTTAAAATGAATTTTTAGATCTAACTTGTATATTTAACTTAGTAATTAATTAAAATTAATTATATTTTAAAGAAATTTTAATTTTAGGCATCTAAATTACTTTATCTCTTTTATTTCCAATTATAGGAATTAATATTAGTCATTTATTAATGTTTATAATCATTTTTGGTCCTTTTTTCTTTAAAATTAGCCAAATTGGATGTTCATACAAGGTCGATTTCTTAACATTATTGGATATTTTTCTCTAATCATTTTCTAGAGTGTTCAAAACCATTCTTAGATATTTTTTCTTTCCAGAACATTTTGATGTCTGAAGGTCCATGGGACTCGTCTTGAGCCCATTGTGTGCATTTTAATCACTCTTTTTATTGCTTATGGACTAGTGAGTATGTCCACAATAGTATTGTAGCAAGGGGGTTTCTATTGTGAAGATAGAAACTTTTTCTCCCAACAATACTTGATTTTACCCCTTTACTTCTTTTTAAACTTTTTTACGATGTTGATTTTTACGCTAAAAAAACTTGATTGTGGTATGTATTATCCATTTCCTTTGGGAAAAATGGAAAATGGGGATAGATTGGAATGTGGGAAAAAGGGACTTCATAGAGCATTTTGAGTCCTTTTAGGTAAAATTTCATCGTTAGGGTTATTTGCAGAGTTTAGGGAATAATTAACATAATCAAAGGAAATTCTTTCATCTTCTAAGTTAGAGAGATTCCAAAGCCCAACTAGCGTCAAGAAATAGGCTCCAATGGGACCACACTCAATCAACATAAGCTAAAATGGATGAAATTAATAAACCAATTTTGGGGCACTTACTAGGGTTTCATGATCCTTCGTCAAGAAAATCTGAAGGAAATCAATTTTGGGGAAAAATAAGGTTTGGATAGCACTGTAGCACAAACCTAAGAATAGCTCAGCAAGTAGCTTGATGAGCTACTCAGCAAGTTGACATGAATGGGTGAGGATGAGTCCCTAATAGCTCATGTGAGATAATGCCTTTTCATGTGGCTTAAGCTACTTATATATCGTGTAGATCTCAATGAGCCCACATAATAGGATGGCCTGATGAGAAAATGTTGGCTTGTATCATGGGTGACAAAGGTGTTCATGAGGAGATTGGTGAATAAGTTGTTATGGTAGGATCTTGAGCTAAAATTATGGCTCAACAAGGTGATTTTGAGATCACCACACATGAGGGTCATGGTCTAGCAATGCCAGCCCAAGCATGAGAGACTCGGCGGAAGGATGACTTGATAAAGTGAAAAGGCCAAGTTGATTAGAAAAAACTCAGAATTTGAGAAATAGAACAAATTAGTGAGGTTTAGGTTGAAGTAGGTCATGTTGGGTGTTGCCAAGCCGAGGGTGAAGTGTCTACGTCACACCATAACATGAGTTGATGGCTTAGGATGTTTGTTGACCGTGATGTAAAGGTGGATCGAAACTTGCTCGAGGGTGAGTTCCAATGAAATTTTGAAATCAAACTAATGGAATTTAGTTTTTCATAACTCAGCTTGAAAATTCATTGAAAAATTGGGGGTGGACAATCACGATGTCCAAACTCAAGTATGTAGTTTTGAGTCGAGATCTTATAATATCATACAACGAGTCGATGATCTGGGAAAGCTAAATTTTTGATATGGGATAAAGTCTGAAACCAAAAATTTAGATTTCAATTTTTCGAGAGGATGGAGGTGTCAAAGTGGGTAGAAGGTTGGCATGTTATAGGTACTTTGGACTATAAATTCAAAATTTTGGTAATTTGGCATGGGGCTCAAAACTTGTAGACCGAGTTACTCAAAAAATTTAGTGGAGTGGATTCGAGGTGGTCGGTGGGGTATGGTTGATGTGTCCTCCGAGTTATTAATGTAAGGTGTGTCGGTCGGGTCAAATTTCAATTTGGTAAGGGTGAGGTCATGTCAAATGCTTTGAGGGGCTTGATGAGTGGGTGCACGGTGCTGTGCATTGGGTGAAAGTGGAGTCATTTTTAGAGGTCATTAAAGCATGTGGCAAGTTGGTGGAGCCAATAAAATCAACCCATAGAGAACGTAAACTCAGAACTTGCCATGTGAATGTCAGGATGTTTCAAAAACTCGATGATCCATTTTTGGAGTCAACCAACGTATAATGGAGGGCATGGGAATCAAGGAACCCCGATCAATGCAAGACATGGCAGGTAAAGAGCTTAGTAGGAGGAGTTAAAACATAAGATGCTGAGTCAACCACCAAACAAAACGGAGGCCAAGATAATGAAGGGATCGCTCAATGTAGAAAAAGAAGCTCTCCAAGTTACAATCTAGGAAACCTCAAATTCCATCATTCATGCAAAATAAACCCTATGGGTCCCACAAAGGGTATGAAGGGTCTTCAAAAGAATGTTAAAATATTATTTTGAAATTAAATCCTAGATTTAAATTTATATGGCATGGTGTAGTGGAGATTTTTTTAGGGACAAGAAATGATGCAATCACACATGGAGTGCTGCAAGATAACATGGGAAAGACATGGTCTTACATATCTTCTATAGTTATGACTATATTTTAGGATTTCTTCAATGTCTCTCCTCTCACACACTCAAGAATGCTATAAAATGAAAAGGGGTGCACAATTTCAAGGAGTTGGATTATTTTTTCATGTTTTCCCTCTTCTTTATCAAGCTGAGTTATGAATTTAGAGGCTTTCAAGCCTTCCTTCTAAAGATTGTAATGCAAACTTCTACCTATTATTACTCTAATGATGCACCGTGCCTATACTTGGAGTAATAAATGATGTTTTTGATCAATTATTTATCCTTGTATCATTTTTATTTCTTTCCTTTTCCTCTCTTCATGTTTCCAGTGTCCGTGCAACCATTGCTTTCCATTGTAAGTTTTTAGGAGTTTTTCTTATCGGGAATGGTGTATTGCATGTGATATGGTTGTTGATACTTTTCTACCCTCTCCATATTCATCTTACTCCATTTACAAGCTAGGAATTTATTTAGAAAACCCAATTTTTTGGTGCATCACCACTTTTAGTGTAGGTTTTATTTCATACAATCCCTCTCCATGTCTCCTAGGAATGTTAGTTTAGGTTTAGTTAGTAGTTTTCCTTGCATTAGGAGTACTATAGTATTAGGATTAGGAAGAGGAAACTGGCCTTCTCCAAAGGTCTACCTCAAGCCCACAAGTCCCACAGCTTGAGATGTGGTACCCATGTTACCCAATAACACCGAATGTCTTAGTCACGCGATAGAAATTTATGGGTTGCTGTGATTTGGTGATAATAATTATGGCACACCGATGGGACAAAAATAATATTTTCCAATGGTGTGTGTATTTGTATTTAATTTATTTCATTAAGTAGTTGGGTTCTTGATGAAATTGTAGCCTTAAGAGGCATACGTATTCACAACTGGCGACTCCATTGGTCCAAGTAACCCATTCTCTCGAGTTGTAGAATTTATTTTCAATCTTTTCCATCCTTTTTATTTCCATCTATGAAGTTGTGGAACCATGAATTCATTCTCACTATGGGTTTCCCACTTAAAGCAAAAGATAAATTCTACCCATCTTCAAGCTACAACAATCCACCTCTACATTTTTTTTTATGATGAAAGTGAACATCATGCATATTCCTATGAGAAAATTCATAACCATTTTGTCTATTCACCAAATTATGCAGTAGTACAAGATCAAGAATATGTAGATTTTGGAGACCATAATATAAATGGAGATTTTGAGTTGTAGTTTAATATTTATAGAATGGAGGAAGGTATGGTGCATTCTAGGCTTCAACTCAAATAAAAGCATTCAATATTGGTTTTATGACACCTTGTCTATGGGTTGGACCTATGCCAAAACACCACAATTTGTAACAAAATATTGATTTCATAATTAAAATGCTACCTTAACTTGAAAGATGGGTTCAGGAGATAAAGGATCATGAATATAATGTTAATCAATACTTGTCAACAGAAACCTTTGCATTATCATCTCAAAGTACTCATTCCATTCCACAACCAATACCATTTCAGCTTGAACGTTGATTCTCAAGATTCTCACCTACCATCCACATTGTGGAATTCACTTCTTCATCTTCTATTCTTCCATCTCATCTTGAATTTTATACCCTTTTCTCTTGTAAAATTCCTTACCCTACACAAAAATAAAATTTATAACTCTTCCACCTCCTCCAACGATGAAAAAATATTTGAATCCCACCTTACCCCCTCTTTCATTCCTGAATCCATTATGGGAGGAACAAAGTCAAAAATATAACAAGGTGGAGGATATAGTCAAGGAGCCTAGAAAGGAAGATCTTGCCAAAAAAATGAAGGATTTAGCTACAAGACTCAACATCAAGTGAATTCCACTCATGACTAATCCTTTGGTTAGGGTTTAATTCTAAGAATAGGTGGTGAAGACTAAATTTTCACAAAAACAAGTAGAAGAGGATGGAGATTGGTAGTCTATTTGTTTGGAATGTAAAATTCATGTTGGCGCAATGTTTAAAAATTGCTGATTTACAAAAAGTTACAAAGTCTATTGGAAACAAACAAGAGTTGGCTCCAAATCCACTAGAATAGGATAATGTGTAAGAAAAATAAGGAAATCTCTCAAATGTGCAAGGTATTTTTGCTAAATACAATGATCCTAGTTGCCTTGCATGTCAAGAACTTGCAACATTCTTATAAGGTTACATGAGACTTGCCAAGAGTCTCATCTGATGTTGAAATTAGTTATAAGGAGCTACAAGTCATGGAGGAAAACCATTCATATTTAAGGGTTTTGAATGAAGAGCATGTCCTCCTGGAGGTTTCAAATCCTTCTCCCTCTTCATCTGTTTAAAAATTTAAATTTTTAAAGGAATTTGACCTTCCACATTTCTTGTTAGAAGATGAAGAAGACCATGGTGAACAAATTTCCAATCTAGAGAACATCATAAGAGATGTTGAATCCTTGGCATAACTAGGAGATGATGAGGCATATTATTTATCAGATTTGGAGGAGTGTTTTGATGGACAAGATCCTATGGAACTTGACAAATTTTCTATCATATCACTTAGCCTTCAACACAAAATGAATTGTGCCATAGAAGGAATTACTCAAGAACAACTTGCAATTACAAACAACCCTCTTGGATCAAGATTGGAGGAATTGATTCTTCCATTTCCCTCATTTAGTGAAGAAGAAGTGGAGAACATAGAAGAAACTAGGTCGACATCTTGAATTCTTGAATAGAGATGACATCATTGAGATTTTTCTACCATCATTTGTGGAACCTGATTTAATTAATGAACATGTGATGGAAGATAATATCCTTGAAAATAATGCTTCCCCTAACATTATCAAGAGAAACAAATGGAAGATTTTGGCCTTACAAGTTTCATGTTTGATGAGGAGATTAAAAATTAAATTTGATTTTGTCTTCATTCGAGAGAGGAGGAGCTCCTACATGAGCAACAAGCTTCAGAGATTTGTAGTGATTCACTAGTGGCTCCATTAGAAGCTGCAAGTAATCCTAAGAAGTGACATATTTTAGAGGAGTTTCTTATTCTTAAAGAAGGAAAATGAAACCAGGATGACACCACTTCAATACTAATCATTCAAGTGGAACATCAATTGTCTATAGATAAGCAACAAGAGTAAAATCAGTTCACATAATCGTCACCTTTTCTAGGAATATCCGTAGGTTGACTTGCTTATTAAGGTTGAGGCTTAGAGTGGTGGGCATATTCAATGGAATTAGACCATGTCCTATTATGTATTTGGATTTATTAGAGCCAAGGAAGGAGCCAAAACTAGCAAATAGGATGAGTTTCACAGTCTTGAGGATCAGCTACAATGCCTCTACAAGAAAAATGCAGAGCAACTAAAAGAGGCATGAATTATCTTTCTAGTTGACACCTTGGTGAACCAAGTGGAGAATTGGGATTTTTTAAGTTTTTAACTCTCAGTCTCATCCATGACTATTGTCAAATCATATGCATGGCTACCCATTGTGAGGAATGGAATTTATTTTACATAACTAATTACAGGGTTCATTTAGCTCACCTATGCCTCCAATTAGGGTAGGGTAGGGTAGGATTAGTTTTGTTTTTTAGAACATAAAGTGCTTATGTACACTTTACATGTTTCACTTGAAGCATGTTGATTTTTTAGTTTTGTACATAGTATATGTTGTGTTTCATCATTTCTCTTGCATAGTGTGTCAGAGGTTGAGTGTTCGGGAGAAGGAAAATATTAGAATTTAATAGAGTTCCATGATGTCCCAACTCAGAAATGTTTTACTCAAAACTTTACAATGTGTTATGCATGCCAAAAATAATTGAGTTCGGTGTGCTTCATACTTATATAAACCAGTTTCAGGATAGGTTCGAAATCCATTTTTAGTCCTATAGATTAGGTTATAGAGAAGAAGAAAGAAAATTTAGATCAAAAAAATTTCCACTCATGTAAACTGTAAGATATTCTTATGGAGATTGGAAAATTAAAGTGGCAGTCATCTCAAAGTTTAAGAACGCTCAAGCGGATTCTAGGACAAAAATTTAAATATTTAGATCATTTTTAGGCCATCAACGAGGACTCCATGGCCAATAGATGTATAAGGTAACTAGTCAACACATCTATCAAGCATATGTCCCCATGAGTCACCAATTTTTTTATCCATTTCCCACCGGGAAAAATGGACAACGGGGATAAATTGGACCCTACATCGAAAGGGACTTTATGGAGTATTCTAGGGAATTTGAGGTAAAACTTCATGTTTAGGGATCATTTGTAGAGTTTTGGGAATAATTATCACCATCGAGGAATTTTTTTCCTCTTCTAGGTTGGAGAGAGTTTAGAGCCCAACCGACATTCGAGAAAACAAGCTTTTGTGGGCCCATACATAGTCAAAATGGGCTAAAATGGTCAATATTAATAAACAAAACTGGGGGAACCTATTGAGTTTTCATGATCCTCCACTCCAAGAAAGTCCCAAGGAAATTAGTTTTAGGGAAAAATAAGGTTTGGATAGAACAATAACAATGAACTAAGACTAGTTTCGTCGAGCATCTCTATGAGATGATGTAAATGGGTGAGTTTGAGTCCCTAATATCTTGGGAAAGCTAATATATTTTCAAGTGGATTGGGATATGTATGTCACATAGAGCTTGATAAGCCCACATAATGGGGTGTTTTGGCAGAAAATTTTGGCTCGCATCCTAGGCAAATGAAGGTTTTCATGGGGGATTGGTAAATAGATCATTATGGTAGGATCTCAAGCTCAAAGGTTGGATAACAAAGTGAGGTGGAGATCAACACATATGAGGCTCACGGTAAAGCAAAGTGCAGCCCAAGCATGAGAGACTTGACAGAAGGCTGACTTGATAAAGAGACAAGGCCAAGTTGATCGAGAATAAGCTTGGGGTTCAAGCAATCGAATAACTTGGCGAGGTTTAGGTTGAAGTAGGTCATGTCAAGAATTGATGATCCTAAGGTGAAGTATTGAGGTTGCATTGTAACATGAGGTGATGGCTCGGGACATTAGTTGATCATGACACAGAGGTGGATTGGAAACCGGTCGGGGTTGAGTTACAATAAAAGTATGAAATTAGACTATTGGCATTTATTATTTTGTAACTTGGCGCAAATATTTATTATAAAAGTGGGGGCGAATCTCGATGTTCAAAATCTGAAGTTTTTTGTTTTAGATTCAGAGAGATCGGAACATCATATGGCGAGTCAATGATCAAGCAAGCCAAATTTCCGATGCGGGGTAAAGTATGAAACCTGAAATTTAGATTTTAGGTTTTTGGTGGATAGATGTGTCAAAGTGGGTAGGAGCTCAAAGTGTGTTATAGGTACTTTGGAATTTGATGTTTAAAAGTGGGAAGTTAGTGCGATGCTTGAAACTTATATAAGAAGTTACTCGGTCAACAAATTTAGTGGAGTGGATTCTGAGGTGGTTAGTGTGGTATAGTTGACGTGTCCTTGGAGGTATTAATGTAAGGTGTATCATCTATGTCAAATTCTAAGTTTTAAGGGCATAGGTCATGTAAAATGTCGAGGGGCTTAAAAAGTGAGTTCGGAGCCCTTGGCCATTGGGTGAAAGTGAAGTCATTTTCAGAGGTCATTAAAGTCTATGGTGAGTTGGTGGATCCAATGCAATAAACCCATGGTGAACATCAACCCAGATTTTTTCGTATGGATTTTAGAATGTTTCAGTAGCTCGATTAGCTGTTTTGGGAGCTGACCAATGTATAATGGAGTGCATGGGAATTGGGGAAGCTCGATCAATGCAAGACGTGGCGAATAAAGAGATGGAGGGATGAGATGAAATGTGAGGTGTTGAGTTGGTCACCAAACAAAGTGGAGGATGAGATAATGATTCTCTCTCCCAATGTAGTAAAAGGATCTCGCTAACCAATTCCTCGAGCTAACAAGTGAGATTCTAGCTAGGAAACCTAAAATTCCCTCATACGTACAAAATCAACCATGTGGGTTCCACCAAGGGTATGAAGGGTCATAGTAAAATTGTTAAAATATTAATTTTAAATTAAAGGCCAAATTTAAATTTATGATCCATGGTGTAGCAGATATTTCTTCAGGGGCAAGCACGATACAATCGGGCATGGAGTGTTGTAAGATAAAATGGGAAAGGCATAGTCTCACCTATCTCGATACAATTATTCCTATATATTAGGATCTCTTCATTCTCTCTCCTCTCACACACTCAACAATGATATAAAATGAAAAGAGGTGAAAATTTTCAAGGAGTTAGACAATGTTTTTCATGCTTCCCCTCTTCTTTCACAAGATGAGTTGTGAATTTAGAGGATTTCAAGCCTTCCTTATAAATATTGTAATGGAAACGTCTACCTATTCCTACTGTAATTATGCACTATGCATGTGCTTAGAGTAATAAAGGGTTTTTTATGATCAATTATTTGTCCTTTCTTCAGTTTTGTTTCTTTTATTTACCTCTCTTCATGTTTATAGGTATAGTGTGTAATCTTTGGTTTCCATTACAAGTTTTTGGGAGTTGTTTTGATTATCTGAAATGGTGTATTACATTTGATATGGTTTATGATATTTTTATAACCTATCTATATTCATCTTACTCCATTGGCAAGCTAAGAATTTGTCTAGAAAACCCCTTTTTTTTTTGTGCATCGCCAATGTTAGTGTAGGTTTTATTTCATACAATCCCTCTCCTGTCTCCTTGGAATGTTAGTTTACATTTAGTTATTATTTCTTATAGCATTAAGAGTAGCGTAGTATTAGATTTAGGAAGAGGAATTCGGCCTTCTCCGCAAGTCCACCTCAAGCTCGGAAGTCCCATATCTTGAGAGGTGGTACCCAATCACATTGAATGCCTTGGTCGCATGCTAGAAAATTTGGGGGTGTTGTGATTTAGTGATAACAATATCCTCTTCTCGCACGTTATTACATTGTTTTCAAGGTTATTAGCCAATTGTTTCATGATGCACACTCACACCATATTGTATCCCAAACACTAAACTATAAAGTGTTTAAAGCAAGGGGTTGTAATATTCTCATGGGTGGTTATGTTTATTATTTTTATTTTCTACATTCCTTCTAATATTCTCTTCACTATGGATTCACTTTCAATTCCTTTTCTTAGACCATTCAAATTATTCTAATGGAGATCGAAAATGGTAATGAAACTAAGGTGTAAATGGTTATTTCACATCACCATGGGAGCTAAGACTGAACTTGACGATGAGCTTAAAAAATCTAAGTGGTTGAAATGAAGTGGCAAAGCCTTAGGTTTACTTTGTATGTTTTTTTCTCCTGACTTTCTCTTCCACATTGATTAGTTTGAAACACCTAATTACATGTGGAAACTGTTAGATGAAATGTTTGGAAAAAAAGAAGACATGAGAATGCATGAGTTGGAAAATGAACTAATAGGATTAAATCCTAGTGACTTTGAAAACATACAGCCATTATTCTCAAAAATATTCCACACTAGATTTTTTTAGAGGAATATAAATTGGAGAAAAAATATTCCCAGCTGATCTTGTTGATTTTTTCTAAGTTACGTCCTGGATACTCGGTCTTCGTGTCAATTTTTCTTGTTACAAAAGATGTTTTGGGAATTTATTTGAATATGCCCTCATTTGATAGTTTTCATCTCACCTCATTTAAGAATAAGACAAACTCATTGAAATGGGGACTCTCAAGTCCAAGTCACATCCCCTTGTAGTAAGTACTGGTAAGGGAAAGAAGATTGAAAATATGAAAAGAAAAATGATCAACCTAAGAAGGAAACCAAGACCAACCAAACCAAACCCAAACCTAACACGAACACTTTGATTTATGAGCCTAAAGTGAAGAAAGAAAAGTGTATGTGTTCCTATTGCAAGAATACTAGTCATGCAGAGAATCAATGTATGAGAAAATAAATTGATCACCTTACTCATTTACTTGAGAAAAATCATATAGGTGTTCCTAAGTCTATAAAAAAAATGCTCTGGAAGCTAATTATTCCACTTTGCAAAAATTCTAAATATGATAAGAAGAAAGGAAATACCATTGTAGCTCAATTTTCTCCTTTATTAATGTGTATTATAAATTTTGGTTCCTCAAACCACATGGATTCTTTGCCTGTTCAGATATTTAACATCAAACCTTGTGGCATGTACCAAATCATGCTAGATGATGACACAAAAGTTTAAGCTTCTAGTAGTGGATCAATAAAGATGGATGTGGGAACATTTAACAAAGTGTTGAGTATTCATTATCTCTACCAATATCCTATTATTTTATCAAATTACTCACCTTGGTGAAGGAATGTGAGTGTAATTTAGCCCTAACTTGGTGACTATTCACGAGTTTCACAATGAAACTATAGTGGCTGAGGGAAAGGTGGATCATCATTCACAAGTAAGATACATTTCCCACTCTACTTTTGATTTAACGCCTACTTCCTTTCTCACTCATGAAGACAAGGTTAGTAAGCTATGGCATGAGAATTTTAGGCATCTAAATTTTTATTACCTTGAATAATTGAGAAAAAATTAAATGGTCAATGGGTTACCCTACATTATATTTTCTAAGGGTCTCTTTGTGAGGGTTGTTCCTTGGGAGGCACCTCGAAAAAAAAAAAAATTGACAAAGGAAAATCCTAGAGAGGTACTCATATTTTGCATATTTTTCATAGTAACATGTAACATTCTCATTTTAAGACTTTAGAATAACGAGATTTTTTTAATAATGTTCACTGTTCTAAATAAAGAAATATTTAGAGTAAACATTCCATGTCAATCAAATTCAATGGATAAACATATGTAGCTATAATGACTCGGTGATTCACTGATCTATTCATTCCATAACTCAGTAAGCTATCGATCTATTTATGTTATCCTATATATCGAATACATATTGTATACTTCATATACTTTGTCATCCTACCCTACACTGTACCGAGTGATCTCGTTTAAAGAACATATCTAAATATCTATTACCAATATTCATCTGATATCACATTGTTTTAAACTTGGTGACATAGGACAATGCAACCAGTAATTTGCGATACTTTGGCCAAAGATTTATAACATATTGTGTATGTCACTATTCTTAGACAACATACTTGTCATTTTGGAATACATCCTTAACCTCACTCTTCTATTATTATGATTGCTCTTTCATTGACTCACCGTCACCTAGTTGTTCTGTGTTTTACCCTAGTCCTAGATAGAAACATAACCTATTATAGGAAGATGCTCACAATGGCTTAGGGTAGATGGGCATACTTGTTTGACCTAATTCATCCAAATGTGAAAACGCGTACCTAAGCCTTTAGAAGCTAATTCATATCCTAAATATGCTCCTATCCGATCTAGAGAGAAACTAGGTTCAAGTCCGAGTTCAAGATGTGTGTAGATCTAGATGATCAATGCAAAAGGGTGATGCCACATATCAAATACAACGTTGTATTCTCGAGAAGACCTAAGCCTTCTAAAAGTACATCCCTATAGTTGGCATGTTATAACATCCTACAAAAACTACCTCATCGAGATGTACATACCCCTAAGGAGTTTGTTAATACATTGTTTAGTTTGTATTATAACCTAATTACAAGTAACCCTACTAAACCCTAATCCAACACTAAATAAGTTATTTCCTAAATTTACCTCATTTATCCCAATAAGAACTTCATTATTTTCGTGGTCACTTTTAATATTTGATCGCATAGTTAAAATGTCAATTAACCGTACCCTAAGACAATGTTATAATATGTCTTATTTAAAAAGTACAATAACTTTTACAAAGGTTCAACATCGAATATATATCCAATTTAAAGTAGACTTCATACAATTTGAATTCTAATAATTTGTAATCATATTTTCAAACCTTTTTGGTTTATAAGTAATTATGAAGGAGAAAGATTCTTCATGTCCATGTTAAGTGTTAGGGTATATCTTACCCAATATCCATATTTCTTAATGTATGTACAACATTCATTACATTACTATATTATATAGTTTAGATAAAGAACATCATATTAATAGCTAGGTAGTAAATATTCTTACCTAGCTTAGGATTCCGTAGGATCACCCTTTAGTTTTAGGATTTGAATCCTTCCTATGTCATGAACAGTTGTATTTCATTTACATTAGTAATGTCCTACCATGATCGATCTCCAAAGACCCAAGCACAACATACAACTGAATGGAAACACGTTCACACAAAATCTAAGAACTTGTAACAACAAAGTTCAGTCCGATATGTCCCTCAATTTTGTTGAATGTCAATTTACCCTTCATTTAACTAAGTAGATCTAAAACATTCCTTGGATCACTGAAATTGATCCAAGGATGAGTCAGATAAGGAGATACATTTTCAACTCTTAAAGTATATTGTAAATAATCTAAAAGAAGTGAAAAATGGATTCAAGGAAGTCATTCCATTTTAGTCTAATGATCTTAAGAGCAAAAAATATTTATGCATATCAAGCATGATCTCCATCAATCAAAAGAACACATCTTTAAAAGAAAATCACCCGTCAACACTTGAAATGCAAAGGAGGAATATAATAATTGTCAAGGGTGTTACATGCTTCTCTCCTAAAAAGAATCATCGTCCCGATGATTAGCTTTTTTTTAACAATTTACATATAGACAATCAATTCATTCACTTTTCTTACAATAAGTCAAAATATATTAGAACCTTATAGTTCAAGAAATCAGCATTAAATATTTGTTTATTCAAATCAAATAAATATTTTCGCAAAACTCGGCATAGTTATTGTCATATAAAGATAAAATCATAAATTTTTGTTAGTCAACAAAATCAATTGCATTCAAATAGATATGGAAAACTAGTTTTCATATCCTCTAGGTTTTCCCAAGTTACAATCTCTTTGTTAAAATGGTCCCACTTTGGACCTTACATTGTCTTATTTCTCGATTTCTCAAATGTAACTGGCGAGTTTCAAGCACTCGTATGGGTTTAACCATGATTATTCTTGGGTCCTGGACCTACAAGGAATTCCAATTTAACATGTGTGATAAATCTAAAACATATTTCTTAAGTAAAGGAATATGGAAAACATAATGCATTCATGACAAAGAAGGAGGTAATGCTAAACGATAAGCTACAGGGTTGATTACTTAAAATATTTCAAAAGGTCCCACATAATGAGGTGATAACTTGGCAGTCTTGCCAAAATTTATAGAATTATTTTTCGGTTTAACCCAAAGAAAGACTTTCTCACCAAGTTCAAATTTCCTATCAACCCTCTTCAAGTCAGTGTAACTCTTTTTCCTATTTGCTGCTTCTTTCAAGCATTCACAAATCAATTTAACTTGTTTTTCCATTTCAGTAAGAATTTCAGGTCCAATTACCTCTCTATCTTCTATCTTATCCCAACTAACAAGAGATCTGCGAGTTTCTTCCATATAATGCCTCGAAAGGTGTCATCTTAAGAGAAGCATGATATGTATTATTGTATGTGAATTCAGCTAATGGAAGATACTCTTCCCACTTATATTGTTGATCCATGCAATACATTCGTAACATATCTTCTAAAACTTGATTTACTCTTTCAGTCTACCCATCTATTTTCGGATGATACACAGAACTAAAATTTAGCTTAGTTCCTAGAGCTACATTAAGCATTTTCCAAAATCTTGACATCATTCTAGGATCTCTATCTGAAATGATTAACTTAGGTACTCCATGTAATCTGAAAATTTTGTGTACAAATCTTCTTTCCAAAATAGGAGAATCATCCTTCAGATTTCCAACAATAAAATGTGCTACCTTTGTTAGTTTATCCACAACTACTAAGATAAAAGATGCTTATTTCTTGACATAATCACCCTTGTACAAAATCCATGCTTATTACTTTCCATTTGTACTGTGGTATGCTATGAGGATACAACAAACCAGTTGGGTGCATATGTTTTGCTTTAACACGTTGACATTCAAGGTAATGTGTCACAAAATCAATAACATCCTTTTTCATTCCTTTCCAGAAATATTGTTGTTTTATATCAACAAGCATCTTAGTAATGCCAGGTGTCCGAGAAAAAGGTGAATTGTGAAATTTAGATAAAAATTTCTTTCTCAAATCATTAAGCAAAGGTACATAGACTGCTTTCAAATCATAAGATTCCTTCTTTATCAAAGTGAAAAACTTTGTACCTCGAATCATTAGAAATGCTACAAGTGCTGCTTTTACTTGTTGAAAGTAAGAATCGATTCCATAACACTTTTTATTTCATCCTTAAACTGAGTTCTAAGTGTTATAAGGGTAGAAATGTGCTTCCTACAACTTAGAGCATCAACCACTCTATTTTCATTACCCTTTATATAACTTATGTCAAAATCATATTGAGACAAAAACTCTAACCACCTTTGTTGTCTTGCATTCAGATTTGGTGAGTGAAAATTTACTTCAGCCCAAGATGATTATTTTTCAACTCAAATGGTTTACCATACAGATAATCCCTCCAAACTTGAAGTGCATGAATAATGGCAGCAAGCTCTAAAGCATGTGGAGCATAATTCAGCTCATGTAACTTAAGTTTTCTACTTTTGTATGCTTCTATAACATGACCACTTTATAACAAAATACCTCTTAGACCTTCACCGGATGAATCGCTTACCACCATAAAATCTCCATTAGGATATGGTACCATAAGGATACGTGCTGAAGTTAACTGGTCCTTCAAGGTTTTAAATGCAATTTCACATTTCTCACTCCAAACAAACTTTTTATCTTTCTTCTGTAAGGAAGTTATTGGTGCAACTATCTTAGAAAAATCTTTTACAAATTTCCTATAGTAGCTAGCAAGTCCCATGAAGCTTCTAACTTCATGTACATTATTTGGTGTAGGCCATTCCATTATAGCTGTAATTTTTGAAGGATCTACAACAATTCCATATTTACTTATTACATGTCCCAGATAGTGGACTTTTGTGTCATAGAAAGAACATTTGGACAACTTACCAAACAACCATCTCTTTCTCATAATTTCCAAAACTATTTTCAAATGCTCATGATGCTCCTCAATGCTTTTAGAATATATGAGAATGTCATCTAAGAATACGAGCACAAATTTTTCCAAGTATTCTTGAAAGATATTATTCATTAAATTCATAAATGCCGTAGGTGCATTAGTTAATCCAAAAGGTAAAACCGTAAACTCATAATGTCCATACCTTGTTCTAAAAGTTGTTTTATGAATATCCTCATCCTTAATTCACATTGATGATATCTAGATCAAAGATCTATCTTGGAATATACCGATGCTCCATGTATCTGATCAAATAAATAATCAATCCTAGGGAGTGGATATTTATTCTTGATTATTTCCTTGTTTAACATTCTATAATCAATGCACAATCTAAGTGTTCCATCTTTCTTTTTCGCAAAGATCTTTGGTGCTCCCAAGGTGAAACACTTGGTCTAATCAAACCCTTAGAAAAAAGTTCTTGCAATTGAGCCTTAAGCTCTACTAATTCTATAGTAGTCATTCGATACGGTGCTTTAGAAATAGGTTCAGTTCTAGGCTTGATCTCAATCATGAAATCAAATTCCCTTTTGGGTGGAAGACCTGGAAATTCTTCTAGAAATACATCACTGAAGTCTCATAATAGTGGATATCGTTCCATAATATCACTGCTCTCTTCTATTGATTTAGTAATTTTTACTGCATATAAGGTACATCCTTTATTTTTGGCCTTTTTAAGTTACATAGCTGACAATTTTCTAACAGAAATCTCATGTTTCACACCCTAAATCTCTGCTATTTTCTGTAGGTTGTCTAAACAACTAATGTGTTTTTCAAAATAGTCCACTTTAGCCTTATGTTCTACTAACCAATTAACACCTATGATTACATCATAAGACCCTAAAGGTGCAACATAAATATCAACCTCGGTGGAAAAGTTAGGTAAATCAAGGACTGCTCCAAAAAGACACATACTAACCATATGAACAACATTATTACCGTACCGATGGTATTTTATCGATGTTTCCATCTTTTCTTTTCAATTTTGATGCTAATTTACTATAAATAAAACATTCAGTAGCTTTGTTATCAAAAATAATAGTTATTGGTAAACCAAATAACTTACCCGGAACTTCTATGGGTGTGGCCTATTTCTCAGCCTACTTTTAAACTACTGTAGTGTGTATCGTGTGCTGCTGATTACGATCATCCTTCTTCAAAGAAAATTGATATACATAATGATCTTTTCCACAGTTATAACAACCTCAGCTATAGGTCCCTTCCAAGGCTTAGGTTTATTTGTAGCCTTAGAGTTATCATTCGGACCCCATAGGACTTTTATGCTTATTATTGTTCTTGGCAAAGTTGTTATGTGCATTACCAGCAAACTTGTTAGTTTTTGGTTTCTTATTTATATCAGATGAAAAATTACGTTTCATTCCTAATTTATTCCATGGTCCTTTCTTGGGTGCAAGAGAGGATGAAGAGGATTTGGGATTCTTTTTCCTTACTTCCCCCTTGTGAGTAGAAATTGCCTTTAATTTCTGTTTCCTACTTGATGGCGTTTTCAACAACCCCTTCCATCATGGTTGGGATGTGAACATCCACCTCTCCTCCTATAATGGGATTCAATCCCATAATTATTTTCCTTATCCTGAACTTCTCGTCAGTTTGTTACTGAGGCACATACTTAAGGAGTTTTGTAGATTACTCCCAATACTCAGTTACAGTTAGCTTTCCTTAAGCTAAGTTTTGAAATTCATTCATTTTATGATCATAGTAGAGTTTTGGCAGCCATCGTTGCCTAAAGTAACCTTTAAATTGGTCCCATGTGATAATAGATTCATCAATGTTCAACTTAGCCTTGGGGCTGTCCCACCACGAAGATGTTTCATGTGAAAGTTGATATGCTCCCCATATCACCTTCATTTCTTCCAAGAAATTTTTATTGCAAAATATTTCTCCATTTCACCGAGCCGAGACTCAAACCCATCTCCTAATGTGGTGCCATCAAAATTAAGTGGACTTATCCTTTTTATGTCATTAGTGAGTTCTACTTCTAGCATATCCTTTTTGTTCTCAGGCCCCACAGGTATGTTAACATTATTATTATCAACACCCACATTTGTGTTGTCCCCTAGAGGTGGTTGATTATTTTTATCAGCTTCTTCCTCCTCCTCATTACCCATTACTTGTTGTTCAAGCATAGCCAAATGATCTCTTGTGTCCAACAAGGAAACAAAGATTTCATCGAGTTTCTAGGTAGTTTCCACTCCTTCCTCAGGCGGAGGGTTATTTGCAATGTTTCCTCTTGTTCTCACCATTTTCTATTACAAGAAAATTTAAGTTTCATCAGATTATGGACACAATAGGTCCAAGAGTTGCAACCTTCACTCTTGATACCAAGATGTAACATTCCCATTTTAAGACTTTAGAATCAAGAGATTTTTTTAATAATGTTCACTATTCTAAATAAAGCAATATTTAGAACAAACATTCCATGCCAATCAAATTCAATGGATAAACATATGTAGCTGTAATGACTTGGTGATTCACCAATCTATTCATTCCATAACTCGGTAAGCTACCGATCTATTTATGTTATCTTATGTATTGAATACATATTGTATACTTCGTATACTTTGTCATCCTACCCTACATTGGGTACTGAGTGATCTGTTTAAAGAACATATCTAAATATCTGTTACCAATATTCATCTGATATCACGTTGTTTTAAACTTGGTGACATAGGACAATGCAACTAGTAGTTTGTGATACTTTGGCCAAATATTTATAACATATTGTGTATGTCACTATTCCTAGATGACATACTCGTCATTTTGGAATATGTCCTTCACCTCACTCTTCTATTATCATGATTGGTCTTTACTGACTACCGTCAGTCCACTTGTTCTAGGTTTTACCCTAGCCCTAGATAGAAACATAACCTATTATAGGAAGACACTCACAAAGGCTTAGGGTAGATGGGAATACTCATTTGACCTAATTCATCCAAATTTGAAAATGCACCCTGAGCCTTTGGAAGCTAATTCCTATCTTAAATATGCTCCTATCTAGACCTAGAGAGAAACTAGGTTCAAGTCTGAGTTCTAGATGTGTGTAGATCTAGATGATCGGTGCGAAGGGTGATGCCACATGTTAACTACAACGATGTATTCTCAAGAAGACCCAAGCCTTATCAAAATTACAACCCTGCAGGTTGGTGTGTGCTAACATCCTACAAAAATTCCTCATCGAGATGTATATACCCCAAAAGAGTTTGTTAATACATTGTTAGTTTGGATTATAACCTTATGACAACAACCCTGCCAAACCCTAATCCAACGCTAAATAAGTTATTTCCTAAATTTTCCTCATTTAGCCCATTAAGAACTTTGTTATTTTCATGGTCACTTTTAATATTTGATCACATAGTTAAGCTGTCAATTAACCGTAAGCGTACAATGTTATAATATGTCTCATTTAAAAAGTACAATAACTTTTTGGAAAGGTTCAACATCCGAATATATATCCAATTTGAAGTTTAATAAATTGTAATCATATTTCCAAACCTTTTTGGTTTATAAGCACTTACGAAGGACAAAGAGTCTTCATCTCCATGTTAAGTGTTAGGGTATATCTTACCCAATATCCATATTTCTTAATGTATGTACAACATTCATTACATTACTATATTATATAGTTCGGATAAAGAACATCATATTCTACAACTTAATGAGATGCATCTTAATTAGGTAAATTGAACTAAATCCCTTTATCCAACTTATTAAAGGATAACCAATTAAGCATATAAATAATATGAAGAATATCAACAAGATAGAATTCATCTCTTCCATACAAGTACAAAATTTTTACACAACCAATAGAGGTAAAATCTCAACTTTAAATTCATATTTATAACTTATAGATTTACAAGACTTATGCATTTAGGCATCTTTGCATAAAAATCATCTTCATTATAAAAGAATACTACTTTTCTTTTTCATTTACAATCTCAAGAACGAATCAAAATTCTTCACAAGGAACCAGATTTAATTCAACCAATGCATCATATAATTTTTGCCTTCTTTATCACTTACGAAGTCCCTTTTCAAAAATTTCTAGCATGGGTTAGTTCAACGAACTGAGCATGATAAGCACTAAGCCTTAAAATGAAGTGCATTCCAATAATTGTTCCATTAAAACAACTCTACTTTAATGAGACAATTATTACATCATAAATATCAATATAAGCAATAGCAAATGGAAAAGAAGTACATTTAACCAATTGAATTCACTTCCAAGAGAAGAATAAAATATAATCCACTATATCTGCCTTACAAAATTAAAGTTTAATTGATCCTATCAATTATCCTTAAGCAAACAACAGATCATATCATCTCATTGTTCCCAATTCTATCATAATAGAATACAACATTTATCTTTGCTTTAAGCCAAAATAAGGGTTTACAACATGGTTCTCATTAGGATGATTCATCTAAATCTTAAGCAAAAGAAGAAGAAGAACCATTACAAACCATGCCCAAACACAAAACATCTGAAAAATAGAAAAATTTCATAACATGAATTAACTGTTTCATTTAAAGGACAACTACCTTAAAATTCAACATTTAAGATATTCATTAGAACAGAATCCCATTTCAATCCAAGAAGGAATAGAGAATCAAACAGTCTACCTGCAAGTCTAAATCTACTTCCACATGTTAGAAGTTAACATTTAAATATTTGAAACCAATGTTCACAAATCAAAGTAGACTCATACAGGAGTTAATCTCTACTCGATTCCATCCAAGGAGGATCCATAAAAAGATAGAGTGCAAGAGACAAAACTTACTCATCTCAAACCAAACAAAGCAAAGCCTTGTCAAACAAACAGTCTGTCAAACAAGCTTACATTTTCTATTCAACAAAACCGAATCATCTAATCTCTTCCTGCATCATTTCAACAAATGATTTGAACAAATAAGACCAAACAACTCATAAAGAAATATCCATTTCATAAGAGAATCAAAATAGAAAAGTTCAACCAATGAACTTATCCCAACAATAGAAATAAAGGGATCTTAATTAGAAAATGATCCAATCAATAATTCATTTTATTGTACTAACAAATGAATTCTTGCTTTTAATTCATACTTAGAAATTCATAAGCTAGTTCCTAGAAGAGAGAAAAAATCAACTCACAGTAAGAAGAAAGCACACTGCCATTTTCCTTACAATTCTTTACCTTCAATAAACATGAGTTTCAATTCCAATCTTAGAATGAAATATGCATAACAGTCCTAAAAACAACATTTTGTTCCAAAGGAATCACTTTCCTTTCTTTTACAAAGACACATGGTTTATTTACTATATCCAACAAGAGATAGAAAAAAATCGATCAATAAGCTAAACATGTTCAGAAGTATCAACGAACTCAAAGACTGAAATCCCATTGTCAGGTTTCAATATTGCATTACAAAAGAGTAATTAGTTCTCGATTCAATAAGTACTATAATACAAAAACAATCTGAACAGAGACAAGTAATCCCTCCATAACAATTCAGAGCACTAAAGTAATAAACTCTTCTTTTAAACAAAACCCAGAACTTATTTTAAAAGATCTGAAGATGTGGGTTTCCAAAAAATAGAGGGGAAAAGAATACCCCTAGATAAAATGCCATTGCCATCTCAGAAAAGATGAAATAGTTCTCAGAAAAGAATTACCAAATCCATCCATCAAACAAAGATGTTTTTAGTTAAGATCTCAAAGAGTTTACCCAACAACTTAGCCAACTATTCTCCCAGTTTTCTTTGAGCAATAGTTCAACAAAAGAGTTATAAGTTTTAAAATTTTAATACAAGTAAAACCCAACTCAAAATACCATAACAGAGTCGAACATGAAGTCTCAACAAAATTTCAGAACTACACAAGTATTTAAATACGAGGGAAGTATAAAATATGAACTTCCAATAACAGTTCAGAGCTACACAAGTCTCTAATCACAGGTTCAGGGAAACATGAAGTTCCCATTCCAGTTTATATTTTAAACAAGAATCCCTAATACCAGCTCAAAACAAAACATGAGCTTCAAACAAGAGTTCAGAACTATACAAGTAACAAAATATGAGTGTGGTGTAAAAACAAACCTCCATTAACAGTCTAGAATTTCACAAGAATAAAACATGGGTACAAAGACACATACAAACTTCAACAACAATCCCAAATTACCCAAGATTCCAAACATAGGTTTAGAGTAACGAGAAATTCCATCACCAATTTTTATCAAACACAAAACCAAAAATAATATCCAAACCAAATACGAGCTCGATTACAAGCTAAGCAAAATGCGAGCTCAAACCAAGCTCAAGATCAAACAAAACACAAAATCCAACAAGATCAGATGGAACTCAAGGTTCCCACAAACTCAGAACCATATTTAAATAACAATGAAGGTTATTTAAAATAGAACACTTCAATTACCAGTTCCAAAATGACAAGCAAAGTTACAAAAATATGTTTTGCATGCATTTTTTAAAAATGAACTAACACAAGGTAAGTTTCTAAACTTAATGTTATTTTTCTAAGGATTTCGTATCTAAATTTATAGATATTTCTAAAACCCAGTAAATAAATAGCTAGATAAAACATGCAAGCCAAGAATCTCAAAAGAGTAGACTCATTTTAATGAAACATTTAGAAGAAAGCAAGATATATTAAAGATTAGAGCCTATCATGCCTGATAGCACTTCTTCCAAATCGAAGGATACTTCTAGATGAGCTTCCAACTCCTTTTCTTCTCCATGAAAGATCAACAAACAAAAAACTTTCCTCATAATGCCTCATATACCTTCCCATGATCGAAAATAGACCAAGTGAGTTAAAAATAGAAAAGAAGTGCAAGTCAAACTACTGGTTTGAAGAACCAGTTTGCTCCAAGAAGAACAAAATATGGAAAGTATGAAAAAAACAACAACCTCCCACAAACCTGCCTTCTAAGTTTCCTAGATAGTTTGTGAACAAAAATCAAGACCAATAAATTTCATTAATTCCAATTTTCCTACTTAACTCTCCTTGCCACCACCTCCCAAATCTGGCAAATGCCAATTCACATTTAACATGCAATTCCATCTTTAGTGAAACTTCCACATAAGCCTCCGCCAAGTCAACTAGCCCCGATAAAACTGGCAGTATCTTTATGCCTTAAAAACCTTATCAACAACTTAAATGCCATTGGAACTGTCTCCTTTGATGCATGTGACCCCCTTTAGGTTCCCTTTTAAATAGCTTAGGATAGATCCCTTAGAACTTAGGTTAGTTTAGAATTAATCACCTTAGGCCTTACACATTACCTTAGGTAGTTTCCACATAGGTTAGATTAATTCACAACATAATAGTTTTAGGCATTAGGTTAGATCATCACATAATCTTATAGCATTAGGTTTTAGGTTAATTTAAATAGCCTAGTAACCTCTCCATAATCCTTTAGCACAAAGCTTAGGTTAGGATAAAAATTCAATTAAGTAACATAGCTAGGTAGTAAATATTCTTACCTAGCTTAGGATTCCATAGGATAATCCTTTAGTTTTAGGATTCTAAATCCTTCCTATGCCATGAACAAGTTGTATTTCATTTACATCAGCAATGTCCTACCATGATCGATCTCCAAAGACCCAAGCACAACATACAACTGAATGGAAACACGTTCACACAAAATCTAAGAACTTGTAACAACAAAGTTCAGTCTGATATGTCCCTCAATTTTATTGAATGTCAATTTACCCTTCATTCAACTGAGCAGATTTAAAACATTCCTTGGATCACTGAAATTGATCCAAGGATGAGTCAAATAAGGAGATAAGTTTGCAACTCTTAAACCAGATTGCAACTCATCTAAAAGAAGTGAAAAATGGATTCAAGGAAGCCATTCCATTTCATTCTAATGATCTTAAGAGTAGAAAATATTTATCCATATCAAGCATGATCTCCATCAATAAAAAGAATACATCTTTAAAAGAAAATCACCTGTCAACACTTGAAATGCAAAGGAGGAATATAACAATTTTCAAGGGTGTTACATGTCTCGGCCCATTTCTATCTCCTTCATTTACTAGAGCTCTTTATATACTTACCTTCATTGATGACTATTTGTGATATACTTGGGTATATTTTCTTAAGCTTAAGTATAAAGTCGTTAAACACTTTGAGGAATTTAAGGCTCTTGCTAATAAATAGGTGGAACGTTCTATGAAGGTTCTTTTACCCGAAAACAAAGGTATGTATGTGAGAAATAGGTTAAAGGATTTTGTAATTCGAAGGGATTTCTTTGCAATGTATAATCACTTGCATCCCTTCACAAAATGGAGTTATGGAAAGAAATAATTGAATGCTTATAGACATGGCCACTTGTATGCTTCACTCAAAGTCCCCTCCTTCATAGTATTACGCCAAAGTAGTGAATTGTTCTTGTTACATTTTGAATCATATTCCACATAAGGCAAGAAGAGGGATGACACCCTTTGAGTCATGGTTTGGATGCAAGCCTAATGTTGGGAAATTTTAGTCTTCGGATCCAATGATAAGGCTCAAACTCCTAAGAAGAAATGAAATGCTTTGGAACCATAATCCAAACCTTATATCTTTTCGAGTATCTTGATGGTGTGAACAAATATTGATTGTTGAACTATACTACTCATGAGTTTTATAGTAACATCTCTAGCCCATTTTTGTCTCCTTTGTTTACTAGAGATCTTTATATACTTACCTTTATTTATGAATATTCATGATATACTTGGGTATATTTTTTAAATCTTAAGTTTGAAGTCTTTGAACATTTTTAGGAATTTAAGAATCTTGCTAAGAAACATGTGGAATATTATATCAAGGTCCTATGAACTGATAATTGAGGTGAGTATTTGAGTAATAGGTTAGAGTTTTTTTTACTTCGAAGGGATTTATTGGCAATTTACAGTTTCTTATAGCCCTTCGCAAAATGGAGTTGTGGAAAGAAAGAACCAAATGCTTAAGGAGATGGCCACTTGTATGGTTCACTCAAAGTCCCTTCCTCTGTAGTATTGGGCCAAAGAAGTTAATTGTGCTTACTACCTTCAGAATCATGTTCTACATAAGCAAGTAAGAGGATTACACCCTTTGAGTCTTGGTTTGAATGAAAACCTGATGTTAAGAACTTTCAATTCTTCTAATCCAAGGCTAAGGCTTAGATTCCCATGAATAAATGTAATGATTCAAAACCATAATCCAAAGCTAGTATATTTTTAGGTATCCTAATGGTGTGAAGAGATATTGATTGTTGAGCCCTACTACTCATGAGATTTATATTGAGATAAGTGTGAAATTCAATGAGTCTTCTTCGAATTCTACTTAACTACCTTATGAGGTTATTATGTTTTCTAATTATAAATCCAAATCTTCAAATAATGATATTTTTGAGCATGTCCCTTCTCCTTTTGATCCTCCTTTTCCTTCCAACCCTCATAATTTGGATTCATCGATTATCAAGGTAGTGTTGAGTGGAACCTTATTCCTTCTCACGTGAGTGAATAATCTTCCAACTTTGATCCCGATCCTCCCGATCTTTGTTAGGCTAGGAAAATTTGTACAGTACACGAGAGAAGATGGGAGAACCTTCCAACATGAGTCACAATCACTCGAGTTTTTGGAACTCACTCCTTAACCTCTATTTCGACCCTCATTCTTTTTAGGAGGCTTCTAGTACTCTTAAGTGGGATTCTGCCATGGATGAGGAGTATTCCTCACACATGACGAATGATACTTGGGATCTCACCCATTTTCTAAAATGAATAAAGGTCATCTAATTTAAGTGGGTATTCTAAAAATAGTACGGAAGAGATGGAGATGCTAAAATTTTTAAAGCATGAATAGGAGCCAAGGGTTTCTCCCATGTATCTAGGGTTGATTATATAGAAAAATTTCTCTGGTTGTGAAGATGACTTGTATTCAACCGACCCTCACCATCCCTGCAGCTACCATAGGGAAGTCCATCAAATGAATTTCAAGATTTCCTTCATTCATGGGGACCTTGAGGAAGATATCTACATGGAACAACCTTTTTTTGATGTCCATGATGCCTCCCTCATTTGTAAGTTAAATAATTCTCTCTATGATCTTAAACAATCCACTTGGGCTTGGTATGCCAATATGGACTCCTTTTTATTTATATTAGGGTTCACTTAGTGTCACTCTAACCCAAATGTTTAAATTACATGGAAAGATAACTCCATACTCATTCTTGTTATTTATGTCAATGACTTTTTATCAAGATAATTTCTCCCTCTATCATCGATTTTGTGAATATTTCCTTATCCAACAAGTTTTCCATGAGTGACTTAGGAATTATTAATTACTATCTTGGGATTTGGATTTGAAAATGTGACTTGGGTATCATGATTTCATAAACTAAGTAATCTCTTAATTTTATTGCTCGGTTTCATATGTCGATTGTAAGCCTTTTCCTGCTCCTTTCCTTTCTTGGGTTAAGTTAGTTTCGATTACTTTACTCCCTTGGTTTATGGTACCCTCTAATGTTATTCAGTGAGGAGCTTGATTTACCTTACTCAAATGCATCTAGATCTATTGTATGCCATTCAGATTGTGTCCATACTCATTCAGGAGCCACATGAGTTACATTGGAAAGTAAAAATTGGATCCTTTACTACGTTCATGGAACCTACACTTATGGCATCCACTATCTAGGAGGATTACATATTGATTTAGTTGGATACATTGACTCTCGATTAGGCAAATGATCCTAATCATCAGAAATATACCTTAGGATACATGTTTTCTCTTAGTTTGGGTCATGTTATTTTGTCTAGCAAGAAGCTAAACATAATTGCAATATCTTCTACAGAGGTTAAGTACAGAGGAGCGATTGATGTTGCCATAGAAGTTTTTTGATTATAGGGTATCTTGAATGATTTTGGTATTAACTATCGAATGCCTACTATCATGTAATGTGATAACATGAGCACCATCTTGATTTTTTTGAATCTAGTTCTGCATCAGTAGATGAAGCACATCGAGATACATATGCACTTCATTTGGTACTTGATCTATGATAACATCATTGATTTATAGTATTGTCAGACATCTGATCTGGTGGTAGATATTTTTACTAAAACCTTTAGTGGGGAAAGTTATCTTCATTTATGGTCTCTTCTTAGGGTGATGTCTTCTACAGAAACCCATCTTCTTTGGGATTTTAAGTTCTCTTCTCTTCTTCTAGAAATATTTTAGTTCATGTATGAGTACCTTATTAGGCCTCTAGTTTCTGAGAATCATTTGACGTAACTTTATTATGTGTTTTAGGGACTCTTTTGTCTTATAAGTGGATGTTTTCCCTAGGGTTTTTTTCCTCTATAACTATATATCCTTATTATACATGGGTATTGTTATCCAATTTCACTTCCCTCGTGAGATTGGACAAATGATAGGCTTACATTTTTGCCACTTCCAAGGGGGCCACATGAAATAAAATGATAAGACAAAACACATAGATCATGCATGCCTTTATAAAGTATCCTCACAATCCAAAACTATCATAATTATCTAAATAAGTTGTAGTTTGTAGGGGCATAACACTCAAATCAAACACTAGCTCATCGAGCTCATTAGTAGAAGAGTTGGGTACTTAAACATAGACTTAGCTATTGCAAGCAATTATGAATCATAGCTCATCACTACGGTTCATCATTGAGCCAATTGAGCCATGTCAAGCTCATAATGTTGAATGTCGAGCTGGTAAAAATTTCACTCACCAAGCTACTCCAATCACTTTGTAGAGATACCAAGCCATTACATCATTAATTCGTATGTCAAGCCATGCACTTTGAATGAAGCACCAAGATAACACGTTAACAAAGGAAATACATATAACCAAGTTAGTCAACACTTTAGTAAGATCCTTGTTAGTCAAGCTATATGAAAATAAAGTAAAGAGTTCACCTATTGCATTATGACAAAGCATGTTATTGAAAGACTCTCGAGAACTAATAATAAAGAGAACCAAACTATTAACAACCCCTACAATCACATATGACTCATCAGCTAGCATACGGGGCTTTATGAAATCTTATCATGGTAAATATGAGCTATCATGCCATAGGACATGGTGTTTGAGTCATTTTAAAGCGATCGAGTTGCATATGGGAAAATTTCAAGTCATTTTTTGGAGCTATCAAGTCATTATGCAGAATATTGACCAAGTAATGAGAAGAAAGTTAGTCCAACCCTTAACCAAGCCACCCCGGATGATTAACGATAAACTTTGAACTCTTCGTTGAGAGATCAAACTTGGAAAAGAGGAAAAGCCATTTCCATCGAACTAGGTGATTGTAGAGTTGGAGCTCGAGAATAAATTTTAGAAGGTTGTATTGATCATTGGGTTTGAAAGTGTAGAAGAGTGAGCTATTCTACTAAAAGGAATGTCAAGAAGAGAATTAGAAACTTTGGTGAGTTTCACCTTGGTTGAGTGAGCCAAAGAACTACGAGGAGATAGTAGAAAATATGGCCCATATGGTAGAAATACGTGAGACATTGCAAAGAAGGTGACTCGACATACATTAAGAAGGAAATTCCAAGATGACAAGTCTCATGGAATGGTGAGACGATGGTTAGAACTTTTGGAGGTGGAAATGGAGTAGTTGATGAGTTGGCATAGGAACATGAACATGCCAACAATGCAAAACAAAAGGAGAACCGACATGTTGAGTGATAAGGGGCACAGGTAGTATGATTGAGATATAAGAGTCATGTGGTGTATACACATAGATGCTTAGTGCATTTAAAAAGGGAAAGGAAGAGCGGAGACCCCAAAGTTTCACGGGGCCTCCACGTGGAGCAAGGAACTTGGTGAAGATGACTCAAAGTGGGTGAGGTGTTATATGGTGTTGTGCCTAAGGAGACAAATGGGGTTGGTAGCACACAACTTAGGAGTTGAGAAAATTAGATTCTAAGATGGGATAAGGTAGCATCCAATACAATAAGTGATTCCATGAGTCCACGGTCAAATGAAAACCTATGTAGCCAACGATGTATACAAGGGAGCTCAACTCATAAACCAATAATGACCCAATACAATGAAGAAGGGCTTGCCATGTTCAACACATGGAGTTAAGGAGATGGATAGAAAAGCATGTGAAAGGAGGTCGGTGATGAAGGAACCCATGTTAGAATGGTTGGAAATGAAAAGGAAAATCCATCTCGGTCGAGACAATCGAATCGGCATATAATAATGCAAACATTAAACCCTTTCCCAATATTAAACAAAGAAATCAAACCAAATGATGATGGGCCCATAAAAATATAATGAAAAATCATTCTAATGATGTGAAACATTGAGAAAGGAGAGGAAATTATTAAATTTTCTTTTCCCAATCAATAATTTAATTCTCAGTCCCATAAGAATCAAGGAAAGATTTGCAATCTCAAATCAGCCACCTATGTCAGAAGCTCATAACTTGAGCATTTCTCAAAAAAATTACACAAAATTGGTCTTGTTGGAATCATGGCTCTAAGATTTATGCACAAAAGCCAATAAATTTAGACATTAGTGAATATTTTATGGAGAATTTTTCATAAAATGATCCCGATTCAATTTGGTTGTGGGAGAGTGGTTGGGAATGAATTAAAGAGGCATGAAAAATCATCATTTCTCTACTACAAGTCATGGGAGAGCATGCGAATCCTTTTACAAGAAAATTAAAATTAATTACACTCATTTATTACATCTTAAAAGTGGTTGAAAAATTAATTTCGGGATTGTTCTTTCTCTCTCTCCTCATTTTATAAACTGTAATCTTAGGCTCATTTGTAAACATAGTCATTATTCCTTTCTACCCCCTCTTTATTTCTTATTTTCTAGGGTTGAATGTGGATCTTAACCCTCCTTCCCAAGCTTTGTACAGAATTTTATTTCCTCTTTCCCACTAATCTTGTCATCTTTGTGTAAACTCGTGGAGCAATAAACTATGTTTTTGTGACCCATTTTTCCCATCTGTCACATATTTTGTTGTCTCTACTTGTCTCTCTTCATTGTAGGGTATATTGTGCATATTCATATGTTTATTATAGGTTTTTTTGAGTTGCGTGTAATGGGTTTGAAGTGTTATTATGTGTGAATTTATCTCTTGTCTATTGTGCATCTTGTCCACCCTCTCCTTTCTCACCTCTCTTTATTTTAGGAAGTTGGATTCTTGGCTAACAACCTCTTTTTGGTGTATCACCACTTTTAATGTAGGATTTATTTTCATGCACTCTCTCTCTTGACCTATTGGAATGTTAGATTAGGATTAGATTTCTTTTCTGCATTAATAGTAGGTTGTGGAAAGTAGTTTAGGATCAAGATCCAACTTTCTCTAGAGGGTTATCTCAAGCTCGCAATTCCCACAGCTTGAGAGATAACCCAATGTTACCCAAAATTAAGGATCCATAACCAAAAATCCCAAGGTGTTACTTTTTGTGATAAAAATTATGGCATTCTTGATGGGATAAGTAGATTTAAAGTCATATCATTAGCTGGAGTGCGAGACCCAAACATTCACAATTGATGCTATTTTAGTAGGGTGGCATGTTCGTTAAAATTTCAATCTTTTTGAAGAATATGAAAACACATATGGTGAATCCATCTAGTCAAAAACCCATCCTTTGAGGTTGTAGACCTTTCTTCTATCCATTTCAAAAAAATTATTTCCATATCTTTAATTTTCTCACATTCTATGAAGTTGTGCAATCATGGGTTCATTCCCACAGTGGAATTCACATTTGCAATAGTTGCCATACTAATCCATACTCTCCTCCAAGCATGCAAAATTCATTCTCAGGTTATTATCAACCTCCTCTAGACCCATGTTATGAAGAAAATAAGCAATGGTCATACTCACAAAAAATATGCAGATCAATTTGGATACACACCAGACTATGCAGTTGTGGAAGAGAAAGATTATATAAAGTAGGGGGATATCTTACACCCAAGAATGTGGAGTTATAACTAAAGATAGACAAATTAGAGGTAGGTATGATGCATGCCTAAGATACAAATCAAGAGAAAGCATTCAAGATTGGATTTAGGGTCCCTTGTCCATGGGAAGGCCCTAGTCCAAGCTATTTTAGCCCACAAGAGAAACTCAGTTACATCGTTGAGATGCTGCCCCAACTTGAAGAATGGGTTAAGGATGTTGAATATTTTGCAGGTCAATGGGAAAATTCAACATTTCGACCCCACAACCCTCTTCCCATTCCCCAAGCAACACCATCTTGTCCTGAGTTTCAATTTCCAAGTTTCTTACCCATTTCCCCCATTGTGGAATTCACATCTCCATCCTCTAGTCTCCCATCTCACCTCAATTCTTCTTCCCTTTTCCCCTCTAAGAATTCATCCCCTATAAATAAATAATAATTCACCCCCTTTACCACCCAAAATAATTGCAAAATTGGTTTTAACTCAACCTAACCCTCTTCTTTAAATCCCAAGTTCATCTTGGGAAGAAAATAGTCCCAAAACTAGCCAAGGGAAATAAGAAAAAGAGTCTAGTCAAGAAGAAATGACTGAGAATCTGAAAATATGGGCTCTTAGGTTTGTTATTGAAAATATATCCTTGATGGTGAGGCAAAAGAGGAGGCCAAATTTGAAGAACAAGTGGTGGCTAAGACCGATATTGCGGGAGCAGTTGAGCCAGAACAAGTTGATGAAGATTAATAGTCCATTTTCTCTTAATACAGTGTCCATATTGTCATGTTGTTTGAAGGGATCACTGATTTGATTCAAGATACATAATAATTCAAGGAAGGGAAAGAATTAGCTTTAATTCCCAATGAAGAGGATTACATGAAGGAAAACAAATTAGGTTCAGAAGTTCCAGATGAAGAAGATATAATTGAAATCTTCTTTCTTTCATTCATTCAATTTGATGTTGTTTATGAACCTGTCATGGAGCGGGAGGAAGAAGATGACACATTTTCCACACTAGTCATCAAGGCAGAAGATCAACTACTTGTAGGAGTAATACAAAGTACAAATCAGCATGCAAGTAACCCCCTTTCTCAGGAAGGTCTAGACAACGACTCCATTTTTTGGGTTAAGATCTAGATCGGTGAGCACATTCAAAGGAATAGGCCACGAACAATTAGGTACTTAGATTCATTGGATCCAAGGGAGAGGCCACAACCAATCATGCTTATTTTTAGCATGAGGATGAGCCACAATGTGCCAAGGATCAACCACCATGCCTCCTGAAACTAGATGAACAGAAGTTGGAGGAGGTGTTTATCTTGTTTATGGTTGATACCTTGATCTATGGAGTGAAGATATAATTTTCATCCAATCTCTCACTCCAAATCTTAGCTGTACTTAGTGTCAAACAACTTGTATGGCTGCCAATTGTGAGAAAGGAAGCTACTTTGCATTACCAATTTCATGTTTTGGTTGAAGTTTCCCATTTATTTGATTAGTGTAGGAGTAGGAGTAGGTTTTTTTTTTATAAGAATAAGTACTTGTTCACACTCTGCATGTCTTACTTGAGGCATGTATGATTTTTTTCTTTTTATATAGATTTTGTTTGTGTTTCTCCAAGTAGTAAAGTGCATCATGCCTCTAATTTTTGTAGTAAGAAACTCGTAGTTGCATGTAATTGTTGCAAAATGAAAATCCAAACAAATACAAAGTAATTAAAATACAACATGAGGAGGATATTTCAATGATTCTATCCAAATAATAGATACAACAAGCCTCCAGCCCTTAGCAATATACTTCACCTATCCACCAAAATCAGCTTATCTATTCATACTTGGCAAGAATAAGTTTTGAGATAGTAGTTTTAGACGCTCATAATTCAACATCATAGATTTTAGTTGTTAGAGAGAATGGAATTCAAGTTTTACAAAAATATATACTCTCACAAAATAAATTCCAAGAGTCTCTTACAAGAGTTGGAAAATGCAAGCAATGAAGAACAGTTTTAGGTGCAAGCAATGACATTTGAAAAGTATCTCGAGGTCAATATTTTAGAGTTCAGATCAGATCATGAGGATTACACAAACTCCACACCCAATGGACTGCTCGATATCCATTTAGCAAGAAAATGGCCCCATAAGTCACCGAATTGTTATCCAATTTCACTTCCTGGTGAGATCAAATAATCAGCAAGCTTGTATTTATCACCAATGTCAAGGGGCACCACATGCAAATAAATTATAAAACTTAACATATAGCTTTGAGATACCTTTATAATGTCTCATCATCCTTATTGCACTTTTGAATCCAAAATTTCATAATTATCTATAGAAGGTGTAATTTGTAGTGGCATAACACTCAACTTGAAGACTAGTTATTAAAGCTCATTGGTAGAAGATCAAGGTACTTACACATAGACTCAGATGTTGGAATGAGATATTTCACAAGGGTTCCAAGTATTAAGGGGTAAAAATAGGCCATTGATCATGAATAAAACCTCACTCACTACACGGTTCAACAAGCCAATTGAGCCATGTCGAGCTCATAATGTTGAAGGTTGAGCTAGTCGGGAGTTCAATTACCAAGATACTTTAATCACCCAACAGAGCTATTGAGCCATTGGTCAATGAGTCGTATGCCAAGCCATGCACTCGATTGAAGCACCAATATTACACGTTAAGCAAAGAAATCTGAGAACCAAGCTAGCGGTCCCTTAGAAAGATCCTTGTTGGTCAAGCCATATGAAAATAAAGCAAGGAGTTTTCCTATGGAATTATGACAAAGCATGTTATTGAAAGACTTTGTGAGCACTAAACATAGGGAGGACAAATTTTAAGGACCCTTAAAATCATAGATGACTCATCAGCTAGCATAAGGGGCTTCGGGAAAGCTAATAATGGATGCTAGAGGACATGGCGCTTGATTCATTTTTAAGTAGATGAGTTACATATGGGAAAAGGTGAGTTGGTTTTTGAGCTATCAAGTCATTTTTTAGAAGATCGAATGAGTCATGAGTGTCAAGTTATTCTAAAATTGAACCAAGCCACCCAGGTGATTATCAAGAAATGTCAAACTTTTCATAGAGAGATCAATCTTGGAAAAGTGGGAAATACCATTTCAATGGGAACTCGGTGATTTTGTAGAGTTGGTTCTTCAAATGAAGTTTAGATGGTTGTATTGATCATCGATTTTGAAGGTGTAGAAGTGTGAGATATTCCACCAATAGGAATGTCTAGAAGAGACTAATTAATTTTGGTGAGTTTCACCTTGGCTTAGCAAGCCGAAGAACTCTACATAGATAGCGTAACATATGGCTCATAGGGTAGAAAGACGTAGGAAATTGTAAACCGGATGAATTGACATATATTAAAAAGGAAACGTTGAGCTAGAAAGTCTCATGGAATGGTGAGTTGATGGTTAAAAATTTCTGAGGGGGAAATGGAGTGGTTAGAAAGATGAAATAGGAATACAAACATGACAACAGTGAAAAATAAGTGGAAACCAAAAATGTGGAGTGATAAGGGGCTTGGGCAACTTAAGCAAGATTGGTGCATTTACAAAAGGAAAACAAAGAGTGGAGACCAAAAATTTACACGAGGCCTCCCATGGAGAAAGGAACTCAAGGAGGAAAAATCGTTAGGAGGTGTTAGATGGTGCCAAACTTAAGGAGACAAATGGGGTCTCATGGAGGAAAAATTAAGAGTGGAGACAATTGGATGCCGAGTTGGGAAAAGCTAAAATGCAATGCAAGAATTGATTTGGTGATTCCATAACCAAATACAAACCTAGGTAGCCAATGATGTATATGAGGGAGCTTGACACATAAACCAACAATGAGCCAATATAATGAAGAAGGGCTCAAAAATACGCCATGTGGAGTTAAGGAGATTTCATGGAAAACATGTGAAAGGAGGTTGGTGATGAAGAAACCTAGGTTGGAATGGTCAGCAACACAAAGGAAGATCCAACTCATTCGATCTAGCATATAAGAATGTAAACATTAAATCCATTCCCAATGTTATACAAAGAAATCAAACAAAATGATAATGGGCCCACAAAAAAATTAATGAAGAATCCTTCTAATGATGTGAAACATGGAGAAAGGAGAGGAAATTATTAAATTGTATTTTCCCAAGAAATAATTTAATTCTTAGTTCCATAAGGATCAAGGAAATCCTGAAAATCACAAATCAACCACTTGTGTTCAGAAGCTCATAACTTGAGTATTTCTCAACAAAATTGCACAAAATTGGTCTCATTGAAATCAATCCTATGAGCCCAATCCACACCAACAAAGAAATTTAGACATTTCTAAATATTTGATGGAGAAATTTTCATAAAAAAATGCTAATTTAGTTTTCTTTTTGGAGATTGGTTGGTAATGCATTAAAGAGGCATGAGTAATCATTCTTTCTCTATTGTAGGTTATGGGACAACATGGTGATCCTTTTGAAAGAAAAGTACCATTAATTACACTCATTTATTGCATCTAACAAATGGTTTAAAAGGAAATTTTATGATTTTTATTTCTCTCTCTCTCCTCATTCTAAAAATTTTAATTTTGGGCTCTGTTATCCATATTTCACCCCCAGAGCCAAATATCAGATCAGCTACAACCCCGCATAGAAAGAACTTGAGAAAACTCATTCAGATCTATAAATAGGTCATAGAGGGACGCAAAATGGAATAAAAAGATTAGAAAAGAAGGGACAATGTTATAGAGGAACTAGGAGCAAGATCGGGGAAGAAACATTGAAGATCTGAAGTCCTCAGGTTCAAAATAGTTAAGGAAAGGTACAAAATTGATTAAGTATGGAGGAGGCAACGGAAAGAACCACATTTCCTAATAGAACTTCTCCAAAGATGAATTGAAAAAGGGAATCCCAAATGAGTGCCACACTACCGCATGTCCCAGGTCAAGAGATATGTCCCACCAAGAAAAAGATTTAGCTAAAAAGTTGTAAAATGGGCGCAACTTCACCCAAATGAAAAGTCATTGTTTAGGCCCAAGTCAAGGCCAAAATGGGGTGTCATAGGAAAAGGTGAAAAATTTCCTTTTGAAAAAAAGTCACAGAGACTAAATTAAAGCACATATCCCCAACCAGCCAAAGGGTGCCATGTGTCCAGTAGAGTTTTGGGGCGCATGCGAGTTTTCTAAGTTTTGCATTTTTGTGAAAAGGGGTAAAAGATAAATTACGGACCCACAAGCCCAATTTTTTCTCTAATCTGGCTACCACATGTCCCATATCAAAAGGGGACCCATTTTTAAAACTATTTTCCCACCCATTTGTATAGATTCGATACAAACTTTGAAGGGGCATATCTTTTGACTCAGGGCTCGAAATATTGCAAATATGACACCTTTGGAAGTGTCTCGATGTCTTCTACACCATGGAAAGATAAAAATTCATTTTTCTCAAGGCCCTGGTATGTGAAAAATGGAGAAATTCTTCAGGCATTTAATGTAGGATCTCTTTGCCTCAACAACTAGATCAAATTTGATTTGTTCCGTCATTTCCTCTTCCTTCAAGGCACCAAACCAAGGATTGATGCAGTAAAGATGGATTTGGGGGAAGATTTTGTTAAAGGCATTAGCATCAATGGTTGATCTTCAACCTTCTCTTCTCACTTCTCGTTCTCTTTCTCCTCTCTTATTGAATCTATAAATACGGGCGGGATTCATTGTAAAGGGTTGGAAATTCTTTTGTTTTGCAGGCTTCTTTTTCCTTATAGCAAAGGAATTCTTGGAGTTCAAACCTTCCATTAAAATTGTAGTATGTTCTTTCCTCCTAGATTTTTTATAATGTATTATATCAATCTGCAGAGAAATAAAACACGTTTGTGATTGATTCTAGATCCTTTTTGTCTCTTCTTCTTGTATCTCGGTCTTTCATTATAAATCTTGTTATATGTGCTTGATTATTCTATGTATTTTGTTGGTTTTGTCTATCAGCAAAAGTAATGTTCATCATTCCTTCTGGCATCACCTTGTAGTTTAGTCATTTCTTATTTCTTATATCCCTTTTATGCATATCTCGTTGGCAAATTTTATATTAAGTATAAAGAGAAATCCTCTGTAAGCTCTCACCTATGCACCTAAACAGAGAAATAGGAACCGACCTTTAATCTGAGAGAGCTTTCCCACTTTTGCAAGGTCCCACACCTTGGGGGAAGTTAAATATTATGTAATCACACCAGATGATTCTACCTTAGAAAAGTAGATATTTAGAACTCATTTGGGGGTGCTGTGATTTTGCACTAACAGACTCATTTATATAGAGAGCTAGTCATTCTTCTTTTTTTCCCCCTCTTTTTCTTCTATGTTAGGGTTGAATGTTGGGCTTATGCCTCCTTACTAAGCTTTGTAATGGAATTTTCTTACCTATTTACCACTAATTTTGTACTATTTAAAATCATCGAGAAGTAAACTATGTTTTTATGATGCATTTTATCCATCCTTTGCATAGTTTGTTGTTTCTACTTGCCTCTCTTCATTCTAGGGTATACTATGCATATTCTGATGTTTATTGTAGGTTTAAAGGAGATTTTTTAATGGGTTTGAAGTGGTGTTTTGTGTGAATCTATATCTTTTATTTGGCACATCTTGTCTGCCCTATCCTTTTCTCACCTCTCTCCATTTCAGATAGTTGGATTCTTGGCTAACAACCTCCTTTTCTACTATATCACCACTTTTAATGTAGGCGTTGTTTTCATGCACTCTCTCTCTCCTTGACCTCCTCAAATGTCAGATTAGGATTAGATATTTTTTCCCACATTAAGAGTATCTTATGTTAGGTATTTTAGGATCAAGTGCCATCTTCTTCTCTATGGTTATTTCAAGCATGAAAGCCCCACAACATGAGAGATAACCCAATATTACCCAATAGTAGAGATCCATAACCAAAAATCCCAAGGTGCTATTTTTTGGTTATTGTAGGTACCTCATCAAGAATAGTTGTTGGGACCCATTATTATCATCATATTCTTCTAATAATATGTTGTTTGTAAATGGGTACCTATTGGAGCTCAAAATTTCACCCTAGATATGATTGTGAATGACCAAGAATTCAAAGGAAACATTGGACTCTATCTCAATTGTGAGACTTATGAACTGAGATAGACCTCTAGAGGAGAGTGGATTCCTCTACCTATTTATAAAGCTAACACTACGATTCCAAGGGACCAGGATGAGAAGGAGATCCTCATGAAAAAAATATGATAAACATCGGTGTAATGGCATGTCATTCGGTGAAAATATAATGATCAAATATGAAACCAAATATCATGAAAGAGCTTTGTGGATGCACAATTCCAAGGGAATATTGCATTTTGCCCAGGTTATTTGCTTCATTCAAGTTTTGAATTTCTTAGGCATCAAGGAAGGTTTGAGAAGACTTGAATATTTGAAGGTCTAAAATACGGACATATTGTACATTGTAAGAGGAGAATATTTCTTGTATACTGAAAATGGAATATGTTCATAGGCTTTTATAATGAGTGTTTAAAAAAAAAAATCAATTAAAATTTTATTCAATTTTGTGGCATTTGAGATAACCTATCCCCATTCAATATGTTCAAGGTAGTTGATCTTATATTTACATTGATAGCTAGAGGGTGATGATATGATGTCAAGGGGAGAATTTAGTTGGTGTTTCATATGCTCGGTATGCTCCTATTGTAATAATTTTTTTAGTAAATTTGATTTGAAGAATAGGTTTAAGACTCTTCATCCTAAAATTTATAATGCTAGTGTTTAGAGGTAGAGATTGTGTATTTAGCATATTTTATGAGTCTATAAGATTATATATAGTAGGTTTGAAGCCACAATGTAATGAATCTATTTAAGGGAATTTGTTTTGCATAATCATATCAAGTCCATAGATCTTTTATATCCCACCTGAAGTCAAGAAATAAAGTATATCCTAAGGAAAGCATGTGAGAAAGTAAGTATGTTTATACATTGTTTTCATTGTGCATTATCATTGTTTTTCATGTCTAAATTTTCATTCAGCCTTTACATAGATGTAAAAGGGGAGAGTGGACTCATTAACATGAAAAAGAGGTTTTGTAGTTGTTTTCCTTTGTGGTTGCGCTCAAATTTTTTTGAGGTGGTTATTATCAATGACAAAGGGGGATATTGTTAGGAATTGTGTCTATGGTTTTCATTGATGTTAAGTGTCACATTGATGTCAAATGGTTTCAAATTCAATTTGGTGTCTCGTGAGGTTTCATTCATGTCAAAGCTTGAAGATTTATTGGTAGTGTCAATCTTATAGTCATGTCATGGTGTCTTGGTGCATGGTCAAGCAAGATATGTGTTATATGTGAGCTATAAAGTTGTTCAAAGTCTGGTATGAGGTGAAGAATTTTTAATATGATGATTCAAAGGTGTCTTTTTATCGTGATGGGTTAGCAAGGTTAGTTATGTGTTGAGTGAATTCATTCTAGGCCTAGTACTAGACTAAGGTCAAGAAAGATGAGATAGTGGCATGAGATATGGAGTAGAGAAGTCAAGTTTAAGTATGGTATGTTTTTGTGAAATTGTATATGAAGTGTTGAAGCAATCCATGTTTATTATTAAGAGTTTTACTGCATATTCAAGGTTTATTGAAGAAAATTTATTGAAGAAAATATATGAAAGTAAAGGTAAGTTGTAGTGGTTAGAGATATATAGAAGTTTGCAGGTAAAAATGATACTTGGAATAGTTGGAGGAGGTCATTATTTTTCTCTAGGTCAAATTTTAGGTCATGTTTGAGAAGGATTTGCAAGATAAGTGATTTTTGGTCATATCGAGCTCTTAGAGAGAAAAATCCATCTCGATAGGCAAAGTTCATTTTATCACCCATATGTGTGGGTTCTACATGGAATATTGAGGATTTAGGGGATGTTTTTACGTTGATCTAATAGTTTTTTTTTTTTTAAATGAGTTTATTTAGTTGTTGTTGTTGAAATCTGCAGCACCCTTAGATATTGATCGGACTTCTAGTTTGACATCTTAAATATCCAAGTGTGATTACACAACATTGAATCCTTTCCACAAGTGTGGGTCTTATAAAATGGGAAAGGAATCTCCAGATTAGAGGCTAGTTCCTCAACCTCCTCCGATCAAATATGTCGATTACAAGCTACGAGAGGTTTGAATTCCTAGTTCCTACTCTAAATTCCAAGGGGACAAAGATAGGGAATGCAAGAAAATGAAGCTAATGCTAATGAAGTGATGCACCAAAGGAGTTGTAGACACCTGATACTGCAAAACATACACAATCTATAAGAAATCATAGCACCAAAACATGCACAAATTGCTCAAAATGTAATGAAAGATCAGGAAAACAATGATAGATATATGAAAGGATTTAGGGATTTTAATCACAGAACCTATATCAACATTTTTGATCCAATACAATGCATTACAGTGATCAAGAGGAAAACGGAGGCTATATTACATGGAAAGGTAAAAAGGTTCACAAATTTTGCCAAGGAGGAAGAAAAGGGAAATTACAGAGCTGAAAAAGTGTCTACCCTTTGCAAAATGAACCAAATCTGGCTTTTACAGTGCAAGCCACGACCCCAGGAGAGAGAAACATGGGAAAACATGGGGAAAATTCAACCATTTACCAAAATGCAATCAAAATAGCATGGGCATCCTTACAGGCCCATCCCTTGACATTTTTAGCCATGCTGGGAGAGAATGCGAGCCATTCTTCATTAAAAACAGTGGTTGAAACATCATTTCTGTTCATGACCATGTGCCAGAGGCATTTTTGATTTTCTCTCTCTAAAATCCATCAAAATACAAAAATTACCCTATAATATTGTAGATAATTTCACCAGCTTTCCATTTATATAAAGAACGTGAAAAACCGAGCTCTAGATCGAAAGATATGGCCGTTTGAAGTTTTAGGGCAAAACAGGGCCAAATCGGATTGGCGGGCGAAAATTTGAATTTTTTCACCTTTTTTGCATTTGGGAAAATTTCCCAAAAAATCCCCATGCTCCACCTTTTCGGGTGCCACATGACATGTTACGATTGGGAGCAAGCTTATTGCACTTCATTTTCCTTTGTTTTGCCCTTTGGAAAATTTTCCAAAAATTCCCCGCCAGGCCGATGAGTTGAGGACACGTGTCACGTGTTGATTGGGCGTGGCCCTTTCCTCCTAAATTTTCCACGGGCCACTTTGACCATTTTCAACCTAGACACATGGCATAACCCCATTGGATGTGGGTTTTCCCCTTCAAATTTTCCTTGCGGGCCTGTCTTGAGCTTTTCACCGCCACGACACGTGGCATAATTCCATTGGCTCGCATTTTGGGGGTGGGCTTTTCCCTTTTAAATTTCCTTTGTTTTTCTTTGGGGAAATTTTTTCAATTTCTCCTTGCCTCCCACCGGTCCAGGTGCCATGTGGCAACATTTCATTGGTCACAGGCCATCCGCAAACATTTTACCTTTGTGCCAACACTTTGGGAAAATTTCCCAATCTTCTCTCTTGCTCTGCCTTTCCGGGCTCCGGTGACACGTGGCCTCACATTATTGGTCGATGGGGGCAGCGGGCAAAAGTTTCCCTTTATGAAATTTGGTGAAATACTTTGCCAAATTATAACTTCTCCTTCACCCCGAAGTTCCCACACCATAGGACACATGGCGCAATATGATTGCGCGTGGGCATTCCTTCCAAAATTTTCCATGCACCAACACTTAGTCAAATTTTTACAAATTCATCCCCTAGACACGTGGCATCACCTGATTCACCGGCAAGCCGGGGAAAAATATTTCTTTTTGAAAACTCGCCAAAACACTTGGCAAAAACTAAGTTTTTTTTCTCGACCCCGCCACTTCCTTGGACACGTGGCGGCATCTCATCTGCGCAGACCTTTCAAATGGAAATTTTCCCCAAAAACTCCACCGAGCCATAACTTCAAAAATACATGGAGTTAGGAGGAAAACTTTACCTTTCTGGAAAGTTGAGAAAGAGCTCTATCTAATGGTGCCATTTCTAGAAATTTTTGAGCCCCTAAAAAGCAAAAATTATGTCTGAGGCATAAGAGAGGGAAGAATGGAAGGATTTAGCCACAAAATGAGCAGGGGGCACATTTTGGATAACAATTTTGGTGACTTAGAGGGGTCATCTACCTACTAGATGAAGTTACCAGTTTCCTGAAGTAGTCCATTGGGTATGGAGTCATCAAATTCTCTATCTGGTACCCCAACTGACTAGAACATTGCAAGGAGGAAGATGGAATATCATCTGATGGAGCAAGGCCTGCAAACACATCCCCAGGAATAGCAAGCTTGTGCCAAAGTACTTAGGGGAAGAAAACTAAACTACATCAAAACAATGTGCATAAGCACTTGGAGGAATGAAAATCTAAGCTAATATGTATAAGGTGGAGAGTTCTTTTCAATATAAATGCTTTAGATGGATTCCATTGACTGGAATCCGCAGTTCTTCATCATCCAATGAAGACAATTGGAAAGCATTGTTGTCCTTACACTTTGTGACCATGTATGGGCCACTCCAAATGGCATCAAATTTTGAATGTCTTCCTGGTTTTTCTCTATCTGCATCCCATTTTAACACTAGATCTCCAACTTAGAAGGATCTATTCTTTTCTTTTTTATCAAAAGTCTTCTTTATCAAAGCCTGATCCTTCTTCATTGCTTGGGATGCCTGATTTCTGACTTCTTGGAGCTCCATCAACTCTGCATATCTAACCACCATAGATTTAAACTCCAACAACTCCAAGCTGTTTCATGAGTTCCAATGTTGGAAACTCAAGTGACATGGGAAAAATTACCTCTCTCCCATAAACAAGCTTCAATGGAGAGTTACCTGTAGATCTCTTGGGAGTTATCATATCAGCCCATAAGGCTGATTTCAATTTAGTATGCCAAGACCTCTGATTTTCATCAAGAGTCCTTTTAATGATCCTCAATAGGTTCTTGTTTGTAGACTCAGTCTGGCCATTACCCTGAGGGTAATAGTTTGATGAAGTACTGAGGTAGATCCCATTCTTGATATCCCATTTAGTCACCTTAGACCCAATGAATGCCAATGCATTATCTCGATATTATTGTAGCAGTGCACGCCAAATCTAGGTCTTTATTCCCTCATAGAAGTCTAGGATGCTAGATTCATTTGCTTCCTTGAGTGCTCTGCTTGATCCATTTGGTGAAATAATTTGTGGCTATTAAAATCCATTTGTGCCCTTAGCTTGAATTGGGATTAATGACTCCAATGAACTCTAAACCCCATTACATGAATGGCTGGTCACCTAAAATTTGATGCAATGGAATGGCAGCTAGCCTTTCTTTACCTATGAAGAACGCACAGTTCTTTCACCTCTTGATCCATACATAACAATCACTTAAAATCTTGGGCCAATAATAGCCAGCCCTCATGATCTTTAGGGCTGTCACTCTTGGTGCAAAATGACCACCATCTGGTCCACCATGGAACTCTTCCAATACCTTATGAATCTGATTTGTACCAATGCATCTCAGCAGTACTCCATTCACATCCCTTTTGAACAAAACACCATCAACAAGGGCATATGGGACAGCCTGCAATCTAAAGTGTCTTCTCTTGGTCTTGTTCATCTCTGGAGGGCATAGACCTATGCTTAGGAAGTGCATTATGTCTTGGGTCCAACAAGGAATGGGAACACCATTATTTTCCTCTTGAGTGCTTCCTTGCTCATGGTTGTCTTGCAACGCCAAAACAACCTCCTTCTCATTGCATGCTTCCTTTTGTTTGCTCAAAATCAGCTGCTCACACAATCCTTTTCCTCTGACCAACTTGGTAACTTTGATCTCAATGTCATACTCCATGACACGAGTAATCCAGCCTGCTCTCTTTTCATTCAAGTCTTTGTTAAGGAGGAAGTCCTTAACTCCCACATGAGAAACCAACAAGCTGAACCTTGTTGTTTGAAACTAGATGCTTGAATTTCTTTAAGCTTCGATTACTACAAGAACATGCTTCTCAATGAAATAATATCTCACCTCATAGCCCTCTAGGATTTGGCTAAATAAATCAATTGGCTACTCATCATTATCTTTGTTTTGCTGTACCAAAATTACAGAGATAGTATCATCACCCCCAAATGCATAGAGGATGAAATCCTTGGAGAAATCCGGGTTGATAAGAGTTGGGACTTGAGAGAGGGCTTCTTTGATTGCTTCAAAACTTTCTTTTCCCTTTGATGTCCATTTTAAAGCCATGCTTTTCTTTAACATTTTGGTGATAGGTTTGACAAGGGCTAAAAAATTTGGGACAAACCTTCGAACAAAATTAATTCTCCCTAAGAAACATTGAAGGGCCTTCTTGTGGCTTGGCAATGGTAGGGCTCTTATGGCCTCAACTCTTTCTAGATAAATTAATAATCCTTCTTTGGAGACAATGTGGCCAAGGAGTCTTCCTTCATGGGCTATAAAACTGCACTTTTTAGGATTCAAGGATACTCCAAATCTTCTGCACCTTTGGAACACTTGCTTCAAATGAAAGAGATGGTCTACTACATTTTTTGAAAAAACAGTGATATCATCAAGGTATATCAGCACCATGTTGTTAATCAAACCCTTGAATGTCATGTCCATTGCTCTTTGGAAATTACCTCTAGCATTGGACAGCCCAAATGGCATTTTCCTATATGCATAAGTTCCCCATTTGGTTGTAAAGGCTGTCTTGAACTGATCTTCTTCTTTTACCATAAGCTGATTGTACCCCGAATAGCCATCAAGTAATGAAAACCTCTCGGAGCTAGCAATAACTTGCAAAATATGCTCCATGGAAGGAAGTGGGTAATGATCCTTGAGAGATGCCCTATTCAAATCTCTGAAGTCAACACACAATCTAATTTCCCCATTCTTCTTTCTAACTGGAACCAAGTTGGCCACCCAACTAGAATGCTTGATAGGGAATATGATTCTTGATTCTATCAACTCATTCAATTATTTTCTCATGAGAGGTTCCATGTGTGGATTGATTGGCCTTTGTCTTTACCTCGATGGGCTTAGTACTTGGATCCAATTCAATAGTGTGTTAAGCTAACTCAAGATTGAACCCTTTCAAATCTTCATAGCTCTAAGAAAACACATCAGGGAATTCTTGACAAAGTTGTATGAACTCGTACCTTTCTTGTTCATTTGTCACCTTACCAACTCAAAGTGATTTGCCTTCTTCCACCAAGATGGACACTGAATCTTCTCCCTTGACTTAGATGTTTTCTTTCTCCTTCCTAAACTGATCATTAGGATTGAAAATGGACTCCAAAGTAATAATTCCTTGGGTAGCTTGTTGGTTCTTAGCTGTACCACTTGATCACCATACTGCTGCTCCAACTTTTCCTAATTTTTAGCTGAGAACTCAGCCTCTTCTTGTAAGAAATGAATGATTTGCTGATCATTTTCAAACACTTGCCAACTTACATTGTTGTCTAGCATTGAAGGCCTCACAATCACATGGATGTTTGGCTGTACCTTGTCTTTTGGATGCTCTCATCAATGTTAAAGGCTGCCCCTACTACTGCAAGCCTATCAGCAGCTTGGTTCCCTTTTCTAGGAATGGATTTTATGCCAAATCCCTCAAAATATTCAATGAGGTCCCACACCCTATTTTTTTAGCACTTGAGTAGATCATTTTTGACAAAGATGCTTCCCCATAACTTGGTTGACAATCAACTCACTATCACCAAAGACTTGAAAGTTCTTTATCCCTCTCTTGATTGACTAATGCAATCCTTATATCAAGGCTTCATATTCAGCAGTGTTATTAGAGCATGCAAACTGAAATCTAAAAGCTGAATAATACTTAACTCCTTGTGGTGAAACAAGCATAGCTCCCCCTCCGCACCTTGTCTATTCCTTGATCCATCAAAGAAAAACTACCATACCTCCTTAATTCTTCTATTTCTTGATAAGGATCAAAAAAGTATGTACCTTGTTTGCCCATTCATAAAGAGTTAGATCTGGGATACTTCCAACCTTGGTGTCAGCTTCATCAGTGCATGGATAATCCTCTTGATCAAATGCTAAACAATTGGTATTGATTTGGCTTGGAGTGTAAGGCTCAATATGAAAGTTTGCAATAGGTTCAAATCTGATTGTCGCCTTAGTTCCATATCTTGTTCTAAACAACATGTGTGACTAATCAGCAGATAAGTAACCTCCAATCTTGGTTTGTGAAATCCATTGTGCAGACAAAAGGAAAAGAGTGGTGGAAGTTCTATTACCGAGACATCTTGTAAACAATAATGTTGGGACATGCATGCAAGGTAAGACTTAATTTTTTTATTACTCCAATCTGTTGTTCTTGTTGTCCCATCCAATTGCACTACCCCTTTGGATATGACTTCATATTGAATTCCCAGCTGATCAGCTATTTGCTTGGGCATTACTAAACTACTTGCCTCAGAATCAATCATGCAATTATGTACTAATTGATTTCCAATGATCAATGAAACATAGAATGGAGGGGGCTTCAACACTTCACCTTGTTTTCCTCCATGATTCCCCTCAGGATGGGCAGCATTTGTGAGCACTTTCTCTTGCATTTGGACTTGCTGATTTGAAGTTGACCAGTCCTTTCTGGCAGCTTGTAGCAGGTCTCTTTGGCACTGGGATAGATAGTGATTCCCACATTGATATGTTTACATTTGTCTTCTTCATCGATCAATGATGTTGAATGGAGATGAAGCATCTCTTCTATCCCCTAGCCTGCACATTCGTTCCTTTCACATGGGCAGCAACAACTGGCATTTGAGTTGGCCTAGGAGCTGTCTTAGGTAGTCCTTGCATGTTTGGGACTACACTTTGCTTGCCAACAGTTTGTGGAGTGATAGAAGATTGTGGATTGCTTGGGGCTAATGGCTGTTCTTCACCCAAATTTCTCCTTTTTGACCTTGTGTTGGCTGCAACACTTTGGGGAATTGTTTGATTCATGCCAAAAAAATATTCTTCCTACCAGTTTACAAATGTGGCATCATTTGGAGCTGATTGCTGTTGGAATGTTTCTTGTTGTTGGTTACTTCCTTGGTTACCTTCACCTTCCACACCAGTAGTTGTCACCATTAATGCTTGATTCAAGGCACCGTTGAAGCACATGGACTAGTTATGAGGTTCATTGCATGGGAAACACCAATCATACTCTTGAGCCATATTGTTTTTTTGTCTGGCACTAATGCTTTAGAGGTAGATGTAGCATTGGGATTATAGGGCTGAAATGGTCTGTTGGCAGGAGGCCTTGCTTGATTTGGATTTGCAGTTGGATTGGGTGGTCTTTGAGGTTGATATGGCTGCCTGTTAGGCTGAGCTTGAGGCTGGAAGGGAGGTCTAAAACCTTGGGCTTGCTGCCTCTTGAGTGTAACCAGCTCATTGCCTAGATTTTACAATTGCTTCATGACTTCTTGAAGCTCATTTGAGGTACTAGAAGATGAAGTAGAAGCTTCACTTGAATTCTGATTTCTAGGAGTGGGAATAGGAGCTAAATTAGGTGTCTGATTAATGTTTGGGCTCTCTAGACTTGGAAATAATGGCATTGGAGGCCTAAGAGCTAGCTTGCCAGCTTGAATCAAACAATTTTCAGCTCTAATGGCAATGCTATAAGCAATGGGGATAGTTGTGCCTCCCATGGATTGAATTAACATAGAAATATCAGAATTTAAAGCTTTAAGGTAATAAAGGAAAGCACCTTCTGCTGTTGGCCTGACTGCCACTAGAATTCTCTCCCAAGTCCTTTGAAATCTAAAATTAAAATCAGTCAGCTGCTCATTGGGAGCTCTCTTGATGGTTGTCAACTACTCCAAAAGGGACAAGTTATCTCCCTTTTCTCCAAACTACTCATGGAGGGCTATACATAGCTAGTTCTAATTTTGAATAGAACCTGAGGCAAGACTCCTGAACCATTGCAAAGATTTCCCTTTGAATGAAGATGCCAGTAGTTTGACAACAACTTGCATCTCATTGATCTCATGGATTGCACAAATGTTAGCAATATCCTTAACATGATCACCAGGAGTAGTCTAATTCTCTCCAGTAAAGTATGAAATGTTCTTCAATGCTGCAATTGGGATTATATTTTGTGCATTGAGAGCAAGTGGGCTCACGCCTTGAAATTGACATAGGGGTTGTTTTGTGCCATTCGATTGACTTGACCTTAGAACCCTTGTTGATTGAATGAAAGGCCTACCAGGTGGAAGAGTTGAAAGAGTTCTATTTGGTGGAGATGGAGACCTTTGAATTCTCCTTCCTCTTTGCCTTCTTCTTGGAGATAACTGTAGATACTCAAACAACACCTCTTCTTCTCCAACTCTTGACCTTGTGGTGATTCTTCTCATGAGTTTTCAGGCCTGTACTGCTAAAACCAGTTGATTCTTCTTCCTTAGAGTCACCAGATGTGTAATTTAGGGCTATTTTAAGTAAGAAACTTGCAACAAATGCACATCAATTTTGTTGCAATGAAAGTGAAGACCTCTAAGGTCCCACTAGGTGTGCCAAAACTATTGTTGCAAATTAAGCAGCACCCTTGGATGTTGATCAGACTTCTAGTTTGACATCTTGGATATCGAGTGTGATTGCACAACATTGAATCCTTTCCCCAAGTGTGGGACTTCTAAAATGGGAAAGGAATCTCTAGATTAGAGGCTAGTTCCTCAACCTCCTCTGATCAAATATGTCACTTACAAGCTGTAGAGGTTTGAATTCCTAGTTCCTACTGTAAATTCCAAGGGGAAAAAGATAGGGAATGGAAGAAAATGAAGCTAATGCTAATGAAGTGATGCACCAAACGAGTTGTAGAAACCTAATCCTGCAAAACATACACAATCCACAAGAAAGCACAAAGCACAAAAGCATGTAAAAATTTCTCAAAATGTAATGAAAGATCAGGAAAATAATGATAGATATATGAAAGGATTTAGGGATTTTGATCACAGAACCTATATCAACATTTTTGATCCAATACAATGCATTATAGTGATCAAGAGGCAAAAAGGGGGGCTGTATTACATGGAAAGGTAAAAGCTTCACAAATTTTTCCAAGGAGGAAGAAAAGGGAATTGCAGAGTTGAAAAAGTGTCTACCCTTTGCAAAATGAACCAAATCTAGATTTTTTAGTGCAAGCCACGACCCCAGGAGAGAGAAACATGGGAAAACATGGGGAAAATTCAACCATTGACCAAAATGCAATCAAAATAGCATGGGCATCCTTACAGGCCCATCCCCTGACATTTTTAGCCATGCTGAGAGAGAATGCGAGCCATTCTTTATTAAAAACTGTGGTTGAAACATCATTTCTGTTCATGACCACGTGCCAGAGGCATTTCTAGATTTTTTCTCTCCAAACTCCATCAAAATACAAAAATTACCATAGAATCTTGTAGATAATTTCACCAGATTTCTATTGATATAAAAAACGTGAAAAACTAAGATCTAGATCGAAAGATATGGCCATTTGAAGTTTTAGGGCAAAACAGAGCCAAATCGGATTTGTGGGTGGAAATTTGAATTTTTTCACCTTTTTTGCATTTGGGAAAATTTCCCAAAAAATCCACATGCTCAACCTTTCCGGGTGCCACATGGCATGTTCTGATTGGGCACGAGCCTATTGCGCTTCATTTTCCTTTGTTTTTCCCTTTGGAAAATTTTCCAAAATTTTCCCCACAGGCCGACGAGTTGAGGACACGTGTCACGTGCTGATTGGGCGCGGCCCTTTCCTCCTGAATTTTCCACGGGCCGCGGAGATCATTTTCGACCTAGACACATGGCATAACCCCATTGGATGTAGGCTTGCCCCTTCAAATTTTCCTTGTGGGCCTGTCTTGAGCTTTTCACCGCCACCTGACATGTGGCGTAATTCCATTGGCTCGCATTTTGGGGGGTGGGCTTTTCCTTTTAAATTTCCTTTGTTTTTCTTTGGGGATTTTTTCTCAATTTCTCCCCACCTCCTATCGGTCTGGGTACCACGTGGCAACATTTCATTTGTTGCGGGCCATCCGCAAACATTTTACCTTTGCGCCAACACTTTGGGAAAAATTCCCAATCTTCTCCCTTGCTCCACCTTTCCGAGCTCCGGTGACACATGGCCTCACATTATTGGTCGGCGGAGAGGTAGCAGGCCGAAATTTCCCTTTTTGAAATTTGGAAAAATACTTCACCAAAATTCTAACTTCTCCTCCACCCGAAACTCCCATGCCATAGGACACGTGGCACAATATGATTGCGTGTGGGCCTTCCTTCCAAAATTTTCCATGCACCAACACTTAGTCAAATTTTTCAAATTCCTCCCCTAGACAAGTGGCATCACCTAATTCGCGGCGGGCCTACGGGAAATATATTTCTTTTTGAAAACTCACCAAAACACTTGGCAAAAAGCCAAGTTTTCTTACAACCCCCACCACTTCCTTGGACACGTGGTGGCATCTCATTGGCTGTGGGCCTTTCAGGGGAAAATTTCCCACAAAAACTCCACCGGGCCATAACTTCAAAAATACATGGAGTTAGGAGGAAAAATTTACCTTTCTGGAAAGATGAGAAAGAGCTCTATCCAATGGTTCCATTTCCAGAAAGTTTTGAGCCCCTAAAAAGCTAAAATTATGACTGAGGCACAAGAGAGGGAAGAATGGAAGGAGTTAGCCACAAAATGAGCGGGGGGCACATTTTGGATAACGGTTGTCCCATATTAATGAACAATCATTAACATGATAAGGAGGTTTAAAACCCTCCTAAAACCTAGTAGTAGAGTGATGGAGTTCAAATGATGTGTATGGCCATGAAATGGACTGGAAAATAAAATGTGATGTCTTGGAAATGTATAGGAATTATAATAGATCATTTTTGTGATGGTTTATTTATTAAACCTGTTTCTAAGTAAGGCATAGAAAAACCCTTACTTTGTGGAGATTTACAATTTCAAGGTTGAGATGAAGGTTTCATGAAAAGAAATGAATTTTTATAGGAATATTGGGAGATGCATTATATTTTCATGAAAATTAAAATACATTTTATGTGGAGAAAATTTGATAAACAAGTCTCACAAGTCATCCTACCACTTTTGGCCTTAAGGTCTCAAACCTAGTCATGATGGTTTGAGATGAGTTTCATGGATTGTAATGTTGCTTCTGATTTATTTTGTCTTGAATATTTGTTTAGAATATTAAATGATGTTTTTAGCTCTTGTAATTATATGAATAAATGGTTTAATTCTTAAGTTCTAATGGCCTAATAGGCCCTATTAGTATTCTTAAGAAGTAGTATCGTAACAAGTTTTTGAGTGATTTTATCCATCTAACATATGAATTTGATGGCTTGAAGAGGTGTGTAAGGTTTGTAATGAATTTTTTCAAGGTTTTTTAGTGCTTATAAGTGGACTTAGAGGTGTTTATGCATGTTGTACTCATTACGGAGTTATTGAGGGCTTAGACCTAGTTTGAATAGTTTTGAGACATGAATGAGTTTAACTACATTGCACCTTGTCCTAGAGGTTGAATTTTTTTTTAAAGATAGTATACATCATATTTAAATTGATGTGTGGTTTTTTCCTTGGTGAGGTGATTTGATGTGCCAAGTTTCTTATCCTTGGTAACCTATTTTTGGGCATAATCAAAATGCCTAAGCGAGGTTGGAGGAGTGACAGATATATTTGAGTGTTGTTATTTGTTTGGTGGTGTCTCATGGACCTAGAGAGTGATTTAGAGTCATGGTTCTTCCATTAATGTTCCCAAGAAGTCATGATAGTTTATTTTGTTGTGCAAAGTTGTTCATTCTTGTGGACTTGTTTTAGGTGCTTGAACACCTTATTTAGATAGCTTAATTTTTGGTGTTCGTCATGGTGATGTTGAAGGTTTCAAAGTTGATGGAGCTTGTAGATGATGATGAAAGGATGTCGTTAAATTGTGTAGAGATTTTTGAGTCATGATGAAGCTTATGTGTACCCTTGGAGTTCATAGTCCATTTGTTGGAGGAGTAGGCTTAGTATAAGGCCTAATTAAGATGCATTGTGCTAGTTTGAGTTGATTGAGCTATTTCCAACCTACTTGGGTATCTTGAAGTGATTTATATGAGTGTGTTAATTTGAATTTATGTTTACATGACCGAACTCAATGTTTTTACCCTACCTATGTTCATTTGAGACACCAAAAATCTCACCTTCCACTCTCACACAAATAATCAATTAAATATTACCATTCGTGTACCATTTTATGACTCAAGTACTCCATTCGAGTGGTCAATATTATCATCACACCACTATGAAATCCATAAAACTATTTTATTAATTCCTCCCGCTTTAATTAATTAATCTACCACACATTGCCTAAACTTATTCCACCCATCTTAAAATTAATTGATTAATAAATAATCAAATTGACTAATCCACTTAGCCGCACATCTCACCATGATAACTCCCTCTAATTCACTAGTTGTAGCTAGTTTAAATAGGAAATCTTCTAAAAATATTACTCTAACTACCCCTATTTTATCCCTATAACCACTTCTCACCCCTCACTAGCTAGGACAAAATTAACTTGGGAAGCCTTCTAAAAAAACCTCCACATTTTTCCCAAGTGACTTGGTCCTAATCCAAGTTCATACCTCTAAGAATCTCAACCTCTCTCACAATATCTTGCAAATCAACTAAAAATGATAAGAAAATAATCACATTGTCATCCTGTAACTCAAATTATATCGTAAATCTTTTGTCATTATCTTGGTAACTTGAGAGATCTATATAAATATATTTCTCTACCTCTTTGGTGCCAGATTTTGGATGGAATTCAGGACCATTCATGACCATCTTGACGAACCATAGAATTATTAGGTTTTCTCAAATATTCAAGCAACATTACCGAGATCCTACTAACACACGTCCAACACACCCTTCAAGTTTTTTTGGAGATATTTAGGCTCATTTATCGGACACAATCATAGATAACCTATCCATCATCACCATTATCATCCAAAGATTCATTTTTATCATCTTTCATTCTATTTTCATTCTGAAATAGTCTAATTAGATCATTACTCACTTTCTCTTTATTTCAATAGATGATAGTTTCATCTTATATGCTCAGATTATTTCATTTATCAGTGTGTTAATATTTCACAAAATCATTTGCGATTATCCTAATTTATTGCAATTCCTTTATTTTCTCTTTAACGTTAGTTATTAACTTTTGTTAGAATTAGTTATTAGTTAATGCATGCTTTTTTATTAATCTATGTACTAAGAATGGATCATGTAGATTGTCATATCGGTACTAGTCATCCCATTACCAGTATCAATTCACTACCAATCGTCTAGCACCCCTTATAATGGGATCAATATGATCTTCTTCATGACTTGAAGCTGTGTTCCATACACGCACCTCCACTTGATAGGTTGAAATCCATTTTTTCCTCCACCTAGAAAAATCATGAAGCAACCGAGGAATTTTGGGGGTATACTATGAGGTCTAGAGGATCCAATTTAACCTTGCATCATTCGAGTACAACTGTGAAGTAGGCATAAAAATACTAGAGGACACCCAAACTACATTTGAATTTGACATTAAGAGAAACATCAGCCTTCCATGCACTCATTCCAGCTTTACACACCTATACAGCATAGAAGAAGAAATCTCGATTTCTTTGTGGAGGACTACATATCTTAACCCGACTCCTATTTCACTAAAGATGATGATTTTTCTTTCTCAATAGGCTCAAACTTGTCAGAGAACCTAGACATCGACTTAGATTTTGATTTTAGATTCTAGGCTTATTGTTTTACATTTCATTACTATCAGTTGATGTATGTAGTAATCTAAATAAGTGATAAATAGTCAATCACACTTTCCATCTATCGTAAATTATACTCTATTTGTCATCAATAAATCTTAAGTGTTTTAAAACTAGGTTGACATGTACATAAGGACATTTTTTTGACTTCTGGGAACTAGCCTTTGCTAGAAAACCTACCCACCCTATTTTAATAACTATATTTTGTGTAAGTGACTTTGATTTGTAGGCTTAATTTTAAGGAAAAGAATCCTAGTTCATTTATCATGGATTGCAACCAATTACACCCATCACATCCTGTGGTTATCTTGGAAACATCGACATACTGAGGTTGATCAAGTTTTACCTTCTTGTAAAAAAAAATTGACCCCTAAGGTAAAATTGTGCACTGTTGTCATTTATGGGGTGTGTCAAGTATAAAAGTGTACTGTGATGGCTAATTTATGTGTGTTGAGATGATGCAGATGTGAGAGAGTTAGATAAGGAAGAAGAATAGTATAGAGGCATAAAGGGAATATCTTAGAAAATGCATGAAGAGTTGAGGAATAGGAATTGAAGGTGATGTGACCTAATCAGCAAATCAACGACCAAAATTGAGAGAAGAAAGAGAGAGGAAATTTTAAAAAGGTTTTTATGTGTATGGAGTTGAACTTGTGATCACAATCTATTTTAGGAGAAAAAATACTTAAGGTGATCATCATCTTCATGTGGTTAGGTTGGTAATTAGTCATCTTACGGGGTTGTATCCTTCTCAGTAGGGTGGGTTCCCTACTAAACTAGGGGTTGGTGCTCCTTGTGGGTTGGTTCCTCACTAAAGAAATCTTGTGTGATGTGTAATATTCACATGAGTCATTTATTATGAGTTATGCTAGTATATTTTTAGTGTATTTTCTTCCCCTTTGAGGGTTTCGTAGTTACATATAGTGTTCTTGTGTTCTTTTCTTTGTTTCATTTACTCTTTGATGGATGATACACACCTAATAAGCTCATAATTGCATATGTATTTCGAATGGTTGTTTTGGATAATGTAGTAAGAGATGGAAAATAAAATGAATGTTTTGTAATACTTATTCACAATGTCCCCCGAACACAAAGATAACATGAAAAATAAATGATTGGTTTGAAATGAATGTTTTGTTTTTCATCGTATCTACTACTCCAATTTTCACCATTTTTTGTCCACGAAAAGTATTGCAAAAACAAAAATCAAGTTTCTAGGGTTTGGAATATTAGCTTGATGTTGTGAAAAGCTAGATCATCAGTGTAATTTCAATCACATTTTACCCATGGTGAGGGAGTGAAGGTGCACTTTTGCATCGCTCATGTCTCCCTTGTCCCATGGGACACAAATAAAAACGGGACACGGGTACTCTAAAGTCTATCTATGGGAGGAGGATGAGGGCACACATTTGTGTCCTTCATGTTCAATTTTCCCCAAGAGTAAAATAGGGATAAGAGGAGGCTAAAATTACACCTTGCCATTAATGGAAAGCCAAATTTTACACTAGATGAAAAAAATAGTATGAAAAATTACTTCTTTCATGAAATATTACGATGGTGTTTTGGAGTCAAATATTATTTGATTTTGACTCCAAAAATTATAATATCAATAGAATAGGTTTTATTACTTTAATATTCTTACAACACAATACTTTGGTCCCTTTTTTTCAAAACAAAGGTAGACAACTACATTGTTTCGACTATCTGAGGAATCCTTCAAGCTTTGCAGAAATATGGGTGTTACCAACATTTAGATAATTATTCAATGTTTCTGGTGCCTTCTTGTTTTCCTATGGAATCCTTATAGAGATCTTAAAATCATCTAAAGAATTTTAGATTCATTGCAAGAGTTCTCATTCCTTACACCTGAAAACCCGTTGTTGAGAAAATTGTCCCTTAACGATGAAAAATTTCCTAAATCTTCCTAAATTATTTCCAACACCTTCAATTCTCCCCAATACTATTTTTAAATACTTAACACCTTTTCATAACTCTCCCAAGTGGAATAGAGGATTTGAAATGATCATAATCAACCTTTCTAAGCTTCTAACAAGACTAGTCTTCCTCCAATATTCACTCAATGAACTCATTAAACTTGTTATTAATTTTTAAACATTGAGACATGTTCACAAAATTCATTGAGTACCTTAAAGGTCAATATGATTATGACAAAAGAGTAGGTTGGTAAAGAGAGAGATTTAGGAGGGTTAGAAGGAAAAATCTTGTACTATGGCTTAATTTTCATGGTTTGAATTTTACATTTTTGGGGTAGTCATTTTGCATGAAAAAAGAAATAGAAGTGATCCTTTTCTTATTAAATAAAACTATCTTTTAAAATTATAAACTAAAGGTCACTTAAGTGAATAGATAAAAATAGTGAAAAGAACCTCCTTAATGAAGAATTAGAACATGGAAAAAGAAGAAAGAAAGAAGGAAGGGGAGAAGAGATGATCAATCTGATGAATATGAAGCCTTTGGTGATGAATAAATGAATGTTGAAGAACCTTGGGGGAATAATCCTGGAAATATTTTTCCACCCTTGAATTATTTACTAAAATAAGGCACCATACTTGCCACTTTATTAAGATGTAGAATATGAACAAAACTCAAAGCATTGATTGAGGTTTCAGAAATGTTGTCGATGGTATTACATTGATTGAACCAAACCTGGTGATCCATCACATTATTAGAGATGAAACTTCTAATTTCTGTGAGAGACTATAACATATCCTCTTTAAATGAGAAGGGATCTCCTACCTATTTTTTGAACAATGCTTGGAAGGATTTTAGGATCTCTTCTTGAATAATTTGGATTGATTGGAGGTGATCCAAGCTTATGTACACTATTTTTTATACCTTCAAAAATAATTTATGTGTACTCTTAACAGGAATCAACCTAAGATACAACATCATTCAACATGTCATACCGAGAAATCAACATGAGAGACCAAATAGGAGACATGTTATTATTCATGCAAGAAAACACACATTACTCACCAAAGAATGAAAATCTAGATTACTCATTTCAGACATTAGTGGAAGCATATTGTCCTAATGGGCTATCTCCTTTTTAATATCCTCCTTGGTTATTTTCACTTTAGAAGACATGGTAAGTAAAAGTTTGAGTAATGAGATAATCTCTAGAAAATTATCCCTTTATTTATCATGAATCTTATCAACACATTTATCATGAACACTTCCTAAATTGTGTAACCTTGAGATTTCTTGACTATTTTAGGGTTGAATCTATTGATAAGAGTGATGGATTTTGTAGGATGAGATGGTAATCTTCTTGAATCTAATAATTATTATATATAAGTGGTGATATATCTCTTATGCTACTCTAACTACTCCATCATTATTTGTATTCAACATTTCAAGAAAGCATGTGAGTGGTAGATTCCTTGAACATGTGTGCATCAATTTTTTTGAGTGACTTGACCCAAAGAAACCCTTGTCATTTTTTTGTCACCTTGAGTCATTTCTTCCATATATTTTATAAAACTTAGTCAAAAACCTATAAATATTAAATACCAAAAGATACATTATAGAAATGAGAAGTTACCTATGGATTTTTGCCTTGCTTGGTTTTCATTATTTTTGAGATAAATCCAAAATCATGTGTCGATGATTGATACATGTAGTTATTTTTATACCCTTAAACCTAAAATCTAATCCCATGCAAGCCGTCCTATCACCCCGAGCGGCTGGGTGCTCACCTGAGGCACGCGTGGGTGTCGAGCCCCTATTTTATATGAGTCTTGTGAGAATACATTGATTAATGACAAAAACTTAGAAAATGATAAAGAAACATGCATTCATTATGAGAACTTAAGATGAGGCATTATATTAATGCATCCATTTAGATAACAAGAGAAATATCAAATAGATAATAGATATGATTCATAATATAAAGAAGATGCACTAGGGTTTACACCCATGAATAATGTATATTTAGAAAAAAACCATATATTCCTCATTAATCTTAGTTCAGTAACCACATTACATTCCTTAAGGTCATAACAAACCAATGTATTAATGTAGATAAGGCTCATGCATCAAAAATCCTAACCATGCTTCCCATGTTACAAGAATGATCATAGACCCATCCCTCTAGATATTCCATCTCTCCTATAACCCTCCTAATGAGAGTCCATAGAACCCATTACTATTTTTGTAGAGCTTCACCTCTTCAATCGCTATGTGATGCTAATGACCACACACTCCTTTCAATAACTTTTCCTTCAAATAAGTTGTCCTCTCTTCCTTCTACCCAAGCATCTCTATATATAGTTTTAGCATTCACTACCATGCCTTCATGAAGTAATAGATCAGTTGCCAAGTGTTCATGTGGTCCTTCAATGGAGCATGCTTCTTTCCATCCAGGATCTCCTCTTTCTGTAATGATGTATTTATAGATCCTTCCATCACACGGAATATTCCTTCTTTGACAATCGAGTTGCTGAGGATGGTGCCTTATGCACTCCACATGCTCGGTTGGGTCATGATTTTCTCATGTGTTGCTAGGAATTTCAAATGTGGCTAAGTCTTGAACCCTTTTCTTTGCCTAGCATGCACAGCGTGAGTTTTAATAAACCCTCCTAAAACGATTTTCCTATGTGCCTTCACCCCATGTTCCCTTCTTCATATAGGTCTCACACACCCATGTGCCTTCAGTACATAACCAATATTCTAAGACCCAACATCACCCCACACTAAGTTGGTTCTCTCGCCTACGAGAACACCTTCCTTCAATGAATAAAGAATGGAAAAATATGAAAAGTTGGAATAAAGAATTAAGGAATGAAGAATGAGGAAATAATGAATTAAAGAATGGGGGGAATGTATAAGAATTTTTTTATTGCTAAAGGAGGAGTGGGAAATCCTTTCTAATATCTACCTCAAGATTCTCCTAGGAATCTACCTCACTTTGCGCTTGCTGACAGAGGTCACCTACTAGGGCACTCACCTCAGCTCCTCCCCCTTGGCACTCATTGTATCAACAATACCCTCCAGTTGTTTTCCAAGGTCATCGAGTGTATCCATTCTACAGGTGATCTGGGGATATAAATCCTTCAGCCATTTTTTGATTTATCCCTGAAGGTCTTGATAGCTTCTAATTTATTTTCCACTTTGGCCAGGATCTTATCCCTCTCTACTTTGTTCCCATTATTCTTCTCTTGAAAATATTGAGCTCTACTTCATTTGTAATAACCAAAATACTTTCTACCCTATCTCTATTAGCGTAATTATCATAAGCATCCTCAAAAACTTGTGTGATGAACTTTACATTGGCGAGGCGTTTGGTATATCTTGATTAATGATCTCTACCACATTCAAATTCTCTTCCCTTTCTTGGTGTGTTAGTTCCTCTTTTACATATTCTAAGGCAAGTGACCACCTCTCCATTTTGAGGATGTGAGTTAGATCCTCCAGGCATTATAAGGTTGATTTATATTTTTGTTCGGGTGGTCTTAGGTCGGGATGATTTAAGACAATAACATCTGTAATCATCTCGATTTTCTTATGCAACTCACGCACCCTTTCCTTCTCCTCTTTCAGTTCATGCCTTATCTATGTGTTGATTAGTTCTTCTTGTTTTAGGTCCTTTCCTTTCTTGATAAGTTCCTCCTCCTTCTTCTCTAATTCCGCCTCTAGGAATCTCACCGGATCATTCCTTCCAAAATGTTTGGCCTCAACCTCAACTGAAACCTTGTTGAGTGCATTACAGACTTTCTCATCTAATAATTGTTTGGAATTAATGAAGGGGTTTATCCATTTTTCTCTAGAATATTCATTAGTGCCCATTGGCTTACCTTAAACTCTAGGTTCATCAACATGTGATTCAAACGCAAAAGATAGTATTTTCTTGGTTCATGGGTATGTGCCTTCTACATCAAATGAGGGCATGGCTAGGAGTTTTTCTATTGGTATGGTGCTCTAGAAGCATGCACGTAGCACCTTTCTTGGATCATTGATGTAACCCATTCTTTTCCCTTTTGTTGCCACACTGTTTGCGTAGCCTTTGGAAATCTTACTACTAGGTTGGGGTCTCCGCCCATGTTGTCATACTCTTTTCCAATGCTCTCCTCTTCTATCTCCTTGAGCACTTCATCCACGCTATGCTCTACCTCCTGTTCCACTAACTTTTTGATGATGTCTGCCACTTCTCTCTCTGTAGCCTCTTCTATTTTTCCTTGGTGAGGCTTGGGGTCCTCTGATCTCTTATGTTTACTTCTTTGCTCACCCCTTTTCCTTGAGCATTTACTTCTTCCTCACCATCCTTCCCTTCACATCCTTCTTCTTGAATCATGTATATAATACATAGATGATTCTAAATTTTTTCATCCTCAATGTCATCCCTCTCACCCATGTAAGCCTCCAAGCCCTATGTTTCCTCTAATTCTACCCTCTTTGTCATCTTTTGTTTCTTCCTAACTAGTGATTCAAGTATAGGAGACTTTTCCCTCTATCTCTCTTCAGCAGGTGACTCCTTCCTTTATGACTCTTCTTGTGTGTAAGGTGCCTCTTACTCTGGTGCCTCTTCCTCTAGGGTCTTATCCTTAACTGAGGACTTTTTCTTGTGCATGTAAGTTCTTGGCTTGGTGCTCACTTCTAGCGCGCCCATAAATTGTGTCGTCTACACACTTTGTGCCTTCTACTCTTGTACTTCTCTCTCCTTTTTCTTTGGCACAACCTTCTTCCTTCTTGTGGGGTCCTCAGGAATGGAGACATCATTTTCCAAGTAAGAATAATTTTCAAAATTTACCCCGATTCATAAGTATACCCTTGTTGCAGTCCTCCCGGTGATTGGCAGTGTCAAAGGCTTCATCATCTGCACTTCATGGGAGACATACTTCTCCACATATGTGTGCTTCTTTAGATATATGAGCTTTCGATGCAACTCACAGTGGTCTTGGTCTACTTCACTAAGGTCAAACCTTAGTATTTTTACCTCCTTAAAATGGTTAACCCCCACTTGGAAGTATTGCACGGTGAAGGAAAATGAAAACTTACACCATGGACTCTTAGTCCCATCTATCAAAGTGAATCTTCCGATGTAGAAGTGATGATATATAACAAACTTAGCCTCTTTATCTATGATTCGGGAATTTTCTAGGTATCCTCCACTCTACCCCGAATGCATCGTGCATTTGCTTGTACCATTTCTCCAAGTGCACCTTGTGAGTGGTCGTCATGGTGTCATAGGTATATTTCTCAAATATCTTTATCGGTGATGAATCCTCTCCGGGTATTACCATACAAACTTTTCCCTCCCATTAGGCACTCCGATCTCTCGAGAAGATGATGGTGAGGAGAATGTTTCGAACATTATCTTTTCTCCCTCTTGCATGTTGCTAATGATTTTATCTTAAATGAAGGCAGATAAGTTATAGATGGTTCATGTTGAGATCTTCTAGCATACATTCAACCATGCCTTGTTCACTTGGGTCCATCTTTCTTGACTATTAAAATTCGTAACTAAGCATGCGGTCATGCTCATTACAAGATCAGGGATATCCATGATATCAAAGTAGTGCATACCCTTCTTGTATTCATAGGACACCATAGTTTCCTTAAGTGGCTTCCTTATCATCTAATTTTCCATCTATGGAGTCTCCTTTGTAAATCAGGCAAGTGAACTTCAATATGAGTTGAGGAGTTATGCACATTTTGTAGCCTAAAAATTAGAAGTTGTCCTCATGCACGCGCAACATCAACCACTAGTATAATTACTTAGGATTTCCAAAATAGGGAAACTCAAATAGTTGTAGCAACCTAAACTTACCCAACTTTACCTTTACCTCATCATTGTAGATTGACATTCCTTCTAGTGTCCTCATATAATTTAGAAAATCTAGTTCTAATGCCATTTCATATTTTGTAGTACTCGTGTGATGGTTGTAGTTGCTCACATACATCTTCCGGACATGTGACACCCATACTCTCCCTAGTAATACTCCATCTAGGTACTGCATCTCTACATAGCACTCCTCATTAAAACTTGTTGTCACGGCTTGCTTTCCCTTGCCCTTCTTCTTTGGTGAAATGGTCACCTTCTTTGGTGCCATTTTTACTTATTGGCCAAACCCTAAAATTATCTTCCTTGCTCTGCTTCCTAACTCTACCCAATCTTGTGGCTCAACTCTATGAAATAATCCTTTTATCTTTATGCCCTAGCTACAGAACCCTAACTTGGAAAAACTCTTCCACAAGATAGTGTATTCCATTGAAACTTCCTCCCTATGCCCGTGTACTCCTTCCACTCTAGTTTGCAGATCAACCCTAGTCACACACTCAGATCTCTATGATTCCTTCTTCACAAAAATATCTCTTTGTAGATTCCATAGTTCACAAGATCTCTTTAATTTCATAATCACAAGGTAAATAATAACATGCTTAACTTCATACTTATATCTTTTTCCTCCTTTCCAAAGTAATAAATGCTACACCACCTACCAATATACTTAGCATTAAATGTGGATTTTCCACTAAATATGACCTTAAGCACCCTTACCCATACACCTAAACCTATGTAAAAATATTTTACAACCTTCTAGAGTGCAATCAATCCCAAATAATTGAAGACTCTTATGTGCATGCATTTGTAGCACTGAAGGCACTTCTTCTCTCCTTGTCCTTATTTTTTTCCTTGACTACATCATGTTGTTCTTTTGATTTTCCTTCTTTGTACGTGGTTTTTGTAAAGCATTATTCTAACACAAAAATTATTATCCACCATTTCCATATGCATTCTTCTATTTTTCGTGCCTTTAATCCTTTCATCTGGGCCTTACAACTTTCACTACCAGCTTGTATCGCACTTCACACTACTCTCGCATTACTCCACCCCACACTAAATCAGATGTGTGGTCCTCTGTGCATACATAATATTTTGGAAGTAATAAGTGGTTATTGGTGCACAAGGTGTAAAATAAAACAAAAATAAAGGAACAACAATGAGAAAGGGAAACATAAGAAAATAAAATGCATAAAGGGAAATCCTAAGCTAACTGGAAATACTACCTTATTTACAAACACAAGGAAGTATTATTTATAGTATGGATGGAGCCTACTCCCATTGAAATGGAAAGGTAACTTCGTCCCATACGAGCTTATAACTGACATGCACCTTAATCAAGGATGTACAAGATGATGTAGGGGCCCAACCAATGGACTTTCAACTTCCCAAGATGGCGTAGATACTTGGAATCATACAATAGAACCATCTACCCAACCTCAAACTACTTGTTTTTGATATGATGATCATGTCATGCCTTTTGTCTCGCCTTTTTAGTCTTCTGAATCCATCTAGTAAGTGATCGTCTCTCATCGAACTACATTAACTTATTGATCCTTTCTATAACATCCTCATTTTATACATTAGAACAAGTCAATTTTTTTTTGATAAATGCTTCCAGGTTCTAAATACATAATTTAGAACTCACAAATCAAATAACCATTCTTATAACAAATAACCATATGTAGCTGTAATGACTCGGAGTACCTCCGATCTATTCATTCCATGACTCGAGTAATCTACCGATCTATTCATGAGTAATAAGAGTTGGAGTTTTCATTAAACACTTCACTCTCACGATTCTCTTCCCTATTCTGGGATTCATAATGCTCTACCCAAGGAACCTAACTATATAATTGTTACCATTATTCATCGACATCTCATCCCCTAGACCGGGTGACTCAGGACAACGCAATCAGCAGCTTGCAATACTTTGGCCAAAGATTTAAAACATACTGCTTATGTCTTGTATTCCTTAACGGCATACTCATCAATATGGAATATGCTGTTCACCTCATTCTCATGTTATGTAGAATGTCTTATACTGACTTCTGTCAGTCCCTTCTATCCCAAGTTATTCACTCGGAAACATATTAGTAAGGTGACAATGTTATATGGATGCTCCCGAGGACTAGGGATACGATGACATACTGGGTCAACCCTAGTTAAACCAGTGTGTCAAGATACCCCGAGTCTCCTAGGCAACCTTATAACGTGACCACATTTCTAATCGGTCCCAGAGTAACTTGTTCGAGTTAAGGTGTAAATCTTATCGATCAATGCAAAGGGTGTCGTCACAAGACACCTGCATTGTTGTATCTTTGAGAAGATCCTAACCTTCTCGGAGGTACAACCCTGCAGTTGACTTGTTCCGTCAACCTTTAAATCCGCCTCGAAAAGATCTACTTATTAAAAAGTGTTACATACGCTGAGTTAAATTATATTAAAAGACATTCCCTAAGGTTAGCCTTTCCTGATCCCTGGGTTCCTCACCTTAGAATGACCTTTCTTAATAAAACCCTTTACACAGAGAAGTTATTAAGACTAAGGTTCCATCAAGGAGTTCATAGAATATACATAATTCTAAATCAACGAAATTGGACAATAACTCATAAACTTCACATGAGATTGCCATCTGAACCCCATTTAGGTTTAATTCAGTTCTCATAATTGAACTTATATCTTACTTATAAGTATCGAGATATAGTGATTAAGATTCCAATTACACGTTGTCCTGGTTTAATCAAGACTAGGAATTAATAATTTAATTCAGCTTGTTTAGCGTCCTGCTTAGGTTTATTTTAACCCTAGTTTCCAGTAAGACAGTGATCTATATTTCAATTTAGCTTTAGATAGAACACACTAGAATTGCTAAACAATCATAAGTATTCAGTCACATATTCTTGCAAGCTTACATTGATAATCACAAAAGTCTCCAAATTATACAATAATAACAATGCTCTCAAGATATTTGAACCGAAGAAGGTCAAACTATCAAGATAAGAATACAAACACATAAGTAACAAATATCAATTTCCATTCCTTCCAGAACTAATCAAATACATTTTATGCATTCAGCATACTTGATACAATACTCTACGGAAAAAGAACATCTTTCCTCATATAGTACATTTAGAAAATCAAGTTGTATTTCAACATAAAATCAAATTAAACAATCTGATCATCCTATCAGATCTGCGTGCTTTTACCACTTACGGCATCCATCTACAAAAATTGTCAACATGGGTCAGTTCGATGAACTGAGCATGATAAGCACTAACTCTTAAAACAATTGCAATCCATCAATTGTTTTCATTAAACACCCTGTTTAAATGAGATCAATTCACCCAACAAGTAAACATATTTCATCAAAATATTAGGGATCAAGAAGAACGAAAGTATCTGAGACAACTATCCATCATCGAATCCCAGGATAAAAACATCGACAGATCATTACATTCATCATAGTAAAATGAATATCATAACAACCCATGATTCCAGCAGTAGTTAAAACAGTTCCAACAGTTAGATAAAAATATATCAACATATACTTTACAACAGAAGAGAAAGAAAACGAGTCATTCATATTTCCCTTCCAATCATGCTCATGACTATACCGTCTCCTTAAGAGTAAGCACTCACCTTATACGCATGCGAATAAGTCAAACGAGACCATAAGAAGAACCACAGTTTTGTTAGAATTGGATTATAACAACTTCCTGTAGCCTCCAAGAAATACAGTAGATTTCGCGCCAAGACAGTAATGAAAATCTATTAACAGACCCACATAACCTTCCATACAATCAACAAATGAGAAGAGTATCCAATGTCATCGCTTGTCGAGGTACAAAATCAGCTCTTGAGTTCAGTCAAGCTCAAGACTGGATATTCATACTATTAGAAGACGTAACTATGCACAAGCACGACTACAATTCCACCCAGCAACGTACAGCTCAATCTCATCCCAACTAAAACTCTGCGAGGACTTAGTTTCCAAGGCCGTAATAAAAAAACAACCTTTTTATCACAGTCAACCGAGAGGCTCAACAACATTAAAACAAATGATGTTTTCCCTATGCCTATGTAGAGATATTCGTACTGAATCCACACAACACGCACAACCTCATTAACTGGAACAGAATTTAAAATAACACAGCCATGACTAACAAAGGAGTCATTTTTCAGGAAACAATTTCAACAAGGTCTCAACCAAGTAAGTTATGAAAAGAAAACTCTTCCTTTACTTTCCACAATGACAGACAGAAGGAACACGAGAAATTAAAATAAGAGTCCGAACGTTATACATGTATAGCGAAGGTTAAATCGAAAATCAAGCCACTTCGCATCATTTCAATTCTCTAACTGTATCCATACCACTAATGCTCTAAACAAGTTTATACTGAAATTGATTTCATGAGACCACGACTCAAGAATTTCACCACAGTATTCACAACTGAGAAAATTCAGAAGGAAAACATAATATACGCCTCCAGGATAAAAAAGAGGTCTTACCCATGTGGTATTTTACAAATAAACTTCTACAGAAGCCGCTATACAAGATGAATGCATTTTAATGATAATATTCACTGTTCAGGCCTATACAGAAGCAAAATACTGGTTAAGTAACAAGGATTCCAACTGAGCCCAAAAAAACAATATCCGCTCTAAGTTACACAGAGAGGAAAACATAACATACGCATCAATGGTTTAAAATAAGTCGAACCCAAGTAATATTCTCCATCAAAAACTCCTTCAGAAGTCAAAATACTATCAACTCAAGTATTCAATAACAAGATGCATTCACAACTGTACTTCCTCAGAAAACAAGACGTAATTTTGTTTAATGAAGTTCAACAGCATCAATAACGTATATTACCCATGACATATCATATACAGAAGTTGATATATCATGCACCTTCAAGAGTTTCAACAGTATCCTTCTCAACAAGTGAAAACAACAAGGTATCGACTGAATCAAACAAGAAAACAATGCATGAACTCCCACAAGCCGAATTCGTGTATTTTTCCTTGCAAGCATTTCTTTAATTCTAACCGAAATGCAAAACCCAACAAGATAGTGCAACAGTTCGAAACACAACACACACCCGTTAAGGGTTTTATTGAAAAATCGAGCCAGTAAGAAGATATAGCAACAAAATCACGCACAACTTATCATAAAAACCAACTGAATCCAAAAATCATCTGAACAGAGTTGTTCTAATGAAATCACTTGAAAGAAAGCAAGATTTTTAAAGGTTAGGGCCTAACATGCCTGGTTATTTGCTTAAAAATCCGAAGAAGACCACTGAAAGAGCTCGTGCCTTCTCCTCTTTTTCCACGTTAGATTCAACAACAATAACTTGTTATTCCCATGCCTTATAAACTTTCCTTGACAAAGAAAAGAGTGAGTTACACTCATTTTTTCCATGCAACACCAAATAGACTGGTGCGAAGAACCAGTGATCAGACAGAGGGAAAGCCGGAGCGTATGAAAAACCAAACAAACTACCAGTTTTCCTTTTTGCATGCTTTCCCGAGGAACCCGAGCTCGAAGACCGAGTTCATTAATTGCATTTACTCCCAATTTCCCGCTCAATCTCCACTGCCACCGACCGCCATAGTTGGCGATGGACAAATGCACATCAAAGACCATTTCTAACTTTGGCGACTCTGCCACGTCGGCTCTTGCTAGCCGTTAAAACTTCTACCAAATTACCTGTCCTTCATGCTTATCCCTGCATTTAATGCCATCGAAACTGCTGCCCATGGCTCGCACCCTTCCATAGGTCCCCTTTCTTCCTTGTTCATTAGTTAGGTTAGTAACTTAGGTTAGGATTTAGGATAACACTTAGTCTAACCTCATTGCACAAAGTTACTAACTTAGAACATTTAGCTTATAGCTTAGGCCTAGGTTAGATTAACACTAATCTAATCCCCTAGGTTAAAGTTTAGTTTTAGGTTACTAACCTTAATAAATCCTGTTTAGGTCTAATATTTCAAATGCTCAGAAAAAGAACCTACAACATACATTCACGAACAGGGTTCACTCCTGCAATGCCAATAGGCTATTGAATTTTATGTAACTGATTTATTACCTGGTCCGCGATCAAGACCTTCCAGATATATCACGATATCGGGCACCAGTTCATTTAACATGATCAGCCTGAGTTATACTCCGGACTAGCTTATTCAATGCATCCAGACCTTGCAACCTGCTTAAGGTCTATAATTTTAATTCATCACGAATAAGCTTAAAGCACCACTTGGATCAATACCACTGATCCAAGGCTAGGTCTTATAGATGGATAACTCCATAATTCATTCCAAGATCAGATTAAACTCAGGTGTAAAATGAAAGAAATAAAAGAGTCCAATCATATTCGACTCAGTCAAAGATCTGCAATTTGCAAAGAAGATACAGTACATATCAAGCATGACTTCTCAATCAAGGGAACACATCCTTTCAAAAGAAATCACATATCAACACTTGTATGCTCAGGAGGAAGTAACTACAGTCCAAGGTGTTACATGCTTCCCTCCTAAAAGATTCATCGTCCCGATGATTACATATTCAATTAACCTTCAGGTCAACCAATTTATTAGTTCACAAAACAATGTGACTATTTTCCAACTTGAATAGTTCCAGAAATCAATGTCACAACACATTTTATTCAGCCTGAATAATGTTTTCCTTCATCTGGCTTTCATAATTACTTAAAAAAATAAGTTCATAAAAGAAATGTTTTGTCAACAGATTTCATTCTGTTGAAAAAGAGAAGGAAAAGCAATTTTCATCTCTTCCAAATTTTCCCAAGTTGCACTTTCTTCGTTAAACTGGTCCCACTGGACCTTACATTGCTGTATTTCACGATTTCTCAAATGCAATTGGCAAGTTTCCAGCACTCATGTGGGTTTAACCACGATTATTCCTGGGTCTTGGACCTATAAGGAATTCTAATTTAAAACATGTGACAGATCTAAAACGTATTTCTTAAGCAAAGAAATATGGAAAACATCATGCATGTGAGATAAAGTAGGTGGTAATGCTAATCGATAAGCTACAGGATTGATTATTTCGACAATTTCGAAAGGTCCCACGAATCGAGGTGAAAACTTGGCAGCCTTACGAAAAGTTATAGAACTCTTTCTGGGTTTAACATGAAGAAAAACCTTCTCACCAAGTTCAAACCTGTGATCAATCTCGCTTAAGGTCAGCATAGCTCTTCTATCTATCCGTTGCTTCCTTTAATCGTTCACGAATCAGCTTAACTTGCTGTTCCATTTCAGTGAGAATCTCTGGTCCAATTACCACTCTATCCTCAACACTATCCCAACTAACAGGAGTTCTGCACTTTCTTCCATAAAGTGCTTCAAATGGTGCCATTTTAAGAGATGAGTGATAAGTGTTGTTGTATGCAAACTCAACTAATGGAAGATACTCTTCCCATTTATATTGTTGATCCATGCAATACATTCGCAACATGTCCTCCAACACTTGATTTACCCTCTCAGTTTGTCCATCCGTTTCCGGATGATATGCAGAACTGAAGTTTAGTTTCGTTCCAAGAGCTCTATTTAGCATTTGCCAAAATCTTGACGTCATTCTAGGATCCCTGTCAGATATAATCAATTCTGGTACACCATGCAACCTAAAAATTTCGTGTACGAATCTTTTGGCCAGCACTAGTGAATCATCCTTTAGATTTCCAGCGATGAAATGAGCTACCTTAGTTAGTTTATCTACAACTACCGAGGATAACATCATATTTGTTCTGGACATGGGTAACCCTTGTACAAATTCCATGGTTATTACTTGCCGTTTGTCTTTGCGGTATGCTATGAGGATATAATGATCCAGCGGGGTGCATATGTTATGCCTTAACCCATTGACATTCCAAACAATGAGCCACAAAATCAATGACATCCTTTTTCATACCTTTCCAAAAGTATTGTTGTTTCAGATCCACAAGCATTTTTGTGATACCTGGGTGTCCAGAGAAAGGTGAATTATGAAATTCAACTAACAACTTCTTCCTCAAGTCATTCAGCATAGGTACGTATACCCTGTTTTCATAACGCAAGATTCCTTCATTATCAAAATGAAAACCTTTATACCTTATATCCTTTGGTTCTGTAGCAAGCGCTGCTTTTACTTGTAGAAAATATGCATATGATTCTGAGGCACTTTTTACTTCGTCCTTAAACTGAGTTCTTAATGTTATAAGAGTAGAAATGTGCCTCCTACGACTTAGAGCATCAGCTACTCTATTCTCCTTCCCTTTGATATAGCTAATATCAAAATCATATTGTGATAAAAATTCTAACCACCTTCTCTGTCTGGCATTAAGATTAGGTTGAGTGAAAATATATTTCAACCCCAAGTGGTCAATTTTCAACTCAAAAGGTTTCCTAAGTAAATAGTGTCTCCGGGCTTGAAGTGCATGAACAATTGCAGCAAGCTCCAAATCATGAGGAGCATAATTTAGTTCATGTAACTTAAGTTTTCTACTTTCATATGCTATGACTTGATGATTTTGTAGAAAAACACCTCCAAGGCCTTCCTCAGAAGCATCCGTTATAACAGTAAAACTCCCATTAGGTTCTGGTACAGCTAATATAGGTGCAGAAGTCAACTGGTCTTTCATACTTTTGAAAGCCGCTTCACACTTATCATTCCATATGAATTTCTTATCCTTCTTCTCTAATGAAGTTATTGGTGCAGCTACTTTAGAAAAATCCTTAACAAATTTTCTATAGTAACTAGCAAGACCCATGAAGCTTCTTACTTCGTGCACATTCTTTGGTGTAGGCCACTCAGTTATTGCCACTATTTTTGAAGGATCTACAACAATTCCTTCTTTACTTATGACATGACCCAAATAGTGAACTTATGAATCAAAGAAAGAACATTTGGATAACTTACCATACAACTTTCTTTTTCTCAAAATTCCCAAAACTATCTTTAAATGCTCATTGTGCTCCTCAACGCTTTTAGAATAAATGAGAATATCGTCCAAGAATACAAGTACAAACTTTTCCAGATATTCTTGAAAAATATTGTTCATTAAATTCATAAAGGCTGCGGGTGCATTAGTTAATCCAAAGGGTAGAACCATGAATTCATAATGTTCGTACCTTGTTCAGAAAGCTGTTTTATGAATATCTTCTTCTCTAATCCTTAACTGATGATAACCAGATCGAAGGTCTATTTTAGAATAAACCGCTGCTCCACGCATCTGATCAAATAGATCGTCGATCCTTGGAAGTGGATATCTGTTCTTGATTGTTGCTTTGTTCAACATCCGATAATCAATACACAGCCTAAGTGTTCCATCCTTCTTTTTCACAAATATTACAGGTGCTCCCCAAGGTGAAACACTTGGTCTAATCAAACCTTTAGACAAAAGCTCTTGCAACTGTGCCTTAAGCTCAACTAACTCTGTAGTAGTCATCCGATAAGGTGCTTTGGAAATAGGTTCTGTTCCTGGTTTGATTTCGATGGTGAAGTCAAATTCTCTCTTGGGTGGTAACCCTGGTAATTCCTCAGGAAAAACATCCCTGAAACTTTGTAACAGAGGAAATCGCTTCATGTAATCACCATCTTCTTCTGAAAATTCAGATATCTTTACTGCATAAAGGGTACATCCTTTATTCTTAGCCTTTTTAAGCTACATAGCTGACAGTTTTCTAACTGAAATTTTCCATTTCACACCTTGAATCTCATTGTTTCCAAACTGATCATCTAAACATTTTATGTTCTTTTCATAGCGAGTGTACTTTTGCTTTATGGTCAGCTAACCAATTGACACCGATGACAATGTCATACGATCCCAAAGGTGTAACATAGAGGTCAACTTCCGTGGAAAAGTTAGGTAAGTCAAGGACTACCCCAAAAAGACACATACTCACTGTATGAACAGAGTTATTACCATACTGTACAGTCCAAGATTTATCCATTTTTCCAGCTTTTCTTTTAAGTTTAGAAGCAAGTTTATTAGAAATAAAACATTCAGTAGCTCCTGTATCAAAAAGAATAGTGACAGGTATGCCAAATAACTTACCCGGAACTTCTATAGGTGTCACTTGCTTTTCAGCTTGCTTGTCTGCTACTGCAACATGTATCTTATGCTATTGATTACGATCATCCTTCTTCAAAGGGCATTGATTTGTGTAGTGGTCTTTGCCACAATTGTAGCAGCCTCCTACAGGTCCCTTTTTAGGCTCAAAATTGCCTCCAGTCTTGTAATTGTCACGTTGTCCTCCATAGGGCTTCTGCCCATTGTTATAATTTTTGGCAAAATTATCCCTTACATTTCTAGCAGGTTTATTTGCCACTGCTTTCTTACTGTTATCCCCTGGAAACTTACTTTTGTTTCCAAAATTTTTCCATGGTCCCTTTTTGGGTGCAAGAGAGGTTGAAGAAGGGTTTGCAGTCTTCTTCCGCACTTCCTCTTTATGAGCAGAAATAACCTTTAATTTATGTTCTTGCCTTATGGCTTTTTCAACAACTCCTTCCATAGTGGTTGGACTATGAACATCGACCTCTCCCCCTATCACGGGATTCAATCCCATGATGAATTTTCGTATTCTGAACTTCTCGTCAGTTTGATACTACGGTACATACTTGAGGAGTTTTGTAAACCGCTCCCAAAGATTCGCCATTCCGTTAGCTTCCCTTGAGCTAAGTTCTGAAATTCTGTCATTTTCTGATCATAGAAAAGTTTTGGCAGCCAACGTTGCCTAAAATAGCCTTTAAATTGATCCCAAGTAACGTTGGTCTCATCAATGTTTAGTTCAGCTTTACGGCTATCCCACCATGAAGATGCTTCGTGGGAAAGCTGATAGGCTCCCCAAATAGCTTTGGTTTCCTCTGAGAAGTTTCTTATTGCAAAGTACTTCTCCATTTCGCTGAGCCAGTTCTACGCTCCATCTCCTAATTTGGTGCCATCATACTTAGGTGGGCTTATCCTTTTTATATCATTAGTGAGTTCTGCTGCCAACCTGGCCTTTTTATTTTCTGGTTGGACAGGTGCATTTCTAGCATTAACATCAACACCCATATTGGGGTTGTCCTCAGGAGGTTGCTGATTGTTATTACCAGCTTCTTCATCCTCCTCATTTCCCATCACCTAGCTGTTCAAGTACAGCTAAACGATCTCTTGTGTCCAACAGGGCAGCAAGGATCTCATCAAGTTTTTGGTTGTTGCCACCCCTCCTTCAGGTGGAGCATTATTCACAACATTCCCCCTTGTTCTAACCATTTTCTGTTACAAGAAAATTCAGGTTTTATCAGATTATGGACACAATAGGCCCAAGAGCTGCAACCTTCAGCTCTGATACCAAGATGTAACATCCTCATTTTATACATTAGAACAAGTCAATTTTTTTTTTTGATAAATGCTTCCAGGTTCTAAATACATAATTTAGAACTCACAAATCAAATAACCATTCTTATAACAGATAACCATATGTAGCTGTAATGACTCGGAGTACCTCCAATCTATTCATTCCATGACTTGGTAATCTACCGATCTCTTCATGAGTAATAAGAGTTGGAGTTTTCATTAAACACTTCACTCTCGCGGTTCTCTTCCCTATTCTGGGATTCAAAATGCTCTCCTAAGGAACCTAGCTGAATAATTGTTACCATTATTCATTGCATCTCATCCCCTAGACCAGGTGACTCAGACAACGCAATCAACGACTTGCGATACTTTGGCCAAAGATTTGAATCATACTGCTTATGTCTTGTATTCCTTAACGACATACTCGTCAATCTGGAATACGTCCTTCACCTCATTCTCATGTTATGTAGAATGTAATGACTTCTGTCAGTCCCTTCTATCCCAAGTTATTCACTCAAAAATGGATTAGTAAGGTGACAATGTTATATGGACACTCCCGGGACTAGGGATACGATGACATACTGGGTCAACCCTAGTTAAACCAGTGTGTCAAGATACCCCGAGTCTCCTAGGTAGCCTTATAACGTGACCACATTTCTAATCGGTCCCAGAGTAACTTGTTCGAGTTAAGGTGTAAATCTTATCGATCAATGCAAAGGGTGTCGTCACAAGACACCTGCATTGTTGTATCTTCGAGAAGATCCTAACCTTCTCAGAGGTACAACCCTGCAGTTGACTTGTGCCGTCAACCTTTAAATCCACCTCGAAAAGATCTACTTATTAAAAAGTGTTACATACGCTGAGTTAAATTATATTAAAAGACGTTCCCCTAAGGTTAGCCTTTCCCGATCCCTGGGTTCCTCACCTTAGAATGACCTTTCTTAATAAAACCCTTTACACAGAGAAGTTATTAAGACTAAGGTTCCATCAAGGAGTTCATAGAATATACATAATTCTAAATCAAAGAAATTGGACAATAACTCATAAACTTCACATGAGATTGCCATCTGAACCCCATTTAGGTTTAATTCAGTTCTCATAACTGAACTTATATCTTACTTATAAGTATCGAGATATAGTGATTAAGATTCCAATTACACGTTGTCCTGGTTTAATCAAGACTAGGAATTAATAATTTAATTCAGCTTGTTTAGCGTGCTGCTTAGGTTTATTTTAACCCTTGTTTCAGAAGATAGTGATCTATATTTCAATTTAGCTTTAGATAGAACACACTAGAATTGCTAAACAATCATAAGTATTCAGTCACATATTCTTGCAAGCTTACATTGATAATCACAAAAGTCTCCAAATTATACAATAATAACAATGCTCTCAAGATATTTGAACCGAAGAAGGTCAAACTATCAAGATAAGAATACAAACACATAAGTAACAAATATCAATTTCCATTCCTTCCGAACTAATCAAATACATTTTATGCATTCAGCATACTTGATACAATACTCTACGGAAAAAGAACATCTTTCCTCATATAGTACATTTAGAAAATCAAGTTGTATTTCAACATAAAATCAAATTAAACAATCTGATCATCCTATCAGATCTGCGTGCTTTTACCACTTACGGCATCCATCTGCAAAAATTGTCAACATGGGTCAGTTCGATGAACTGAGCATGATAAGCACTAACTCTTAAAACAATTGCAATCCATCAATTGTTTTCATTAAACACCCTGTTTAAATGAGATCAATTCACCCAACAAGTAAACATATTTCATCAAAATATTAGGGATCAAGAAGAACGAAAGTATCTGAGACAACTATCCATCTGAATCCCCAGGACAACAAACATCAGACAGATCATTACATTCATCATAGTAAAATGAATATCATAACAACCCATGATTCCAGCAGTAGTTAAAACAGTTCCAACAGTTAGATAAAAATATATCAACATATACTTTACAACAGAAGAGAAAGAAAACGAGTCATTCATATTTCCCTTCCAATCATGCTCATGACTGTACCGTCTCCTTAAGAGTAAGCACTCACCTTATACGCATGCGAATAAGTCAAACGAGACCATAAGAAGAACCACAGTTTTGTTAGAATTGGATTATAACAACTTCCTGTAGCCTCCAAGAAATACAGTAGATTTCGCGCCAAGACAGTAATGAAAATCTATTAACAGACCCACATAACCTTCCATACAATCAACAAATGAGAAGAGTATCCAATGTCATCGCTTGTCAAGGTACAAAATCAGCTCTTGAGTTCAGTCAAGCTCAAGACTAGATATTCATACTATTAGAAGACGTAACTATGCACAAGCACGACTACAATTCCACCCAAAGAACGTGACTGACTCAATCTCATCCCAACCAAAACTCTGTGAGGACTTAGTTTTCAAGGCCGTAATAAAAAAACAACCTTTTTATCATAGTCAACCAAGAGGCTCAACTACATTAACTTATTGATCCTTTCTTCGAACATTTTTTCATCAACCAATCCTCCTGCGTGTGGTATAGCCAACAATGGTAACATGAATTCAACTAGAAAAATAGGTTCCACGCCAAACACCAATTGAAATGGTGTGGCCTTGTTCAACCTCTTGTAGGTTTTCCTGTATGACCATAGAAAGGTTGATACTTTTTCATCCCAGTCTTGTCTTCCAATATCACAAATCTTGGTGAATGTGTGACTCAATATCTTGTTAAACGCTTCAACAGTTCCATTCACTTGAAGGTGATAAGGGGTAGTCTTGTGATGGGCCACCGTAAATTCTTCTAATATAATCATGACCATTTCATTCAGGAAATGTGTGCCCCTATCACTTTTCAAGCTCAAAGGAAATCCATACATGCTGATTATATTTCCCATAAGAACCTAGTAGCTATCACTGCAATGCAATCCTTTTTAGGGTGTTCCTCTAGCCATCTTATCAAGTAATCAGTGCAAGTAATGATATACCACGAATAATTCATTCACACAACTGGTGAAATGCATCCCAAAAAGTTGATTGCCCACTTTTCAAATGGCTCTGTGCTAGCTATTAGCCTTAATGGCATCTCATCCCTCTTTCTAGGTTTTCCTGTAGTGACAATGGTCGTAGGCCTTGTAAAATTCAATACAATCTTGGTAGATGGTTTCCCACCAGATCCCTATGAGTAGAATATTTCACATGGTTACATTTCCTACATAGTGCCCTCCTACAATCCCACCATGCACTTCCTCCATAATCACCTCACACTCATGTTCTAATACGCATCAGTGTAGAACCTCATCACGACCTAACTTGTACAGATATACACTAATCAACATGTAGGGCACGATGCATATGCTAAGAGTTTTCTCTCTAAATCCTTCATCCTGTTTGATGCAGGACCTATTTTAAGGAATACCACAATATCTTCTAAGTTTGAGGGCACATGCTATAACATAAATAGTTGCGCATCTAGAATTGTATCCTCAAATACTTTGCATATCCTCTCTTGACCAATCCTTGATAAGTGGTAAGGTTCGAATTACTTTTTCCTAATTTTTAACCATCGTGAACTCAAACTCTTAAAATAACATGACCTAATGAAATATGTGCCCTTGAAAAATGGGCTTATTTACTGTACTTCAATGCCATGTGATTTGTGTAGAATATAAATGGTGTTTCTAGCAGATATCGCTTGAAATTATGCAGCCAATAGATCATTGACAATGCCTCATGCTCACTAGTGGTGTAATTTGTTTTACTGGTATCAACTTCCTACCTAGAAAACATAAGGGGTGATCAACAATCCCCTCACCAAATTGTGCTAGTACTTCTCAAAAGGTTGTTCCTGAGGCATCAACATGCACATGGAAAGGATTATCCTGAGAAGGGAAACATAGTATAAGTGCAATGAAAATTCTATCCTTCAAAGTCTCAAATGCCTTCTATTGTGCCTCTCCCCAGTGAAAGGCACTCTTGTTCTTTAGTGATTATTCCAAGGGCTTAGAGATCTTGGCATATCCTTTGATGAATTTCCTATATTACCTAGTATGCCCAATAAATCTATGCACTGTGCTCTGACTAGTAGGCTCTCCCAATCCCAAAATAATAAATTTTACGGGATCTAATAACAAGCCCTCCTTACATATAATATGTCTCAAAAAAATTCCAAATGGATTCACAACGAAACATTTCTTAATGTTGAGGGATATCCTCAACTTCAAACATCTCTCGAACATTGGCCTCAAATTTTCACAATGGTCTTTCAGTAGCCCATATACCATCTACTCATCTAGATAGACTTGAAGAAACTTATGGATAAAGTCCTGGAATGTTTGTACCACGATGCATGAGAACATAATAGGAACATTATTCAATCCAAAAGGCATGACAATGTAGGAAAAGCTTCTCCACTCAGTGGAGAAATTTTTCTTTCTCTGGTCTTCCTTTGCAATCCTGACTTAGTGATACCCTGAGAATCCATCCGTTAAAGAATAGACCTCGCGCCCCACTACTCCTTTTAGAATATCTTCAGTTAATGGGGTTGTAAAAGGGTCAATGAAAATAATGATTTCAAGTCCCTGTATTTAACACATATTCTTATCCTTCCATCCTTCTTAATGCTTATCACCATTGGGCTTACCCATTCTGATTCTTCCATAACCTCAATGATACTAGATGTTATCATATTTTCTATCTCCTCCTTGAATCTTGCACATAAGTTTGGATTCATTCGATAGGGTCTCTTCTGAATCAAGCACACACCTTCTTTCAGCTTGATCTTCATCTCCCCAAGGAATGGTGAATGCCTTTGAGCTCATGGTACCCTCAAGGAATAGATCCTGAAACTTGCACAACAAATCAATGATTTTTGAAACCTCTTTCTCTAACCAATAATCCCCAATGATAGCTTCCTTAGGTTTTGTCTCTATCCCAATGTTAACCTTATTTGTTTTCAAGGGCTCATGGTAGGCGCGCACTTGCTCATCAGTGTTATATATGACTTTGCACATACCTTCATAATGGTTAACATCCAAACTTTCCATTTCTTCACCATCTACTACATAGACCATCTTTCCTTTTTCCTTTTCAATGCACGCACACTCAAGATATATCTCTTTTAATTCTTCTTCATTAAAACACGTCTCAAAACTAGGTTCACCCAAAGAACTACAATAACATATATTTTTCCATAGCATTATCTCACATTGTAAGGTGCTTGAAAACTTGCAACACCTTATCCACTAATGGTTTGGTACTTTGATACTCAAACACTTGAATGAGATCAGCCATTAACTCCTGTCAATTCCCTATCTAATGGCGTGTCTCAGAGTGAATATACCATGCACGCGCACAACCCTATAAGGTGGAATATAACTTATGCACCCATAACAAAGGTGGTAACTCTTATGTTCCCTCCATCCAGGCCTTCTCACATGCTTGGATATGGGAAGAGGTGGGTTCCTTGCCATGGTAGTCTTGGATAATAGTGGGCATGTTACTTCTGTAGAACCTTACAGAAAATGTGACTCTTACCTTGTGTCATTCCAAGAGACTCTCGTGATGTGTTTCCCATGAACACGCTACATTCTTAAACAAGTTATAACTAAGCATACTTCTTATTTCATCCTCATTTTTCCATTGAGCCTCCATTTCTCATAAGAAATAATTAGAGTTTACTCCTCCAAAGTAAATTGATATCTTCTTTCTTCCTAGATGTTTGAATGATCACACCTTCATCACCCTTGTTACAGATCCTCTCATTTTGAACCCAATTAGCTCATAAGTCTCGTGCGTCAAATTTTCACATGATATGATATTTATATCACTCATCGATTGAGCATATTAACATTGAATGACTCCTTCTATAGCATGAATTACCTCGGGATCTCGATGGAGTGTATATAGATTTTGTTGAGGAATTCTCTCTACTAAGGGCTCAATATAGGGTGATGAATTCCCACATGTTAAAGAGATGATATCCCTTTCTTCCTTTTTTGGAAACTAATATACCATTTATTAAACCACATGTCGGAGTTTTTCTTATAACACTAAGGGAACCCAAGTAATGCTAGGAAATTATCCGCCTTAGCGAGCGCCAAGACTTCAAAGTCCCTAATGAACTTGGCTCCTTGAATAGTGATAACTACATCCTTCAAGACTCTAATGGGAATTTCCTTATTTGTGTTTGCAATATATAGCACATTTGAAGATGGATTTAATGCGGGCCTTCCCATTTGATGCCATACATCCAAGGTGAGAACATTGACCTCCAATCCTATGTCAATGAGGATATTGCTCACAAGAAATTCATAAATAACTGCATTCAATGTGATCTCTTTATCATAGTCAAGGCTATGAGGAGGAAATTTTGCATGTAGAACATGCCTTTCATGCTCTCTCTTGATGTGTGGTACCTTCTCTCATAACCATTCTCCTAGTAAGGGAATGATATTCTCCTACCTTAACATTTTGCACACTTCCCTAACCTCATCTAGATCCTTTTATGGAGCCTTGACATTCTTCCTTTGCTCTAACTACCTTGACTTCTCCTTAGACATTGGATCTCTCCTTGTAATCCCGAATCACATCCATAGTCTCTTGGTATACTTCCTTCTAATGATTAGGGTCCAGATACTTCCCATGTACCACTTATTCCCTAACCACAAGTTTTTGTGTTGGAATATCCCTTACACATGTAGCCTCTACTCATGTTATCACCGGTATAGGTTCTAATCCTGACTCACACACCACTCTTGGCATCCACTATGGGTCAGCCTTCTTTATACTTACCATCCCAACACCTTTATCCTTGTGGTGTTGTTGGCTCATATGTTCAAATATATTAGGACATTCCTTGTACTTATTATTTTTCCACACCACAAGCATTCCAATAAGTCAAGACGGTCTCGTTTTTAATGCTCACACAATCAGTAATAATAATATTTTCCATGTGGGAACTCACTTCTTCCTCGCCATAGTTACTACGACCATAAAATCCTCCTTGAAATCCTCTTTGTGCACTCTTCCATCTATGATCCCTTCATAATGGTGAACATCATCTTTGGAACTTATTGCAAAGCTAGTCCAGTGCACACCGAGAATAATAACATCATGAATTTGGTCAATCAACCTACAATCCTTAGTATCATGGGTCACATAGGTATAAATATTACAATAACAGAAACCTTCTTGTGGATTATGCGTTGTAGTAAAGGACACCTATTTATATCATGATCCCCATCAAAAATATCATAATCTACTGCCATGGTGCATACCGATTTCTGAGGGAAATATCCTTTATACGCCCCTCCACTTCACATTTTATGCACCACCGACCACTACGAACTTCATGTACTTAATTTTCACACGAATTCTCCAATTTCTTGGCCATTGTAGAAATTTGAGCCTCAAGAAAAGGGCTCATACTGGTATCAATGCTCCCAACAGTCTTAGCATGCAGGGAAGATTCCAAGGCCTCGTGTGGGTTTGTTAAAGTGTTGTGTGATAATTTCCTTATAAACGGTGTTATCAATCCCCCAAAAAACCATTGAGCATGATGAGAGGGGTGTATGTCATAGGATATTTTTGATAAAAGAATTTTTAACCATGTGTCATATTCTCACACACTCTCTGTCATTCCTTACTGGATCTCCTTCAGGGAGCTGATGATTTTTACTAAAACTTATGGATATGGAACTTTGTTAGGAAGGCATTCTTTAATGCGGTGTAACCCACAACCGTCTGGGTGGGGTTCATACTTATAGACTAGCTATGTGTGTGCCCCCGCAATGTTGTTACAAACTCGACTTACCTTTTCTCTGGGATAGTGATCCCCTTTGCACACCATAATAATTCACACTTGTGTACATGATCACCTGCATCTTAAATACCTTTTAGTCTAGTAGGTGTAAAGACATCTCAAATAATACTTGTGGGGGATGAGGCCCTTTTTCACCTCACCCAAAACCTTGGTTTCCTCTCATGTTTCCTCCACCACCAGGATCCACTAGACCCATAGGGTTTGGTCCCTCTGAACTCACTAGATCCTCTAGATCCACTAGGTCCACCAGGTCCTCAAGCCCCTACATAACTAGATAAAACTCTTGTAGCCAAAAAATGGTCTAAACTGGTCATGCCTAGTGTCCCCAACATCCCACTGAACTGCGTGCCAATGGTTTGTGATATTTTCCCACTATCAATTATGTGTCTCACACCAATATTTAATGTAATATTAAAATCTTGTGTATTTTCAGCTTGTCTAAAAATTCCTCCAAATACAGGAATGGTTTGCACCACCATAGATGTCCCAAACAAGAAATTATATCTCCCAGGTATATTCGGTTGCTTGAACTGATGCCAACGCGATTAGCAATAATCCTTCCTTGATCTAAAAATCCAAGTAGCAGGGGTTGGTCACCAGGTGGGTATAGATGTGCACTGACGACTCTCTTTTCTCCATGTAACAAACTCTCATCGAAGTGAAGGGGATTTTCTCCTGTACTTTCCAATATGAGGTAGCACATACCGCTTGGGTCCTACATCTTCTAATTGAACGTCAAATCCTTCATGTAATGTTTACCTCCATAGATCCATCACACTTGTAACCTCGTGTTTTCTAGCCATCTCCCTTTCATGATATTTTCTATGCTTGAGTCGTCTCTCTTCCCTTTCCCTTTTCATCGATAATTTCTTCTATCTTCTTCCACCCTAGCTTCCTCTCCTAGCTCTTAGAGAAGCTTAGCCAACCATAGGAAATTCCTCTAAACTTAGGGTGATGATCAATATATTCATATCCAAAGGGACATCATGTAAATATAATCCTCTAGAGTTCCCTTAGGAATTCAATTTCAACAACCTCTCAACAATACTACATAGAAATGGCTATTCTAAAGTATAACTGGTCAACACTCCTTTCCACCAGTGATCGGTAGCACGTGTACAAGTCAGATCCACATCCTGTAGCTTCATGTAATCATCTTGGGTCCATACACACGATCTATAGTACCAGCTTGATCTAGATGCATATGTTAAAAGCCATTCATCAAACTTAGGTCCCACATTGAATCTTTGAGAAAACTCATCCTTCGTGCTCCTAAACCATGCTTCAACGCTCTCCAAGGTCAGGATCTCAACCATCACACATCAATGGAACCAAGATGTGGATGTATTGATTTCTCACAACAACATCAAAAAGAGGTCCTGGCAATGAACAAATATGCAGTAATTTTAATTCCCTTAGACCAAAAGTCTAATCCTACGCACCAACCTATCAACCAAAGTGGGTGCTAGACACTTTCCCGAGGCATGCATGGGTTCCAATCCCTCTTTTATGTGAGTCTTATGAGAATACATTGATTAATGACAAAAACTTAGAAAAATGGTAAATAAACATGCATTCATTTTGAGAACTTAAGATTAGGCATTATATTAATGCATCCATTCAAAAAACAAGAGAAATATAAAATAGATAACAAATCTGATTCATAATATAAATAATATGCACTAGGGTTTACACCCATGAATAATGTATATTTAGAACAAAACCATATATTCCTCATTAATCTTAGTTCAATAACCACATTACATTCCTTAAGGCCATAATAGACCAATGTATCAATATAGATAAGACTCATACATCAAAAATCCTAACCATGCTTCCCATATTACAAAAATGATCACATACCCATCCCTCTAGATATGCCATCTCTCCTATATCCCTCCTAATGAGAGTCCATAGAACCCATTACTATTTCTGCAGAGCTTCACCTCTTCAATTTCTATGTGATGCCAATGACCACACACTCCTTTCAATAACCTGTCCTTCAAATAAGCCATCCTCTATTTTTTCTACTTGAGCATCTCTATATATAGCTTTAGCATCCACCACAATACCTTCTTGAAGTAATAGATTGGTTGTCAAGTGTCTGTGTGGTCCTTTAATGGAGCATGTTTCTTCCCATCCTGAGTAATCCACTTTCTACAATGGTGTCTTTCTTATCATTCCATTGCATGGAATATTCCTTCCTTGACCATCAAGTTGTCAGGTTGGTGCCTTATCCACTCCACATGCTCATTTAGGTCATGATTTTATTGTGTGTTACTAGGAATGCCAAATGTGGCTAAGTCCCTGAACCGTTTGCTTTTCCTAGAGCGTGTGCCATGGGTTTTACTAAAACCTCCTAAAACCCTTATCATGCATGCCTTAACCCCATGTGCCCTGCTTCAAATAGGTCCCATGCACCCACATGCCTTCGTGTACATAGCCAATTTCATGAGGCCCAACACTACACTATCATTAATTCACCTCTAAGAGAAAATATTGAATCCAGGGAAAGTATCTCGCTAGTTTGGGCTCAATATTAGGCATGAGAATAATTTTAGATTCATGATAGGGAATTACATCTTGCACATGGTGGGATGAATAAGCTACTGAAGAAGACACACTTGGGAATCAATGAAAAACTAAATATTGTGAAGGATTAATTTAACCTTGTTTAAGAGGTTCAATTGAGTCTTCAATGATCTTATCTTACTTTCAGACCCTCTTAGGGTGGAAATACTCAATGCACTCTTCCTCTAATATCTTTCTTTTGAGGTTTCTTCTTAATGAGGGGATCTCATGGTCCTCTTTTATGTCTTTAGAGAGGAAATGTGAGATGCATGTCTAGATAGATTCAGGAGGTCACTGAAATTGATGAAATATTTTATTCTTCACTAGAAGCATTTTATTGATCTCTAAATTTCCATTGTATTCATTTCCTTGATATCAAGCAATTATATAGTATTCCATGGGATTGGAGGAAGGGGTGAATTTTTCACCGATTGATACTCGGGTCAAAAACTTTAATCCATCAACTCTTACTCCTCAATGAATGAGTAAAACTTGATATTCCTTATCTAGTCAACTATCATTTGCATATAGTCCTTTTTATTTATTTGAAATTGTCAATGAAATTAGCCAATTAGTCTTAAATTTGAGGTGTATATGGTAATATAAGAAAGGATAAAGTAATAGGATTTCATCTAATATAAAATTCAAACCTAGGTGTGTAGGAATATATAGCGAGGAAAGAAAAATACACTTCAATATTTGAAGCATCTAAAAACTCTTAAATGAATAGATCTCCAAAGAGATGGGAAAATACACACCCTTTTTTAATATATTTTTTACCTTTCTACTTAAATTAATGAAGTGAAATAATAAAAATGAAACTAACCTCAAAATATGTGGGGATTATCGATACCCATAGAGATAGATGGGGATTATCGATACCCAGAGAGATAGATGTGTATGCTGATGTTTGATAGAATTTGATCAAGTATGGATTTATGCATATTTTCTCTTGTCTTGCAAAGCAACCTGTACTCAAAGAAACTAAACAGAAAGAATTATATAAATGGATAAGTGAGCTTCTCGTAAAAGGCCGATCAAAGGAATTCGAAACAGACTTCCTTGGATGATTTTATCTCACTATTAGACAATTAAGTAGATTGAAGATGAAATAATATAGATAAAGGTAAAGATATAAAACTAATGTCAATATGTAGATATAAAGTAGGAATCTCTATAACTCTAGATGAATGGGGAGGTCCTATGTGGATTTGAAACTCGGCCCAGAAAGGGTATATGCAATCTAGACACATTCAAAGTAGTCATATTAGAATTCTTCGGTATTTGTTTTGATCTCGTGAAGGAATTCAAATTGATATTCGATGTCTTGGTCGGTGTTAGCAAAGATTACTATGAAAATTTTGAGCTCGTGTTAGATATTGTATTATTTTTAAAAGGGGTGTTGGACTATCAAAAGGCTGTAAATGCTAGTAATTTCATGTGATTGACTAGGTATTGCCATCTAACAAAGATTCATTCTAAAGGGAAGGTTAGAAGTAATTGATATGATAAAAATTGATAAAGAAAGTTGATAAAAAAGTGTTAAATTTGATAAAAGATAGATTTGAAAGGAATTTTTGGTGATTAAACCAATCATTGGTGATTGTGGGAATCATTGGCAATTTCAGAGAATTGTAACAGTTTAATAAAAATGAGTGTTTAATGATATAGAATGATATTTCAAATGATTTAAAAGATAAATGTGATTGATAAAATACAAATGAGGATTTTAAAAATACCTTGAAAGTGTTAGGAAGCTAAAACATTCCTCAAATTTTGATGGAAGATGATTTGTGTTGGTTGAATGAGCTCTTTTGTAGTCCGTAATTTGGGCAACAAATATTGATCTCAAGATGTTTGAAAGCTTGGTGGAAAACCTTGATTATTATTGATAACCTTGATATCTCTAGGCTAGATGATAAGATGTGGGATTGAAATGATTGAAGCCAATGGCTAGGGCTCTAAATTCAAAATTGAGGGTCTTGGAGAAAGAGTAGAAAATTTCTATTTATAATTGTTGGCGATTCAACTAAACTATTTACAATCCTAGTTTTTTAGGATTCTGGGATATAAAGTGGTTAAAACCACTTCTAAATGAAGTTTTTTTGTTTTGTAGGTTAGGTAAATGTTAAAGAATGTTTTTTATTCAAAGTGTAGGTGTTTCACCAATAAGTTTTACACTTTCTAGTATGAAACAGATAGAAGGTAAAATGGTTTAGGAGGAATACCGTGAGGTGAAGGATGAAGGTAGAATGAGTGCATTGTATAATTTTGATCCAAGATGATTGTGTGAGCTTACCTTTGGCTAGGAGGAACACCCCGTATAAGAAACACAAGAAGACTAGAAAATAGTATTAAATAGCAAGAGTCAAAGGACTACCTAATAAGGTTAGATATGGGAAGCATGATGCTTCCTTGAATGGATGTCAATCCTATATTTGATAAAAAATTAATGTGAATAAGAAAATAAAATAAATAGGTCCTATTGAAATTTAATGATTTATGTTTCTCATATACATCATATGCTATATTCAATGCAAAATAAAAAGGAAACACTAAATCTAATTAGAACCAAAGTTTGTTCAAGTCAGGCAGGTCTTTTAGAGGTCTGTAAGGGTCTAGGGCTGATTAGTTGAGGTCTGGGTTGGTTTTGGGTGAGTGGGAAGCTTTCTGGTTTGAGAATATGAAATGACACAGAGACCAATATCGGTTTGGTGACTAATTCCAATATGGGGACTAAACCTGACGACATTGGGGAACCAACATCTATAGGGGAAATAGGTAATAAACTATTAAAAATGAGTTTTTAGGCTCTCTGTGATTACACAGAGAATGAGGGTAGTATGGTTTGGGTTGTAATATGGCTGAGAAGACTCAAGAATACTAAGAAAGAGGTTTAGAAGGGTGAAAAGGCTTGGGGTGGTTGAATAGTGGGTTGGTGGGAAGAAGGTGATGTATGGGTAATAGAAGAAATTAAGTACTCAACGAAGAAAGATATCTACAATGGGATAAGCACAAATGATTAAAATTAGAGTACCTAGTTTATTTTAGATCTTGTGATCTGATATGGTTTATACTTGATCGGAGGAGAGATGCTTAATTCCAGTGCCACATAAATATAACTTGTGTGCTCTTGATGGTATTCCTATGCTTTGGAAGGAGAATGGATGCTTGTATTACACTGTGGTTGTGTTTTTTCTTCATGTGGATGAAGTATGGCTTGAAGATTAATGCTTGAATGCAATAAGGATCCCATAAGTGAACAACCAAACCATGTAAAGAGTTGTGAAATTTTATATAAAGTGACTAATGGTGGTTAGGTAACTGGCAACGGATGAGGAAAAATTGGCATCGGTTAGCGTGAATTAGTCCCTTTTACCAAAAATAGGAATATATTCCTAGATTTGGCATGTTTTCCAAGTTGAGTCCGCTTAGGGAAGTTGATTTCTTGTTGGAATAGGTAGGAAGGTAATAAAAGAAGTATAATTAGGTTTGAGAATAATTCTTAGTCAGTTAGTTCAAGTGGTGACTCAGCACTGAGAGTGATGACTTAGTGCTAAGAGTGATGACTTGGTCACTATGAGTTAAATGCCCCTAGAATGGGTCTAGGGTGAGGTGTAATGATGAGGTGGAGGTGTGAGGATGAAATTAACTTAATTAAAATAATTAAATCAATTAATAATGGAAGGATAAATATTATTATGGGATGAAGGGTTCATGATTATTTAAATGTGTTATGTTAATTAATTCAAGGGGACTAAAGGGAGTATGACCCAAATTTGGTGTCTATATTTTCCCCCTTTTGTCACGTAGATTGTATTGATAAGATAACACACCGACAAAAATAGGAAGTATGTGCCCCAAGTATTGATAATCGATGAGGTGTTAAACGGAGTTGGTGAGTGGTTTGAAAATGAGGGTAATGGTTATATAGATAAGGGTGATTTCGGTTCGATAATGTGTATCGCGTGATTCAATGCACACAGAAAAAAATATTGTGATAAGGTACCAAGATGAGGATCTTGTAAACTCTATGTTTTCAAAGGCCAATAGGTTTATCCAAATGAGGTTGAAGTGGTTCATGTAACCAAGGTATAGGATATGGTCCTGAAAAACAACTAGGCCAGGTGTAAGAACATGTACTAGGTTGTGTTCCAAGGTACCAAAGGTATGGTCAGGATAAACATCATGACATTAGGAAAGGTAAGTTCATTACGATGAATAACATATGTAGCATCATCACAAGTTATAGCAATTACACAAATTCGAATATCACAAAAGGTGAGTGTTGGTTGGGTGAGGTAGGCAAGGCCATAGGTAAGGCCATGTTAGGGGAAAAAATATTCCCCAATTGATGGTGAGGTCGGGTGGGAGGTTATAAGGCCAATAGGGTATTGGGTAAGGGTAGGGTTAATTATGGGGTGAGAAGAAAAGGTGGCGGGAAGTAGGTTTAGTGCATGATTGGGAAATGGGGTAAAACAATAATCGATATCGGTGATGTAAAATCAACATCGGCTAAAGGTAATCGATCACGATAAAATAGAGGACCTAATTGATGTCGGTAAAGAAAACTAGAATTGGTTAGGTCACGGGTGTGGTAAAAAATCAAAAATACCTATAATACAAATTCATTTTTACTTGTTGACTGGAGAAAATGACAGAGCAAAGTTATGGAAAGTACTTGTGTTAGGCATGATTAAGGTGAGGTCATATAGGAATGATGGAGTCAGGTATAAGAATGATTAAGTTAGGTTTAGGCATGGTGGAGTTAGGTATAATAATTATTGAGTCATGTGTAGGCATGGTTGAGTCAAGTATAGGTATGGTGGAGTTAGGTACAGGAATGGTTTTTTCATGTATAAGCATGGTTTGGTCATGTATACTCAAGGTGGAGTCGGTATACATATGATTGAGTCAGTGTATGCATGGTGGAGTTAGGTATAAGAATGATTGAGTTATGTGTAGGCATGGTTGATTTAGGTATAGGTATGGTGGAGTTATGTATAGGCATGGTGGAGTTAAGTATAGGCATGGCAGAATCTAGGTACTTTATAAGTTAATGATCTTATAGAAATAATGTATTGTATGTATGTTGTGGTTAAATTTACAAGTAATTAATATCATGAAAATATGAAATGATTTTAGTAGAATATGGTTGTGGTGATAAAATGGTAGCTATGTATGTTTTCATGATATTAATTTCCAAGTTTATGTGTAAATAGAAACTAACTAGGGTAGAATGTGAATGTAACAGGGGGAATTGGTTAGGGGGAAAACTTACCAAGCTAATCTCTAAGGTCCCCATGCCCTAGGAGTGCTACTTACATAGCCCCCATGAAGAGGGCCCTAAGGACAATGTAGTTCTCCCATAATCTAGGAAAGAATATGATATGGGAGATGAATGGGTCAGTAAGTCTTAGGAATGATTGAGTTTAGGTCATTTAGGCATGGTTGATTATAGGTTGAATAGGCATGGTCAAGTATATGTTGTTTAGTCATGGTTGTTGTCTATGTTGAATAGATATGGGTGATTTTGGTGGAAGAAGAATTCCCAAAATGTAGATGTCAAAGGTATGGTCTTGTGAAGGAGGATCAATAAGTAAGAAAATAGGTGAACAGTAAGAGGAGACAAAAATTTACCTAATTGGTAAGAACCATTACGAGTCTATCATATAAAAGATTTATGTGTGAACGTAAGACCCTAAATGTGTTGCATGATTGACTATTCTAAGGGTAAATAAAGTCACATGACCACGAAATGTCACATTTACAAAACATCCCTTGAGTAGGTAGAATATTAGAAAGGAAATACGGTGAGGTGAAAGAGGTTGTTTTAGCATAACCTGTGTATGAGACAACATGCCTCTTCTGTAAGATAACCAAGATCAAAATAGGCAATTCCATGACAAAAAAGTTATCTTTTTCTTTTTTATGTTATTTTATAGACTGGTTGATATAGGAAGTCTATGTGGGATTAATAAAATATATCCTTGAGGCCTTCGTGAATCTGATCAATATGGGAAGATTCAAAATATTTTATTTTATTTTTACGAAATAGTCTTCTTTTTGGATAGAATATCTAGAGTATGGCTAGATTTGTATAGCTTTCCTTCAAGGAGTAGTCTATTTATAGCAGATTGATAGAAAGATAGATGTTATTTTTGATGGAGTCATCTTTGTGCTAGAATTTTTCCTAAGGAGTTTGAATTTGAAGATCTTGTATATTAATTTTGAATTGTTTTTTTTTTTACTTTTTGGTCATAAAAATACTATAGAGAAGTATAGGCTTCTTTTATGAACACAAAACCATAGAACATAGGGGTTAGCTATGAAAGAGAGGCTTTAAATGAGTAATGACCATGTGATTCGATATTGAAAAGGATGAAAATTATCCATGAAAATCATGACATGAGTATAGTCGTGGTACTCATTGAAGATAAGGATAAAAGGTGACAGTAATCACATGATTCTTGTTTAGTTGTTAATCCTTAAAATAGGTAAGTGAAAGGTGAATGTTTTAAAAGGGATGAGTGTTTAATAGATAGAAGGTGATATATGACTTGATTCAATAATAGAATGGTTGAAGATATAAGGCATGAAGGGGCTCAAGTTTTGTTTTACCTTCGAGTGAAGATAAATGATAAACACCTGATCCATATGCATGATTAACAATATAGGGTCCTAACCAATTAGGAGGGAACTTTCCACGTTTACTTTTCTCCACTTTTTTACATTTTTATTTTCCTTTAGGAAAATTTTGATGACTGGAAGGTTCCTTCTTGGACACATTTATCGTAGACACATTTGATATGTTTTTTGTAGATTTTGAGGTGATCAAGAGCATTTAGATGACATTCATCTAATAACTCAAGTTATGCCAAATGGTCCTAGTGAAAATCATCATCATTGAGCATATCTTTGAGTGAGATATGAAGATATGGAATTTGGAATTCGAGGGGCAAGTCAACCTCTTTACCATAGACCAAAGAGAAGTGTGTGGCAACAGTTGAGGTACGAATACTAGTGCGATAAGCCCATAGGGAAAAAAGAATGTGTGTGTGCCAATCCTTACCAGTATCGTCAACAACTTTTATAAGAATTTTATTTAGAGTTTCATTAGTTAATTTAGCTTGGAAATTTTTTTGAGGATAATAAGGTGAAGAAAAAATGAGTTGAATGTTGAAAGCATCACAAAGTTTCGTAGGATTTTTTTGTAATTGTTTTCTATTATCATTGATGAGGTGGTGAGGAACACCAAAGTGAAAAATGATGTGATGGCTAATAAATTCACATATTTTCTCAGCTTTAATAGAAATAAGATGTATGATTTCCACCCATTTAGTGTAATATTTGATAGCGATAATAATCCATTGATGACGTTGGGAAAATGAGGGTTGATCTCTCCAAAAAAATCCAAACCCCATTAAGAGAAAGGAAGAAGGTCTCACGCAACATGTAAGTCATAATTAGGGGTGTGATGAAGATTATCATGTTGTTGAAACTTCACACAATTCTTAACATAGTCACAAAATAAAATTTTAGGTTTGGCCAAGTAATATCCTAGGTGAAGGATGCCCTTAACGACATCTAATCCACTTTGAAGTAACCACCAAAAATACTATCATGTACTTCCTTGATGGTGTATGGAGTTTTAGAACTTGTAAGGCATCATAAGAGGATATTATCAAAGCCAAATTGATATAGATGACCAACCATGATGACATAGTGAGATACACTTTTGAGAAAGCCTCATTGTCAATCATTGCGAGTAAGATCCGAGAGATAGAACTAAAAGGAAAAGGTATTCAATAAACTACTTATACCCAAGGTCACATGGGTCAGTTTCAATGTCTCCTACAAGGTTGACATCTCAGACTAGATAAGAAGGAAATTACAACCTTTATACCTGAGACAAATATTTTCAAGTCAAAGGGTGAAGTGGGGATATGAGAAGCAAGACAATACATGGTGTCTAAAAGTTTATTAGTGGAATGCGGGGTGGTTTGAAGTTCATTATGGTCAAATGTATTCAAAACATGTCAATATGATACTTATAATTTTGACTTATCTTGTTAGGAAACGGGTATATACCATTAACTTAGTTGACAACTAGTTAAGAGTCACCAAAGATATTAATTGATTTAACGTCTAAGGCTATGGCGGTTTGAAGACCTAACATGAGTGCTTCAGATTCAATGATATTGTTAGTAGAATCAAAATAAATTTTCAAAGATAATGGCATAGTCTCACCATCAATAGGAATGAGGATTATGCCGACACTACCCAATGCAAACATTTGGAACCATTGAAAAATAAGTTCATCTAAGAAATGGTATCATCCAGGAGACGGTAATGATGGATTCATTAGGGATTTTGATATTAGAAGATTGGTTTCTAGAGAAAAGTGCATCTGTGAGTTGGTCAAGAATGGTTTTTTTTTGATATATTTTTGATGGATGAATTTGAGATCAAGGTTTTCCAAAAGAATGATCCAATGTGCATAACATTGATTTTCGTATGGTTTAGCATATATGTAATGTAAGGGGTCAATATTTTTTTGACAACAAAGGATTTTTCATTGAGTAGGTAATGAAAAGTTTAGTGGTGACAAAAAAATAAGGCTAAGTAGAGTTTTTTTGTGTGAGTATATCTAGTTTCATATTCTAAAAGTGTACGAATTATATAATAAACTGTTTTCTCCCTATGCTTCTCATCATGATGAGCGAGCATGGCACTTAAGGAATAATCAATAGAAGAAATGTAAAGATAAAATGGTTGGTCATCCTTAGGGGAATGAGCACGAGGTGGATGGAAGAGGAATTTTTTTAAGGGATTGAAGGATTTATGGCATTCGTTATCCCATTTTTAGGAGACATCCTTTTGAGAAGATGATAAAATGGATGACATCGGTTAGAGAGATAAGAAATAAAGTGACAATTAGATTGTAACTTTCCTTGAAAACCATGAAGTTGAAAAAGGTTAGTAGGTGGATGAATCTTGAGAATAGCCTTGATTTTAGTGGGATCAAATTCAATTCCACGTAAAGAAATGATAAAACCAAGGATATTTTTAGAGAGAACACCAAAGTCACACTTCTTAGGTTGAAGATGAGCACAACATTTGAAGAGATGGTCAAAGACAACTTTAAGAACAATAACATGCTTGGCCATGATGTTTGTATTTGGAAAGAAGATCATCAACATAATCTTCCAATATGCTATGCATGATGTCATGAAAGATATAATTCATAGCCTGCTAATATGTAGTACTGATGTTTTTAAGGCCAAATGGCATGAAATGATAGGAGAAGGCCCCTAAGGAGTGATGAAGGTGGTTTTGTGTTAATTTTTAGGGGAGTAGTATTTTTTATAACCCGAGAAACCATCCATGAGTAATAGCATCTCATGGCCTATGGTGAGATTAACTTGTTGGTCAATACTAGGTAGAGGAAATTCATCTTTAGGGAAATCTAAATTAAGTTTATGGAAATCCATGTAAATATGGAGCCCCTGGTGCTTTTGTGACATGAACGATGTTAGAGATCCATTGGGCATAAAAAATGGGTAGGATGAAGGAAACTCGAATGAATGAATTAGAGTTATTCTTTGACAAGAAAGGAAATGCGAGGATGCATTTTTTGCAACTTTTGTTTCACAGGTTTGGCATTAGGAGTGGTTGTGATATTGTGGACCAAAATTATTGGGTCAATACGGGCATATCAACATAGGACCAAGCAAAAGTGTTCTTTATGATCTCAAAGGAAAGAAGTGAAATCTTCTTATTCAACAACATCTAAATATTGGCCTATTCTTAGAATGTGTGTGTTATCGTGAGTGTGAATATTGACTTTTATGGTCAATTCATTCAACATGGTTTGTGTCTCAGAAGGTAATGACCGGTGAATATAAGAATCTTCCATATCAAGGTAGGTGAGAATAAACCCATCATCCTAACATTGAACGACATTAATAGAATGTGTATCCTCATTGATCATGTCAGGATACAAGAAGGGAAGAGAAGAAGGAGCCTCACCATCACATTGATAAGTTAGAAGTCCCAGAGAAATGGTGTTCACAAAAAAAAAGTTAGGAGCAATGGTTTATAGATCCATAGAATTTGTAGGTGAAGGTGATGAAGTTGTTGAATGGGGTGGGGAATGTTTATCGTCCTCAATGAGTTTGACTCAGGACTTCCTAGAAGGTGGTTTAGGATATCCAATAGCACTGCGGTCATTATTTTTACGAGTGGTGCAAGAAATGACAATATGGAGACCTTGTTCATAATAACCAAATCCAAATCCCTTCTAAGCACAATGATGGAGGAAGGTGTAGGAAAAGTGGTGGTTGGTGAGAGATTGAAGTTCAAAGGAAAATGGTCAAGTTTGAGAAGGTGGCTTGGGTGAGTAGGTATAAGCATTAATTCCCCCATTGATTAAGTTGGTATGAAGGTGGGGAGGATCTTAGGAAAACCTCACATATGCAAAGTGATCATAGCAGGGATGTTGGTGAAGGTTACCATACTCTTAAGGAGTAAGGAATGTGTCAATGTTATAAAGGTGGTACTCCCCTAGAGTGATGCATTGAAATAAACCTTCTAAGGGATTAGTAGTGGATATGTGAGTATCAGGGATAGATAAATCATTAGAAATCTAGGAAAAAGAAGAATTAGATGTTTGAGAAGTAGATGGGTTGGCTAACGGGTCAGCTACAAAAGTTAAGGTAGTAATGAGAATAGAGAAGTTAGTTACAAAAGATGTAGTGGTAGATGTGGTAGAGGAGGAAGAGGCTAAAGAAGAAGTGGTAGCCATGGTATATGCCTTAACTAGTATAATGACATCATTTGGTCGATACAACATGTTATAGGTCTTGAATGTTGAAGGGTCAGCTAGAATGGTATAGTTTTACTCTTAATGTATGAATTTTAAACAATGGTGTAAGGTTAAAGGAACACATCTCATCGCACAAATCCAAAGTCAGCCAAGTATCATGTTGTAATTTAATTCCCCTCTAAGACATAGAATAATTCAAGAATGGCATGGGGCCTACACAAATGTCGAGAATGTCTGGTGTCAATCGGTGGAAGTCATGGCATCATTAAATGAATGTAGCATAATTGGGTTATTATGTATGTAATTGGTAGGGATGCAAATTTAGTTATACGCATGGGAGGAAATGATGTTAATATTAGCATGTCATTGATCATAATGTGTTGAATGTGTATATTATTAATGTAGACAAAAATAAATATGGTGGGGTCATGATTATCTCTGTAACATCCTAATTTTACACATTAGAACAAGTCAATTTTTTTTTTTTTTTTTTTTTTGATAAATGCTTCTTGGTTCTAAATACATAATTTAGAACTCACAAATCAAATAACCATTCATATAACAGATAACCATATGCAGCTGTAATGACTCGGAGTACCTCCGATCTATTCATTCCATGACTCGGTAATCTACCGATCTATTCATGAGTAATAAGAGTTGGCGTTTTTATTTAACACATCACTCTTTCGGTTCTCTTCCCTATTATGGGATTCAGAATGCTCTGTCCAAGGAACCTAACTGAATAATTGTTACCATTATTCATCGGCATCTCATCCCTTAGACCAGGTGACTCAGGACAACGCAATCAGCAGCTTGCGATACTTTGGCCAAAGATTTGAAACATACTACTTATGTCTCGTATTCCTTAACGGCATACTCATCAATCTGGAATACGTCCTTCACCCCATTCTTATGTTATGTAGAATGTCTTATACCGACTTCTGTCAGTCCCTCCTATCCCAAGTTAATCACTCGAGAATGGATTAGTAAGGTGGCAACGTTATATGGATGCACTCGAGGACTAGGGATAAGATGACATACTGGGTCAACCCTAGTTAAACCAGTGTGTCATGATACCCCGAGTCTCCTAGGCAGCCATATAATGTGACCACATTCCTAATCGGTCCCAAAGTAGCTTGTTTGAGTTAAAGGTGTAAATCTTAGCGATCAATGCAAAGGGTGCCGTCAACCTTTAAATCCGCCTCGAAAAGATCTACTAATTAATAAGCGTTACGCACATTGAGTTTAAATTACATTAAAAGACGTTTCCCTTAAGGTTAGCCTTTCCCGATCCCTGGATTCCTCATCTTAGGATGACCTTTCTCAATAAAACCCATTACACAGAGAAGTTATTAAGACTATGGTCTCATCAAGGAGTTCATAGAATATACATAATTCTAAATCAACGAAATTGGACAATATCTCATAAACTTCACATGAGATTGCCATCTGAACCCCATCTAGGTTTATATCAGTTCTCTTAACTGAATTTATATCGTACTTATTAGTATCAAGATATAATGATTAAGAATCCAATTAAATGTTGTCCTGGCATAATCAAGACTAGGGATTAATAATTTAATTCAGCTTGTTTAGCGTTCTGCTTAGGTTTATTTTAACCCTATCTTTTAGAAAGACAGTGATTTAAATTTCAGTTTAGCTTCTGATAGAACATACAGGAACTGCTAAACAATCATAAGAATTCAGTCTCATATTCTTGCAAGCTTATATTGACAATCACAAAAGTCTCCAAATATATACAATAATAACAATGCTCTCAAGATATTTGAACCGAAGAAGGTCAAACTATCAAGATAAGAATACAAACACATAAGTAACAAATATCAATTTCTATTCCTTTCAGAACTAATCAAATACATTTTATGCATTCAACATACTTGATACAATACTCAATGGAAGAAGAACATCTTTCCTCTTATAGTATATTTAAAGAAAATCAAACTGAATTCATCATAAACCAAGTTAAACAATCTGAACATCCTGTCAGATCTGCATGCTTTTACCACTTACGGTGACCATCTGCAAAATTTGTCAACATGGGTCAGTTCGATGAACTGAGCATGATAAGCACTAACTCTTAAAACAATTGCAATCCACCAACTGTTTTCATTAAACAACCTGTTTAAATGAGATCATTTCACCAAACAAGTATACATGTTTCAGACTATGCCTTTGTAATACAAAAATGACTACAAATGTGTAACTCTATTATCGTTACAGAATAGTCCTAAATACTTCTCAAATATTTCATCAAAATATTAGGGATCAAGAAGAACGAAAGTATTCTAATCATTTATCCATCTGAATTCCAAAAACAACAAACTTCGAGATGAGATCATTTCATTCAACAAGTAAAAGGAATATCATAACAAATCATGATTCCATCAATATATTAAAAGCAGTTCCAACGGTTAGATAAAATATCAACATATATTTTCATAATGAGAATAGAAAGAAGACAAGTCATTCATATTTACCTTCAACAATTTCATGACTGTACCATCTCCTCCAATGGAAAGCATTCACCTTACATGCCTACGAAGAAGTCAGACGAGCCACAAGAAGAACCACTGTTTTGATAAAATCAAATATAACAAAACTTCTGTACAAAGTAGCTATCACGCCAACAGTGATGGCTATCTACCAAACAGACTCCACAAGACCTTCCACATGAAGTGGCAAACAAGAAGATATTCACCACATCGCCTGTCGAGGTACAGTCATCGGTTTCTAAGTTCAGTCAAGCTCAAGGCAGGATAGTCATACTACAGTATACAAAAACACGACTGCAATCCCTCACAACAACCTTCAGCCCCCTTCTAGTCCCTAATAACACAGTAAGGCTTTTCGACCCAAGGTCGAAAATCAAAGATCTTCTATTTTATCGAAATCAACAATAGACTCCTTGACATTAAGCATTTGATGTTTCCCTAAGACTATGCCGAGATAATCACACAGAATTCCCGCAACATGCACAGCCTCCTCTAACTGGAATAAACAGAAAGGAACCATAACATATCTATTCTCATCTGGACGCATTCAGAGTTTAAAGTATGGTATTCGCGACTCACTTCAACAGAGCCAGGACACATGATATCTATCCATACTCAAGGAACTCCAACAGTGACAAAAACAACAGTGTACCAAATCAGGCTTAATTTGAGGTAAATACACTGGTTACCTTTCAAGGATTCAACTGAATCCGAACAACAGTAACAAGATAAATAATAGTAAATGATTCCAACTGTGCCAATCAATGGTAAACATTTAAAATCAGGCATAAACAAAAGCTAACTACTGATTTCGCAACAAGGAAACCAACTGAGCCTCATCAATATTTTTCACACAAGTTTGCACAGAAAGGAAACATAAAGTACACTCAAGAGTCTGTACCAAAAATTCATACAAAATAACATAGGTCGTATACCTGTTACTCCTTCAGGACTCCAACAAAATCAAATTACCAATACTCAAATATATATACATATAGCTTCAACAGAGGTCCAAAATACACGAATCATTCAATGGATTCTACAGAGTCGTTTCGAGTACAATATATATATTGCATTCTATCAATGGGTTGCATCCCATAACCACAATGCAAGTGAAAAACAACTTCAGCACGGTCGCAATGAAGTACTGTAACACAACAAGTTATCCATTCACAAATAACTTTAAATAGCAAAGCGAAACCCAATAAGATTCAGTAACCACTACCTTAATAACCTCGACAGAAGTTACAAAGAAGTCCAATTAAACTGAACAAAATGTCCATCAAGTATCTTTTCGACAAGAATCAACAACAAGCCTCAATCAACAAGTATCAACAACAAGCTTCTCTGTGTTTGAACCCAAGAAGGGAACATGCACGGGTTCTCACAGAGCGAGAATAAGTACCCTTCAAGCATACGTTTCATGGACTTACACCGGAATGTAAAACAAAATAAAATGGAGCAATAGTTCAAAATACAACACACACCCATCAAGGGTTAAGCTTGAAAAATCAAAGCAAGAAGATACTGATAACAAAATCACCCGAAGCTACCATAAAATTGTCTAAACCCATAAATCATTTGAACAGAGTTGTTCTAAATAAATCACTTGAAAGAAAGCAAGATTTTTAAAGGTTAGGGCCTAACATGCCTGGATATTTGCTTAAAATTTCGAAGCAAACCACTGAAACAGCTCGAACCTTCTCCTTCTTTTCCAAGTTAGAGCCACCAACAAAAATTTGCTATTTCCATGACTTATATATTTTCCTTGCCAGAGGAAAGAGCTAGTTACGCTCATACTTGCCATGCAACACCAAGAAGACTGGTGCGAAGAACCAGTGAACAGACAGAAGGAAAACCGGAGCGCATGTAAAACCCAATAAACTATTAACTTTCCATTTTGCATGCTTCCCCATGAAATCTCGAGCTCGAAGACCGAGTCCATAAATGGCATTTACTCCCATTTTCCCGCTCAATCTCCACTGCCACCGACCGCCATAGTTGGCGATGGACAAATGCATACCAAAGACCATTTCCAACTTTGGCAACCTGCCACGTCGGCTCAAGTTAGCCATTTTAAAACCTCCACCAAATTACCTGTCCCTCATGCTTATCCCCACATTTAACAACATAGAAACTGCCGCCCATGGTTCGCACCCCTCCATAGGTCCCCTTAATCCTTGCTCAATAGTTAGGTTAGTAACTTAGGTTAGGATTTAGGATAACACCTAGGCTAACCTCTTAGAACATAGATACTAACTTAGAACGTTAGCTCTTAGCCTAGGTCTAGGTTAGATTTAGTTTTAGGTTACTAACATTAATAATTCCAGTTAGGTCTAACATTTCATATGCTCAGAAAAAGAACCTACAACATGCATTCTCGAACAGGGTTCACTCCTGTACTGCCATTAGGCTACAAAATTATATGTAACTGAATTATTACCTAGTCCGTGATCAAGACCTTCCAGATATATTTCGATATCGGGAACCAATCCATTTAACACGATCAACCTGAGTTATACTCCGGACTAGCTTATTCAATGCATCCAGACCTTGCAACCTGCTTAAGGTCTATAATTTTAATTCATCACGAATAAACTTAAAGCAATACTTGGATCAATTCCACTGATCCAAGGCTAGGTCTTATAGATGGATAACTCCATAATTCATTCCGAGATCAGATTAAACTCAGGCACAAAATGAAAGAAATAAAAGAGTCCAATCATATTCCGACTCAGTCAAAGATCTGCAATCTGCAAAGAAGATACAGTACATATCAAGCACGACTTCTCAATCAAAGGAACACATCCTTTTTACAAAGAAATCACATATCAACACTTGTATGCTTAGGAGGAAGTAACAACAGTTTCAGGGTGTTACATGCTTCCCTCCTAAAAAGATTCATCGTCCCAATGATTACATATTCAATTAACCTTCAGGTCAACCAATTTATTAGTTCACAAATCAATGCGACTATTTTCCAACTTGAATAGTTCCAGAAATCAATGTCACAACACATTTTATTCAGCCTGAATAATGTTTGCCTTCATCTGGCTTTCATAAATACTTAAAAAAATAAGTTCATAAAAGAATGTTTTGTCAACAGATTTCATTCTGTTGAAAAAGAGAAGGAAAAGCAATTTTCATCTCTTCCAGATTTTCCCAAGTTGCACTTTCTTCGTTAAACTGGTCCCACTGGACCTTACATTGCGTTGTATTTCACGATTTCTTTAATGCAATTTGTGAGTTTCCAGCACTTGTGTGGGTTTAACCATGATTATTCCTAGGTCTTGGACACGTAAGGAATTCCAATTTAAAATATGTGATAGATATGAAACGTATTTCTTAAGAAAGAAATATGGAAAACATCATGCATGCGAGATAAAGCGGTGGTAATGCTAAAGCGATAAGCTACGGAGATTGATTATTTCGACAATTTCGAAAGGTCCCACGAATCGAGGTGACAACTTGGCAGCCTTGCCAAAAGTTATAGAACTCTTTCTGGGTTTAACACGAAGAAAAACCTTCTCACCAAGCTCAAACCTTCTATCAACCCACTTAAGGTCAGCATAGCTCTTCTGCCTATCTGCTGCCTCCTTTAATCATTCACGAATCAGCTTAACTTGCTGTTCCATTTCTGTGAGAATCTCTGGTCCAATTACCACTCTATCCTCAACACTATCCCAGCTAATAGGAGTTCTGCACTTTCTTCCATAAAGTGCTTCAAATGGTGCCATTTTGAGAGATGAATGATAAGTGTTGTTGTATGCGAACTCAACTAATGGAAGATACTCTTCCCATTTATACTGTTGATCCATGCAATACATTCGCAACATGTCCTCCAACACTTGATTTACCCTCTCAGTTTGTCCATCCGTTTCCGGATGATAGGCAGAACTGAAGTTTAGTTTCGTTCCGAGAGCTGTATTAAGCGTTTGCCAAAACCTTGACGTCATTCTTGGATCCCTGTCAGATATAATCAATTCTGGTACTCCATGCAATCTGAAAATTTCATGTACGAATCTTTTGGCCAGCACTGGTGAATCATCCTTTAGATTTCCAGCGATGAAATGAGCTACCTTAGTCAGTTTATCTACAACTACCAGGATAACATCATATTTATTCCTGGACATGGGTAATCCTTGTACAAAATCCATGGTTATTACTTGAAATTTGTACTGCGGTATGCTATGAGGATATAACAGTCCAACAGGGTGCATATGTTCTGCCTTAACCCGCTGACACTCCAAACAATGGGTCACAAAATTTATGACATCCTTTTTCATACCTTTCCAAAAGTATTGTTGTTTCAGATCAGCAAGCATCTTTGTGATACCCAGTGTCCAGAGAAAGGTGAATTATGAAATTCAACTAACAACTTATTTCTCAAATCGTTCAACATAGGTACATATACCTTGTTTTCATAACGCAAGATTCCTTCATTATCAATATGAAAACCTTTATACCTTTCATCATTAGGTTCTGCAGCTAGCGCTGCTTTTACTTCTTGAAAGTAATTATAAAATTCTGAGGCACTCTTTACCTCATCCTTAAACTGAGTTCTTAAAGTTATAAGAGCAGAAATGTGCCTCCTATGACTTAGAGCATCAGCTACTCTATTCTCCTTCCCCTTGATATAGCTAATATCAAAATCATATTGTGATAAAAATTCTAACCACCTTCTCTGTTTAGCATTAAGATTAGTCTGAGTGAAAATATATTTCAGCCCTAATTGATCAGTTTTCAACTCAAAAGGTTTCCCAAGTAAGTAGTGTCTCTAGACTTGAAGTGCATGAACAATGGCAAAGCAAGCTCCAAATCATGAGGGGCATAATTCAGCTCATGTAACTTGAGTTTTCTACTTTCGTATATGCAATGAATTGATCGTTTTGTAGCAAAACACTTCCAAGGCCTTCCCCAGAAGCATCCGCTACAACAGTAAAATTCCCATTAGGGTCTGGTATAGCTAATATAGGTGCAGAAGTCAACTGGTCTTTCAGACTTTTGAAAGCCGCTTCGCACTTGTCATTCCATATGAATTTCTTATCCTTCTTTTGCAATGAAGTTATTGGTGTAGCTACTTTAGAAAAATCCTTTACAAATTTTCTATAGTAACCAGCAAGACCCATGAAGCTTCTTACTTCATGCACATTCTTTGGTGCAGGCCACTCAGTTATTGCCACTATTTTTGAAGGATCTACAGCAATTCCTTCTTTACTTATGACATGACCCAAATAGTGAACTTCTGAATCAAAGAAAGAACATTTGGATAACTTACCATACAACTTTCTTTTTCTCAAAATTCCCAAAACTATATTCAAAAGCTCATAGTGCTCCTCAACGCTTTTAGAATAAATGAGAATATCGTCTAAGAATACAAGTACAAACTTGTCCAAATATTCTTGAAAAATATTGTTCATTAAGTTCATAAAGGCTGCGGGTGCATTGGTTAATCCAAAGGGTAGAACCGTGAATTCATAATGCCCGTACCTTGTTCGGAAAGCTATTTTATGAATATCTTATTCTCTAATCCTTAAGCGATGATATCCGGATCGAAGATCTATCTTATAATAAACATTGCTCGACACATCGATCAAATAGATCGTCGATCCTAGGAAGTGGATATCTATTCTTGATTGTTGCTTTGTTCAACATCCGATAATCAATACACAGCCTAAGTGTTCCATCCTTCTTTTTCACAAATATTACAGGCGCACCCCAAGGTGAAACACTTGGTCTAATCAAACCTTTAGTCAAAAGTTCTTGCAACTGTGCCTTAAGCTCGACTAACTCTGTAGTAGTCATCCTGTAAGGCGCTTTGGAAATAGGTTCTGTTCCCGGTTTGATTTCGATGGTGAATTCAAATTCTCTCTTGGGTGGTAACCCTGGTAATTCTTCAGGAAAAACATCCCTGAAACTTTGTAACAGAGGAAATTGCTTCATGTTACCACCATCTTCTTCTGAAAATTCAGATATCTTTCTTTGCATAAAGGGTACATCCTTTATTCTTAGCCTTTTAAAGCCGCATAGTGACGAGTTTTCTAACTGAAATTTCTTGTTTCACACCTTGAATCTCTATTGTTTCAGCTGATCATCTAAACATTTTATGTTCTTTTCATAGCAAGTCTACCTTTGCTTTATGGTCAGCTAACCAATTGACACCGATAACAATGTCATACGATCCCAAAGGTGTAACATAGAGGTCAACTTCCGTGGAGAAATTAGGTAAGTCAAGGACTGCCCCAAAAAGACACATACTCACTGTATGAACAGAGTTATTACCATACTGTATAGTCCAAGATTTATCCATTTTTCCAGCTTTTCTTTTAAGTTTAGAAGCAAGTTTCTTAGAAATAAAACATTGGTAGCTCTGTATCAAAAGGAATAGTGACGGTATGCCAAATAACTTACAGGAACTTCTATAGGTGTTACTTGCTTTTCACTTGCTTGTCTACTCTTTGCTGAGCATGTATCTTATGCTTCGATTACGATCATCCTTCATCAAAGGGCACTGATTTGCGTAGTGGTCTTTGCCACAATTGTAGCAGCCTCCTACAGGTCCCTTTTTAGGCTCAGAATTGCCTCTAGCCTTATAATTGTCACGTTGTCCTCCATAGGGCTTCTACCCATTGTTATAATTTTTAGCAAAATTATCCCTTACGTTTCAATGAGGCTTATTTACTATTGCTTTCTTACTGTTATCTCCTGGAAACTTACTCTTGTTTCCAAAATTTTTCCATGGTCCCTTTTTGGGTGCAAGAGAGGTTCAAGAAGGATTTGCAGTCTTCTTCCGCACTTCCTCTTTATGAGCAGAAATAGCCTTTAATTTATGTTCTTGCCTTATGGCCTTTTCAAAAACTCCTTCCATAGTGGTTGGACTGTGAACATCGACCTCTCCCCCTATCACGGGATTCAATCCCATGATGAATTTCCGTATTCTAAACTTCCAAGTCGAGTTTGATCTTTGCAGTACATACTTGAGGAGTTTTGTAAACCACTCCCAGAATTCAGTTACCGTTAGCTTCCCTTGAGCTAAGTTCTGAAATTCTGTCATTTTCTGATCATAGAAAAGTTGTGGCAGCCAACGTTGCCTAAAATAGCCTTTAAATTGATCCCAAGTAATATTGGTCTCATCAATGTTTAGTTCAGCTTTACGGCTATCCCACCATGAAGATGCTTCATGGGAAAGCTGATAGGCTCCCCAAATAGCTTTGGTTTCCTCTGAGAAGTTCCTTATTGCAAAGTACTTCTCCATTTCACTGAGCCAGTTCTCAGCTCCATCTCCTAATGTGGTGCCATCATACTTAGGTGGACTTATCCTTTTTATATCATTAGTGAGTTCTACTGCCAATCTGGCCTTTTTGTTTTCTAGTTGGACAGGTGCATTCCTAGCATTAACAACAACACCCATATTGGGGTTGTCCTCAGGAGGTGGCTGATTGTCATTACCAGCTTCTTCATCCTCCTCATTTCCCATCACCTGCTGTTCAAGTACAGCTAAATGATCTCTTGTGTCCAATAGGGCAGCAAGGATCTCATCAAGTTTCTAGGTTGTTGCCCCCTCCTTCTGGTGGAGCATTATTCGCAACATTCCCCCTTGTTCTAACCATTTTCTGTTACAAGAAAATTCAGGTCTTTATCAGATTATGGACACAATAGGCCCAAGAGTTTGTAACCTTGACTACGATACCAAGATGTAACATCCTCATTTTACACATTAGAACAAGTCAATTTTTTTTTTTTTTTAATAAATGCTTCTTGGTTCTAAATACATAATTTAGAACTCACAAATCAAATAACCAATCATATAACGAGATAACCATATGTAGTTTGTAATGACTCGGAGTACCTCCGATCTATTCATTCCATGACTCGTAATCTACCGATCTATTCATGAGTAATAAGAGTTGGCGTTTTTATTTAACACATCACTCTTTCAGGTTCTCTTCCCTATTGCGGGATTCGAGAATGCTCATCCAAGGAACCTAAGCTGAATAAATGTTACCATTATTCATGCTTCCCCATGAAATCTGAGCTCGAAGACCGAGTCCATAAATGGCATTTACTCCCATTTTCCCACTCAATCTCCACTGCCACCGACCGCCATAGTTGGTGATGGACAAATGCATACCAAAGACCATTTCCAACTTTAGCGACCTGCCACGTCGGCTCAAGTTAGCCATTTTAAAACCTCCACCAAATTACCTATCCCTCATGCTTATCCCCGCATTTAACAACATAGAAACTTCCGCCCATGGTTCACACCCCTCCATAGGTCCCCTTAATCCTTGCTCAATAGTTAGGTTAGTAACTTAGGTTAGGATTTAGGTTAACACCTAGGCTAACCTCTTAGAACATAGATACTAACTTAGAACATTAGCTCTTAGCCTAGGTCTAGGTTAGATTTAGTTTTAGGTTACTAACATTAATAATTCCAGTTAGGTCTAACATTTCATATGCTTAGAAAAAGAACCTACAACATGCATTCTAGAGCAGGGTTCACTCTGTCTTGCCATTAGGATATAGAATTATATGTAACCGAATTATTACCTGGTCCGTGATCAAGACCTTCCAGATATATTTCGATATCGGGAACCAATCCATTTAACATGATCAACCTGAGTTATACTCTGGACTAGCTTATTCAATGCATCCAGACCTTGCTGACCCGCTTAAGGTCTATAATTTTAATTCATCACGAATAGACTTAAAGCAATACTTGGATCAATTCCCTTTGATCCAAGGCTAGGTCTTATAGATGGATAACTCCATAATTCATTCCGAGATCACATTAAACTCAAAGCAAAATGAAAGAAATAAAAGAGTCCAATCATATTCGACTCGGTCAAAGATCTACAATCACGCAAAGAGGATACAAGTACATATCAAGCACGACTTCTCAATCAAAGGAACACATCCTTTTTACAAAGAAATCACATATCAACACTTGTATGTTTAGGAGGAAGTAACAACAATTCGGGGTGTTACATTATCCAATTGGTGAGGTAAAATCTCATTATTGGAGATACTAAGAGTGGTTACTTGATGAGTGGTAGCGGGAGAAGAGGAAGGGGGAAAAGTGGTAAGAGAGGGTGAAGATGTAAGAGAGGCCACATGGTGAGGAGTGATAATGGATGCAATATGCGTAAGATCATTAGGTAGAACCTTAGTAAATTGCAGGGCCTCAATGAGGGCCCGATAATGAGACTCAAAGGTTTGGAGAAGGTCATACAAAGACATTTTGAGATGAGGCTAGTGTAGTTGTTTAAGGATTGTATGATGGGAATCCCCATTATAAATAGGGAATGTGGGTCCATGGATGGTGATTTTAGGTGTAGGTATGTTTTCATGCAAATGTGCAACAGGAAAATTGACAATTTCGAGCATGACAACTATACCCCTAGTGTCAAAATTTTCATGTCCTATCATTCCTAGGCACACCAAGTCCACCCATTCAGTCTAGTAACCTCCTAATTGATGTTATTTCATCCCCCTAGGTGATTTAGGAAATTCCATTAATTCCCCCTAGGTGATTTTAGGAGTTCATTAAAAGTTGCAAGCTTTAGGCAAGTTATGGGAAGGGATATCACTCACCTTCCTAGGACTGGAGAAACCCCATGGAGTAGAGAAGAAAATCCAAAATAGATTTGGATGCAATTTAAAGTACTTGGGACATCATGGAAGTGATTTAGGAATATTCTAGAAGGACTCGGAGAAGTTGGCACAGTTTACCAAAATCGGGGTTCATAGACCTCAACAATGCATAGGACAAAAAGGATACCGAGATTTAGAAGGTGATTCCGAGAGCTTTGGATGGAGTTAGGAGAAAAATAAAACATCATCATAAATGGAATTCTAAGACCTATGGTGAAATTTATTTTTCACAACACTTTCATGCATTAGGTTTGTAAACATTTTTATCAGGGGATGGGTGGAGTACCAAATTTAAAATCCTATTTTTAGTAACTAAATGAAATAATTAAGACATGATACCCCCACCATTGGATTATAAATTCCATTTATAATTAGGACCATATAAAATTTCAACAAAAAGTCCATCATGATCTCAAATTATTGTCGTTTTAAGTTGTCCTCTTGGAGCGAGTTGGGGAGTTAAACAAATTTTGGGAGGACACATGTCATATCAAGGACCTTGGTGGGATTTTGTGTCACTCATGTCCTTCAAGGTTAGGGAAATCAACCATGGAAAAATTCACCGAACCCCCATAAAACCTCTTGACCCACATACGATCTCTAGGATTGCTAGTTCAGCCCCTAGATGCTTGCAAGAGCTCTAAGCCTTCACAATTGGATCACTACCACATGTCATCACCTTCATCGCACATGGAATTTGATGTCCATTTTAGGTGAGGTATGTCAGGTTCATAAAATGTGCTCAAATCCAATTCCAAAACTTGAAAATTTTCTAACTCCTAGTTTCTTCTTACTGCTTCTAACTAGTTCTCCATTGCCAAAAGAAAGTTGCAGCGAACACATTAGTCGACCATTGTTCTTCTGAACCACAACAACCATGGAAAACAAACCTTACACTCCATGAATATGCATAGGTTTCAAAGAATATATTGTTCAATATAGCTAGAGGAAGGAATAATTAAAGAGAAGAGTGAAGGAATTCTTCATATACCTCCATTACTGTGAAACGAAGATTCGAACATATCTTGCAAACCAGTGCATGGATTGAAAAATCATCTGTTGTTGAGTTATTCTCTCTTGAAAGCCATTAAAAATATTATTCAAACCTCCTATTCTTAGAAACGAATGCTCATAGAAAATAAATTTCTCTTCCAGCTCCATGAAGAACAAAGCTCAATTTCTCATCAAACCGACAACCGGATCAAAGAGAAATTTCACCAGTGAGACAAGAAGCAAAAACTATCGAAATAGAGTTGATTTCATCGCATACGGAGAAAAAAATAAACCTGTAAATTTCAAGCTCCATTAACATCCACCATGATATAGCAGTGGAAAAAATCAGCGAGCTACCTCTCAACTTCTCAAGGTTCCAGTGGGTGAAATCACGCGAAAATTGGAGGGAATGATTGTTGAAAAATCTAGTTTCGCGTGAACTAGTTTTCACGTCATAAAGTAATTATTTTATAGGGATATGGAGGGATATGTTTTTTATCATAATTATTCCCTCTTTGAAGAAATTTTCAAATTCCGATGATCCAATGGGTGAAATCATCCGAAATTTAGAGGGAAGGGTCTCCAAAAAATCTAGTTTCTCTTAAACTAGTTTTGCTGAATGAAGTTGTCAATTTAGCAATATTTGAAGGACTTATTTGTTTATCATTATTCTTTCCTTGTATCTCCATAGCAAAAGCTCTTACCAATAATAAATATTCATTTTCATTTCTTAGCTTTCGGTAAGTGAATCATGTTGAACTATGGAGCACACATTCGTGACGAAGAGCCAAATTGAAAATAGTTATTCCCATCACAAATAGAGGTACTTTTAACCATTTAATAAAAGTATAATATCTTATACTTCATCACATTCTATAAATGGTGATCCCCATAGAATTGTAAGTTTGATCACATAGGATAATCAAGAAAAGGGGTAAAATGGAAAGTAAGACATAAAATGAATTCTTCCCAAAAATAGCGAGTCCCGAAATAGTAACCTACTAAAAACAAAAGTTTTCTAAATATAAAAATATCTTGGGAATAGAGGAGGTTGGAATATGGTTGAATGTTTTAGAAGGTGAAATCATAGCAAGACAGGTGATACATCCCGGAATAGTAGTACATGGGCTCATATTCTAAAAATAGCAGGTTGTTCTCAAAGGGAAAGTTTGGAAAAATGGGACATAGAGGGATTACTATTCAGGTCAACACCATCATTCTAGATCATCCATGGACATTGATCATAGGGAATTTGAGATCCATCTTAGGGAAGTAGACAATGATTTTTGACACTCACTACATACTTCAGTCACGGGTGTATCGTACGGAGGTTGGGAGTTAAGCTCATTAGTGAAACATTTCATTCAACTTGGCAAGCATTCTTGAGCTAATTTGAAGGATGTTCTTAGGTACAAGAAGTTTAAAGATTCAGATTCCCACTACACTTTATTTTTCAATCAACAAGGATTTGTAAACTTCATCGGGGTGACATCCTTTCCTTTCCTCGTCCTTCTTCCCCCAAATATTCTCTGTTCTCTATGTTCCGATTTTACGTTGAGGGTTTACACTTTTTTACATGTGTTAAAGTTACTTTAGAGACATGATGTTAAACTTAATTTTGTTATTTTTATAAAAGGGACTTAATATTCAAATAGGAATATGAATATTCTAAATTCAAAATGAGGAATATGAAAGAACATCGGGAAGATGAGGAGTCAAGTTTAAGACTATAAATTGTAATGAGTTGTCTATTCCAAAGGGTTCTAATTCTGAAATTCATCTAGCTAGCTATATTTGTGTAAGTTCATGAGAGATATTTTACTCACTTGTGAGTGAAAAGAGTTACCAAATTTTACCCTATTCTCAATGTCTTCCATTCTAATACTATGTACAATTTCTACTTGAGCATCAATACAAGTAGTTTCGAGCCTTTTTTGACTAAGGGGTTTACTGATAATTTGTGTTCATTAAATTCTAATTGGTCTTATTGTTATTTATAGTATTTTTCTTCCTAATTTCAGCACATGTGATGAATATTCTAACTAGTGTGTGCAAGAATCTAATTTTATAATTGCAACATTACTTCTCCTACCTCTTTTCTCACTCCCCTTTTGTATAATTCAGACAAAGTCTTCCTAGAAAGAGATTACTAGCTTTTACGTAAGGTCAATAGAGTGCCCCTATTGGATTCTCACCACAAGGCCATAACAAAATCCACCTATACTCATGCATGCATATACGGAAGCTATAATGGTTAAGTAGAGACTTAGATTCCCAGAGTATTGGCGGGAAATCCACAAGTTTGTGCACCCAAAAATTTTTCTCGCTAAGAAGGTATAGATGGAATATTGGGTAAAAGAGTAGTAGATGAGTTGGTTATTTTCCCCTTTCCTTTATCCTTACGGGATCAAGTGGAAATTTGAACCATATTGATATGTGGTAAAGGAGAAAGTGAGTCATGATAGGTGTAGCGATAGGATGGGAAAAAATATGGTGAGGGCATATACTAGTTTTGTGGAAAAAATGCAACACATTGGCATTTCGGTAGAGGTTTGGCTAGTCATGTCTTATGAGACCATATTAATATGAAATGTTGGAGGTGGAGATTAAGGTCACTTTGAATAGGTAAGAGATGAGGATGTGTGGTGATAGGTGAAGGTGGAATAGGGTCCTCATCTAAAATATCATCATCATCAATGTTTTCTTTGAGAGTACATAGTGGGAAAAAAATAGTATTAAGAGCCTTACATTTTTACACATCATTCCCTTACACCCGAAGGTAAGAAAATTTTTGGTATCGTCAAACCCTTCTAGTTTTTGTTTTAGTGGGTCATAAGGTGTAAGCGGTGGAAATATGATGAAAAAGGTTTCCAAAAGGTTATCTAAGATGTTGGTGTAAGAACACATCAATGGATCAAAATGCGAAGTAAGTGTGGGTCTAGATGGAAATGTGGGTGATTTTTGTGGGAGAGGCATCACTTTGGAGGTGGAATTATAGTTTAGTAAGTTTGATCACTTGTTTAGGTTTGGATTACACCATCTTGGGGAAAGATGTAATAGGTGAAATAGTTGTTGAAGGTGGTGTAGGTTTAACTACCTCTTTGGAGGGTAGTGGGTTCTTGGGCTTTGGTTTCACCTTCTTGAGTAAAGGTGAAGAATAAGTGCATGATGTAGAATGGAAGGCAGATGGTGGAAGGGGATGAGTTAGCCAAGGCGACAATGGAGGTGCGGTGAAGGTTTTAGTAAGAGGAAATGCGAAAAGTACTTTTTGAAGAAAGGGGAATAACACAGGTAATGATGAGGATATTGGAAGTGGTGTAGGTATAGGAGGTAGAAGCGATATAGGTGAAGGAGAAGGTGTAACTGTGTAGGTAATTTAGGTGTAACAGAGGATCGTGATGAGGTAGGATACTCTTCTTTTGGTTACTCTGGGTAGGAGGTTGTGGGTGAAGCTGGTGTATGTGACCTAAGGGGTTGAGTTTTCCTCTTGGGTGGGGAATACTTTTGCGATGGATTATGAGGGCGTGTGTTAGTGCCATTTATGAGCTTGCATTGTGTGCCCTAATTTTTCATGTCTGATTTTTCTCAGAAATGTTTTATTTCTCAAATTGGTGATCTATAATTTCTCCCCCTAGTTGAATGTTTCAAAAATGCCCATAAACTTGTTGTTCTACCCTAGTTTAAAAGAGAAATCCATGTGTGCTCTTATTTGTGCCCTAGGTTTTTCCAATTCGTGGGTTGTGTCGTTTTCCCTTTACCAGATCATGCAAAAATCAAAATTTTATGGGTTGATTTCCCAATCCTAAGGTCAAAAATAATGTCAAAATATGATTTAGTTGATTTAAAATCAAAAAATTTGCAATCCTTGTTGAAAATTTTGATTTCTAGGGCATCCTTTAAATTTTTCATGATTTGACGGTCATACAGTGTTGTTTTCCCATCAAATTTATCATCACAAGGTAATGGCAATGTGGTGGGCTTTCCTTAGGAAATTTTTTTTTCATTACGCAAAATTTTCAAAATCAAATTTTGGCCCGAAGGCCCGTAGAAAATAGGGAGAGGACACGTGGCACAGAGGGCATTCGGATGGTAGAGGGACTTGGAGAATTTTGATGTTTTTGGCTCAAAATGATGAAGTGAATTTTTGGCCCGAAAGCCCTCAGCAAATCATCGGTGGACATGTGTCCAGGAAAGGATAGGATGGGGTAGTGATTTTTTTTTTCTTGACTTGGAAATTTTAAATTTCAAATGGGCAAAAATAAAATTTTCATGAGATGCTCATCAACAAGTCAGGAAGTGACACGTGTCCAAGGAAGAAAAATGGAGGCGAAGGTTTGGACCTCAGGGGACAGAGTAAAATTTTTTTCTTTTTGGAAAATAGAGATAAAGTGTAAATGGAAGTGTGCCTCCATGGAAAATCATAGAGTGCCACGTGTCGGGGAAGAGATCGGGCTTAGGGTCCGGGGAGAAGTGAGGAAATTTCCAAAAAAATTCCAAAACTTTAAAAAGGTCGTAAAAGAATTTTTGGAAGCAAAATCCCGATCCAGTCATGTTTTGACATGTATCCCACATTATCCAAAGGTTAGAAAGATAATTTTTAGCTTATTTCTATATCTCATCTTCCACGTGGAGGGCAGACATTTAAAGTTGATACAAGATCAACGGTTATTGTGCATCCATCTATTTTGGCCGCCATGGGAGCTCCAGGAAACTTGGAATCATGATTTATTAATTAAATTTCATCAAATATTATATTATTTTGTGTTGTCTTGACCTTCTGAGAAAATTTGCATCATTTTCATGACCTAATTCTTCGATCTATGGTGTTTTTGATGTAATTTTGGCTCAGCCCGAAAAAAAACGTGAAATGTCAACATCAAAAGTTGCAGAGGTAAAATTGAAAAGGGAAAAGGTAAAAAATGATGAATGAAATATGATTGCATGCTTTAATGATAAAAAAGTTCCCCTGAGGTGGATAATGATCCGAATTTGTGTAATTATTTAACTTTTTTTGCATACCTGGCAACCTGTGAGTTGTTTTTCTATTTGGTGTCACTATCATTAAATCATGAGGGTTTTTGTGATAAATTTGATCCCATAGCATATTATTTTCTTGGGAAGGAAGACTCCAATGTGGCATGAGGTATATAATGAATTTTGGAGAAATTGTAAAGGGAGAGAGTTGAAAATCATGAGTAAATTCCGAGAAAAAGTTAATTTTTCGGAAAATCCGCCAAAGAACCAGGTTAGTATCCCATGTGTTGGAAAATTCATGTATGTGGGTTGGTTGCAAGTGTATAGCCACCACACATCTCTGAGATTATTCATGTAACTCTCCCCTATTGTTGAATCTAACAATTTTTGAATTAAATCTATGTTTTTTCTTTAGGCAATATGATGTCTGTTATCAATTTTAAATGCCTGAAAATAAATTTTATTGTTCTTGTTGCAATCTTCCATTCAAAGTCTTTAGAATTCATGTAGGATCTCAATTTATGGTTGATATTTTAGTGGTATTTTCAATCTCATACTCATAAGAGCCTTCATCTGATAAGGAGATAAACAAATTTAAAATCACTTTACCTTCCTTGACTGCAGAGATTTCTTGTAAGCCTTTGGGGGTACCTTAGGCATGGTTTGATCATGGATTTTTGTGTTTAATTGAGTTCTTTACTTCAATATTTTGTGGTGAGTTCTCAAAGATTGTGTGAAGAGTGTAACCTAGGCTTCCATTTGTGCCTCTTCTGGTTGAAAGAACATCTTGATTATTTTAGGCATTTCATCTGATAGTTGTTCAAGTATTGTATAGATTGTCAAAGATTTGATCTATCCTAGTTTGTCTTGTCAATCCCCACCAAAAATCATCCAACAACAAAGATCCTATCAAGTACTATCCCTAATTTACATGTGTATACCCACAGAAGATCAAAATATATTTGCAAAAGTATGCATAATAGATCAAGATTTCTAATGTCTCTAGTAACCTTTGCCTTGTTTTGAGAACATACCCATGTTTTGAGAAGTGAAAACTTGTGAGAGTTCAGATCTAGGGTGTTGATCATGTTTTCATCAAGGTTTCCATCATATAATTTCAAGAAAAGAGAAGGACATCTTCATCTCCTTCACCATTACAAGGTTACAAAATAGGTCCTCTTACCTTGGTTGCAAGGCACAACCTAAAATAGCTAGGACAAGATCAAGTCCTATTGGAGTGCTATCCATTTCTCCACAAACCTGAGTGCTAGCTAGACCATATCCTTGGCTACCAATGACATACAACTTTTTCTAATCTATCTTTAAGGTCCATGACATAAGCGTGGCGCCGCTCATACCGAAAAGGAAATCAAATTTGGATACAAACACAAGTGGCGCCATTACAGGGGACTTCTTGGAATTTCTTGGTGTTTGTGGAGTGTTTGAATAGTTTGAGCATTTGTATATTCAAGTTTTTTGAGCTTCTACATTGTTAGAATATCATTTTATGTTTCAGATCTATAAGTTTTAAACAAGGGTTTCAAGTTTTGTATGCCCTTTTTTCCATTTCCTAGCAATTCATATACTTTGGGTGCATTGTGATTGATTGATCTAGGAAGAAGAAGGCCTAATTTATAAAGCTTTGCAAAGGTTTTAGTACTAGAAAACATTTGATAGAATTATTTTAGTGCATTCTTGCAACACTAAGGTTAAATTCCTTAGTGGTGACTCCATGCTAATTTGATCTTGAAAATACCACTTGTCTTACATTTTCTGTCATTTATAATTTGTTACTCAACTCTAAAAAATTGGAAGGAATAATATCTCTCTTCATCAAGGACTCTGACAAGAAGTTGTTTACAGATTCAAGAAACTCAGAGCTAGAGGGAAGAAAGGTGTGGAAGGTTGTTGGAGACTTTGCTTTGCAAGAAAGGAGATCAACCTGTTATTGAGGACTGCAATTCTTCTTCAAGTGGATCAGATTTAGACAATCCTATTGTTGATTTGAATTCCCCATCAGGTGAGGGACCTTTTTGGACTTGCTCTTAAATTTTCTCCTGTATTTTCTAAATTTTCTAGAAATCGTCAAGAAGGAGAACCCTTAAGAGAGATCTATTTTGAGGATTTCATTCCCATTCCCAAAGACCTCTCACCACTCATCATTTTTATTCTCCTCCAAGATCACCACCACAAAATAACATGGTTCACCCTCGACCTAGACTTCCATTTGTTGTTAACACCTTTGGTCCCATCAATTTTAGAGGAATGGATGGTTACCAGAAATAGGTTTCCAAAATTCCAGGGTAACAATGCTATTACTAGTGATCAACATCTCAAACTTTTTGATAATATGATGGAAGATTTTGAGATAGAGTTTGAAGATGTGTATATTAAGTTATTTATTCATACACTAGAAGAAGATGCTAGGGATTGGTACAAGGATCTACCTGATAACTCTATTGATTCATGGACTGAAATGAAAAATGCATTTAGGTTCTAATATGGTGACAGGATCGATATAATATTTCTTGTATCCGAGTTTGAGAATATCAAGAATAACCCTAATGAATTAGTCCATGAATTCAACACAAGGTTCAAAAAAACTTTGGGAAGGCTTCCTGTTTCTTTGAGGCCTTATGATGAATTTTGTTTAATCAAATATGTAGATGAATTTGATAAAAAGGCAGCCTATTACCTAAGAGACAAGAACCCAACCAATCTAAGACAATCTTTCACCATGGCACTTCAAATTGAGAACAATATCAAGGCTGTTGGGAAACCTCTTAAGAGAGATGGTGTAAAATTGATAAACCCTGAAAAAACTCAAGCTATAAAAGGTGCTGATTTAGAAGAGGTTGTGAAGACTTTGACAGGGGATGTCAAGGAAATCTCATACAAGTTGGCAAGAGATGAGAAGGAAATTGGGCAGAATTCACAAGGTCATCCTAGGTAACGGGCACAAGATAGATTTGTAAATCATCATAGGAATGAGGAGAGGTTTGATGACAAGGGTAAAGGGCCTATTGGATCTGTAAATAGACAACCCCAAACACATGAAAATAGATTAGTTCCTAACCTTGTAACTGCCATGGTTGCTAATGTTGATGAAGTTACTGATATGGATTGGTGTGATAGATGTTTTCTTCCTCATCCTCCATGTGAAGTGGACCAACAAGTTGATGAAGCTGATAATGAGGATGGAACTGATGATGATATTTGCATGGTGGGATGTTCTTCAAGCTCATAAGGAGGAGCAACATCTACTGAAGTAATAAGTGCTAGGATTGTTGCTAAATTTTGGGATTGCATCAAGTGGGTACAAGTCTTTCTCCCCTCTCATGCTCTTGAAGTGGATGTAGTACAAGATTTTGAAATTTCTAACATTGAATTTGAATACTTAAGAGCTTTGATTATTAAGATGTATGATGGTGGAATCCCTTCGGAGGAATATAGACCATTGTTGATGAATGTTTTTGTAGCTCAAGAGAAGGAATATAACACTAGAAGAATTTTTTTAAGGGAGTTAGGCCTCAAGCCAAACCTAAAACACCCTTACTCATAAGCATTCCAAAATAAGCTCCTAGGAAAGAAACACTTGCTAGAAGCTCTGTTGTCCCGAGAAAAATTACAGTCCTCATCATGCCCAAGCTACCAAGAATCCTTTGCCATCTGATGAATCTTCTTGTATCCCTTCCAATGTTGTTTTTCCAAAGAGTGTCCCCTATGACATAGCCTAGGTATTGAGCCAAATTAAAGTGAGTGTTCCAATTATTGAGTTTCTTAGAATTCCTGAGCATAAGAAGAGAGCATTTGAGTACTTGGGATTGAAAGAAGAGAAGATCACCCCAAGTAGAAATGTAAATGTTGTTGAGACTCCTCTTCAAATCATTACTGACCTTAAAACACCACCAAAGCAATGGAAGATCTTGGAGAGACACCGAGGTATATTTGGGGACATCCTTGGTTGATTCCCAATTGAATGTTGATCCATTATTTATAACTTTTCTCATAAAAGATAGGCTACTTCACAATTGTATGTTTGATTCCAGTGCATCATGTAATGTCATGCCTCTAGAAGTCATGAATGAGTTGGATATCAAGGTGAAAACTACCTATGGGAAGTGTACTACCATGGATTCAAGGGAAGTGTCGGTGGTTGGTTGTGTGAAGGGTTTGGTAGTGTAACTTGCAGCCTATCCGGGTAAGAATTTGAAACTGGATGTTGTAATTGTTGACTGCCCTACCAAATGGGGTATGCTTTTGTCAAGAAAATGGGCTGCAAGTGTTGGTGGTAGTGTTCAAATGGATATGTCTTTTTCCACCATTCCCATTGAAGGAATCTTGGTCAAACTTTATGGTGAAAAGAAGATGTTGCACCTAATTGAAGATCCCAACAATGCTTCCTATGAAGTGTTGTTTGTTGATGTAGATGTTGAGAATTTCATTGGTTTTTTTGATGGAAAAGAACACAAGATGGACAGATCAAAGTTCCTTGATATGGTAGGTTCTCCTTGGACCTTTCTATTTGATGGAGCTTGCTCCAAATTTAGAAATGGTGTTGGTATAGTTCTACTTTCTCCTAGTTTGGAAGAATTTGTTTTTTCCTTCAAACTTAATTTTGAATGCAATAACAATGTCTTAAGTATGAATAATTGTTATTGGGGTTAAGGATTGCATGGAAGTATGGAGTGAAATATATTGTTGCAAAAGGAGACTTAGAGCTGGTTTTCAAACAAATAAGAAAATTGTATGCTACAAAAAATCAGCGTATGAAACAATATAAGCATGTAATTTGGGATCTAATTGAAATGTTTGATTCCTTTAACATTGTTTACCATGATAGAGGTCTTAATGTTGCTACTAATAAGTTGGTAGTGTTGGGTTCTAGATTTGAAAATTGCACCATTTCACCTTATTGTGAATACAACATTGAAGTGTTGACTAGGCCAGCTGTCCCTGATAATGTGAAACATTGGCAAGTCTTTAACAATGATGCTCAAGTGCTAAGGTTCTTGCAAAACTAGGGTGAGTTTACAAATCATAATATTGATTGGGAGCCAATGGTATGCATGACTAAAGGAAGAGAAACTTTGTTTGGAAAATATATCATCCAATTGAAAACAAACACCATTCCTAGAGGTCTTGTTGCACTTGAGTCAAATTTTAACAATGTTGATTGCATCATAAATAGAAACATGTATACCTCAAGGGATGTGGAAGAGCATGAATTGGGAACAAAGGACAAACCAAGGAAGGTTTGGTTGGGTAGCAATTTAAGTAAAGAAGAAAAATAGTCCTATGCCCAACTCTTGAAAAAATATCAAGACTGCCTTGCTTGGTCCTATTCAGAGCTGAAAGCATACAGAGAAGATTTATTTCAGCATGAGATCCCTCTTGAAACAAATGCCAAACCATTTAGATAGAGGAAAATGCCAATTAATCCACTTCTCTCCATGAAAATGCGAGAGGAGTTAAGGAAGTTGAGAGATGGAGGTATTATTCAACCCACTAGATATTCATCTTGGGTTACAAACCTTGTGCCAGTCAGGAAGAAGAATAGAGACATCAGACTTTGTGTGGATTTTAGAAATCTAAATAAAGCATCCATGAAGGAAAACTATCCCTTGCCAAATATGGAAAATATGTTGCAGCTTGTGATAGGGTCTGAATTGCTTTCTACATTGGATGGTTTCTCTAGATATAATCAAGTGGTAGTTAAAGAATCAGAAAGACTTAAGACAACATTCACTATTCCTTGGGGGACATATGTTTTTGTTAGGATGCCCTTTGGTTTGATGAATGCTAGTGCCACTTTTCAAAGAGAAATGGATGTTGCTTTTCTTTGGTTACATTAATGAGTTCATTGTAGTTTATCAAGATAATGTGATTTGTATTTTCAAGGTAGAGAGGTGATCATTTGTAGCACTTGGAGAAGATTTTGATTAGATATAGGGAGTATGACATTTCTCTTAATATGAAGAAGTGTCATCTTGGCATGCAAAATTCCAAGCTTCTTGGTCGTATTGTGTCAAAATATGGTGTTATGATAGACTGGAGAGAGTGGAAATAATCAGAAGGTACCTATCCTAAGAATCAAGAAAGGTAACGAATCTTTCTTTGGTCGATTACTTTTATTAGAAGGTTTGTTTCCAACTTTGCTAAGTTGAATCTTCTAATCACAAGCATGCTAAAGAAGGATCGAGTTATCAAATGGGAGGAGGCTGCCATTCAAGCTTTTGAAGGAATTAAGGATGCACTTAAACATGCACCTATTTTAGTAGCCCCAAACTATAAGAGGCCTTTCCAAATATTTTCCTTTTCTTCTGAGTATACCATTGCTTCTATTTTGCTACAAAAGGATGAGAATGAGGCTGAGAGGCCTATTTCCTTCTTTAGCAAGGATTTACAAGCTAGCTGAGTTAAAGTATACAATCATGGAGAAATAAGAATTTTCCTTGGTGAAAGCAACAAAAGTTTTCAGGCCTTATATATTGAGTTCAAAAGTTATTACCTATGTTCCCCACACCATGGTGAAAGATGTCTTATCAGAGATGGAGATCTCAAGTAAAAGATGTAGATGGGTGAACAAACTGCAAGAGTATGATATGGATATCCAAACCACAAAGTTAGTAAGAGGTTTGGGTCTTGCTAAGCTCATGGCTGAGAGTAACTTGCAAAATGTAGAAGTGAATCAGCTAGAGGAAGAAAGGGAAGATCTTCTTGAGAAATTGATAAGTTCTGAGTGGTACAAAGATGTGATCTTCTACCTCAAACACCTATGCTTCCCTAGTCACTTAAATAAAAATTAGAAAAGAGCCCTCAAGATGGCCTCTCAAAAATATATCATAACAGACCTTGGGATAGCTTGGAAGAACCCTGAAGGTGTCCTCCAGGAAATGCATAAATGAAGATGAAGCTCCCAAAATAGTTACTGATTTCCATGGGGGAGTTTATGGAGGAAACTTTTTTGGAAGGGTGACAACACATAATATTTTGAGGGCTGGTTATTGGTGGCCTACTCTTTTTAAAGATGCAACCCAGCTAGTTATAAGATGTGATAGTTGCCAACATTTCTCTAGAAGACTAAAAGCTTTAGGCTCCCTTCCTTTGCAGCCTATATCAATTGAAGCCCCTTTCAAAAAATGGGGAATGGACTTCATTGGTGAGATTTTAGATCCTTCTAGTGCTGGTCATAAGTGGATTCTTGTAGCCACTGATTATTTTACAAAATGGGTTGAAGCAATCCCATCTAAAAAGGCAACACACCAAGTGGTAGTGGACTTCTTATTGAATCATATCATATGTAGATTTGGAGTTCTAGTTAAGATTGTATCTGATAATGCCATGTGCTTTAGAGCCAAACCTTTAATGGCAATGTGTAATGAATATGGAATCAATCTGACTTATTCTTCAAACTACAACCCCCAAGGGAATGGACAAGCTGAGTCCAGTAATAAGAACTTGTTGAAGATCATTAGAAGAACCTTGGAAATGAACAAGAAAAAGTGGGGAGAATAATTGAAGTTTGCAGTTTGGGCTGATAGAATAACTCCTAAAAGAGCAACTGGTAAAATCCCATTTGAATTGGTGTATGGAACTCAGGCTTTGCTGCCCTTACATCTACAATTATCTTCATTTTAGTTTTCCCAACAGTTGGAAGATCAAGAGCATGGCCCATATGAATCAAGGATCAATCAGATTATTGAGCTTGATGAGGAGAGAAGAGCATCCCATCAAAGGCATATCAAATTTAGAGAGAAATTGAAGAGATTGTTTGACAAGAAGGTCACTCCTAGAGCCTTCAATATTGGAGATCTAGTTTTGTTGTGGGATAGTAGGCATGAAGACAAGGGAAAGCATGGCAAGTTTGATGCATTATGGATGGGCCCTTATGCCATTGATATCAAAATTGGTGAACATACCTTTTTTCTCAAAGATCTAGATGGGGAATTGCTAGAGCTGCCTGTTAATGGCAGACATTTAAAACATTTCTTGGATTAATCCCCAAAGTGAGGTATGCACAAATTTTACAATTGTATAGCCTTTTTTTTTCTATTTTTGCTTTCTTGGTGGTTTTTGGTTTGCCCTTTGTTCTTGGCAGCCATTTTGGTTGGTTTCTCGGCTCATTTTTGTTGGGTGGTTCTTGTTTTTGGGTTGCCTTGTGTTTTGAATCCTTTTCCCAATGTTATTTTGGCACTTGATCTACATTTTTCCTTATGGAACTCATTGGGAGTGCCCATCCCCAAGCAGGAGCCAATGTTAGTGCCATTTCTGAGCTTGCATTGTGTGCCCTAATTTTTCATGTCCGATTTTTCTCAGAAACATTTTATTTCTCAAATTGGTGATCTGTAATTTCTCCCCCCTGGTTGAATGTTTCAAAAATGCCCATAAACTTGTTTTTCTGCCCTGGTTTAAAAGAGAAATCCATGTGTGCTCTTATTTGTGCCCTAGGTTTTTCCAATTCATGGGCTGTGTCATTTTCCCTTTACCAGATCGTGCAAAAATTGAAATTGATCAAATATAAATTGTATGGGTTAATTTCCCAATCCTAAGGTCGAAAATAATGTCAAAACATGATTCAATTGATTTAAAATAAAAAAAATTTAATCCTTGTTCGAAAATTAGATTTCTAGGGTATCCTTTAAATTTTTCACAATTTGACGGCCATACGGGTGTCATTTGCCTTTCAAATTTATCATTGCAAGGTAATGGAAATGTGACAGGCTTTCCTTAGAATTTTTTTCTTTCATTGTGCAAAATTTTCAAAATCAAATTTTGGCCCGAAGGCCCACAATGAATAGGGAGAGGACATGTGGCATGGAGGGCGTGCGGATGGCAGAGGGACTTGGAGAATTTTGATGTTTTTTGGCTCAAAATGATGAAGTGAATTTTTGGCCCGAAAGCCCTCAGAAAATCATCGGTGGACATGTGTCTAGGAAAGGATAGGATGGAGGAATGTTTTTGTAATGACTTGGAAGTTTTTAATTTCAAATGGTAAAAATCAAATTTTGGGCCGAAGCTCGCAACAAGTCAGGAAGTGACACGTGTCCAAGGAAGAAAATGGAGGTGGAGGTTTAGACCTCGGGGACAAAGTAAAATTTTGCCTTTTTGGAAAAAGGAGCTAAAGTGTAAATGGAAGCGTGCCTCCGTGGCAAATTGGAGAGTGCCACATGGCAGGGAAGAGATCGGGCTTCCAAGTCCAGGGGAGAAGCAGGGAAATTTTGCAAAATTTTCCAAAACTTTAAAAAGGTCATAAAAGCATTTTTGGAAGCATGGGCCCGATCCAGTCATATTTTGACACACATCCCACCTTATCCAAAGGTTAAAAAGGTAATTTTGAGCTTATTTCTAGATCTCATCTTCCACATGGAGGGCAGACATTTAAAGTTGATACAAGATCAATGGTTACTATGCATCCATCTATTTTGGCTGCCATGGGAGCTCTAGGAAACTTGGAATCATGATTTCTTCATCAAATTTCATCAAATCTTATATGATTTTGTGTCGTCTTGACCTTATGAGAACATTGGCATCATTTTCATGACCTAATTCTTTGATCTATGGTGTTTTTTATGTAATTTTGGCTCAGGCCCGAGAAAAAATGTGAAATGTCAACATCAAAAGTTGTAGAGGTAAAATTGAAAAGGGGAAAAGGTAAAAAATGATGAATGAAAGATGCTTACATTTGGAATGATAAAAAAGTGCCCCTGGGGTGGATAATGATCTAAATTTGTGTAATGATTTAAATTTTTGTGCATGCCTGGTAACCTGCGAGTTGTTTTTCCATTTGGTGTCACTGTCATTTAATCATGAGAGGTTTTGTGAAAAATTTGATCCCATAGCATATTATTTGCTTGGGAAGAAAGAATCCAATGTGGCATGAGGTATATCATGAATTTTGGAGAAATTGTAAAGGAGGGAGTTGAAAATCACGAGTAAATTCCGAGAAAAAGATCATTTTCTAAAAAATCCACCAAAGAAACAGTTAATGTCTCATGTGTTTGAAAATTCATGTATGTGGGTTTGTTACAAGTGTATAGCCACCACAAAGCTCTCGAGATTGTTCATGAACTCTCCTATTTGTTGAATCTAGTAAGTTTTGAATTAAATCTGTTTTTTTGGGTAATGTGATGTCTTTTTTTTAATTTTTTACTATTGGCAAATAGTTTTTTGAAAGGGACTATACCCTTGGGAACAAAATATGGCCTAGGAGCTAGAATAGCAGTGTGAACTAGAAAGAAAAGGATCAAAATCCAAGTGTTACAATGAAGCTTGAAGTAGCCTAAAAATAGCTGCCCAAACGAGACAAAACAACAAAATTACTGCAAAAAAGCAGTAGAGCAGACCGTGCAAAAAATAGAATAAAAACATACAAGAACAACAAAAGTAACTACAACTACTTCTTGGTAGCTTTGTCAATTTTGGTCTTAATATTCTTCCAGGAGTGGAACATACCCAAAGTTTTCATGTGGGCAGCATCAGTATTATCCAGCTGCTTAATGGTCCTTTTACTTTCCTTTTCGTTACCCCAAAGTGTAGCCGGAACACCGCTGAGGTTGGAGACACTTTTGACATGTTGTTCGATGAACTCCTCAATCGCCCTAAAGATGGCCATGTTGTAATCATGTCGAGTTTTGGCCTTCCCTAAATGGAAGTCTAAGGAGGTCAGCTTCTTGTAGATATCACCAATCTGGCTGCTATCAAAATCCTCCTCCTCCTTTTTTCTCTTGCCTTTCTATTTAGCCAAGTTCTTAACCTCATCCTTCAGCAGTTTCATATCAGCCTCTAAGGCATCTAGCCTTTTTGAAGAAATTTCCATATGCACATCCCGGGGACTGGCACTACTGATATTCAGAAGGTCATGTGCAATTTCAATTTCATGAGGCCCCTTCTCCACAGCAAGAGTCTCAAGGTTAAGCTTTCTAGAGGCCCTGGTAACCGGTCTTCTAGAGGTAGAGGTGAGGTGGGTGGCGGGAGCAACAGAAGGGGGAATGGAAGGAGAAGCTTGGATAGTCGGCAGGGGGTGACTGCAGTGGTGGCGGGGGCAGATGGAGAAACAGGGCTGGCAGCAGGAGCCGGCAGAGGGGGAACCAAGCTAGGAGAGGAAGGGAGACTAGGGTACTTAAGAAGATAGCATTTATGGAGCAATAAAATAAGCCCTTGGTGTAAGGGACCGCCTGGGTATGCTTCTGAAACTCCAAAATGGAGTGTTCAAGATATTTCAGCAAGTAATGGGGAAAACAAACCAAACGATTCCTACGGAAGTGGTTAAGAAAGATAAGATGTTTAGCAGGAACAGTGACAAACCTACCTTCCAAGGAGATGAACCGTATCATCATGCGAGTAACCTCATCATAGGGTGGAGGAATCAAGCTAACAAGCAGGCCCACTGTAACATATATTAGCTTCTCAGATCCTTCCACAAATCTCCTCTCTTCAGCATCTCTGTCGACCCTTTTGTTAAAGAAATGGTATCCTTCCAAACTAAGGCCGGTCGCTTCAGCAACAAGTTCTTCATTGACCAAGATCTTCTACCCCCATAATCAACAGTCCGCTCCTTCCATTCCTTTGCAAAATGCACAGAAATGCTTTGATCATGCCCCTGAACCTTCTCCATGAAGTTGGTAATGCCACCCTTGCTGAGAATGCTCCATAGCTCAAAATTATCCTTCCAGTCCGGGTCCGCACTTGGCTCAATTTGGCAGGGAGGTCCCCCCATCTTCTCTGTGCTTAACTGATTGCAACAAATTCCCAAATTCTTGTGAGCGCTGAGACCCGTCTCGCTTCTTGCTATTGTAATCCACACAAGATTGGAAATGAGAGCCATTGCTTTTCCCACGAATGGCTGCATGTCTGCTGAACTGAGCCTGTGGAAAATTACATGTGGGAATAGCCCGCTCCCTATCATCAATCACATTACTACTGTCTTTGGTTTCTGTGTAGCTTTGTATCCAGCTTTTAGCAGTCGCAATGCAGCCCGCATGCGTGATTTTCAAATCAATGTAACTCCACTTGGAGTTCCCCATATATTTCACACTAACATGTTTATTTGACATGATTTGCATCATCATATTCATTAAGTTAATACGTGTGGGAGTATTATTGATGCTGATCCACACCCAAAGATCATGACTCAGCTCTAGATATTGTTTGCGTATAGAAATCTGCATGAATGTTGTTATGGAGCTGCTTAGGGATGCTATTATTATCCCAAACAGTGAGGTTAACATTAATGCCATAATTAGCCAGCGCATCCACTAATTTATTACCCTCCCTGTAAGTATGCATGATCCTGATGTTATTGAAAGTATGACTAATACTTATGGACTCTGAGATAAAATCCTTAATGCTCCAACTAGGAGATGAGCACTATTTAAGAAGATTAATGACATTCAGGGAGTCCCCTTCAATAATGAGGTTCTGAATATTTTGAGTCCTGGGAAATTCTCGGGCACCATAGTGCGAGATAATGCTTTGGTAAAATGATTAGTTTGAATTCCCATTTTCCTAGCATATGCAGCAATCAGATTACCTTTATGATCCCGTATTGCTCCTCCTCCTGCCGCTATCCCAGGGTTTCCCTTAGAGGCCCCATCAAAGTTCAACTTATACCAATTAAAATCAGGAGGATGCCATTTGATCGAAGATCTATCAATTCTATTCGGGATTGCTCCATTGTTGATAGTTCCAATCTGCCAATTGGATAAGATGTATTCTTCATTCTCTGGATATCTCTTGTTCTTGGGGGGTTTAAATCTAGCAATATTTTCTTTGATACCATTAGAAATTTTACCAATACTAATTTTATAGTTTTGCTTCTTATTTTTGAAGATACTATCATTTCTATCCTTCCATATCCTCCAGATTAAATGAGGGATGACCAGCTTCCAGATCCTTTTAACAACACAATGCCTAAAGGGTGGGTTCCATTGAGTCCAAAGCTGATTAAGATCCTTTGGAAACACCCAGAGAGCTTCAAATTTAGAGATGGAAAAACTCCATATTCTGGTGGCATAATCACAATGCATGAACAGGTGGCTGATATCCTCAGATTCATTCTTACAAAGATGGCATCTATTAGGAATTATAAATCCTCTTCTCATCAGGTTGTCAGTGGTAAGAATCCTGCCTCTGATAGCTAGCCAAAGGAAAAAATTTATTTTGGGAGTTAATTCAGACATCCATATCTTGTTCCAATTGAACTCTATTTGACTATTATGGAAGAAATTATTATATCCAGATTTGACAGAGTAATTCCCATCATCGGAATTATTCCATACCAGCTCATCCTTGGAATCCAGCTGACTTAATGGAATAAGGTCTAATTGATCTTGAAGGGAGGAAGTAATTTGTTTCAGATCAATTCTCTCCACAGTAAGTTTTTTCCAATACTTGCTGGTACCATTTCCTTCAATATAGTCCTTGATTTTAATGCCATACTTGCTTATGAGACTGTCCTTAACCACCCCAAATTTGTCCATGAGATTGCCATTAAACCAATTATCCTCCCAGAAGCATATGTCCCTACCATCCCCCACTTTCCATTTACTACCCTGCTTGATGAAATTTCTGCTCTTGACCAGATTATTCCAAAAAATGGAACCATAGGGGAGGTGCTCATCTTGAAGATAAGAATACACAGCTTGATGATTTAAATATTTTGCTTTGATTAAATCAATCCAGGGTTGTTTCTCAGACAACATTCTCTAGCCCATTTTAGCAATGAGGGCCTCATTCATTCTCTCAATATCTTTTATACCCAGACCACCCATAAACTTTGGGGTGCAAACCTTATCCCAAGCCACTAAGTGAAATTTGAACTTCTCTTCCATGCCTTGCCATAATTATTTTTTTTGAATCCTTTCAATTTTATCTCTGAAGGAAGATGGGATCTTGAAGAGCGACATGACATAGATGGGCAGATTTTGAAGAGTACTTTTAATGAGCAGGCACTTACCAGCACTAGATAAAGTGGCTCCTTTCCAACCAGCCATTTTTTTTTGGAATCTCTCCAATAAATCATCCCACACCTTGTAAGAGACTTTCCTAGTGCCGAGAGGGAGGCCCAAGTAAGTGGCTGGAAGAGCACTTATTTTACAGCCCAGAATTTTAGCAATTTTGAGCTACCTTTCCTCAGGAGTGTTGAAAAAGAATATGGTACTTTTATCATAATTAATCTCTTTCCCAGAAGTAGATTCATAGAGCTGTAGTAAAGCCTTGATAGCCTTAGCTTCAATGACTGACGCTAGAAGAAGAAGGATAGTGTCATCTACAAATTGCTGATGGGAGACAGCTTGGCTGATGGAAGTGGGCTTAGAGCCATTTAAAAGCCCATCTTTAACCACTTTGCCAATAGTTCTACTAAGGCTGTCAGCCAAAAGAATGAAGAGTAAGGGGGAGATAGGGTCCCCTTGTCTAAGTCCTCTGCTGCTAGTGAAAAAACCCACAGGCTCACCATTAACAACCACAGAGAATCTGGCCGTAGAGATACAAGCCTTAATAATTCTTCTAAATTTTTCCGGAAACCCAAATTTAGTTAAGACTTTGTCAAGGAAAACCCAAGAGACCTTGTCAAAAGCTTTATTCATATCAAGCTTAAGGACCATATTTGCCTTTTTATTATTTTCCATGGAATGTATGGTCTCGTGAACCATAATCACTCCGTCTTGTATAATCCTGCCTTTGATGAAGCCACTCTGCTGCCTTGAGATGAGATCATTCATAATGAGCTGAAGTCTAGTAGTAATAATTTTGGTAAAAATTCTATATATGGCATTCACAAGACTGATAGGTCTGAAGTCCTTGAAATCTTTAGCATCCATTTTTTTAGGAGCCAGCACAATGTGAGTGTTATTAAGCTCTTTTAAAAGATTTCCCATTCTATAGAATTCATTCACCGCTCTGAGAAGATCCTCCAAACAGATTTCCCAAAATTTCTGGAAAAAATTTATAGAGAACCCATCCGGACCAGGAGCCTTGTCTCCCTCTAAAGCAAAAACAACTTTTTGTAGCTCTTCAAGCGTGACCACTTTGGTGATACCTCTGAATTTCTGATCTTCAATTTTATTTTGGGGAATGGCCTCCAACATAAAGGAAATAGCTTCAGAGTTGATGATATTCCTCTCTTCAAGAAGTTTTTTATAAAAATCAAGTGCTTCTTTCTTGATGCTATTGGGATCTTTAATGATATTTCCGTTGTTTTTAGAGACTACTAAGATCCTATTACAGGCTTTGTGCTTCAGAGTAGTCATATGAAATAACTTCGTGTTCCTGTCTCCCTCTTTGAGCCAAATACCTTCTGATTTAAGCCACCATAAAGATTCCTCTCTCTACTTGCAGATCGTATGCAACTCTGAAAGAATATTCTTTTCATTTACTTCATCTTCAGCCGATATGCCCATAGTATCCATTTTTAATTCTAGATCCTGAAGCTTTTGTTTTAACTTTTTTTTTGTCAAATACATTACCAAAAATGCTTTTATTCCATATTTTGACTTGCTTTTTGACATTTTTGAGCTTTTGAACCAATCTAAATTGAGTAGTGCCTTCGCCATTCCATTCCCACCATTCTTTTATCTTGTCATAGATATTGTCATGATCCATCCACATATTTTCAAATTTGAATGAGCTTCGGTGGGTTTAGTCCAATTGAGAAAATTTAAAGCAATCGGATTGTGATCCGATCCAACTCGGGTAGGGAAGAGAGGTGGAAGTCTTGACTGAGAATCCAGCTCACTGAAATTAGAGCCCTATCCAATCTCACCTAAATAAACTCCTTTCCTAACCTTCTATTATTCCAAGTGTATTTATTTCCATGAAGATCCACATCTAAGAGGTTATGTTCAGCAATAAAATCAGCAAAATCCTCCATACCAGTAGAAAAGCTAGAGGTACCTCCAAACTTCTCACCTAGGGTTTAGTGGGGAGTTGAAATCCCCCATAATAAGCCAGTTAGTAGAACAATACTGGTTTCTAAATGTTTTAAGGTCAGCCCAAAGCTTCCTTCTACCACTAACCGAATTAGGGGCATAGATGTTAGAAAGGATCCATTCACCCTTATTCTCAATAGTAACAAATTTAATTGCAAGATGATTAATATTAGCATTGAGAACCATACCAGTACAGTGTCTTTTATCCCAAAGAGTAGCCAGTCCTCCAGAAGCTCCCTGGGAGTCAACAGCCGCCATTTCAGAGTTATCCCAAAAACTCTTTTTAATAGTTTCAAGGGTCTTAGCTTTCATCTTAGTTTCTTGCAGAATCAAAATACTAGGATTACTGGAATCCCGTAACTCCTTGATGGTTCTCTGCTTGGAGTTTCCATTTAGGCCTCTGATGTTCCAAGAAATAATCTTCATTTGGAATGATTGGTGGTTGGAATTTCCTGATGGTTCAACTGACGCTGAACTCCATCTGCAATGTCCCTCTCCGTTCTTTTAGATCTAAGAGTCTTTTTAGATGGTCTTCCTCTTTTTGTACTTCCTCCAAAGTCAGCTATTCGTCTAGCAGAAGATCTAGTTGTTCTGGATGTAGAGGTGTCCCAATTGTCTTTTTTCTTTTTTTTATCACTGTAAAGTGATTCTGGGATCATTTCAAAACCTTTCATTCTTTTTTTCTTTTTTGAAATGACCATTGTGAATCCAGAATCTGGATCCTCCTTATCCATGATAGGCGTAACTTCTCCCTCTTCACGTTCTTTCTGAATCCTGTCAGGTGTGTGAGTAGCAGCTGATCTGGTGCTGAAACAAGCCAGCGAAACTGCTGTTATGTTGCTGGAACAAGGAAGTAGATCTGCATTACCATCTCCCCTAGGAGAGTTTTTCTTCAAAGGTTCTTTAAGAGCCATACAGTCCTTGTTCGAAGTTTCCTCAGTGATGCACAACTGATTATCTTTCTCGACTATCATACTGCTCTGAAATTGCTCAATAGGGACTATATTAATCTTCACAGAGCCATCTTGCTCATTCACCACCATGGATACCTTCACAGATTTATCCAAGTCTTCTTTGTTAGATGCTTCAATAGGTTTATCCAAGGATACCTTCACAGGTTTATCCAAGTCTTCTTTGTTAGATGCTTCAGGCAAAGCTGCTGCTGTGACTTTGGGACGCCAGATGAGATGTTTCCTTATTTGAGTTCTAAAACCCCTTTTTTTCCTTTTCTATTAAACTCCAAATCCTTCTGACTAGGGGCTTTGTCTTCATTCCAGCTATCCGTGCTTGGAACCCTACTATCCTTGTTCAGATCTGAGCCCTCCCCAGGCTGTTCAGCATCCAAAGTAGGGGTCTTCTTCTTGGAACAACTTTTGTCAGAGTGTCCAATGCTATGACAATGTTTACATCTCAAAGTTTCAACCTCAATTTTTTGAGTCCATATCCCAAATCTAGATTTCAAGATTATGTGCTCTGGAAATTCCTGATCCATAGCAGAGAAAATGTAGAAATGAGCAAAAGCAAGTCTGGATCTGTTTCTCGTGGGTCCATCCAGCCCAATAGGTGCACCTAAGGATTTTGCAATATTTAGCAGAATTTCATCATCCCAGAAATGCAATGGTAGTCCTGGTAACCTACACCAGATTGGGATGGTGTTTATATTTTCAGTATTAGGATCAAAACCCGGATACCATTTTTTCAAAAAAAGGCCCATGTTACCCAGCCACCAGGGACCTCCCAGAAGCACCGAATCCAAATCCTCTTGCTGATTAAATTTTTCCAGAAAAAATCCTTTTGGCATGATGGTAATGTTCAGGGCTCCCTTAGGTTTCCACTTTCTCAAAGCCCATTTTCTAATGAAATCAATATTAGGTCTAGAGCCAAGAAACTTACCAACGAGGGAGAGATTCGCTTTGCTTAAGGCTCTATCAACAAATCCATCTAGGACCCTCAGGCAGGTGGCACCCTCGTTGTCCATTTCCCACGTGAACTGACCAGTAATTTTCGGACCCACCTTGAAGTTAGGGCTTTGAAGCAACTTATTCCAGGCCATAGGTGTGGATCCCAAGCATTTCCCCATTTTCATTTATAACCATCCGATTATGGCCAGAGATCTACCTTTTTCAGCATGCTTTGGTTTATTGCGTAGACTTTCTGCGGCCAGAACTATAGAAACAACACTGACAGTACCTCCAGTGCTTTCTCCTTCGTTCATACTCGTGCTCACAAATGACCGATTCTGGCCACAGATCAGCCTCTCCTCAGCATTTTTAACCTTAGTGCGCAGACATTCTGCAGCCAGAACTGTAGAAACCGCATTGCCATAGTTTTCTCCATCGCTAGTTTTCTCCATCGCACTTGATATATATTATTTACTTAGTTCATTATGATGTCTACATTATCAATTTTAAATGCCTATAAATAAATTTTATTTTTCTTGTTGCAATCTTGCATTGAAAGTCTTTAGAAGTCACACAGGATCTCCATTTATGGTTGATAGATTAGTGGCATTTGTAATCTCATACTCAGAAGAGCCTTCATCTGATAAGGAGATAAACAAATTTAAAATCACTTTACCTTCCTTGGGTGTAGGGATTTCTTGTAAGCCTTTGCGGGTACCTTAGGCATGGTTTGATCATGGATTTTATTATTTAATTGAGTTCTTTACTTCAAGATTTTGTGGTGAGTTCTCAAATATTGTGTGAAGAGTGCAACCTGGGCTTCCATTTGTGCCTCTTCTGGTTGAAAGAACATCCTGATTATTTTAGGCATTTCATCTAATAGTTGTTCAAGTATTGTACAAATTGTCAAAGGTATGATCTATCCTAGTTTTTCTTGTTAATCCCCTACAAAAAAAGCATCAAACAACAAAGATCCTATCAAGAACTATCCCTAATTTGAATGTGTATACCCACAAAATATCAAAATATATTAGCAAAAGTATGCATAACAGATCAGGATTTCCAATGTCTCTAGTAACCTTTGCCTTGTTTTGATAACATACCCATGTTTTTAGAAGTGAAAACTTGTGAGAGTTAAGATCTAGGGTGTTGATCATTTTTTCACCAAGGTTTACATCACAAAATTTCAAGAAAAGAGAAGGAAATCTTCATCTCCTTCACCATTACAAGGTTACAAAATAGGTACTCTTACCTTGGTTGCAAGGAACAATCTAAAACAGCTAGGACAAGATCAAGTCCTATTGGAGTGCTAGCTAGACCATATCCCCGGCTACCAAAGACATACAACATGGTATAATATGTCTTTAAGCTCCATGACATAACTGTGGTGTTGCTCAAACTGAAAAGGAGAACAAATTTGGATACCAACAACGTGGATACATCTAATTTTATAGGAGGATGAACTCGACTTGATGTCGACATGACTCCTAAATGTGGTAATGGGTCCAAATGTGGAAGAAGATATAGATGTAGGTAAGGTTTTAGAAATAGGAAAAAGTTAATTTAATGGTAGAGGTTTAGATATGGGAGAGGGTGATGAAGAAGGGGTCACTACAACCTGGCATGGGCATGGTGGGTTTGGCTATCTAAAACACCTTTGGATAGATCATAAAATTATCGAGTAAACAACATCTAAATTTACGTTGAGACAAGAAGTCAAAGACATCCCCAAATAATAGAATTATCAACATAATCCAAGTAGTCAGCCAAATGTGATAGTGACACCAATGTAGGGGGGTGATGTTAATTTTGTAGTAATCCTTGTAAATAATTTATGTGATGTTAGAGTAGGTATTTACCGTAGCTCATGTTCACCTAGGTACATTATTGTATTTATCCTCACCCACTTATGTGTGTGGATACTTATTTTTATTTATTTAGATACTAGGAGATATTATCTAGTTGTTAGGTATAGTTCTTTCCTTGATCTATGGTATTGACTAGTTTTCTCTTAAATCTATGGACTTGACTAGTTCTTTCCATGATTTATGGCTTGATCTACGAACTTGACTAGTTCTTAGATTGTTATTCCTTGCCTATATAAGCAAGGACCATTCTCATTGTATTGCATTGAGCTCCAAAATAATATATGATATTGCTACTCATTTATTTGCAAAGGTTTTATGTAAAGTTATTCTAGGGAATTGTTTTCATCTTATTAATTGTGGTGTTTGATTAGCATCGTGTTCTTGGCTTGGTATGATCCGATTATCGTTCCTTTCATGTGAGATAGGAAATGGTTGGATTTAGACTCTGTGGGTACAAGAGATGAGAACAAATCAACATGATTTTGAAAGACAATGGAGAATTATCACCAATGGGAAGGGATGCTGCTAATGGATCCCTTGTGGGTAGGGGAGATGGAAAGTTAGATGATGTAAGTTCATATTTTGACAAAGTAGAAGGTGAGTATGGCTCTCTTATGGGTAGAAGAGTAAGTATTGTGGGTTGTTCATCAAGTTGAGAGGTGAGTGGGGAAATTGCATCGGAACATATGGTGGAATTATCCATGGGTGAAGGAGAAGATAAGGGAGACTCCTTTGTGAGTAAATGAGTAGATGAAACAGGTCCCTCTATGGGTGAAGGAGAAGATAAGGGAGACTCCTTTGTGAGTAAATTAGTAGATGAAACAGGTCATATAATAATCTCCTTGATATATGGAGTAGAATGAAATTGAGTAGGAAGAGCTAGAATGATGTTGAAAACAACATGAACCTCACGAACTTACTTGAATATTTTCCAGTTTGGTTAGATGAAAAGGTGTGATTTGGTAATTCCTTCTTGAATATGTGAAGGTTCGATTAGCCGAGTGCTTTAGGGTTATCTAAGACGATATCTCCATTACCTAACATTTCTTGGATGATATTTTTGAAATTTATACATTTACCATCATTATGACCTCTAACACGATGATAATTACAATAATCATTTTATTTGTACCATGTAGGCACACGATGAGAGGGGTCAAAACCAATACTTATTTTGATGGGTGGAAGAGTGAATGCTCCAAATTTTAGAAGTTTTTCTAAAACTGAAGAGTAGGGTTCTCTTATGGGAGTATATTTTTGTTTCTCCCACTTGAACTGAAAATCCTGAACATGAGAAATATTGGAAGAAGGATTTGATTGGTTGGATGGATGAGATGGGTCGGATTTCAAAACTACTACATTGGAAGATCCTTTTCTTTGGAAAATTTTTTTGTGGTTTGGAAGAAGAAAATGTATTATTTTATTTTAATGCACTATTCTTGTTACACAATTGTATATTCTTCTCTTCAATGGCACAAATTTCAAGTTTATGAGTCATGGTGAATGCCTCATCAAATGTGTGGGAGGCTTTAACTTAGAGAGTTGGTGAGATGTGTCTAGAAAATGTTCTAGTGAAGAAATCTATTAACTCGATTTGAGGTAGTTGGAATGTGAGTTGGTTGATGGGGCTCCCCCAACGAGTGATGAAATCTTCCTTAGATTCATCTTCATATTGTTGTGTCATGTAAAATTCAGTTTTGGTGATCTTCTTGACAATGTTGATACAAAATTGGTCTAGAAAATCTTGAGCTACCTGATTGAATGAAAATATGGAATGCCTAGGTAAAGAACTATACCAATCTAAATCCATTCCTATCAAGTACATTGGGATTGTTCACAAGAGAATAGTGTCATCATGATCAATTAGATAACACACATGTTTAAAATACCACAAGTGGTGTTGTGAGTCTTCTTTACTATTAAATCGGTTGAATTTAGGAATTTCCCAATGGGGAGGATATGGATGAATTATAATGGATGGGTGAATGGGCTCATTGCAAATCTTGTCATATGTAAGAGAGTTACGCGAGCCAAAGAAAGATTCTTCGAATTTCTTCATCTTGTCCATCATAATTTTGATAATATCATTGGTAGGTTATGATGACTTGGAACACCATGTAGTATAAGGGGGTAAATGAGGTGGGTGGCATCCCAAGTATGTGGTGATGCTGAGTACAAAAATTGTGAGAAATGAATGTAAGGCATAATATATGTAGATGGAAAGTATCATGAATGAGAGCTAGATGAAATAGGGGGTTATTGATGATAAGTGTAGGTAGGTTGAGTGGACGTAAATACTCTCATAACATTCAGTTGAAGAGACTACGGGATGGAGAGGACAATGTTTTGGAATGGAGTATGGGATTTCGACACCAATAATGGCTGAGATGCAATAGGTATATGAGAGGTGGTGGATGTAGATAGACCTACACTCAAGGTGGTTGATAAATACATGGTTGAAATTGTAGGAGTGACAGCCATCAAAGGCATGAAAAATTTCGTAGGTGCAACATATATCGATCATGTAGGGTCAAGCTAGAAAACCATAGGTGGTAAGGTGGAAGAGGGTAAGGATAAGCTAGTAGTAGATGACAAAGAAGTGGGTGTGAGGGTAGGAGGAGCAGGATAGAGACATGTCATATACAAGCTATCCTGATGAATCATGGGTAGATGAATGAGTGAGATAGTAATGTAGAGTAGCATGGTTGTGATCAAGGAGTCTCACGAACTCTTCATCACCAATGTGTATGACAAGAGCCTGATTGAAAGCCATATGTGATGAGATTTAAGGGGGTGAGGGGCTAGGTGAGAATAGCTTAGTGGTTAGCATGAAACATGAGAAAGTTAGCTTGTTTATGAGTTAAAACCATGTGAGTGATGATAGAACATGTATTCTAAGTTTTGCTAATGATGAAAAAATATAGAAGTAATGGAGGATAATCATTCTAAAATGAGTGTTTAGATCATTTTTCTGATTGGAAAATTAGAATATAGAGATCAATTTGAGTTGGTGTAACCAATGTCGATATGAGGGTAACCACCTCTGGTCATCTCATACCGATGTCTAGTTCTTATGAAAAATAAGAGACTCAAAGATATAGAAATGAAAGGTATAAAAATGGGCCAACCTAGACTCTAAAGATAATATTAAAGACCCAAAAGTGTGATAAAATGGCAGTAACAAGATAGAAAAGAACAAAAAGTTGAAGAATGCTATTTTGGTAAAAATAACCAAGAAATCATAAAACTAACGTCATTCGGTTAACCGATGGTGGTGAGATGATGTAAATGACGGTGGTTGTTGGACCAATATTAGTTCTTTGTGAAATGCTGGGAAGAGAAGGAAAATGAAGTTTTAGTTATTTAGATCAAATAAAAGGCCCAACCCAAAGACTAAGTATGGCTATAAGGATCCTAATAAACCCAAAGTAAAATTGGAATACACTAGCCATGATTTGGGGCATAAAATGATAAAAATAAATGAAGAAATAAAACTCACACCTCAAAATGCAATCAGACATAAAACTAATAAACATGAAATCCTAAGTTGTAGATTTTATGTTATGGTTTATGCCATTTAGAACTGAATATAAGCATGATAGAATTTTTGGTTAGTAAATGTTTCCTATAATAATATGACAAATATGGTTAGTTTTAGGTAAGTTTTGGCATGGGATATTCTTCTCTGAGATGATGACTAGACAGAGAAACCATCTGGAGCCAATAGTCAATCCTCCGATTATGTGATCCTTGATAGCTTCTTCCAAGAAATTTGTTCTTCAAGATCTATATAATTTTGTTTTTAGTGATTCGGTATAGAGAGTGTGCAAAATGTGAGCTATGGTTGAATTTTTCAACCATCAGCTGGGCATGACTTCCAACATATAGGTTGCCCATAATTTAGATGAGATATAATGCAAAAAACTCATAAATGCAATTGCACAAGTTTTAAAACCAAAAACCACAAATTATATTCAATGAGAACAAATTACGAAGAGGTTAAGGGTATGAATTTCACTAAGTGCAATACAAGAAAATAAAGAAGAGTTCTTTTTAATCCCAAAAAATAAGTGTCACTAAGACAATCAGAAGAAAAGAATTTTTCTAGAGAAGAAGCTTAATGTGAACTTGTTTCGAATGAAAATAGACACCATATTTTCCCTTAAAAATGAACAATTGCAATGAAACCCATCAAGGGTCCCATCGGGCATTCCAAAATGTTTCAGCAATAAGGTTTACACTTTCTATGACAAAATAGATACAAGGTAAAATTGTAGATGAGGAATACCTATGAGGCAAAGGTGGAAGGTAGAATGCACGTGTTGTAGACTTTTGATCCAAGCTGATTGTGTGATGTTCCCTTTGGCTAGGAGGAACAACATGTCTAATAAAAACAACAAGATAAAAAAGTAGTATTAAATAACAAGATTCATAGGAATTCCTAGCACGAAAAGATCCAGAAGTGTGATTATTCCTCAAATTTCTATCAATCTTCTATTTAATAATTAATTAATGTGAATAAGAAATTGAAATAAATAGGTCCTATTGTAATGTAATGATTTAGGTTTCTCATACACCTTTGTACATAATAGATTCAATGCTAAATAAAAATGCAACACTAAATCTAATTAGAACCAAGGTTTGTTCGGATCAAAGGCGGGTCGGTCGGATGTCCGGTATGGTTCAAGGGTTGATTAGTTGAGGTATGGGTTGGTTTTAGGTGAGTGAAAAACTTACTAGTCTAAGAATATGAAATGACATGGAGATCAATATTGGTCTAGTGATCGATGTCGATATGGGGCTAAACCGATGAGAGTCGGGAAATTATGTCGATAGGAGCAATAGGTAAAACAATATTTTAAATGGGGTTTTTCAACTCTCTGTGATTACACGAGAGATTGAGGGTAGTATGGTTTGGGTTGTAAAATGACCTGATAAGACTCAAGAAGACTAGGAAGGAGGTATAGAAGAGTTAACGAGAGCTTGGGGTGGTTAGATAGTGGGTTGGTGGGAAAAAGGTGATGTATGGGTAACAAAAGAAACAAAATACTAAAGGAAGAAAGATATATACAATGGGATAATTATGGATGATTAAAATCACAGTAATTACTTGGTCTCTTGTATATCTTGTTAGCTAGTATGGTTTATTGTTGATCGGAGGAGAGGTGCTTGAGTCCGGTGCCATGAAAATACAACATGCGTGCTCTATGAGTATTCTAGTTCTCTAGAAGGAGAACCAAATGCTTGTATTGCATTTTGGTTCTATGTATTCATCATTTGGATGCAAGAGGGATTGAAGATTCATGCTTGAATGTATTAAGGCTCCAATAATTGAGTGACCAACTGTGTAAGGAGTTTTGAAAGTGCATTTAAGGTAACCGATGGCGGTTAGGTAGTTGATGTTGATAAAGGAAAAACTAGCATCGGTTAGGGTGAATTATTCCCTTTTACAAAAAATAGGAAGATCTTCCCATATTTGGCATGTTTTCCAAGTTGAATCCATTCAGAGAAGTGGATTTCTTGTTAGAAAAGGTACAAAGGTCATATAATAAGTCAGATTAGGTTTGAGAAGAATTATTAGTTAGCTAGGTCAAGTGGTGACTCAACACTAAGAGTGATGACTCGGTGTTGAGAGTGATGAATCGGTCATCTTTGTGAGTTAAATTCCACTGGAATGGGTCTAGGGTGAGGTTTAATGATGAGGGGGAGGTGTGAGGATGAATATTAATTTGGGATGAAGGGGTTATAATTAATAAATGTGTTACATTAATTAATTGAAGGGGACTAAAGGGAGTGTGACCCGAATTTGGTGCGATAGGGGTCAAAAATGATTATGAGATAGTTTGTATTACTTTTATTTTGGTTTTTAATTTGTTTTAGGTGGTTAGGTGTAGACTTATAGAATTTATATATGTGAAAAGATGATATTTATGTTAGGTAAATATTATGAAGGTGTTAGACTTCGGATAAGGAGTGCATGATTTAAATGATGGATTTGGTTAATGTATCATAAATGATGGAGGAATGCAAATTTTATGTCTACATTTTCCCCTTTTTTAAAGTAGTTTTATGTAGTAAAAGTGTGAGGGAAAAATGATGATGGATTTATTTTTAAGGGTGATCCCCCTCAAAATGGGGTGACTGATGCATCCTAGAATCTACTATATAAAACCCAGAAAATCCAAGCAAGCACCGGCCCATCACCTAGCCTAAGTTGAGCACTCACCCAAAGAGTGCAAAGACACCAGGTCCCTCTTTAGAATTACTTGTGTAGGATGTTAGTGTAATGAAGATACAACATAATTAAAACTATAAATAAGCATAACATTCCACAAATCATATTTCATATCTAGATCTTATAGAATCTTGAATTAAACGACAACCATAATAATATTAACCATGAAAAAACTAGTTATAGTTATGTTTAACACCATTATCCATCCAATATACTCCAATGCATTAACATTGTAAAACATAAAATATCCTTACATTAAAAAATATTACCATAAGCTATGTGTGCATTAGATCCAAAAAGTAGCATAACTCTACAATAAGTATATGCCTCTAAACTACATAGTTCACTAATTTTGTATAGGGTTGGCGATTTCCCTTCACCACCTACACACTTCCCAAAATAGGTTGCATTTTGATAATAGCCATGCACCTTACAATAACACACACACACATGAAAGTGTGATAATAATAGGCATCCTAGAATAACTCCTACATGATGCTTATCAAACGATTGTTCCAAAAATAGTATTTTTGTTTCACCCAAGTCTCCATCCCGATGTGTGATCTGCACGTTACCTTCAAAAAATAGCCCACATCCATGAAAATGGGATAAGTCCCAAATCATATTGTCTTGGTCAGCGTTTTCTTTCCTATCCTTCTACACCTTCAAATGTTCCTTGTTCCCGCGCGTGAATCTTCTGTGTGCCTACTCCTTAGAACAATATGTCTACTCAACATTACCCCACACTAAAGTACATTGCCATCCCGGTAATGGGGTTTCCTTCTGATGTTCCCAAATAATAAATAATAAGAATTGAAATAATATAATGAATCACTGTACAAAATAATAGACCTCTACTCTACAACACCCTCCTCTTCAATTGGGAGGATCAACTCTGGATATTCACTTTTGATTTCTACCTCCAATGCCTTCTAGTCATCCAACACAATCCTTGTCTTCTCTGGAATGTCTATGGCTATTGCATCCAACTTGTCTTGAGTAATTTTATCCTTTTCATTCTACAATACTTGGACTACATTAGCCATAGTAGACATCATTCCCTCCAAAAGATCCATTTTCTGTGCTATCAGCTTCCTAATCTCATCTATTATTTCCTTATGTGGATCTTGGGCTACTATAAGGGCGTCACACTTGTTTCACAAGTGTCAATCTTTCGCATGTCCCAGTGTCTCATCTTTCATGGACTTTAGAACATCATTGTCTTCAACCAGAGTTTTGATCCTTATCACTACTTACGGTGTGACATTAATATTTAAATCTTGGTCGATTTCTTCATTTCATCCTTTAAATTTTGGAGAAATGTCTCATAACTTGAAATTCTCTTAACCGGGAGGCCCTTGATATTTATACTTTTGTTCAAGATCCTTTTGTGTTAGCATTCGAACTAGCCCATCTTCTAGCACCAAATAAACTAATGTGCACACATAATGCATAGCTAAAGGAAAATTCTCAGGCACCTTAGACTCAAGGTGAGGTATTGTTTTCAAAAATAGTCACCAATTTATTCTCTAATGTTAATGAAGGCATTATTCTTCTTCTATTCTAGTTACTTATCTCCTTTTAAATGTGCTATATCTGCAGTTCTCACCTTGTTATCTTCAAGTAAGACTCTAATAGTGGAAGCTTTATCAATGTTCCTTTGCGCCACCTCTTTAAATACCTTAACCAAATCATTTATTACCTTCTCAAAATACATTAGAGTATGCTTGACTATCATGTGTCTACTTTGGGGTTCATTATTCACTCTCCTTGATACACAAGATTCCTTATAGACATCGAAATCTAGATAATCCATATGGGTCTACATGGACTAGTATAATTATTTCCTTGTGGGCATGGTGGACATGTCTCGATCCATGATCTCCCATCTATAAAATTCCTTAAGGCCTACTTGTGATCGAAACTAGTCATAGATGATTTTTCTTATGTCATCAAAGCATAGCCCATACTCGGCACAAAAATTCTTCACGAGTTCTCTTCATTCTAGCCCCTTAGGAACTGAGCATCAAGGTTTGGACCTAGCCATTCTCCTTCCTAAGTACAACATGAGCACTAGGTTACTCTTGTGTCATCTCTTGTACTTTCCTAATCCCTTCCTCTTAGTATTTCATTTCTTCATCTCTGGGCTCCTCCATATCTTCTTGTTATACTGGGGTCCCTGGCTTGCTTTCCCAAGACTCCTCCACCTCCTCATCTAGCTTCATATTTCTCTCTCTTCTTATCAAGTGCCTCTTTCGGGGAGAGTCTAGGTGATATTTTTACTAGATGTAGGAAAACAAACCTAGATATACATATTTTTTTCTAGGGGTGTGGTAATAACAATATACCTTTATCGCATTAGAAAATCTATGAATTGAGGCCTTGAAGTAGTGCGTTGTGAAGGAATAAGGTAGTTTGCACCATGGACTCCATGTTCCATCCTTCATGGAAAAAAAAAGATGCAGAAGTGTTGATACATCGTGAACTATATTTCCCTACCTACTACTGAAGTTAGTTCTTTTGGAATGCGTCATTCCTCCTCAAATGCCACGTGAATTCAATCATACCACATTTTTTCCCTTTGCTTCAACGGGCCACTCATTGATCCTTTACATAAATATTTCTCAAACCTTTCCACGAGGGACTTCTTCTCAGGGTATTCCCAAATTTTATTCTTTGGCCCATCGGGAACTCCAATTTCTACAAAAAAAAGAGATAAGAGGATGGTGCCAAAACTTATCTTTTCTCCTACGTATGCTTCCTCAATAATTTTTTCTACAATATAACCTACTAAGTTGTATATTTCTCCCTCTATCATCTTCTTTGCAATGTATAGCCACATTGTATTTACCTGTGACCATCTCCCTTGATCATTGATTGGTGAGAAGATGCATGACTACCTGCACCATAGGGTACTTCCTCAATCTATAAATTTCCATTCCATGCAGACCCTTGGTATACCCCAACTCCTTGCTTATGGCTATAACCACTACTTTATCAGTCAGATCACTAAAAAAATTTCTGTCCATGTGCCCTTTAATCATGTTAATGTTGCAATTAGGGTCACTGTGAGCCTAACCCTACATCTATAAAAATATAAGAAGTCTTATTGGACTCTTCTCATAAGCCACCTTTGGTATAAAGGTTCATATTTTCTAAATTATGAGAGCTCATACAGTTGATAAAATCCTATCTTCTTAAGAAAATTTTCCCCAACATCGTCATACATTGGCATATCTTCCATCATGCACTTGTTGGTCTTCTTATTCATAAAAGCATCCAAATCTCCCTTGTTATAAGTGGTGTGGTGGTTGTAGTAATTTACTTTGCACACTGCGGTGTGGGAATCCCAATCTTTCCTAACTATTACTCCTTCCGGGTACTATATCTCTGAAAAATTTCTCTTAGGAGAAATTTCAACCTCAACTTCCACCTTTTTCTTTCCTTTTGTACATGTTCTAGGTATTTTCTTAGGTGTCGTTGTAAAAATTATTCCTTTTATCTTTTGTGTTGAGGAAGATGAAACCTTAGCTCGAATCCATGTGCCCTAGCTTGAAACCGAAAACCCAACTCCTTCTCAATGCTTCTTCGCTTCACTCAAAACCTTCACCAATGGGGATGCAAGCCTTTTCGCGTGCACATCTACTCTCCACATCTAGTTTGAAACTCTCTGCACCTCAACACAATTCACTTAGCTCATTTTCACTTAGATTTCTCAAATAATTGTGATTACAAAGGTAAAAATGAACCCGCATCACATTCTAATACAATTTTTCAAAAATTTAGTGCATTTATTGCTCCTTCACCTACAAACAATCCTCTCATCAATTAACCATTTTCAAAATTTCGAGAGAGTTTCTGTTTGGTACATTTTTGTGCCTTTATAAATTTCTAGCACGCCTTCCTACCCTTTGGATACAGAATTCTCTTCCATGTGCTTCCATGCACCGAGTACCTCACCACAACTTCTTCCCCTAGTAGTTTCCATGGTTGTTTCTTACCTCATGTTATATTGTTACTTCATCTATTTCCATATATAGTATTCTTTAGAAGCAATTTCCTTTCTAACATCTCTTTCCCATACTTGAATATAACCTGTAATAGTTTGTTCTCATGTATACTCAATTGTGAATAACAACCACCCCACACCAATGGTATGTGCAGTCCTCTATGCATAAAAATACTTGATTGTAGAATTATCTTCCAGTGTGCAAATGTGAGTATTAAAAAAACACCCAACTAAATTGATAAAGCATAGTGATGAAGAAGGAAATACATTAAAGGAAATATAGAAAGGGAAACCTATACTAAATGGAAACATTGCCTTATTACAAACACCAAGAAGACTTATTTATAGTAGGGCTTCAGCCTACTCCCATTAAATTAACTTGGTAATTGCATTCCATCAAGCGCCTCTAACTAGCAAGCGTCCGAGTCAAGTGATAACATAGAGTCCCAACCAATGCACCTTGAGCTTTCCTGGATGGCACAAAAACTTAGAATGATAAATTAGTACCATTTGTACAACCTCAAGCTTCTTTTCTCTGATGTGTAGGTCATATAATTCCTTCTTCCTCTCCTTTTCATAATTCTAACTCAATCTATGTGCCCTTATAAAATGGTTTTATTTACAAAAGGTGTTCTTTAGAAAGCACTATCTCGAATTTATGTAGCACGTAGATCATAGACAAGGCCTTGCACTCTATTGTTGTATAATTTTTCTTGGAAGGATTCAAATTTCTATTAGCAAAATAGATAGAATGATCTATAATACCTTCTCCAGGCTAAGCTAACATCACTCCAATGGTTGTGCTAGAGGTGTCCACATGTACATGAAATAGTTGGTTTAATAAAGGAAAATGTAGAATGGGTGCTTTTGTAAGTCTCTCCTTCAATGCCTCAAATGTGCGCTGATGTGGTTCTCCCTAATATAACATCCCTTTTCTTTTTATTAACTCTTTCAAGGGTGTGACAATCCTAACATATCCTTTGATAAAATTTATATAATACCCCTGTGTGGCCCAAGAATATGCACACCTCACTTTGGATGGTAGGATCTTCCAGGCCTATAATAATTGAAACCTTAGCTAGATCCACTAACAAACATTCCTTGCAGATGGCATGCCCTAAAAATTTCCAAATAGTGTAGAAAACACACACTTCTTGATGTTTAAAGAGATGCTTAACTATCTACATATTTCAAACATTAAACAAAATTTTTAACAGTGATCCTTAACAAGTCCGTACACCATCCAATCATCAAAGTAAACCTGTAGGAAGTTGTGAATAAATCTTGGAATTCTTGAACAACTATGCATGAAAATACAGCAGGCACATTTTTCAAACAAAAAGGGCATCACAATATATGTAAAACTTCCCCACTCAATGGTGAAAGTCATTTCTTCTTAATCCTCCAGTGTAATTCTAACCTAATGATACCCAGAGAATCCATATGTAAAAGAATAAACTTCATTCCCTACAATGCCTTATAATATTTAATCTATGAAAGGTTTTGGAAAAGGATCAATCACACAGGCAACATTCGGCCTCTGTAATCACAACAAATCCTAATCCAACATCTTTCTTTATATACCGATCATCATATGGATAACTCACCCGTATTCCTTTAGGGGCTTGATGATGCCAAATTTTAACATTTTGTTAATTTTTTCTTTAAATTTGATGTGCAAGTTAGGGTTCATCCTATAATGTCTCTTCTAGACTAGGCATGCACCTTCCTTTAGTTTAATCTTCATCTCTCCTAATGACTCGTGTACCCCTTTTAACTCATGGTAGCCCCTAGGAATAGGTCCTAAAAAATCATGTAGTAACTTAATTATCTTTCCACTTCAAAATTAGACAAATAATCCCCAATTATTGCCTCCTTAGGTTCAACATTCATGCCAATGTTCACCTTTTTCATCTCCATAGATTCATGATAGGCGTGTGAGTTCTTATTTGCATTGTCTAACACTTTGCGTGAAGCTACCTTGAATGATCTATACCCAAATTTTCTACTTCACCATCCACTACATAGACCATCTTGCATTTTCTCTCTCACATCGGGAATGCTTTAGTAGTGTGACATCTATTTATTCTACGCCATCAAAACGCACTCTTGAGTCTACCTCACCAAATAAATCCTAAATGAGTTATTCAATTTTTTCACCATATCCCATAGTTAAGTTCTTTATAACCCTTAATGCCTCTTCCATTGGAGGTTTAGTAGAGACGTATTCAAAATTCTAGGTCAATCCTATAATCAAGTCATGCCAATTTCCAGTCTCCCTATATAGCTCTATATAAACATACCGGAGCTCATGTGCAGCCTTGTAAAGTGGAATAAAGTCTGTGCACCCAAAGTGTAGGTGGTAAAGCTTCTTGTCCCACTTTCTAGAGTCTCTCACACTACTGAACGTGGTGATGAAAATTTTCTTACCATGATACATGTAGATTTTAGTAGGCACATTGCTCCTGAAAAACCAATTGGTTAGATCAATTTGAAATTCATTCCATTCCATAAGATTATCCCTGTGAACCATCAACTAGCGTGATATTGTCCGCACAATGTATATACTAACATATTCCTTCTTTCCACTTAATTTTTGCACTACTACTCCATGGCGAAAAGGTGTACTATAGGATCTCCTTCTCCAATGTACCGAGGTATAGGGTTGTGACCTATTCTCTGAATACATCGAGGCTTGCTTCTTTATGCAAATGCACTTCGACTACACACCCAACCATCTCATAGGTGCCATGTGCCCAATTTTCACAAGAAATACTTTTAGTATCATTGATAGAATGTGCATCTTCCCACTAGAAGATTACTTCCTTTGATGGGTTAAGTACTTATGGGTCCCAAATGATGCATACATAAATTCTATTTAGGTCTTCCTCCCTTTAAGATTTAACATAAGGAAAAAAATTTCCATTTGTCAAAGGATTAACTACTCTTTCTTATTTTTTCTCAATACTTATATACCTCTTGTTGAACCATAAATCAACATTATTTGCTTAACAACAAGGGAACCCAAGTAGAGATGGTAATTTTTTAGATTCCGTAAGTGCTTTAAGACCTCAAAGTCCCAAGTGAACTTGGCCCTCGTATAGTAATAGATGCACCCTTTAAAAATCCTTTGGGAGTGGACTTAATTTGATTAGCCATGAACAATACATTAGAGGATGGATATAATGGAGGTCTACCCATCTATACCCATGCATCTAAAGTAAGCAAATTAAATTCCATGCATGTATCAATCAATATATGACTCAAGATCCACCCATCCACAACAACATTTAGTGTGATCTCCTTTTTGTAATAAAATCTATGAGGGGGAAGATTAGCATGCAGGATATGTCATTCGGTCTCTATACTTGCGTACAAAGTGTTTTTCTTTATCTAGTTCCGTATTAATGGAATGATATTCTCCTAGCACAACATTTTACATTCCTCTTTCAAGTCATCATATATCGATTAAATTGTCCTGTTGCCTTCTTTTGTTCTAACTTCCATGACCATTCCTTCAAACACAAGTATATCACCCGGAATATTTTTGAGTACCTCCATGGTTTTTTAATAAACCTCCTTCTAATGTGTAGGGTTTGGGTGCCTTACATGTAAAACTTCCTCCTTGGTGATGGTAGGCTTCTATTGTAATGTCTCTCGGTGAGTGTAGCTTTAGCACATGTAGCAATCTTCACAGGTAATACCTTAGGTTCCAGTGCCATCTTTGGCATCCACTGATTTTCCCTAGTATATTGTATTCTAACCATCCATGCACCTTTGTTTTCCTATTTTTGATGTTTTCTATGATGCTCGTATAAGTATAGGAATTCCTCATAGCTATTATTCTTCCCACAGAACACAAGTAATATTATGAGGAAATTCATGCCTATAGTGGTCAAGAGATCCACATATAAAACACATTCCGCGAGGGAACTCACCTCATCCACTACCATTGCCTCGGCCCCCAAATCCACCATGGTATCCTCGATCTCTGCCACGACCTCCTTCAAAGCACCATTCATTCTTATCATAACATATTTAGGTGTGATCATGATCACGGTGATCAATTTTTCCTTTATAGTTATCTCGATACTCCATTCTCACGCACACCGATATCTATAGCATCATGGATCGACCAATCAACTTACAATCTTCTATATCATGAGCCGTGGATCAAAAATTTTTACAATAAAAGATACATTCTTCCTTATCACGTGTTGTAATAGTGGGTAGAGCCTTAAATCATGGTCCAAGTGACATATCTCACGGTCCAAAATCAATGAATGCATTGTTCTTTGAGGAAAACTATCTTTGGTGTTCCCTTCTACTTCACAATATGTACACCAAATCTGAATATGGACCTCATTTGCTAAATTTTGTGATAGTTTATCTATATTATTTTCCATAGCTGCAATATTTTCCTTGAATAATGGGCTCATGCCATTATCTATACTTGTAATTTCCTCGGTGCGTAAAGTGACACAACCTAGAATTCAGAAATACAAGTACTAGATGCACTAGAATATCACTTAGCCTAGACCGAGTGCTCACTCAAAGCACACAAAGGTACCAGGCCCCTCTTTAAGGTTGTTTTTTTAGGATGTTAGCATGATAAATACTTTAATCATTCATATATATAGCTAATATATCTTTTAGACAAAGTGCATGTTCAAGCCTAGATCTAGAACATAAAAATTTAACAAATAACCATAATGGAATCAAGCATGTAATCTTTGAATAATAACAATGATAACACCTTGTTTCATTCCATAATATAAATTGTATTAATTGTAGTAAAAAAACAAAATCTTCATTATAATAATAGTAGTACATGCTCATGTGTGTAACAGATCTAGAAGCATAATCTCACGATACCCTAGTTCTCACGGGTATATCTATCCTCTCTCTCTCTCTCTCTAGATATCTACTACATAGTTCACTACATATTTATAAGGGTTGGGAATTTCCCTTCACTTCTTATCTAATCCCATAATAGGCTGCATGCTATTATTAACCATGCGTTGTTACAAAAATAGGCTTACATGCAAGAGTGTTAACAATTGATCTCTCTTTGTCAAATATCAATTCACAATTCTATCTTTAGTCTACATCCATGAAAAGTGCTTCATAGCTGATCATCAAAAATAGCCAATGTTTGATGTGAAAGTCTCAATTGGTTTGAGTTCTCCATTAGTTATTTCCAAAAATAGATCCTCATCATAAAAATGGCTAAGTCCCGAATCTGTCTCTATTTTACCCTTAATCGTCTCCAATGCTTATTCAACTTTGAATGCGCTCTGTTCTCTGCGTGAACCACCTTCTGTATTTTCTTCACTAAGTTTTAGAGTTTGACTAATCAAAATTACCCCACACTAGTTTCATTTTCACCTCGACAATGGTTGTCTCCAAAAATGAACCAAAGAATATGAATAAAGGAATAGAAAGAATTTTGATGAATGAAAGAATGTCTTTAACCTGTAGTGTCTTCCTCTACAACTTGAATAATTAATTCTAGATATTCCTCTTTTATCTCCGCCTCTAAGGTCTACCAGTCACTAAGAACGACCTCTATTTTCTCTGGAATATATACTAAAATTGACTCCAATTCATCCCTTGTAATCTCTCCTTTTTCATTTTTTAATACCAACACAATGCTAGACATGCCAGTCATTCTTCCTTCCAACAAGTCCATCTTTTGAGTGATGAGTTTTCCAAGCTCATCCAACCTTTCCTGTGAGGTTCCTGAGCATCTATAAGGGCCACGCACTTCTACTTAACAAGTGTGAACCATTCTACGCGGTGTAATATATCATCCTTCATGGCCTTTAGGACCTCATTATCTTCTAAAATGGTCTTGGTCCTTATAACAGCCTCTGGCGCTATACAAATATTTAGCGCTTGATCTACCTTCTTGAGTTCCTCCTATAATCTCTGAAGCAATCCTTCATATGATGTAATATTCCACATCACTGAAGCCTTTTTGTGCACTTGACTTCCTATGCTAGATCCTTTGGCTCGGGAATGCGCAGAGGTTTTATCTTCAAGCACTAATTCCACTAATGTATTGACATAATTTATTGCCAAAGGAAATGTCTTGGGTACCTTTCGGTTCTAAGTGTGGCCTAGTCTTCATGACATTGTCACCAATCTCGTCTTCCATGCTGATAAACACAATTTTCTTCTTCTATGCCAATTTTTTCCCCTATTTTAGGCATGCTATCTCATCATCCTTAGTCTTGATCTCCTCCCTTAGTGCCCAAATTGTGGTAGCTTTATCCATATTTTGACGTGCGACATCTGTTGACACTTTCAACAAAACATTGGTCACCTGTTCATCTAACATAAAAATAGGCTTTACTGTTATGTGTCTTGCATGAGGTGTCTTTTTCAACCTCCTTGACATGCATGACTCCTCACATATATGTGTGTGTGCATCGATGAAGAAAATTGCTTCCTTGTGCGTACTGTCACCAGATCTTCATCCATTAACTCCCAGTTGTATAACTCCTTTTGTGACATTGTGCTCTGGAAACGGGTGCAGACAATTTTACCAGTGTCTTGGGTGTAGCTCATGGCTGGTGGAATATACTCCCCACTCATTCTACTTAATCTAGGCTACTTAGGAACTTGGGCTTCAAGATTGGGAACTTGTGTTACTATGTCCTAAGTAGTCTCTATTGTTGTCTCTTCAATCCCTTTTTCTTCCCTCTATAGTTGAGTAAATCAAAACCCTAGCTAAAATCTCTATGTCATAGTGGAAATCACGTGCCCTAGCTCATTTGTCACGTGTATTCTTTACTCAAACCCTTCTCATAAGGGAACACAAGCTTCTCCTATGCACAACCCTTATCCCCAAGTCTAGTTTCACACTCTATGCACCTCAACATGATTTCTCATCTTTTTGCACTTAACCATTTTAAAATTCTCTCAATTGCAACAGAAAAAATGAACTTGCATCCTTCCTTATATAGAATTTCAAAAGTTAGTGCATTTATTTCTCCTCCAACTACTAATAATCCTCTCATTAATTGACTATTTTCATTATTTCCACGTGGTACATCTTCACGACCAAGCTATAACCTTCTATCGAGCCCTCCTACCATTTGGTTGTGGACTTCTCTTCAATGTGCTTCCATGCACCTGAGTACCTCATCACTGCACCTTCCAATGGTAGTCTTCCTAGCCCTTGCTTACCTCACGTTATACTTGTTTCTTCATTCCTCTCTATCTATGGTCCTTGTGTCCAGAATAAATCTCTTTGTTGTTTTTTTCAATTTTCCAACCTTGAATAACACCCATAGATAGTTCCTTTCATGCGTATTTATTTTCAATATTCATATACATGAATATCAACAACCTACCCCACACTAAGGGTATGTGCAGTCCTCTGTGCATAAAAATTATTGAAATAGTAATTAGCTTATGGCGCGTAAAACACGCTTATTATAAAAAAACACCAACTAAATTGACAAAGCATAACAACAAAGAAATAACACCGATTGAAAACCTTATTACAAACACTAAGAAGACTTATTTATAGTAGGGATTTAGCCTACTCCCTTTGAAGTAATTGGGTAATCGTATTCCGTCAAGGGCCTTTAACTGAAAAGATCCTAATTCAAGTATTTGAGTGATATCATAAATACCAAACCAATGTACTATGAATTTGTCTAGATGGAAAAACAATTAGAATCATAAAGGAGCATTATTTGTCCTATCTCAAGCATTTTTCCCTAGATATTCTGTCATGCCATGCTTTCTACCTCACCTTCTCTTGTTTTGACTCTAACATGCTATGGAACATCATTCATACAATTTTATTAATCTGTACAATGTGTTCTTCTAATGCTTTCTCATCGCAAGACCTCTAGCGCATGCAATACACAAAGAGGGTAACATAAATTCCATAGGAAGAACTAATTTTGCACCAAACAATAACTGAAAAGGTGTGTCTTTTTTTCAACCTTTAATATGTTGTTCGATATTCCCAAAGTCTGAGATAATTTATCATCCCAATCCTTTCTTTCAACATCATGATTTTTGTTATTGTCTAGCTCAAAATTTTGTTGAAAGCCTCAAAGATCCCATTTTATTGGGGATGATAGGGTATAGGCTTATGGTGTGCAATCATAAATTCATTGAATAGAATTCTAATTATGTCATTAAGAAAATGTGTGCCCCTATCACGGGTCAAACTTAAAAGACATCCATACCTTGTAATAATATTTTCCAAAAGAAACCTAGCTATTGTGGCCATTGTAGATTCTTTGTAGGAGTTGCTTCTTCAAACCTTTTCAGATCATATGTGAAAGTTATGATGTAACATGATCCATTTCTATGTGTAACTAGTGAAATAGGACCCATAAAATCTATATCCCATTTCTCAAATGGTTTTTCACTAGTAATGGGTCTTAGAGGCATTTCATCTCATTGACCTAGTTTTCCAAGACATTGACAATGATCACAAGCCTTAAAAAAATCCTTAAAATATTTATACAGGGTCTCCCACCATAATCTAGTGAGTAAAATATTATGCATGGTGGCATCACCGGTATAGTGACTACTTGTAATACCACCATGAGCTTATTCCATAAGACATGTACACTTATGTTCCAATACACAATGGTGTAATACTTCATCTTGGCCTAATTTTTATAGGTCACCACTAATTAACATATAGGGGTTGCGTGTATAGCAAGTTATTTCTTCTCCAAGGATTTCATTCCTTCTGATGTCATCCCTATTTTTAGAAATAAATAATGTCTTATAGTTCTAATGGCGCTCATTGTAACATGTATAACTATGCATCAAACATGGTATCTTCAATTTCTTGTGATTATTCTCTAACTATATTCTAGATAGCTGGTTTGGTCTAGAATTACTTTTTCCTAGTTTTACCATAAATGTGAAATCAAATTATTGGAATAAGAACACCCATCGACATATGTGCCCTTGTAGAAAGGTTTGTTTACCAAATACTTCAATGCCACATTATCTCGTATAAAATATTAATGGTGTAGCTAGTAGGTACTATCCGAATTTATGTAGCACATAGATCATTGAAAAGCTTCGCGCTCTTTAGTTGTGTAATTTTGTTCTGTAGGAGTCACTTTCTACTAGAAAAATAGATAGGATGATCTATAATACCTTCTCTAGGTTGAGCTAACACCACACCAATGGTCATGTCCAGAGGCATCAACATGTACATGAAAGGGCTGGTCCCATGAAGGAAAATGCATAATAGGCATGGTAGTAATTTTTCCTTTAACATCTTGAATGCATGTTGCTACGGTTCTCCCTAGTAGAATGTACCTTTCCCTTTCAGTAACTCTTCCAATGGTGTGGAAACTTTGGCATATCCTTTGATAAAATTCTTGTAATATCTTGTATGACCCAAAAATCCATGCACTACACTTTGAATAGTAGGCTCCCTTAGGCCTATAATGACTGCAACCTTGGTTAGATCAACCAACAAACCCTCCTTGCAGATTATGTGCCCTAATAGTATCCCAAATGGTGTAGAAAAAATTCACTTTTTTATGTTTCATGAAATAATCAACTATCTACATATTTCAAACACTAAGCGTAGAATATCACAATGATCCTTAACTAATCCATACACTATCCAATCATCTAAATATACCTGTAAGGAGTTGTGAATAAATTACTTGAATGCTTGAACAAATATGCGTGAAAATATAGTAGGCACATTTTTTAGATCAAAAGGCATTACAGTATAGGTGAAGCTACCCCATTCCATAGTACATGTAGTATTTTCCCAATCCTCTTGGGCAATCCAAACTTGATGATAGCCAAAGAACCCATCTGTAAATGAATATATTTCATTCCCTGTAACACCTTCTAGTATTTCCTCAATGAATGACATAGGAAAGGGATCAGTCACACATGTAGAATTTAACTCCTGTAGTCCACAAAAATTATGTTCTATCCATACTTCTTGATATTGATCACCATTGGACTAACCCATTTTGACTCATCAAGGGAATTGATAATTCCAGACTTCAATTTTGTCAATTTCTTCTTTGACCTTATCACACAAGTTGGGGTTTTTTCTGTAGGGTATCTTTCAAACCAAGGCGCGAGACCCTCTTTAAGTTTTATCTTCATCTCCCTAACTATTCATGCATGCCTTTAAGTTCATGGTACCCCCTAGGGAATAATTCCTAACAACCCCTTAGTAACTCTATGATTTTTTCCACTTCATAGTCTCGACTAATAGTCGCCAATTATGGCTTCCTTAGGCTCAGCCTTTGATCCAATATTCACCATATTTGTCTTCATAGGTTCATAATATGCGTGGTCGTATTTGAATTTTCTAATACCTCTCGCCGACTGTTGGTGATTTACATCCAGATTTACTACTTCTTCATCATCCACTAAGTAGACCATTTTTCCTTTTTCTTTCTCAAGGAAAGCACGTTGAAGTAATGTTGCATTGGCTCTCTGTCTCTTCAAAAAGATGCACTCTTGAGTCTCCTTCATCTAATAACTATGAAGGATTTCTTCATCCTTGGCATTATCTCTCATAGTTAAGAGCTTTATGAATTTCAATGCTTCTTCCACATGAGGCTTTTGCTGTAAGAATTCAAATATCGGGTCATTCCTGTAGTTAAATCCTGTCAATTTTTAGTCTCTCTATGGAGTTCGTATATATATACCAAGCACGCGTGTATCCTCGTAAAGTGGAATAAAACTTGTGCACTCATAGTGAAGGTGGTAAAGCTTCCGCCATTATGTCCATGGTCTCTCACACTTCGAACGTGGTGTTGAGTAGGTTGATTACCATAAAAAGTATAGATTTGAGTAGGTGCATTACTCCTAATGAACCTAGTAGCAAGAGCAATCCTAATTTCATTCCATCCTACAAGATTATCTTTATGGGCCATCCACTAACATGTTGTTATCCCATGTAGTGTATATGCTAACATATTTCTTCTTTCCAACGGTTCTATCCATTATTCTTCCATGGAGCACAGGAATACCATAGGATCTCCTTCTCTGGTGTAATAAGGTATCAAGTTGTTATCTATTCTCCTGACATAACATGATTTTCTACATCTATGAAATATGCTCTTTACTTCACGCTCTACAAACTCATAGCTGCTTATGAGCCTAATTATCACAAGAAACACTTGTAATATCACTAATAGACTGTGTACCCTCCCCTTTGAATTATTCCTTCTTTACTTTGCTCAAACATCTCTAGGCCTTAGATGACACGTACATAAATCCTATTCAGATCTTCTTCACTCAAGCGATCAACATAGGGTGTAGGTTTTTCATCTATTAATGGGATAATAACTCTCTCCTCCTTGTTTTCAAAACTGATATAGCCCTTGTTGAACTGAAGATCAACATTATTTTCATAGCACCAAGGATGCCGTAATAGAGTTGGGAAGCTATCACTCTACTAGCGCTAAAATCTCAAAGTCTCTAGTGAACTTGGCCCCTTGTATAGTAATGTATGCGTCCTTGAAACTCCGATGGGAGTGGATTTAGTTCAATTAGCCATGAACAATACATTAGAGGATGGTTGTAATGGGGGTATTCCCATTTGTACCCATGCATCTAAGGTAAGAACATTGACTTCTCTCGCCTATATCAATTAGTATATTACTCAATAGCCAACCATCCATAACAACATTCAGAGTGATTTCCTTATCATAATCTAGGATATGAGGGGGAAGATTCATATGCAGAGCTCTTCCATCCACTCTCAATACTTATGCATGGAGTGTTTCCTTTTAACCAATCCCCTAATGATGGAATGATATTTTCCTGATGCAATATTTTACATACTTCTTTTAAGTCATCTATATCAGTTTGGACCATCTCTGATACTTTATTTTGCTCCATCTTCTGTGATTTCTCTTTTAAGTATTATATCTCACCGAAGATTCCTAAGAACTTCCAGGGTTTCTGATAGACCTCCTTTTGATGGGCATGATCTCCATACTATGTATGTAGAACCTCCTACTTAGTGATGGTAGGATTTCTACTGCAATGCTTTTCTCGGCATGTGTCACCTCAATGCCGGTTGTGATCTTCGTTTGCAACACCTCAAACCCTTCTTCCAACTTATGTATCCATTTATTTTAAACAATGCATTTTATCCTAACCATCCATGTGCCTTTATTTTCTTATTTATGTTGTTTACTAAGATGCTCATATAATTACGGGAGATCCTCATAGCTATGGTTCTTTCCAAAAAAATGACATGTAATATTCTCGAGGAAATTCACGCTGTAGTGATTAGGAGATCCGCATGTAAAACATGTTCCATATGGAAACTCACGTCTTCCACTACCACAACCTCATCCTCCAAATCCACCATGATATCCTCAACCTCTGCCATGACCTCCTTCAAAACGCCCTTCATTCTGATCATAGCATGCCTGATTGTGATCCCAGGCCTTGATGCTCATTCTTTCCCTTAGAGATATCTCGAAACTCCTTTCTGTCATACACAAATATCTATGACATCATGGATCTAACCAATTAGTCATAAATCTTACGTGTCATGATTCATGGACCTTTAAATTTTACAGTAGCTTGAAACATTCTTCCTTATCACACATTGTAATAATGGGCAAAGGCTATCATCATTGTTTAAATGACATATTTCACAATCCAACAATAATGATCATACTAATCTGCGAGGAGAACTATCCTTTGTGTTACCTTCTACTTCACAATTTGTACACCAAATCCCTGTGCACATCTCATGTGCTGAATTTTCTTATAGTTTCTGTAACTATTTTTCCATAGCTATGATATGTGCTTCTAAAAATAGGCTCACCCCAGTATATATACTTTCAACTGCCTCGGTGTGTAAGGCTACTTCAAGTGCTTCACATGGATCAGTGTATGTCTTATGTGATAATGCTCTTCTAAAAGGAGTAATTAGGACCCCAACAAACCATTGTGCATGTTGGCTTACATGTATATCATAAGAAAGCTTAGATAACAATGTTTTAAAATGGGCATCATACTCTCTAACACTCTTAGTAGTGCCTTGCTTAATATCCTTGAGTGTACTTATACTCTTCTTCTCAAACTTAGGGATGTGAAACTCTTTAAGGAATGCATCTTTTAAGGATGTATAGTCTATAAATCGATCGGGGTCAAAATTTCAAACCGGTTGTGTGCATGCCCTTGTAATGTAGTAGTAAATTAGATTTCTCTACGATCAGAAGTCATGATTCCTTTTGCACGCCATAGTATTTCACACATATGCACATGTTTAGCAACATCTTCTATGCCCTATAGTCTGGAAGATGAAGAGACATCTCCTTGTAAATATTCTGGGGTTTGTGTGGACCTTTCCCACTTGATCCAAAACCTCATGTGTTTCCCCCACCTGCAGAACCATCGGATCCTTTGGAACTAGAGCTACGTATGCCTCTTGATCCCAAACTCGTAGAGCAAAGAGTGTCGGACTGAATATGTACTTCCTTATGTCCCAATAGTAGAAGTCGAACTGTACCATGATAGTTTGTGAAGTGTTACCACTTCTAGAAGTTAGTCCAAAATGCGCGCGCTTTGAGTTTTGCAGATGATGATACACCTAAAAAAGTACTCCCATATAAAAATGAAGCCATTTGTGCTACCATTACTATTCCTTTCATAAGACTCACTCCTACTCTTCCACTTCTTACATTAACTTGTTGATTTTTTTATGCTAGATTTTGGAAAACTAAATGCAAGGGAAAGGTTTCCGGGAGGATTAAGATGCATGCCCATGGCCTAGGTTGTCTCTACTATTGCACTTCTCCATGAGGCTGAGGAGGGTTCCCTATCATTTTTCCCAAATGGAGGAGTTTCGAAACTTGGGTTCTATGTCTTCTACGTGAACTTCAACTACTTGAACTATATTTCTCTCAGTAACGCCATTTTCTTTGTAACCTCCCACTACTACGTGCCTCCCTCTCACACACCTCATTATAATTAATCCATCTTTCTCTCTCTTTATTTCTACCGCTAGGTCTTACATCTTTCAAGCAAACCTACTCCTACCCCTGCACATGGTGGGGTTTAGTTATCCATTGGTCTACTCTCCAAATTCAAAGTTACCATAAGGATCTTGATTTCTAGTGGAATGCCTTGTAGGTAAGTTCCCTATGGATATCGTAAAAACTGGAATTCAGCTACCTCTAGACATGAATAAGTGCAAATTGATTACTCCAAGATATAATTGTTCAAAACAATAAGGAACCACAAAATCCACAACTCGAGTCCAAATCAGATCATCATCATAAAGGGCCTCAAATTATTCCTATGTCTAGACAAGTGCATGATACCTCTAATTCCAATTAGATGCATACACAACCAGCCACTTGTATAATTCTTCTAGAAATATAGCAAAAAAATCTCATATAAATTTTCATATAGGTTCTATTCCATCCACACGGGTATGTTAAACTCTAATGTAGTGTTGAACCGTCATGCGTATTATTATTCCAAATCGTGTATCCACTCTTCAACATTTTCTAATGTCAACCATTATGTCTTCATCATGAACCATCCCTGAAAACAAATGGAAAAGAGGTCCTAGCAATGGAACCAATGACGCAACCTAGAATTTAGCAATACAAGCCTAAACTCACCGGCACATCACTATGCCTAAACCGAGAACTCACCCAAAGCACGCAAAGGTACCAAGCCCCTCTTTAGGGTTGATGTTGTAGGATGTTAGCATGATGAATACTTTAATCATTCATATCTATAATTAATATATATTTCATACAGTTCATATTCATACCTAGATCTAGAACATAATAGATTTAACAGATAACCACAATGAAATCAAGCATGTAATACTAAATTATAACCATGAGAAAACCTAGTTTTAGTTCATAATCTTCAAGATTGTATTAATTGTAGTAAATACACAGAAGCTTCATTACAATAATAGTAGTACACTCTCATGTGTGTAACAGATCTAGCAACATAATCTCACTATACCCTAGTTCTCACACGTATATCTATCCTCTCTCTCTCTAGATATCTACTACATAGTTCACTACATATTTATAAGGGTGGGGACTTTCCCTTCACTACTTATCTAATCCCATAATAGGTTGCATGCTATTATTAGCCATGCGCCATTACAAAAATAGGATTACATGTAAGAGTGTTAACAATAGATCTCTCTTTGTCAACTATCAGTTCACAATTCTATCTTTAGTCTGCATCCATGAAAAGAAATTCATAGTTGATCATCCAAAAATAGCCAATGTGTGACATGCAAGTCTCTAATTGGTTTGAGTGCTCTGCACACTATCTCCAAAAATAGATCCTCATCATAAAAATGGTTAAGTCCCGAATCTATATCTATTTCACATTGCGTTATCCTATTTGATGCTTCTGCACCTTTAAATGTAATTTGTTGTCCCACACAAACCTTACGTATTTTCTTCACTAAGTGTGATAGTTTGACTAATCAACACAAATATACTTCAATTTCTTCATACGGGTCCGTATAAGTCTTATATGACAAAACCCTCCTAAAAGGTGTGATCAAGCCCCCAACGAATCACTGGGCATATTGGCTTACGTGAATATCATAATAAATTTTAGACAACAACATCTTGAAACAAGTATCATATTCTCGAATGATCTCGGAAGTGCCCTACTTAATATCCTTGAGTTCTCTTATACTCTTATACTCAAACTCGGGAATATGAAACTCCTTAAAGAAAGAATCCTTTAATGTTGCATAATCTATGCAAGTTTGATCAAGGAGGTAAAATGTCATTTACCAACTATGTGTGTGTCCCTACAATGTAGTCACAAACTATCTTGCCTTGTGCTTAGAAGACATAATTCCTTTTGCGCTCCATAGTATCTCACACATGTTCACATTCTTAACAAATTCTATAGCCCTATATTCTAGAAGATGACGAGACATCTCCATGTAAATATTTTTGGGTTGGTCTGGACCCTATGTACATGATCCAAAATGTCATGTGTTACGTCTACCTCCAAAAACACCAACTCTACCAAAACTCGAGCCACCTATGCCTCTTGATCCTCCACCTATATCTAGAAGTGGACCAAAATATGTACTTCCCTATGTCCCAACAATAGTAATGAACTTAACTCCTATAGTCTACAAAGTGGTACTACTCCCAGAAGTGAGTCCCAAATTCTACACACTTGACTTTTGTGTTGATGATGCACTTGATAAGGTACCCCAAAAAATGAAGAATAATTTTTCCCTTCCATGGGCGTACTTTCTATTTGACTTACTCTTGATCTTCTACTTCCCAAACTAGCTTGTTGACTATTGGTTGTATTAGATACTAGAAATCCAAGAACAAGGGATAGGTTACCAGGTAGATTCAAATGCGTTTCCATGGCCCAGGTCATCTTTACTGGCACAATCCCATGTGAGGCCAAGGAGGGTTCCCTATTATTCTTCCCCAAATGGGAGAGCTATAAATGCTTTGACTTCATGCCTCCTGCGTGAGTTTCAAATCCTTCAAGATCAATCTCTCTCCTCAACACCATCCACTCTACAATATGACACTTTGCTTCTTTATCTCCCTCTTATAGAATTCATTGTACTTAATCTTCCTTTCTTCTCTCTTCCTCTCTCCCGCTAGGTCTTTCATCTTTAACCCCGTTCTTGTCCCCATGCATGGTGGGGTTTAGCTAGTCATCAATTTTTCTTCCAATTTTAAGGTTACTCCCCATTTTAGTACATTAGAACAAGATTTTTTTATTTTTTTTGATAAATGCCTCCTAGTCCTAAATACATAATTTAGAACTCACAAATCAAAACAACCATTCTTATAACAGATAACCATATACAACTGTAATGACTCGGAGTACCTCCGATCTATTCATTCCATGACTCGGTAATCTACCGATCTATTCATGAGTATCAAGAGTTGGCGTTTTTATTTTAACACATCACTCTTGCGGTTCTCTTCCCTAATCTGGGATTCAGAATGCTTTATCCAAGGAACCTATCTAAATAATTGTTACCATTATTCATCGGCATCTTGTCCCTTAGACTAGGTGACATAGGACAATGCAATCAGCAGCTTACGATACTTTGGCCAAAGATTTGAAACATACTACTTATGTCTCATATTCCTTGATGGCATACTCATCAATCTGGAATACATCCTTCACCCCATTCCTATGTTATGTAGAATGTCTTACACTGACTTCTGTCAGCCTCCCTGCCCCAAGTTATTCACTCAGGAACGGATTAATAATATGACAATGATATAAGGATGCTCTCAAGAACTAGGGATACGCTGACATACTGAGTCAACCCTAGTTAACCCTATGTGTCAAGGTACCCCGAGTCTCCAGGGCAGCCTCATATCATGATCACATTCCTAACCAGTCCCAGAGTAAAAACTTGTTCATGTTTAAGGTGTAAATATTAATGATCAATGCAAAGGGTGACGTCATAAGTCACCTGCATTGTTGTATCTTTGAGAATATCCTAATCTTCTCAAAGGTAGAACCCTGCAGATTGACTTATGCCATCAACCTTCAAATCCACCTCGAAAAGATCTACTTCACTTTAAGGTGTGTTACGTTGAGTTAAAGTTATACTTTAAGACGCTCCTTTTAGGGTAGTCTTTTCCCAACCCCTGGGTTCCTCACCTTAGAATTGTCTTTCTTATTAAAACCCATTTCACAAAGAGAAGTTATTAAGAATTGAGGTCTCATCAAGGAGTTCATTGAAAAACAATAATCTAAATCAACGAAACTGGGCAATAGCCCTAAATCTTCACATAAGGTTGCTAACCATACCCTTTTAGGTTTATATCAGTTCTCATAATTGAAATATATCTTACTTATTAGTATTGAGATATAGTGATTTAAAATCAAATTAAACGTTGTCTTGACTTAGATCAAGACTAGGAAGTAATAATTTATTCAACCCGTTTAGCTTCCTGTTGAGGTTTATTTTAACCTTAGCTTCTCAAAAGACAGTGATCTAAATTCCAATTTAGCTTTAGATAGAACATAACAGAACTACTAAACATTCACAAGTATTCAGTCACATAATCTTTGCAAAGCTTACTTAGAGAATCCCAAATGTCTCCAAGGTATACAATAATAACAATGCTCTTAAAATCATTTGAACCGAAGAAGTTCAATCCATCAAGATACGAATGCAAACACATAAGTAACAAATACCTCATTTCATTCATTTCTAAGCTAATCAAATACATTTTATGCATTCAACATATTTGATACAATACTCAACAGCAAAAGAACATCTTTCTTCAAGTAGTACATTTAGAGAATCAAGTTGGAATTCATCATAAAACCAAATTAAACAATCTGAACATCATATCAGATCTGTGTGCCTTTACCACTTATGGCAACCATCTACAAAAATTGTCAACACGGGTCAGTTCGGTGAACTGAGCATGATAAGCACTAATTCTTAAAACAATTGCAATCCACCAATTGTTCTCATTAAACAACCTGTTTATATGAAATCATTTCTTCACATTCCAAACTTAAATCAGGCTAATCATCCTATATGTTAGAGACTAAGAACATATGAATACAACCATTCTAAAGACAAAAAACTCCTACAAGATTGTTTCTAACAATTTCTCAAAGGCGTTAAAACATTCAACAAGCTCACTGTCTTAATTCTTTTATCATCATAACACATTTCAATGGTATTGACAAGTATACCTATTTATACAGCAACACACATTTTATACCAGTTTCTCCATTCAATACCAAAGTTTATTCTTGTTATGCCCTTACCATAGAGATCGCAAAAGGATGCAAGAAGAAGGCACACAAGGTTTCCTGACTAGGAGAGAGAGAGATAATTTTCCTATTCAACTTATTATACATCAACATATAAATTACAGTCTAGAAGAAAGAAATAGAGTCCATTAGAATCCTAAATCAATAACGTTCTGGACTGTACCGATTCCTTTAGAATAATGCAAATACATTTACGCATGTGACTAAACAGTCGAGATTACAAGAAGAACTACAGTTCCATCTAAATCCAATTATAAAAATCACCTGTAGCTACTTAGCAATACAAGAGCTCTCATGACAAGCAATAGTAAGTAATCCAACCATAACAGACTCAAAAATTCTTTTTCATATCATTCATCAACATGAATATACCCATCGCCATTGTTTAACAGAGCACAGCTAGGAGCTTTTTATCACAGTCAGCCACGAGACTAGATAACACTTAAAACAAATGACGTTCCATATGCAAATACAACGATATTCACACTAAGTCTAAACACAAACATGCACAGCTTCATTCAACTGAATCTAATCTCTATGAATGTACAACAAGGACTTTACAGAAGTCACATCCATTACATAAGCTCATCCAAGTTTTAACCTAAGTAGAGCCATCCCGCAAACACATCAGGGCTTCAACAGGAGTCGAGTTCACATGGAAATACTGCAAGGGCTCCAACGGAGTCGTATCCCACAAGAACTCACAGCCCGGGTTAAGATTAAAGTCGAATTCATACGAAAACATTCAAGGACTCCAACTGAATCAAACCAACAGTCTACACAACTAAACTTCTACAGAAGTCGTAATTCAAGATACATATTAAGGACTCCAACTAAATCAAACCAACAATCTACACAACTAAACTTCTACAGAAGTCGTAATTCAAGATACATATTAAGGACTCCTACTTGAGTCTACACAACTAAACTTCTACATAATTCGTAATTCAAGATACATATTAAGGACTCCAACTGAATCAAACCAACAGTCTACACAACTAAACTTCTATAGAAGTCGTAATACAAGATACATATTAAGGACTCCAATGAATCAATATCATTAAGTATTCACAACTAAGCTTATACAGGAGTCGAAACACTAGTTACATTACAAGGACTCCAACTGAGTCAATACCAACCGTATTCACAACTAAGCAACAGTATTCGCAACTGAGCAACAGTATTCGCAACTAAGCAACAGTATTCACAACTGAGCAACAATATTCATAACTAAGCAACAATATTCATAACTAAGCAACAATATTCATAACTAAGCTTAGACAGAAGTTGAAATACAAGATACATTTCAAAGACTCTCACTGAGTCGATACCATCAGTATTCTCAACTAAACAACAACATTCAAAACTAAGCTTAAGCAGAAGACGAAAACATACGAAACATTAAAAGGACTCCCACTGAGTCATTTTCATATAAAATCCCTGAAAACTTTCAATAGAGACTAAACCCAAAATTGCTAACACAGTAAGGATTTCTACAATAGTCGCATTCAAGTAGTATAATCTCAGCAAGCATTCCAACCAGAAGGAACTTAAAGTATTCTAGCAAGATTCAACAGGATTCAACATCAACAATAAAAGCACAGCCGGTCTGTAATCGAAATGAAACCAAAAGGAAGAATAAATACAGTAACCATTCCAACAAGGTCTTCTAAAACCCCGAGATTCCTAATTCCACAGGAAAAGAAGAACCAATACATTGCTTCAAACCAACTGAACTGAAATCACCTGAACAGAGTTGTTTTAATGAAAGCATTTGGAGTAAAGCAAGATTTTTAAAAGTCAGGGCCTATCATGCCTGGTAATGTCACTTTAAAAATCTGAAGAAGACCTCTGAATGAGCTCGAGCCTTCTCCTCTTCTTCCACGATAGATTCAGCA